>JAVQMF010000038.1:17827500-19027500 GCA_032878935.1 Erythrophleum fordii
GATGGCTCCTACTCCCAGACCTCAGACCCAAGATAGAGTCTTTGCCTTATCATAGTAGGAGGCTAGCCAGTCCCTAAGTCTGATCTAAGGTACTATTAGAATAAATGATTTTTCTATAACTACATTGTTTGATTTGGGTGCTAGCTATTCTTTTATATCATATGACTATGCTAAGAGGTTGGGTTTGAGTATGCATATACTACTATATGATTTGCATATGTCTACCCCCACAGGAAACTAAGCCATCGCCTTTCATACTTGTTTGAATTGTATGGTCCAATTTAATCACTGCCTTACCACCCTTGATTTGATTTGTATGCCCCTTGTTGATATTAATTTGATCATTAGCATGAACAGAATGTCTGCAAATAATGCTACATTAGATTGTAGACACAGATATATTACTTTACTTGAGTGTAAGACTGTACCTAATATGAGGATTGAGTTATCTGTTATGACCACCTCCTAGGCTAAGAGGTATCTAGGGCATGGTTGTCACAGATACCTAGTTTACTTTTCAGTTCAAGCTGAGGTAAAAAAGGGTATAGATGAGATTCCTGTAGTAAGAGAGTTCCCAGAGGTTTTCTTAAAGAGATTAGCAAACTAACCTTAAAGAGAGAGGTCAAGTTTCCTATAGACATTGTACCTGGGGCAGGTCAGTGTCTAAGGCCCCATATAGGATGGCTTCTACCAAGCTAGCTGAGCTTAAAAAGCAGATAGAAGAGCTTTTAGAGAAGGTTTTATCAAACCTACTATTTAACCATGGGGAGCTTCAGTCTTATTTGTAAAGAAGAAAGACGGGAGCCTTAGGCTATATATAGACTATAAGGAACCCAATAAGATAACTATTAAGAACAAGTTCCCTTTCCCTCACATAAATGACCTTCTAGATCAGTTAGTAGGAGCATCAATAATCTCTAAGATAGACCTCAGCTCGGGATACCATCAGCTTAGAATAAAGGCTGAGGATATTCCCAAAATAACATTTAGAACTAGATACTGGCCTTATAAATTTTTAGTTATGCCCTTCAGGTTGACGAATGCACCTACAGTGTTCATGGATTACATAACCAGAGTATTCAGGCCATACTTAGATAGATTTATAGTTATCTTCATAGATGACATTCTCATCTACTTAAAAAGTAGAGAAGAACACGAACAACATCCGAGACTAGCCCTAGAAACTCTGAGAGAGAGGTAGTTGTACGCTAAACTTAGTAAATGTGAGTTCTGACTCACTGAAATTCAATTCCTAGGCCATGTGATCTCCCAGGCAGGGGTCATAATAGATCCTTATAAGGTAAAGGTAGTGTTATAGTAGGAAAGACCTAGGACAGTGATAGAGATCAAGAGCTTCCTAGGTTTAGTAGGTCATTATAGGAGGTTTATTCATTGCTTTTCTCAAATAGCAATACCATTGACTTGGCTCACTAGAAAGAATGTGCCATTTGTGTGGGATAAGAAATGTAAAAAAGGTTTTCAGGAGTTAAAGCACAAGTTAACCATGGCCCAAGTTTTAGTACTCTTAAACCTTAGAGAGACTTTTGTAGTCTATAGTGATGCCTTAAAGAAAGGGTTAGGATGTGTGCTTATGCAGAAAGACCAAGTGGTAGCTTTTGCTTCTAGACAGCTAAAACCTCACTGGGAAAATTACCCTACACATGACCTAAAGTTAGCTGCAGTGGTATTTGCTTTGAAAATATGGAGACACTACTTATATGAGGCCACTGTAGAAATTTATAGCAACCACAAGAGCCTTGAATATTTAACATAAAGAATTAAATATGAGATAGCGAAGATAGTTAGAATTTTTGAAAGATTATGATTTCACATTGAAATACCATCCTGGTAAGGCTAATGTAGTAGCTGATGTCCGAAGTAAAAAATCCATACACATGGCCTATATGATGATTCAAAAGTAGGAGTTGATTAAGAAATCTAGAGATATGAGTCTCTCATCTGAGGTGCATTTAGGGAAGTCATTAATGAGTGAGACCTGAATAGAAAATGACTTGAGAGATCAAATAAGAAAAGCCCAGTAGATAGATGACTATGTAAGTAAGATTAGAGCCCAGATAGCCTAGGGTAGCATTCTAGAGTTTAATCTATCTAAGGATGACATAGTGAGATACAGGGATAGGCTATATGTGCCTAGACATACAAAAATCAAAGAGAGAATATTAGATAAGGCACATAAAAGCAAGTACACCATTCATCTAAATAGTAATAAAATGTACCAGGATTTAAAGAAAATGTTCCGGTGGCATAGAATGAAAATAGACATAGCAGAGTATGTCTCTCGTTGTCTAGTATGTCAGAGAGTTAAAATAGAGCATCAGAAGCCAACTAGGTTACTTCAGCCCCTAGATATCCCGGAGTGGAAATGGGATAGCCTAGTAATGGATTTTGTCATGGGTTTACCCATGACATCATTAGGGCATAATATAATATGTGTAATAGTGGATAGATTAACAAAGTTAACACACTTCTTAGCTATGAAAGCCACTTATACCCTAGACAAATTAGCCCAGCTGTACATCAGGGAGATAGTTAGATTGTATGGTGTGCCTAGAAGCATAGTTTCAGATAGAGATCTCAAATTCATGTCAAATTTCTGGAGATCATTATAGGATGCTCTAAGTACCAGGTTTAGATTTAGCACAGCCTATCACCCTCAGATAGATAGTCAGATGGAGAGAACTATCCAAACCTTAGAGGACATGTTAAGGGTATGTGTCTTAGAGATGAAAGAAAATTGAGATACATACTTGCCTCTAATAGAGTTTGCCTATAATAACAGCTATCATGCAAGTATATAGATGGTATCGTATGGGAGGAAGTGTAAGTCTCTGATGTGTTGGGTTGAGTTAAGAGAGCAAAGTCTGATAGGCTCAAAGTTAGTGAATTGGACTTCTAGACAAATTGAGACCATTAGAAAGAAATTGCTAATAACCCAGAGTAGACAGAAAAGTTACACAGATAGATGTAGACAATCGTTAAAGTTTGAGATTGGGGACCATGTTTTCATTAAAGTGCCTCTAGTCACAGGGATAGGTCGGTCCATTAAAAGTAAAAAGCTCAATCCAAAGTATATAAGTCCCTTCTAGATTCTTGGTAAAATAGGACTTGTGGCTTATAGACTAGCCCTTCCCCCAAATTTAAGCTAAGTACACAATGTATTCCATGTTTCACATCTTAAAAAGTACCAGCCTGACCTCTCACATGTCATAGAATATGAGAATGTGCAATTATAGGATGATCTATCATACATAGTATCACTAGATCGGATCGTAGATGTTAAACTCAAGGAGTTACAAAATAAGATGATATCACTGGTAAAAATGGTTTGGAAAGGGCTATCTCCTAAAGAAGCTACTTAGGAGCTAAAGGAAGAGATGAGAAAGAAGCATCCAGAGCTCTTCCTATGAGGTATGTTATATAAATTTTGAGGACAAAATTTTTAAAGGGGGGAGAATTGTAATATCCAATTTTCGCTAAATGATGGAAACGGGTGTGTTTTCGAAGCAAGTCCCTCAAAATAAATTAGTTAAGGTCCCAAAAAATTTAAGTAGCATTCTAGACTCTTGAAAATGAGAATTCTAGGCTCAGACAGAAAGAAAACTAGAGTTAGCACGGAGAAACAATTTGTAACGAAAACTGACAAAATGTAATGGCATTTCCATAAATAAGTGTACCTTTTGGAAAAACACATAGGAGGGCTTTTTAAAAGGGAAATTTGAGTTGCTTAAGGTTCTCAGAGGCCCCAAAAATCATAAGAAGCCCCAGGATTGGTAAAAACCCTCTGGTGTACGTTTTCCAATGTCAGTGAGCCCAAACTTTGAGAAATTCGTTTAGTAAAGTTTTAGCTCTAAATTGAGTGATTCCAAAGGCATTTTATTAAATTGGAAATCTAAATTTTATAATATAAAAGACAGTTTTAAAAAAGGAGCTAAAATGAAGCTAAAATAAAATTGCTATTACGGAAGGATGAAATTAGAATTTTTTAAAAAAAGTGTTTCTAGAAGCTCCCACACACTTGTCCTTTTTTCTCCCACCTTCTTAAGCACGACTTCCTCAGCCCAAATTATAGAGAAATAGCAGCACCTTGAGGCTCACCAAGAGAGGAAGAAAAAGGCAAGAAAGGTATGGAATTTCTTGCTTTTTTCATGTTTTCTCTTTAGCAAACTTCTTTTCCTCTATTTCCCTTTCTTTCCTATGATTATATTGAAGTTTATGGGTCTATTTTGAGGAAAGAACAAAGGGGATATTTCTAAATTGAAGTGAAGAAGCCAAGGAAGGTTAAGAACAAGCAAAAAAACTAAGGAAATCAAGGTATTTTGCCATCTCTTCACTTGATCTTCCTTCTTCCTTCACTTATGGATGTTTCGACCTATATATGGCCAGGCATAAGGAGTTGAAATTCTAGCTAAACCAAGGGTGAATCTTAGGAAAAGGAGTGTGGAGAATAAGAATATGCAAAGGGAATTAACAAATAGTAATGGAAATTTAAGATAGCAAATCTAGGGTTTCATGTGTTTCTTATAACATCTGACTTGATACCTTAATTTCTATACCTAAATGAAAGTCTAAATATGCTCCTAAGATCCTTAGAAGTCTCCCTATATGCATCCTCCATCAAGAAAATAAAGCAAACTTTCATGGAGGTCAAAAGCTGCCTAGTCTTGGCCTAAAGGTGTAACATTCGCCTTTTAAAAAATGTGAGAAAATGTGAGAAACATAACGTATGGTTCTTTGTAAACGAATGAAATTCACCATATACAAAAGGAAGTCCCCTAAGATGATGTAGTTAAAGTCCCAAAAAATTTGGGAAGCATTCTAGGCTCTTAAAAATGAGAATCCCAAACTCAGATGGAAAAAAAAATAGAGCTAGAATGAAGAAATAATTTCTTACGAAACGTAATGGCATTTTTGTAATTTTGAGTAAATTTTGGAATTCACACAGGAGGGCTTTTTAAATGAAAGTTTTGAATTCTCTAGGGCTCTCAGAGGCCCTAAAAATCATGGAAAGCCTCGGACAGCTAAAGCCTTTCCGGTAGACATTTTCAACACCTTATAGAGCCTCATGGAAATTGTCCCTAGTCCGTCCATGTCTGAAACTGGGTTCCGTAGCCAGGGTTTTGCTTCTCCTAAACCATCTTCCCATCACTCAAGAAAATGCATCCACGTGGGGAGAGTACTACTCCCACTTATAAGGCCCTAGCCTAAGTCCTTCCTTTTTGATGTGGGACTTTACAATCCACCCTCTTTTGGGGCTAACCTGTCCTCGAGTTGCACACGTAGCTAGGCCAACTTTGATGCCAATAAATGTAACACCTTATATTTTTAGCTTATTTATAACACATTCCCATGCTTTACATCATCAATTCCATGAAGGAAGTAAAAAAAATCCATTAAAATAATATATTTTCTTATGTTGCATCGTGTATAAAAATTTCATTCGATGTCACGCAGGTCATGTGAGCTCATACATCACATTTTCATATTTAATTGCATGAATAAAACTCATTTGCACCATAAAATATGGCCTACAACATATGGAACTCAAAGAAAAGCTCAAAGTATTCATGTATATTTTTTGCTAGAATTTGGCTCTTTTTTACTAAACTTTGGAAATTCATAACTAATTCTAGAAAAACAAAAGTCATAAATTCTTAGCCATTCTAGAAAGATATGGATGTATATTTTATACTAAAAATATGTCCACACCATAACATCTATCACAGAGGAAGTTTGACATCCAAAAAAGTCCAGAGGTCAAACTGCTTACTAGTGCTGTCACAAATTTCTATAGCAAACTTTGAAAATGTCCAATTAATTCCAAAGAAATCCAATCCATGTAAATGATACTAATATGGAATGATTTTGGATGTTAGTTAGAGTGAAAAAATAACTCTAGACCAGTTTAGGCATGCCTAGACCTCAAAACTCAATAGAACAATAACTGAGGTCAGGTGAAGCTCTTGATATTGGACAAATTCTTTAAAAATTTATATCTCCCTCTCTAGACCTCCAAATGAAGTGCTTCTAATTGGCACAAGTCATTGGGAATGTTTAGTTTCTTTGTATAAATTTTTATGGCAATTGGACATCATTTGGACCCTGTGTGACTGATTTCATTTTTGGACCAGTATCTACAGTAACATGACCAAAATCAGAAAATTTCTCAACTTTGAAAATTCATCAAATATTATGTAGACCTTCAAAAATTATGTTCTTTAGTTTTTCAAAAAGCTCTTAATAAGATCTAATTGCATGCAAAATCTTAGATCAAGAAGGGCTTATTTGGCTAAAAAGTGATATAAGGCTCTATTATGGTTAAATTTGGCTCCATATAGGATACCAAATTGTCCAAATGGCTTTCCTTGGGATTTGGCACTTCTTGGGCAAGTCTAAAAGCATAATTAGGGCTTGTGTAGGCTGCCCAAATGGTCCCACCTTCATGCATCTTATTTTGGCCATTTCATCCACACATATGCATAATTCCATATTACCATTCATGAAGCTACATTGTCCATACATACTCAATTTACATTCTATCATTCATATAATACATTTTTTCATTTCTACATCATATATTATCATAATTACATATGTTCCAAAGGTTAAAGACCATATACAAGCATAGGTTACATAACTAAACATGAGTATGGCTTTAAAGAACCAAAACTTTACATTATGTTATGATCCTCTCATCCTCAAGGTGGTTGGCTTCCATTACCTTGTCCACTTGGTCCACCTAGCATGTTAGATCATTGGAGAGGAGGGAATGAGATTCAAAGAATCCCAATAGCTTATCTCTCATTCAATCATACATAATGGATGCAAACAAGTCTCATAAATACATGTATGGTCATGTTGACATGTGCAAACATTCAAGAAGCATTTTCATCATTTGAGAACGTCATACATAGCATACAAAGGCTTTTCAAGCAAGTGGATTAGCCTCACCCAATTTCTTGTGGATGTTAGACTTGCCTCACTCATTCTTTAATACATGCTTGGACTCAACCATGCTCTTGGGAGCCCACTTTGCTTTTAGGAGACTCTTTGCTTTGTCTCAACCAATCTTAAGGGTTCTTGGCTCATTCTCACCATGGCTAAGGGTTCTTGGCATCACCACACTCAAGCAAACCCAAGCACACATCAAAACATCATATGAAACATAATATGTCATCATAAAATCATGGCATATGAAATCATGCTATCATACTTTTCATGGCTTAAAAATATACATACACACATTCTAAGACAAGCTAAGCATACATCCATGCATGAGAGAAGGTGGAGAGAGCTACCTTGTACACAATCACACACTTTTCTCTTTGGTTCAAGCTCTTCTTTTTGGCCACACACACACAAACTTTTGGAGATGATTTCTCTTAGCCTAGACACAATTTATGGAAGCCAATTAGGTTCATGAAACAAATTTTATAGCCACACAACTTACTTAAATACTAGGTTGTTCTATAAACCCCATTATGGTCCATAAATGCACCTAATGAAGCAATATCCTTCAATTAATTTCTAGGCTCCATTCTTTCCTTTCAAATATAATTCTTGACTCTTTTTAAGCCTCTTGGAGTTATCACACAATTAAAACAAAGAGCCTAACTACATGTTTCTTCT
The DNA here is from genome assembly GCA_032878935.1 of Erythrophleum fordii. NCBI lineage: Eukaryota > Viridiplantae > Streptophyta > Magnoliopsida > Fabales > Fabaceae > Erythrophleum > Erythrophleum fordii. The sequence goes on from JAVQMF010000038.1 coordinate 17,835,148, forward strand.
ATGAGTTCTAAATTTTTCTCAAGGCCTCCCCTCATTTTCATTCATCATATATAATTCAAAAATGGGTTTAGAAAAATTTAAAACTCTCCCTAGGTAGGCTAACCTCTTTTGGTTGATTCTAGGAAGCATTTTGCTCTCCATGAACTTTGCTTTGTTTTCTTAATAGAGGAAGCACATGGGGAGACTTCTAGGGATCTTAGGAGCTCATTTAAACTATCATTTAGACAAGGAATTAAGGTATCAAATCAGATTTTGCAAGGAACATATGAAACCCTAGACTTTGCATCTTGAATTTCCATAGTTATTTGTTAATTCTCTTTGCATATTCTTAATCTCCACACCCTTTTTCCTTATAATCACCCTTGGTTCTGCCTAAAAATCAACTCCTCTTAAGTCTTCTCAAGTGGGGGTGAAATGGTGGAGAAGGAGAGCAAAGGGTAGCAACCATGGAAGAAGAAGATACCTTGTTTTCATGGCTTTTCTCACTTGAATCTTGTGTTCTTTGAGCTCCTCTCTTCAAATTCAAATTTGAGGCATGCTTTTCTCTTACTCTTTTCATTTTTGGCTAATTGCTCTTTTCTTTCCCTTCTTCCTGGCTCTATACACTTTCTCAGTGATTTCATTCTTTTGAATTTTCTCTTAGCCAGGGAAATTTTATTACTAGCTTTTAATAAGGGTTTTATTGCTATAAAATACTAACTAGTTCTCTCTCATAAGGGAAAGAATTTTTTGATTCTAGAGGCCTATCCTGGGAGAGCTTACTAATTATGTCAAGTTAATGTTAACCCATTCGTAGGATTAACGTTTCTTTTAGTGGACTCATTTATATATCTTGGGAGATAACTTATTTCATATCATGTCTCTCGTATCCTCTCTGAATGGCTTTTCATAACATCTCATCATCTTTTCTAATCATTAGAGTCATTGGAGGTTTCTATCTATCTGCTTATTTACATGTTTCAGCCACTGTTTATCTTTGTGTTCTTTCTTACTAGCTCATCCCATGATTACAATTCACATTTTTTTGTCACAGGCCTCACATCTCAATTACTTACTGGGATTATAGCTCTTTTGAAGAGTTTCTGCTTTTAATGATCTCAATTTCTCTGTTTACTATTACATCTATCTCTGTAGGTCGAGACTTTTTCTCATTTTCTTTGCTTATTTACAGTGGTATTTTATAGTCCCTCATTTCAGCACTGATAAGCCTAACATATATCTCACACTGGCACTAAAAACTACTACCACTGACTATTACTGAATTCTGGTGGGATGCTAGCTATTCTTACAATTTTACTCACTAGAGATATACTGTATCACTTACCTCATATAAAAACTACACCTGACTCCTTTTTGGATACATAAGCTAACATGTGGAGATCTCTCTATCATTCAGTTAGGGCTTCTGGCTATTAGGTAGTGGTTCATCTGGCTCTAACTCTGGAAAGCTAATTTCTTACTTTTCTCATCCCATACACTATGCTTATGTCTAAAGAGAGCTAGTCAATGGTCTAACTGTCTGAGTAAAGCCTTCATATCTCCGTGGTAATGGTTTATCAAACTCAAGAGATTTGTAATCTCTAAGATAAAAGCTAGTTGAAACTGTGCTAGTCTCTGAGACTAACTACTTTGTAAAACTATCATAGGCCATCATCTCACCAAAGAACTATTATGCTGTGGCTAGGGCTCTCTGTAACTCTATGGGATCTACGGTGAACCCTGGGTCTATTGCGATCTCTCAGAGCCCTACTAGGGTCTACTGTAACCTGCTGTGCTATGTTAGGATCTATTGCGATCTATCTTTGGGAGACGTTAAAGCCTAAGATGACTGTATCTGATAGCAAATACATACTTACCAAGTTTGGTAACCATCGCTCATAATAACTGAGGCTAAACTCAGAAGTATATCGTGCTCTTCGTGCAAAGTAGGTTCTGTGTCATTTGATTCTCTAAGATCCCATCATACTGATACTAAGGAGCGTGTTAAATTTTTCACTCATCGCTCCTTATAAGATCCTCAAATTCCCACTTCAGCCCTTTTTACTTGGGCTTCATTTTCTTACTCTATTGACTTACTTACTTTACTTACTTTACATATGCTCGTTTTAGCCTTCTTCTCATATCCTGCAATTTCTAACTATGCCCACATTCTGCTTTTAAGTGCATTGACACTAGGGCATCTCATACTAAGTGTGGTTAACATCTTTAGCAGGAGAAAGGCTATGCACTGGTCCCTATTTATTTCATTTGTACATACTATAAGGGACTTAGGCTATGCATACTGAATCTAAACATCCTCTACTAGGGATCCCTTTCTGCATGCTTTCCTTACTATTATGATATTACTAGAATCCCTTTATGTTTCTTTTTTGACTCATCTCGTTCTTTAACTAGGATACCTTTTGATTATCAGGACACTTTGGTGATTAATGTCATCGCTTGCTATGCACTTAAGCCATATTACTACTGGGTTGGCCAGACCCAATATCATATAACCATTGTTACAAGCAAACCATAACATCAAACACTAATATACAAGCACCTTATGACTGAGCTTAAAGCCACTATCGCCTGTATATTACAAGTTTCCTAATAATCTAAAGTATCCTTCTCTTACTTTTCTCTATCTGCCCTATTCTAGTAGAGTACTTGGGGAAAGTAGGATTCTTCCTCTACTACATCCTGAGATCTCTTTGCATTGCCTGACTATTTTTACTTCGGGCAGTATCATGCTAGAAGGGCATCTATGCCAAGGACAAGTGTGCTTTCTTAAGTATTCAAGTATATTAACTGAATATCTATTTTCAATCTAATATGTCCTCAACTTGAACACTATTGTATCTTCTCTTTTTACCTTTCTTATCCTCTTACTTAGGTAAAAAGATGTTTTACTACTGGCTATTTCTATTGCCAGTTTAGGTTTCTTTACGCTCAAGAACACCTGCAATTTCCTAGGGTCCCTCCACTTATTCACTCTCTATAACATTAAGGGGATCTACCTTTTGGTTATACTTTTATTCTGCTCTTGGCTAGACTATCCCTTGGTAAGAAGGATTCTATTTCATATAATCCCAAGAATTTCATTCTATGGTACTCTCGGCTTACACTTTTTCTCCATGTAACACACGGCTCCCCTTCTTAGGCGGCCTCTAGCTCTTTCGAGCTTCCTTGAGGGTACTAAGGCACTAACTGTCTGTCTCAACTTATTTCTACATCCAAACCAAAGCTAGGCTTTCCCTCTATATAATCTCCTTAGCTTCATCCCCAAGAGCATAGTCTATTATTTCTAGGGTTTGTCTAACCCAATGTAGGACATGTACTTTCACTGTTTGGACTCTATCTTACTGAAAACTTATTCTTTACTGGGTGCTCTAATCACTCACGTGCCTTAACCCTATATCATTCTCATATTAGGGAGCTCATTTAACCCCTATCTATTTCCTTTTCTAGGCTTAGCTTACTTATTTAATCATGACTAAATCGAAGGCACCTTTTCTATAGCTAGTTTCTCAGCTCTTCCTCGCTTCCTTTGTTACTATACTTTACGACTTAGAGGGAGCTATCTATGGGAATTTACTAAACACTACTAGGTGGTTTCCCCGGCATCAAGATGTCTCATCTTTTCTTTCTCGATCCAGAGGGAATTTTCACTAAGGCTTTCATTCACATATCTCACTTGGAACGATACTATTGGTCATCTTATTGGGCATGTAGCTTACTAGCTATCCTTATTCTTTTTTGAGCCTCTATTATTGGTTATTCATACTTACCTCTAGGTGTTACCTATAAGGTACACCTTTCTAGGCTACTCACTATGTGTATCACTGCTAGTAGTCTTATCTTACATTATTTCGGGGCTACATTAATATTCTATTATTTAGTGTCTCCTAGGGTAGGACCCTAAGTTTGAGTTAATACCTTAAAGGCAGGTCTCACCAACTTTATCATCCCTGTGTCTAACTTTCTCTGTGTTGAGCTCTTTCTCAGTCTCAACTATTCACTAGTCTTTTCTCTACTTATACTAGGGTTCCCGTTCTGTGTGGATCAACTAATCCCTTATTAGTTCATTCCTCAAGTTGGCTTGAATATGACCAACAAGGCATTCATACTGCCATTTGCCGTGGCTAACATATCATTCGTCACGATTAATAAGCCTTAGGTTCACCCTAGTTTTCCTGTCTAAGTATTAGCTGTGGCTAACTATAAACACCATAACTTCTAGCTCATTTTATGTCATTTATAAGCTTTATATCATCAATCCCATAAGAGCATATGAGAAAGGGGATAAAAATAATAGACTTTTTTGCGTTGCGCTATATCTAAAAAATTTAATTCGGTGTCACGTGGACCGTGTGAACTTATACTATACTTCCTCATATTTAATTTCACTATTTCAACTCATTTGCATCACAAAAACATGCCTACAATACATGGAAACCGAAATGGAGGTCAAAATAAACAAGCATATTTTCGGCCAGAGTTACTCCATTTTCTGACCCAAATTTGGAAAATCATAATTAAATTTAGAAAATTCGAAATCATGAAATCTTGGTCATTATGGAAATCTTAGGATGTATACTTCACACTAAAAATACTTCCAGGTCACAAAATTCATCACACAGGGCGTTTGACATCCAAAAAGCGACTGAGGTTGCTGACTGCCTGGGCTGGTGTTCAATTTACTGATACCAAATTCAAAAATTTATAACTAATTCTATAAAAATCAAAATCACACACACTCAGTCATGCTGGAAATCTACAAATGTTAAATTGATTCTACAAATAATTTTAGAATGAAACAGATACGTTTAGATATCTTAAACTGATGGAATAGTAATTGAGCTCCTAGGCGCTACTGATACTGACAGTTAACTTCAAACATATATAACTCTCTGCTCAGACCTCCAAATGAGGTGATCTTAGTGGACATAGAAATCTTATGACCTCTAGTTTGTGAATATAAATTTTTATAAGCATTGGACACCATTTGGCCATCAAGTGACACAGAATTCAAAACTGCCAGTATGAACAGTACCCATACTAGAATCTATGAAAAATCCCAACTTTGAAAATTCATCAAATATTCCCTAGGTCTCCGAAAATTATGATCTTTAGCTTCTTAGAAAGATCTTAATGAGACCTAATTGTATGCCAAATTTCAGGGCAAGACTAACTCATTTGGTTAAAAAGTGATATAGGGTTCCATTATGGTCAATTTTGGCTCCATATTAGGTACCAAAATTGCCAAATGGATGTCCCTTAGTCTTGGCACCTTTTGGGAAAGTTTAAAAACTTATTTGAGATTTGTGTGAGCTTCCCAAATGGTCCCAAACCTTATGCATCTCATTTTGGCCATTCAACCCACACTTATACACATAATCACCAAACTTTACATTCTCACACCATGGCATCTCATACTCAAAATATGTGCTAGTAGTCATACATCATTTCCATACATCTAAACATCACATAATAGTATCTTTACATATGTGATAAGCATAAATTTTATACACTTTATTTCTCTTAACTTAACCTTTTTAATAATTAAATGTAGCCTAATAAATGCAATTAAATGGAAATTGATTTTAATAGCTAGTTTTGCACTTTAGAAAACAATTGACAAAATTCCTGAATTTTAATGCATAAATCATTTTAAATGAATTTTGTGAATTTTCTATTCCATCTCTTTCATTCTTTTATGCAGATTTTGTTGGGCAATTGAAGCTTTAAAGGAGAATTTGTTTTGAAGATGAGGGGAGAAGAAAGCCACGAGTTGGAGAGTTGAAGAGAACCATCCACAAAGCCATGAGTTTGATGGAAGGATGAAGCAAAGCAAGAAAGTTCACAAGGAAGAGCATCGAGTTCAAAGGAGCTTAGAGCCAAGTGAGAATGCATGAGTTTAAAACGCTGAAGCTAAGGGCAAGCACATGCAGAACAGCAGCAAAACAATGAAGAGAAGCCACAAGTTGAAGTCTGGGCAGCAGCATATAGCTTGAGCAAAACAAGGAAGCAACACGAGGCAGAACGAAGAAGCTGCATGGGAGAAAAGCAAGCTGAAGCAAGGAACAAACATTGATCTGAACAGAGAAGGAGCTAGTCTCGGGTTTAAGGTCCAGAATGAAGCCACGAAGTACACATGAAAGAGAGGCAGAATTAACGTGGAAAAGCTGCTGGACGTGCAGAACATCCAGTAGTTGAACAGAAATGGAAGAAAGAGCGTCGAATGCTTGCATGAGCTGAAATCAAGATGAAGAGACGCTGAAACAGAGACTGGACGTTGGACTCGAACTGGACAGCAGGAGCACGCCTGGAGCTTGAGAAAACATTGGAGCTGGACGAGGAACAATTTCATTCATTCATCTCTGGACTGGACAGCAATTCGAAGAGCAGAAGGAATGCACAGTGAAACGAAATGAAGCTTCTGATCAGAGAACCAGCTACAGCGTGATGAAGAAAAGCTTGTACAGAGCTGAGCAGAATCTGCAAATACACACGAACAGGAACTGCAGAAGAAAGCTACTGGTTGCTCGATGCATGATCTGAAAAGAAGAAGCAAAGAGCTGGGGAGAATAATGTGGGAAACACGAACAGAAACGCTGGAGCAAAAACGTGGATTATTATATCCACAATGGGGCCCACACCCATGCATAATAAAAGAAAACTAAACTTGGTTTCAGCATGCAGAAAGAAAAGCCGAAGCCAGCACGTGAATTGATTAATGAAGAGAGACGTGAAAGGGGAAGAGAGACGTGAATGAAAAAAGAGAGACGTGAATGAAGAAGAGAGACGTGAACAAGGAGGGAAGGAGAAAATAAAAACCTGAAGGGGACGCTGGGAAAAGGAGAACGGGGGAACGTAGAAAAATAAAGGCTGGAGACATCAAGAGGAGGAGAATTTCCAGCGCTGAAGAAGAAGAATTTTTTTTCTTTCTCGATGGTTGCTTCTTTGATTGATTCTCCTTCATTTGATCCTTCCATGGCAGCTTGAATTTCTTGTGGTGGCTAGCTGAAGATTGAATTCTCCTAGATGAAGATTTGAGCTCTACATCTCCTATTAAATTTGGATAAAACTCTCTTGCTCAATCTCTTGATTTTAGCATTATTTCCTTTGTTAATTTGACTAGGTTTAGCTTTTTGGTTTAGGAATTTAATTGCTAGAATTACTGGATTGAATTAATTCTTGGATTGAACTTGATTTGAATTTTGGAATTATTTATGATCATCATCTGTTTGTGAAAATTCCAGAATTAGTACTGTGCAATTGAACTCTAATTTCCTCTTGAATTTGGGCTAATTGATGCAATGGTTATTGGGTTAGTTAGCTGGAACTTTTGTGTAAATTAATTGCTTGAGGAGTTAATTAATCTAATTGGTAAATTAGCATCTTGAGTAAATTGTGCAGTAGCTTTCATAAATTAATCAAATTTAGTGTAGTGTGTTCTTATTCTTAATCCAATTAATTAGTTGTTTAAGGTTTCTTGTGGTTGCAAAATTCTTTGAACAATTGATGAATTGAATCTTGGATGGTTATTCAAGAACCCTATGATGAATGCACTAAAGAGCAAGGATAATTGAACTCTAGGGAATCCAATTGAAAGCTAGTTACCACATTTATTCGATTAATCACTTGAACTTAGTTTTAGAATTCTAATTTTTGTCAATTAATTTTAGTTCGATTAAATTCTAGCATATCAAACCCCCAAGTTAAATCTTAATTAGTAATACTTAGAACTCTCTTCCATAAACAATTTAAGGCACAAACTCCTTGGAAAGATGACCTAGGTTGCACCATTATCTACAAAACTTATTTTGCTACCTAGTTTTATTTGAGATCGCTCGACACGATCATCAAATTTGGCGCCGTTGCCGGGGAGTTTAGTTTCTTAATTGTTTGAGAAAGTTTTCTAGGTATTTTTATTTTGTTTTATCTCTGTTTTGATTCTATTTTAGTTGAATTTTTGCTTTGTTTCGAGCTTGGAATTTGATAATTTCGGTGTTGCATATTAATTTGCCTACTTGCTGGAATTTTCGTTTAAAGTGCCCAGAAAATTCTCAAATTCTGTATTTCAAAGTTTTTGGGTGTTTTGAGCAAAAGTAATAGCATAGCTATTAGGTGCACCATTTTTTGGCCAAATTCCAACGTTTAGAGCACTTTTTCGAATTTTTTAGTATTTTTTCGAATTTTCTAGGATTTTTCTAATTTTTCTGGAATTTTTGTTTTAATTTTTCTTTGTTAATTTTTGTGTTCCTTCTTAGTTTTTGCTTGTCTAATTGGTGTATGACAAGAAGTTCTAGTGAAAAATTAATTGATTTGGATCCAGAAATTGAAAAAACCCTTAAAAGACGAGTAAGGATTAGGAAAAACAAAGATAGTGTAGGAATTAATAGCTCTAATTCATCTGCTTTTGATTCTGTGCAAGGAATTGATTGCGCACTTCAATTTGCTAGTGATAATATGGCTGAACAAGATCAAATAAATGCTAACAGGAATATGCATGTTCAGGCTAACTTGAATGTGAATGCAAATTTGAATAATAACATGCATGCTAGAACTATTAGAGAATTGACGGCTCCTAATGTGCATTATCAAAATCTTTGCATACAATATCCAGAATTAGATGCAAATTTTGAGCTTAAATCCGGATTGATTCACTTACTTCCTAAGTTTCAGGGACTTGCAGGAGATGACCCTCACAAACATCTAAAAGAATTCCATGTTGTATGCTCTACAATGAAGCCACAAGGTGTCTCAGAGGAACAAATCAAGCTCAGAGCATTCCCTTTTTCCTTGGATGGTTAGCCAAGGATTGGTTGTACTATCTACCTCCCGGTGCCATTGCTTCTTGGGACCAACTGAAGAGGTTATTTTTGGAGAAATTCTTTCCTGCATCTCGCACTGCATCAATAAGGAAGGAGATATGTGGGATCAGACAGAATAGTGGAGAGACTTTATATGAGTACTGGGAAAGATTCAAAAGATTGTTGGCTAGTTGTCCTCACCATCAAATCTCTGATCAGTTGCTTATCCAGTACTTCTATGAGGGGCTGTTGATCATGGATAGAAATATGATTGATGCTGCCTCTGGGGGAGCCTTAGGTGATCTGACACCTACAGGAGCTTGGGAGCTTATTGATAAGATGGCTCAGAATGCTCAGCAATTTGGGTCCAGATCAATACAAACAGCAAGAGGAGTCAATGAATTGTGTACTCCAGATTATGGTCAGAGAATTGAGAGCAAACTTGAAGTAATGTCTACTGTGCTCCAAAAGCTTGCTTTAGATCGGCAGCAATCATCCTCCATCCCTTCTCAGACTTGTGCACCACAATCCTACCCTACTCAGACATATTCTTATCCACAGTGTTATGCATCTGGACAGACATCTTCCTCTACTACCTTGGTAGGACCCCTGTGTGATATATGCTCTTTGGCCACACATAATACTGATCAGTGCCCTATGTTAGAAGACAGGGTAGAGGCTTGTGCTGGGATGTTTCCAGTTAGGCCAATGCAACAAGGGCAACAAAAATATGATCCCTATTCTAATACATACAATCCAGGATGGAGGGATCACCCTAACCTGAGATATGGGGGAGGACAACAGCAAAATAGATACAATGCTGTAGGACCAAATGCACAGTATTCCCAACCTCTTAAGCAATCAGTTCCTATCCAAGAGGAACCCATAAAAAATAACAGCATGGAGTTTATGATGAAGCAACTCTTGGAAAAGATGGATCAAAATGAGACTAGAAACAAACAAGAATTGACTAACATGAAAAATCAGAACAAGCATTTGGAAAATATGGTTAGCCAATTAGCTAATTCTCTCAATGAGATAAAAAGCCAAGGATCAAGCCAATTACCCTCACAGACAGTTGTTAATCCGAGGAATAGTAGCAATGTCAGTGCCATCACCCTTAGGAGTGGAAAAGAAGTTCAGGGATCCTTAGATACCACCACCATGGATAGGTCGGCGTCACCAAAAACACACGCCGCACCAAATGAGCCTAATAATGAGAAGGAGCCAAAGAAAAGTTTACCTTTCCCACATAGACCTACCTTGGGAAAGAGGCAAACTGAAGCAGATGCAGAAAAAGAGATTCTTGAGACTTTTAAAAAGGTTGAAGTCAACATACCCCTGTTGGAAGCAATCAAGACCATTCCTAAATATGCTAAGTTTCTCAAGGAGATATGCACTAACAAGAGGCGTCTGAAAGGGAATGAAAAAGTCAATTTTGGCAAAAACGTTTCAGCACTCATACAACCAACAATGCCCACTAAGTGTCAAGATTCGGGCACTTTTACAATTCCATGCACCATTGGAAATTTTGAGTTTTCTGATGCTTTAATTGATCTTGGTGCTGCTATAAATGTTATGCCTAAATCTGTTTATTCATCTTTGCAGGTGGGAGAGCTGAAGCCTACCGGAGTGGTTGTGCAGCTGGCAAATAGGAGTATTGCTTATCCTTCAGGAGTGTTGGAGGATGTTCTGGTTAAGGTAAAGGATTTAATTTTTCCAGCTGATTTTTATGTCCTTAATATGGAAGATGATAGATATAGATCTAGTGGACATGCCCCACTCATTTTAGGTAGACCTTTCCTGAAAACTGCTAAAACAATTATAAATGTGCATGAAGGTACTCTTCAAATGGAGTTTGCTGGCAATATGATACAATTTAATATATTTGATGCCATGAAATATCCTTGTGATGATAACTCTGTTTTTAATATCAGCCTGATTGATATGTTAGTTGATAATGCTAGCACTGAATTTTGGGATAGTTTATTGACTGATCCTGTGATATTGCTGACTTGGATGATTCTCTTGACTGTACATGTGTTGAAAGTACTATATGTGATAATTGCTCCCAGATTAATGCTTTCATTGAGAATGGTGAGTCTCTTCCATGTATTGACTATCATGGTTCTGAGACCTCCTCTTTTTGTGCTAATTTCACCGATGGTCAGCCTTTTACTGATTTGGAGGATTATACTAATTTAGGTCAATCTTCTTGTTCTAAAGATGATGTGCATGCTGATGCTTTCCCTGAATGTTCTAATGTTGCTGGACTTACTGATTCTCAGAATATGTTGCATATTGATATCACTTCTGGATATGCTGATTATGCTAGTTCATCTATTTCCACTCTTGCATTGCCTATTGATAATGGTAATAGATGCTGTGTAACTAGTTCATCTGATAGTGATACTGATGTCTATATTGCTGTTAGTTCTCTTGTTGGTACTCCTTCTGCTGATATTCCCAAAGATGGGAAAGTTGTTTCCTCTGTCTGTGAGATATCTAAACAGGTATTTGGCATGGAAGAGATTGAAATCAAACAACTCATACCTTCGGTTGAGCAAGCTCCCACCTTGGAGCTCAAACCACTGCCAGATAATCTCAAGTACACCTACTTGGGGGAAGATGAGAAACTTCCAGTAATTGTGGCTAGTGACATTATTCCAGAGGAAGAAGAGAAACTTCTAGAGGTCTTAAGGAGGAGAAAACAAGCAATAGGGTGGACCTTAGCTGACATACCTGGCATTAGCCCTGATACATGCATGCACAGAATTTTGTTGGAAGATGGGGCAAAACCAGTAAGGCAACCTCAAAGGCGACTGAACCCACTTATTCTGGATGTGGTTAAAAAGGAAGTTTCTAAACTTTTATCTGCTGGTATAATATATCCTATTTCTGACAGTCAGTGGGTTAGTCCTGTGCAGGTAGTTCCAAAGAAATCAGGGATCACAGTGATCCGGAATGAAAATAATGAATTGGTGCCCACCCGTGTCCAGAATAGTTGGAGGGTTTGCATTGACTATAGGAGGCTTAATTTAGTCACTAGAAAAGATCATTACCCCCTCCCATTTATTGATCAGATGCTTGAGCGTTTAGCTGGTAAATCTCACTACTGTTTTCTGGATGGATTTTCAGGGTATTTTCAGATATGCATAGCCCCGGAGGATCAAGAAAAGACGACATTCACATGCCCATTTGGAACATATGCCTATAGACGAATGCCTTTTGGTCTTTGCAATGCCCCTGGGACCTTCCAGCGGTGCATGGTTTCCATTTTTAGTGATTTCCTTGAAAATTGTATAGAAATTTTTATGGATGATTTCACTGTATATGGGAACTCTTTTGATGATTGCTTATGTAGTCTGGATAGAGTCCTAGCTAGATGCATAGAGAAGAACCTTGTACTTAATTATGAAAAATGTCATTTTATGGTTCGAAAAGGCATTGTATTGGGTCATATTATATCTGAACAGGGCATAGAGGTAGATAAAGCTAAGATAGATGTTATAACCTCTCTATCATACCCAACATGTGTTCGGGAGATCCGATCTTTTCTAGGTCATGCAGGTTTTTATAGAAGATTCATTCAGAACTTTAGTAAAATTGCTTTGCCATTGTCTAAGTTGTTACAAAAAGATGTTGATTTCCAATTTGATGATGCATGTAAAACAGCTTTTGATGAACTTAAGAAATGCTTGACTTCCCCACCCATTATTCAACCCCCTGATTGGACCCTCCCATTTGAGCTTTTATGTGATGCATCTAATTTTGCTGTAGGTGCAGTCTTGAGCCAGAGAATGAATAAGAGGTCCCATGTGATTGCTTATGCATCCAAGACTTTGGATGGGGCCCAAGCAAACTATACAACCACAGAAAAAGAGCTTCTTGCTATTGTTTTTGCTTTAGATAAATTTAGATCATACTTACTTGATACTAAAGTTATTGTTTTTACTGATCATGCAGCCTTGAAGTACTTGCTGAAGAAGCCCGATGCAAAGCCAAGATTGATCAGATGGATGCTTCTACTTCAAGAATTTGACATTGACATCCGGGATAAAAGTGGAGCTGAAAACTTGGTGGCAGACCACTTGAGCAGAATTGAAGCTTCAAAAGTAAATTCCTTACCTATTGATGATGATTTCCCTGATGAGCATTTATGTGCTGTGCATAGTTTTTCTCCATGGTATGCAGACTTAGTGAATTATCTAGCTGCTTCTGAACTACCTGTTGATTTGACTAAACATCAGTTGAATAAGTTTAGGAGTGAAGCTAGGTATTATATTTGGGATGATCCATATTTGTGGAGATTATGTAGTGACCAAGTGATTAGACGTTGTGTGCCTGATATAGAATTTGATTCTGTTTTAAATTTTTGTCACACACTAGCATGTGGAGGTCACTTTAGTTCAACACGCACAGCTAGGAAGGTTCTAGATAGTGGATTGTATTGGCCTACCCTGTTTCGTGATGCCTTTAATTTTTGTAAAAGATGTGTTCGGTGTCAACAAACAGGTAGCATATCTAGGAGAAATGAAATGCCACAACACCCTATCTTATTTTGTGAAGTCTTTGATGTGTGGGGCATTGATTTTATGGGACCTTTTCCCACTTCTTTTGGCTTTTCATACATTTTATTAGCCGTTGATTATGTTTCAAAGTGGGTGGAAGCCAAACCTACCAGGACTGATGATTCTTCTGTGGTTGTAGAATTCGTTCGCTCTCACATTTTCTGTAGGTTTGGTATTCCTAGAGCCATTATCAGTGACCAGGGCACTCATTTTTGTAACCGGAGTATGCATAGCTTGCTTAGCAAGTATGGTGTTGTGCATAAAGTAGCTACTCCATACCACCCTCAGACAAATGGCCAAGCAGAAATTTCTAATCGGGAGGTGAAGCAAATTTTAGAGAAAACAGTGCAGCCGAATAGGAAAGATTGGAGCAAGAGGCTAGATGATGCACTTTGGGCTTACAGGACTGCCTACAAGACTCCTATTGGCATGTCACCCTATCGGCTGGTATTTGGAAAAGCATGTCACTTACCGGTGGAAGTGGAGCACAAAGCTTACTGGGCCGTAAAGAAATGTAATTTGGATTTGAATGAAGCAGGATCTCACAGAAAATTCCAACTCCAAGAGCTTGAAGAGATCAGATTGGAAGCCTATGACATTGCAAGAATCTATAAAGAGAAGACAAAAGCATTTCATGACAAGATGATTGCAAGGAAAGAGTTTGTTGTCGGCCAAAAAGTCCTACTCTACAAATCCCGTCTGAAGCTTATGCCAGGTAAACTTCGTTCTAAATGGGAAGGTCCTTATATAGTTTCTAATGTTTTCCCTTTTGGTGCAGTTGAGCTTTTGGATGAGCAAACGGGAGCTAATTTCAAAGTTAATGGACATCGACTCAAACACTTTTATGAAGGAGTTCCAAGGGATAACAAGGAGGAGCTCCAACTTCATAACCCACCCTAAACCCCGGTTGTACTCTTTCCCTTTCCCCTTTTATATTGTGTTGTCTTTATCTGTTTATTACATTGTGTGCTGGCATTGAGGACAATGCAATGTTTAAGTGTGGGGGGGATACAAATAAATTTTTAGTTTTGTTTTATTTTGGTTAGTTTATTTTATAGTTTCTAGGTTTTTAGTTAGTTTTATGTTATTTTCCAAAAATAAAAAAAAAAATAAAAAAAAAAAAATGATGACAAATGTTTGAAAAATTTTTGAAAAATAGTATGATTCTTTTCAGTTTTCCTGTGAAAGTTGCAAGTTGAGATGATTATAATTTGGATTCACCTAGACATGACAAGTAATGAATCTTGTATTTTGATTCAAGTAAAGTGGCAATGAATTTGATTTCAATGAATTATTTGATAGCAATTAGCTGGTGAGGATTTGAGCCTTAATTATTCAATTCCAGTGTGTATTCACCTATCTTTATTTCACTCTAGAACTTGTCTTGATTCTTTGTTGAGGCCACATTTGCACTTGCATGCATAAAAATGATAAGGCATTCATTTCTTTTATAGCTAGAGAGCCAAAAAGCTAACCATACATTCATTTTATCCATTGTTTAGCCACTTTGGACTTGATTTTCTTTTCTTGTTAGCCTATAGCCATTAAATATATTCCCACCTTGTTTTAAGATACCTTAAGGAATTTAAGGAGCATTACATCCAAATAGGATAGGTGAATTTGTGCTTTTCATCCATTAAGGCCATTGTTAGTCAAAGAATTTGTTCCAAAAAAAAAAAAAAAAAAAAAAAAGAAGAAGAAAGAAAAAGTAAAAAAAAAAAAAAAAACAGGAAAAGTTATTGAAAATCAAAGGAAAGAAGTAATTTAGATTGAGTTTTTAGTTGCTTATACTTGTTGGAAATAAGGCCTTGAAAGCACACTCTTCCTCATCCTATATTGTCATTGAGTGCTCTTGAGGTTCTAAGGTATCCATTTGTTTAGTTTTTCCCCTTCTTTTTGTATCCATTCATTTCATCTCCCTTAGCCCCATTACAACCCTTAATAAAGTCCTTTGATTTGTGCATTGCATTTGGCATGAGTGGTGGAGACTTAGAAACTTGACAAGCTTATGGTAGTGAGCTTGGATAGGTGGAATTTGAGTGAAACACATTTCCCATAAATACTTGAGAGATGAGAGTAAACACTAACCATGTGAGAGGGCTATGCATTTCAGTTCATTCTTTTCAAATGAAATTGCCATGAAGCTTAAATCTTGATGCAAGTGAAGTTAACTTAGATTGTTATGTGTTGAAGAGTTGTGATTAATCTCTAGCTTGTGATTCTTACACTCCTTTTTCATTTTCATTTTCCACTTATCATTCTACTAGCCGGGTGTTTCAAATCATTCTATCTTGGATTTTAAGTTTTGCCCAGGAGTGCAAAGGTTTAAGTGTGGGGGAATTTGATAAGCATAAATTTTATACACTTTATTTCTCTTAACTTAACCTTTTTAATAATTAAATGTAGCCTAATAAATGCAATTAAATGGAAATTGATTTTAATAGCTAGTTTTGCACTTTAGAAAACAATTGACAAAATTCCTGAATTTTAATGCATAAATCATTTTAAATGAATTTTGTGAATTTTCTATTCCATCTCTTTCATTCTTTTATGCAGATTTTGTTGGGCAATTGAAGCTTTAAAGGAGAATTTGTTTTGAAGATGAGGGGAGAAGAAAGCCACGAGTTGGAGAGTTGAAGAGAACCATCCACAAAGCCATGAGTTTGATGGAAGGATGAAGCAAAGCAAGAAAGTTCACAAGGAAGAGCATCGAGTTCAAAGGAGCTTAGAGCCAAGTGAGAATGCATGAGTTTAAAACGCTGAAGCTAAGGGCAAGCACATGCAGAACAGCAGCAAAACAATGAAGAGAAGCCACAAGTTGAAGTCTGGGCAGCAGCATATAGCTTGAGCAAAACAAGGAAGCAACACGAGGCAGAACGAAGAAGCTGCATGGGAGAAAAGCAAGCTGAAGCAAGGAACAAACATTGATCTGAACAGAGAAGGAGCTAGTCTCGGGTTTAAGGTCCAGAATGAAGCCACGAAGTACACATGAAAGAGAGGCAGAATTAACGTGGAAAAGCTGCTGGACGTGCAGAACATCCAGTAGTTGAACAGAAATGGAAGAAAGAGCGTCGAATGCTTGCATGAGCTGAAATCAAGATGAAGAGACGCTGAAACAGAGACTGGACGTTGGACTCGAACTGGACAGCAGGAGCACGCCTGGAGCTTGAGAAAACATTGGAGCTGGACGAGGAACAATTTCATTCATTCATCTCTGGACTGGACAGCAATTCGAAGAGCAGAAGGAATGCACAGTGAAACGAAATGAAGCTTCTGATCAGAGAACCAGCTACAGCGTGATGAAGAAAAGCTTGTACAGAGCTGAGCAGAATCTGCAAATACACACGAACAGGAACTGCAGAAGAAAGCTACTGGTTGCTCGATGCATGATCTGAAAAGAAGAAGCAAAGAGCTGGGGAGAATAATGTGGGAAACACGAACAGAAACGCTGGAGCAAAAACGTGGATTATTATATCCACAATGGGGCCCACACCCATGCATAATAAAAGAAAACTAAACTTGGTTTCAGCATGCAGAAAGAAAAGCCGAAGCCAGCACGTGAATTGATTAATGAAGAGAGACGTGAAAGGGGAAGAGAGACGTGAATGAAAAAAAGAGAGACGTGAATGAAGAAGAGAGACGTGAACAAGGAGGGAAGGAGAAAATAAAAACCTGAAGGGGACGCTGGGAAAAGGAGAACGGGGGAACGTAGAAAAATAAAGGCTGGAGACATCAAGAGGAGGAGAATTTCCAGCGCTGAAGAAGAAGAATTTTTTTTCTTTCTCGATGGTTGCTTCTTTGATTGATTCTCCTTCATTTGATCCTTCCATGGCAGCTTGAATTTCTTGTGGTGGCTAGCTGAAGATTGAATTCTCCTAGATGAAGATTTGAGCTCTACATCTCCTATTAAATTTGGATAAAACTCTCTTGCTCAATCTCTTGATTTTAGCATTATTTCCTTTGTTAATTTGACTAGGTTTAGCTTTTTGGTTTAGGAATTTAATTGCTAGAATTACTGGATTGAATTAATTCTTGGATTGAACTTGATTTGAATTTTGGAATTATTTATGATCATCATCTGTTTGTGAAAATTCCAGAATTAGTACTGTGCAATTGAACTCTAATTTCCTCTTGAATTTGGGCTAATTGATGCAATGGTTATTGGGTTAGTTAGCTGGAACTTTTGTGTAAATTAATTGCTTGAGGAGTTAATTAATCTAATTGGTAAATTAGCATCTTGAGTAAATTGTGCAGTAGCTTTCATAAATTAATCAAATTTAGTGTAGTGTGTTCTTATTCTTAATCCAATTAATTAGTTGTTTAAGGTTTCTTGTGGTTGCAAAATTCTTTGAACAATTGATGAATTGAATCTTGGATGGTTATTCAAGAACCCTATGATGAATGCACTAAAGAGCAAGGATAATTGAACTCTAGGGAATCCAATTGAAAGCTAGTTACCACATTTATTCGATTAATCACTTGAACTTAGTTTTAGAATTCTAATTTTTGTCAATTAATTTTAGTTCGATTAAATTCTAGCATATCAAACCCCCAAGTTAAATCTTAATTAGTAATACTTAGAACTCTCTTCCATAAACAATTTAAGGCACAAACTCCTTGGAAAGATGACCTAGGTTGCACCATTATCTACAAAACTTATTTTGCTACCTAGTTTTATTTGAGATCGCTCGACACGATCATCAATATGTCTCAACGTTTATAGTACATATACAACCTCATATACATTATGAACTATCATTATGGTTCCAAAATAGACAAAACAAGACATAAGCTTGTCAATCTTTGCTCTTCATGGTTGTTGGCTCCCTTCACCATAATTACTTGGTCCACCTAGCATGTTAGATCATTGGAGAGGAGGGAATGAGATTCAAATAATCCCAATAGCTCATCTCCCATTCAATCATACATAATATGTGCAAGGCAAGTTTCACAAATGCATGTATGAAAAAATTAGAAATTATAGACATTTGAAAAGCAACTTTGGCATGTGAATCACTCATACAAGACATTCAAGAGCTCACTAAGTGTTTGGATTAGCCTCACACTTCTCTTCATGGATTTTGAACTTGCCTCACCCATTCTTTGAGCACTTTGGACTCAACCATACTCTTGGGAGCCCACTTTGCGTTTGGGAGACTCTTTACTTTGTCTCAACCAAGCTCAAGGGTTCTTGGCTCATCCTCACCCAAGGGAAGAGTTCTTGGCCTCTCCACACTCAAGCAAACTCATACAAACATTATGGATTCATTTAAAAACATAACATGGCATCAAGTATCATGGCATATAAAGGCATGCTAGCATACTTTTCAAAGCTTGGAAAGACACATACACACATTCTAAAACAAACTAAACACACATTCATGCATGAGAGAAGGTGGAGAGAGCTACCTTGTACATAAGCACATAATTTTTCCTTAACTTTCAAGCCTCCTCTTTTGGCCACACACCCACAATTTGGTGGAGATAGTTTCTCTTGGCCTAGACATAAATTATGGGAGCCAATTAGGTTCACGAAACATTCTCTAAAGCCATACAACTTGCTTAAGTACTAGATTGCTCTATAATCCCCATTATGGTCCATAAAGGAACCTAATGAAGCAACACCCCTCAAATGATTTCTAGGCCTCATTCTTTCTTTTCAAATATGATTCTTGACTCCTTTTAAGCCTCTTGGAGTCATCACATCATCAAAACAAAAGGCCTAGCACCATGTTGCTTCTTTAGGTCATATTATGGAACCTAAGACACCAAATCACTTTCCATGAGTTCTAATTTTTTTCCAAGGCCTTCCTTCACTTTTATTCATCAAATATGACTCAAGAATGGCCTTATAAAAATTTAAAACTCTCTCTAACTATGAGAAACTCTTTAGGCTGAGGTTATGGAGCTTAATGGCCTTCATGGAGTTTGTTTGGTTTTCTTGAAGGGGGAAGCTTGTGGGGAGCATCTTTGGTGTCTCAAGAACTCATTTATACTCTAACTTAGACCTAGAAAACATCCTACAAATTCAGAAATTGAAAGGTGCACTTGAAACTCTAGGTTTTACATCTTGCTTTCTAATGCCTATTTCTTAGTTTTCTTTGCATATTCTTATTCCTCTCCATCAAATACCTAAGAATCACCTTTGGTTTGGTTAAAAATCTGAATCCTTAGATCTGTCTAAGTGTAGGTCGAAATGCTTAAGGAAGGGAGGAAGAAGACCAAGTGGAAGAATCACAAAATACCTTGTTTTCCTTGGATTTCCTTGCTTGTTCTTGCTTTCCTTGGCCTCCTCACTTGAATTTCGAACTTTCCCCTCTGTTCTCCCTTCAAAACAGCCCTTAAAACTTTATAGAAATCATGGAGAAGAAGAGGGAAAAAGAGGAGAAGAAAGTGGTGGAGAGAAAGTATGAAAAACAAGCAAAATTCCATACCTAGAGTCTTGAATCTTTCCTCCTTCTTCCTTTCTCTTTGTGCACCACTCTCCAAGGGATTTTCTTCTGATTTGGGACTGGAAATTCTGAAGTGAATGAGGGAGAGTGTGAGGTACCACCTATATATAGCTAGGGTAAAGTGACTTTTTCAAAAATTCCCATTTTACCCTTCATACTTTGCCTTTTTGTTTCTCCTTCGTTTTAGCTCCTTTTTGAGAACTATCTTTTCCATTATAAAATTTAGATTCCTAATTAAGAAAAATGGCTTTGGAATCACTCAAATAGGAGCTAAAACCCTTCCGAACGAATCGGTTAAAGTTTGGGTCAACTGACATTGGAAAACTTACACCGGAGGGTCTTTACCGGTCCCGGGGCTTCCCGTGATTTTTAGGGCCTCTGAGAATCCCGGAGAACTCAAAACTTTCATTTAAAAAGGCCTTCTATATGTTTTCCAAAAAGTCCACTTATTTACGAAAATGCCACTAGCCTTTTGGAAAATTTTTTAAATCACCCTGACCCCGTTTTTTGGGCAACTCAAGGCTCAAATCCTCATTTTCTAATATTTAAAATTTTATCCAAATTTTATTTGGCCTTGAGTCACTCATCTTAGGGGGCTTGCTTTGAAAACGTGTCATTTTCCGTCGTTTAACGAAAACTGGGCATTACACTAACTTCTTTATTGGCCATGGCAAGGAACTCTCTTGATTGCCTCGCTGCTTTATTGAATAATTAGCTATAGCTAAGTAGCTAATTTGCCACGGCTAATAACTTCTGATTGGCTTACATTTTTAGGGATTAGATTTTTATCTTTAACTACCAACCCGAGCCTTATTGCCTCTATATCTAGCTCATCATCAAACTAGAGGATTCTACCTTTTACTTCATTCATGTACGGCTGGCTATTACCTTTAAGCTATCATGGCTCTAGGGCGCAGTTTGTAACTTAACCTCTAGCCTAAGGGAATTAGCCTTTCGGGCTTTAATACTTATCTAGACCTTCGAGTGTAGTGGCTAGAGGGTGACTCTATTTCTCACTTCCCCTCTAGATTGGTCCTATGCAACCACAGTCTCATCTCATACTACGCTGTATCACTACTTGTCTCTGCATTAAGTAAGACATCTTGGAATATCTTGAGTATGACTACCAAGGAGAATTAGGCCTCAAATACTCTCTCTAGCAAGCCTCTTCATATCAACGAGATCATTTCTCGTCTTTTATATTTAGGGCTTGTTATTGATCCGACGAGCTATCATATCTCATCAAGCTCTAGCTGTTGGATCCCTTAACTTTGCTTAAACTTAACTCTGCTTAAGCTTCTTTAGAGGCCACTCTTTCCCAGTGTCTACTAACTACTCCAAGACCATTCCATAACTTACTTATCATGAATAAAGCCACAAAATACTTTCACACAACCACAATGTCTCATACAAGGCTCCACCTATCCATTTAGAAAGAGCCTGGAACTTTGCTCTAATACCAAACACCTTACAAAGCCCCGTGGATATTGGGTTTCATAGAACTTTGCTCCTAGTCCAGTCATGTCTGAAATTGGGTTTCATAGCCAGGGTTTTGCTTTTCCGAAACCATCTTCCCATCGCTTAGGAAAACACATCCACATGGGGAGAGTACTACTCCCACTTATAAGGCCCTAGCCCAGGTTCCTCCTTTCCGATGTGGGACTTTACAAAAGGGGATGGGACACCTAGGGAGAGTTTTAAAATTTTCTAAGCCCATTTTTTAGTCATATATGATGAATGAAAATAAGGGGAAACCTTGGGAAAAATTTAAAATGCCTAAAGAATGAATTGGTGTCTTAGGTTCCACAATATGATCTAAAAAAGTAACGTGTAGTTAGGCTCTTTCTTTTAATTGTGTGATGACTCTAAGAGGCTTAAAAGGAAAGAGTGGAGCCTAGAACTCATTTGATGGGTATTGCTTCATTAGGTGCATTCTTAGAACCATAAAGGGGTTAATAGCCCAAGTTAGTATTTAAGGAAGATGTGTGGCCTTAGAATTAATTACATAGACCTAATTGGCTTCCATAAATTATGTTTAGGCTAAGAGAAACTAATCCCCCACCTTCATATGAGTGAGGCCGAGGAAAAGAGGGCAAATTCAAGGAGAAAAGTGTGTGGTTGAATCTAAGGTAACTCACTCCTCCTTCTTTCATGTATGAATGTCTACTTGGCTTGTCTTTGAATGTGTGTATGTGTGTTTTAATCTATAAAAAATGTTCTAGCATGAGCTCTTGTTCCATGGTACCATGATGATGTATTATGTTTTCCAATGATGTTTATTATGCTTACTTGCATTTGCTTGAGTGTGGAGAAGCCAAGAACTCTTAGCCATGGTGAGGATGAACTAAAAATCCTTAGAGATGGTTGAGATAAAGCAAAGTGTCTCCCAAGAGTGAGGTTGAGCCAAAACCTCATTGAGAAAATGGCTGAAGCAAGTCCAAAATCTATGAATGAATGAGTGAGGCTAATTCACTTACTTGGCAAGCCTATGGATTCTTTGTATAACTTACTCACATGCCAAGATTGCTTATTGAATGTTTATGTTATCCATTATGCTAATGTATGCATTTTCAAGACTTGTTTTGCATCTTTTATGAGTGATGAAAGGGAGATGAACTATTGGAATTCTTTGAATCTCACTTCCTCCTCTCCAATGTTCTAACATGCTAGGTGGACCAAGTGAACAAGGTAATGGCATAATATTATGAATCATATAGATTTTCCATAGAAAAAGCAAGGAAAATGGACTTTTATTCGCGTTGCGTCACTTCTAAAAATTGCAATAAGTGTCACATGGACCATGTGAGCTCATGCTATATATCCTCATATTTAAATACATCATTAAAACTCATTTAAATCCAAAAATCATGCTTACAACTCATGAAAACCGAAATGGAGCATGGGAAATGGGAGTTCATTCTCGGCCAGAATTGCCTCTTCTTTGGGTAAGGTTTGGAAAATCATAACTAAATTTAGAAAAATCAAAATCATACAATATTAGTCATTCTAGAAAGCTTAGGATGTCTACTTTAGACTAAAAATATTTCTAGGTCATAACATTAATCACATAGGATGTTTAACATCCAAAATGGTCCAAAAGTCCAACTAAATTCTGGAACTGTCACAAAATTCTATAGAAAACTTTGAAAATATCTAATTAATTCCAAAAAACTCCAATCCATATAAATGATACCAATATGGAAAGCTGTGGATGATAAATAGAGAGAAAAAATATCTCTAGATCAGTTCATCAAGCCTAAACCCCAAAATTCAATGGAACAATACTTCTGGTAGGGCAAATTTACTAATACTGGACAGAAACTTTAAAAATTCATATCTCCCTCTTTAGACCTCCAAATGATGTGCTTCTAGTTGGTGTGAGTCACTATGATTGTTTAGTTTCTTTATATAAAAGTTCATGGTAATTGGACATCGTTTGAGTCTCGTGTAATAGAGTACAAATTCGGACCAAATGAATAATGTAGCAAACCAGAAACCATGAAAATTGCCAACTTTGAAAAATCATCAAATATTCTATAGACCTCCAAAAATTATGATCTTTATCTTCCTAAAAACCTTAATGAGACCTAATTGCATGCCAAATTTTAGACCAAGACTAACTCATTTGGCCAAAAAGTGACATAGGGTTCCATTATGATCAATTTTGGCTCCATATAGGGTACCAAAATTACCAAATGGATTTCCCTGGGTGTTGGCACCTTTTGGGCAAGTCTAAAAGCATGTTCAAGACTTCTGTGAGCTGCCCAAATGGTCCCAAACCTCATGCATCTCATTTTGGCCATTCAACCCACACTTATGCACATTTCCATCAAATTTCCACATTGCATACTTTGGCATTACATACTCAAAATATATGCTAGAGGTCATACATCATATCCATACATTTAAACATCACATAATATCATATTTACACATGTCTCAAGGGTCATAGACCATTTACAATATCATATACATCAAATGATACATTCATGGTCTTAAAGTGGCAAAAACTAAACATATGATTGTCAATCTCCTTCCTTTAGTGTTGTTGACTCCCATTAGCATATCCACTTGATTCACCTAGCATGTTAGATCATTGGAAAGGAGGGGATGAGATTCAAAGAATCCCAGTAGCTCATCTCCCATTTAATCATACATAATATGTGCAAAGCAAGTTTTACAAATGCATGCATGGAGAAAATGGAAGTCATGGACATTTTAAAAGCAAACTTGGCATATGAACAAATCATACAAGACATTCAAGAGCTCACTAAGTATTTGGATTGGCCTCACACTTCTCCTTATAGATTTCGGACTTCCCTCATCCATTCTTTAAGAGTTTTGGACTCAACCATTCTCTTGGGAGCCCACTTTACTTTTGGGAGACTCTTTGCTATGTCTAAACCAAACTCAAGGGTTCTTAGCTCATCCTCACCTAAGGGAAGAGTTCTTGACCTCTTTACACTCAAGCAAACTCATACAAACATCATGTATTCATTTGAAGATATAACATGGCATCAAGAATCATGGCATATAAAGGCATGCTAGCACACTTGTCATAGCTTGAAAATACACATACACATATTTTAAAGTAAGCTAAACACACATCCATGTATGAGAGAAGGTGGAGAGAGCTACCTTGTACACAATTACACACTTTTTCCTTTGGATTCAAGCCTTCTCTTTTGGCTACACACCTACAAATTGGTGGAGATAGTTTCTCTTAGCCTAGATACAATTTATGGGAGCCAATTAGATTCATGAAATAAACTCTAAGGCCATACAACTTGCTTAGATACTAGATTGCTCTATAGGCCCCATTATGGTCCATAAATGCACCTAATGAAGCAACACTCCTCAAATAATTTCTAGGCTCCATTCTTTCCTTTCAAATATGATTCTTGACTCCTTTTAAGCCTCTTGGAGTCATCACACAATTCAAACAAAGAGCCTAACATCATATTGCTTCTTTAGGTCATAATATGGAACCTAAGGCACTAAATCACATTTTATGAGTTCTAAATTTTTTCCAAGGCCTCCCCTCATTTTCATTCATCAAATATGGCTCAAGAATGGCCTTAGAAAAATTTAAAACTCTCCTTAGCTAGGAGAACTCATCTAGGCCGAGGCTATGAAGCATATTGGGTTCCAAGGAGCTTTCTTTATTTTCTCAAAGGAAGAAGCATATGGGGAGCCTCTTAGGGATCTTGGGAGATCATTTAAACTCTTACTCAGGCCTAGGAATCATCATACAAAATCAGATTTTACAAGGTACAATTGAAATCTTAGAACTTGCATCTTGAAATCTAATGGTTTTTTGTTAATTCCCTTTGCATATTCTTAATCTCCACACCCTTTTTCCTTAGATTCATGCTTGATTCTACCTAAAAATCATCTCCTCCTAGGGTTTTCTCAAGTGGGGTGAAATGGTGGAGGAAGGAACCAAAGATGACAATCATAGGAAGAGAAATTACCTTTTTTTTTTTGCTTTTTCTCAATTGAATCTTGTGTTTTTTGAGCTCTTCTCTTCAAATCCGAATTTTCCCCTCAATTTCTCCCTTAAAAAAGATTTATAAACTTCATTATAATCATAGGAAACAAAGGAGAATGGAGGAGAAGAGGTTTAGAAGAGAAAGAGCATGAAAAACTACTAAATTCCATAGCTTAAGCCTTTGATTTCTCCTCCTCTTTGCTTTCCTCTTGTGTGCCACTCTCCCTAGGGTTTTCCTCTAGTTTTGGGCAGAACTTGGTCATGCAACATGAAGGGAGAAGAAGGGTGCATCATATATATAGGTGGGAGGAAGGTATACATTTCAAAAATTCTAATTTTGCCCTTCGTTCTTGGCATTTTTGTTTCTCCTTTGTTTTAGCTCATTTTTTAGAACTATCTTTCCATTATAAAATTTAGTTCCTGATTTAGTAAAATGCCTTTGGAATCACTCAAATTGGAGCTAAAACTTTCCTGAATGAATCAGTTAAAGTTCAGGTCAACCGACGTTAGAAAACGTCCAACGGAGAGGTTTTAACTGTCCCGAGGGTTTCTATGGTTTTCATAGCCTTTGAGAACCTTGGAGAACTCAAAAATTTCATTTAGAAAGCCCTCCTATGTGAATTCCAAAAATTACTCAAAATTATGAAAATGCCATTATATTTCGTAGGCTTTTTGTAAGAAATTGTTTCTTCATTCTAGCTCCATTTTTCTTTTTGTCTGAGCCTGGGATTCTCATATTTAGGAGTCTAGAATGCTTCCCAAATTTTTTGGGACCATAACTACATCATTTTGAGGGACTTTCTTTTGTATCCTGTGAGTTTCGTTCGTTAACGGAGAAACCGTATGTTACGTTTCTCCTTTTTTTTTTTTTTTTAGAGAACCTGATGTTACATCTCATATGGAGGAAAATTGACTATATTAGTGAGCTATACCACTTTTTATCTAAATGAGCTCTTTTTGGTCTAAAATTTGGCATGCTTCTAGACCTTGTTGAGAGATTTTTGGGAAGCTAAAGTGAAAAATATTTAGAGGTCTATAGAATATTTGATGAATTTTCAATGTTTGGAATTTTTCTGGTATTAATTCAGTGCACTGTTCATTCTAGTCCAAAATAAAACTTTATCACTCGTAAGGCAACTAATATCCAATTGCCATGACATTTTATAAGGAGAAATTAGACCTTCCTAGTGACTTGTGCCAATTAGAAGTATCTCATTTGGATGTCTAGAGAGGGAGATATAATTTTTTGAAGTTTCTATCCAGTATCAGGCATTCAATCAAACCTTTGTTATTATTTGATTAGTTTCCAAGGCTTGGACGTGCCTAGACTGGTCTAAAGTTATTTTTGTAACACTATATATTTCTAGCTCATTTCACAACATTCCCATGCTTTACATTCATAAATTTCATAAAAGAGCAAGAAAAATGACTTAAAATAATGCATTTCTTTGCATTACGTCCTATATGAAAATTCCATTCGGTGTTATGTGGACCATGTGAGTCCATACATCACATTCTCATATTTAATTATATGAAAACAACTCATTTTCATCATCAAAAGTGGCTTACATCTCGTGGAACTCAAAGGAAAGCATGAAATGCATATATATAATTTTGGCTAGATTTGCCCTCATTTCTGTCACAACTTTGGAAAATCATAATTAATTCTAAAAAAATCAAAATTATGCATTCTTAGCCATTATAGAAAGCTACACATGTCTACTTTATGTAAAAAATATGCCCAGACTATAAAATCCAACATAGAGGATGTTTGACATGTGAAATAGTCCAGAGGTTCGGCTATCCACTAGTGCTATCACAGAATTCTACAGCAAATTTCAAAAATATCCAATTAATTCCAAAATAATCCAATCTACATAAATGATACCAATATGAAAATCTGTGGATGTTAGTTAGAGTAAAAAAATAACTCCAGACCAGTTCAGGCATGCTCAGACCTTAAAACTCAATCAAATAGTAATTAAGATTGGAGGGAGTTCTTGATACTGGACAGATTCTTTGAAAATTTATATCGCCCTCTATAGACATTAAATAAGGTGGTCTACCTGGCACAAGTCACTGGAAATGTCTAGTTTCTCTCTATAAAATTTTGTGATAATTAGACATCATTTGAGCCCTGTGTGATAGATTTCATTTTTAGACCAGCACGAATAGTGACATGACCAAAACCAAAAAAATTTCCATCTTTGAAAATTCATCAAATATTCTCTAGACTTCCAAAAATTATGTTTTTTAGCTTCTCAAAAAGCTCTCAACAAGATCCAATTTCATGCTAAATCTTAGATCAAGAAGAGCTCATATGGGCAAAATGTGATGTAGGGTTCTATTATGGTAAATTTTGGCTTCATGTGTAATACCAAAATATCCAAATAGCTTTCCTTGGGGTTTGGCACCTCTTAGGCAAGTCTAAAAGAATAATTAGGATTTATGTGACCTACCCAAATGGTCCCAACCCTCATACATCTCATTTTGGCTATGCTACTTGCAATTATACATAATTACATAAACTTATTCAAGGAATCACAATGCCATAACATGCTCAATTTGCATTCTAGTGATCACATAATACAATCTCCCATTTATACATGACATATTATCATAATTACATGTGTTCATAATGTCATAATACATATACATCCATTGGTTACATCAATTGTCACTTGCATGGCCTTAAAGTAGCAAAATTCACACACTTTAATGTCATCCTCTCATCTTCAAGGTAGTTGGCTTTCATTACCTTGCTCTCTCGGTCCACCTAGCATATTAGATCATTGGAGAGGAGGGAATGAGATTCAAAAAATCCCAATAGCTCATCTCCGATTCAATTATACATAATGGATGCAAAATAAGTCTTACAAATGTATGCATGGCATGTGGACATATGCAATCATTCAAGGAACATTCTTAATATTTGAAAAAGTCACGCATAGCACACAAAGGCTTGACAAGCAAGTGGATTAGCCTTACCTAATTTCTTATGGATGTTGAACTTGCCTCACCCATTCTTTAAGAGATTCTTGGACTCAACCATGGTCTTGGGAGTCCATCTCACTTTTGGGAGACTCTTTACTTTGTCTTAACCAATCTTAAGGGTTTTTAGCTTATCTCACCATAGCTAAGGGTTCTTGGCCTCACCACACTCAAGCAAACCCAAGGACACATTATAAACATCACATGAAAGCATATTGTACATCATGGCACCATGGAATCAAATTCATGCTATAATACTTTTCATGGCTTAAGAATACACATACACACATTCAAAGACAAGCACATCCATGCATGAGAGAAGGTGGAGAAAGCTACCTTGGATACAATTACACAGTTTTTCTCTTGAATCCAAGCTCCCTTTTTCAGCCATACACTTGGCCTAAACACAGTTTATGGAAGCCAATTAGGTTTATGGAATTAATTCTAAGGCCACACACTTGCTTGAACTCTAACTTGATCTATAAACCTCATTATGGTTCCATAATTACACCTAATGAAGCAACACCCTTCAAATAAATTATAGGCTCCATTCTTTCCTTTCAAATATGATTCTTGACTCTTGTTAAGCCTTTTGGAGTCATCACACAATCAAAACTAAGAGTCTAATTATATGTTGCCTCTTTAGGTTATAATATAGAACATAATGCACTAACTCATTCTCTAAGCTTCCTAAATTTTTTCCAAGGCCTCCCCTCATTTTCATTCATCATATATGACTCAAGAATGAGCTTAGAAAAATTTAAAAGTCTCCCTAGTTATGCTATCTTCCTTAGGCTGAGATAATGGAGGTTTTTGTTCCCATGGAATTTGCTTTGTTTTCTCAAAGAAAGATGTATATGGGGAGCCTCTTAGGGATCTTGGGAACTTATTTAAACTCTTATTTAGGCATAATAATTATCATACAAAATCAGATTTTTCAAGGTGCACTTGAAGCTCTGGAATTTGCATCTTGAAATCTAATGGTTTTTTGTCAATTTTCTTTGCATATTCTTAATCCCCACAGCCTTTTTCCTCAGATTCACCCTTGGTTCTGCCTAAAAATCAAATCCTCCTAGGGTTTCTTAGGTTAGGTGAAATGGAGAAGAAGGGAACCAAAGGTAGCAACTATAAGAAGAGAAATTACCTTATTATCTTACTTTTTCTCACTTAAATCTTACTTTCTCCAAGCTCTTCTCTTCAAATCCGAAATTTCCCCTAAGTTTCTCCCTTAAATCAGATTTGTCTACTTCATTTTAATCAAAGGAAACAAAGGAGAATGAAGGAGAGGAGGTTTGGATGGAAGAAAACATGAAAAACTACCAAAAACTATACCTTAAAGCTTGAATTTCTTCTCCTCTTCTTCTTCCCTTGGTGCGCCACTCTCCTAGGGTTTTTCTTCTAATTTTGGGTAATATAATCTGAGACTAAATGAAGAAGAGAGTGGGGCACCTCATATATATAGGTGGAGGAGAATGACTTTTTCAAAAATTTTCATTTTGCCCTTCGTTCTTGGCATTTTCGTTTCTCCTTTGTTTTAGCTCCTTTTTTAGAATTGTCTTTTTCATTATAAAATTTATGTTACCAATTTAATAAAATACTTTTGGAATCACTCAAATCAGAGTTAAAACCTTCCCGAACGAATCCATGAAAGTTCAGGTACATCGACGTTTGAAGAAGTCCACCAGAGGGGTTTTAATTGTCCCGAGACTTTCCATGGTTTTCAAGGCCTCTGAGAACCCTAGAGAACTCAAAATTTTCATTTAAAAATCCCTCCTATATGAATTCCAAAATTTTCTTAAAATTATGAAAATACCATTATGTTTCATAAGTTTACTGTAAGAAATTGTTTCTTCATTCTAACTCTATTTTTCTTTCCATTTAAGCTTGGAATTCTAATTTTTAGGAGTCTAGAATGCTTTCTAAATTTTTTGAGACCTTAAATGCATCATTTCTGGGACTTCCTTTTTATATCTAGTGAATTTCATTTATTGATGGAGAAATCGTACGTTACATTTATCATATTTTCTCTTGTTTTTAGAGAACTGGATGTTGCAATTTTTCCCCTCTAGGTAACATTAATAGATTTCCAAATTGGTATTATTTGTATGGATTAGATTTTTGTGAAATTAATTGGACATTTTTGAAATTTATAGCAAAAATCTATATTAGTACCAGTAGCAAGTTGGACCTCTATACCTTTTTTGATGTCAAACATGGTCTAGATGCTATATTCATGACTTGAAATTATTTTTACATAAAGTAGACATTTGTAACTTTCTAGAATAGTAAAGAATGTATGCTTTCAATTTTCTAAAATTAGTTATGATTTTTCAAAGTTTGTGATAGAAAACATCAATTCTGGTTGAGGTTACACTATAAAATTTTATGTGTTCCATGCATTTAAACGAGTTCTAGGCCACTCTTGGTGATGGAATTGAGTTGTATCTACATAATTAAATATGATAATGTGATATATGAGCTGACATTGTCCACGGGACACCAAATGAAAAATTTATACGTTATGCAATGCTAAAATATTCCTTTACCTCTTCATGAAATGCATGATGTGAGGCATGGAGATAGCATGAAATAAGCTAGAAGGTTATGGTGTTACATCACGTGCTGCAACTGGTGCTTCATGTAGCTTCCATATTAGCTTCTTCTTTAACTCAGCTCCTCCTCCTTCCTCTCAAAGCACTAGAACCCATGGCTAGTTCCTTCTTGTTTCCTCCATGTTCCTCGTTTCACATGCTTCTTCATGCGTTGCTCTCTCTATGTTCTAGTCTGGCTCCCATGTCTTCAAATCAGTACCATGCTTCTTCTTTTCCTTACTCATGGATCCCTTTTACTCTTTCACGTGTTTTGTATTTCACATATTATGCTCGTGCCCTTCTCTCTTCTTCTTCTTAGCTTTTTCACTTTAAAACCATAGCTTCTTCTTCATACTTAGCTCTACTTTACCTTCATTCATTCATGTTGCTTCCTTTATTTCTGACTGTGGCTTCTCCATCTCTCAAAAACTTGTAATAGCTATTCTCTTACTTTTGTTCATGTCCCTGGTGTGTTTGTGTTAGAGTTCTCCCCAGCTTGTGGTAGCTTCCTATTTCATTTCCCACATGATCTCCTTCTTCATGTCAACCCGTTGCTCTTTCTCTTCTCATTCCATGTGAGCTAAAGTGGCTTCCTTTATTGATTCTTCCCCCCTCATTTGCTCACATTCTGCTCTCCAACATGTTTTTTCTTTTCTCATGAATTCGTGGCTTCTTAAACATGTTCTACTTGAGCATGTGTTCTCTTCATGCAGCTCCCTGTACATGTTATATTGTAGCTTCATTTATTTCTTCCCACGTGAGAGTTTGACATAGTGTGTGAGTTGGTAGCAGCTCATGAGTGAAGCAATGTGGAAGTGTGTGAAGTGTGTGCTATGTGATCTATGTGTAATGGAGCTGTTAGAACTTATGGCCTACTTTAACCCTTCCTACGTCAATCTTTCATGTCATTAATAGTCCCTAAACCCTTGAGTGAAGTGTGTAAATGAGTGTGTTATACAAGTGTGCGTGCCTATGGCATCAACTCGTGTTTTACGTGGTTGGACCAAGCATGTTGCAATGTGGGTTAATGAGTAAAGCTACAGGGGAGTAAGGAGTGTGTAAGTGAATGAATAAGCCATGCATGTGAGCCTTTCCATGCCTATGTGTTTGTGTGATGAGAGCTATCCATGTGTGTGATAGGATGAAGCTGAAAGTGTGAGTGGGTAATGTGGAGAAAAGTGCTGCTTGTGTGAGTGATCACATGGAAAAATAAGAAACCATGTACAAGTTGTAACACCATATATTTCTAGCTCATATCACCATATTTACATATCTCACATTCATAATTTCCATGAAGGACCAAGAAAAAGGAGTTAAAATAATATAATTTATTGTGTTGCGTCGTGTATAAAAATTTCATTCGATATTATGTGGATCATGTGAGCTCATACTATACATTCTCATATTTAATTATATGGATACAACTCATTTGCATCATAAAATATGGCTCACAACTCAAGAAAACTGAAATGAAGCATAAAATAT
This sequence comes from Erythrophleum fordii, assembly GCA_032878935.1. Classification (NCBI taxonomy): domain Eukaryota; kingdom Viridiplantae; phylum Streptophyta; class Magnoliopsida; order Fabales; family Fabaceae; genus Erythrophleum; species Erythrophleum fordii. The sequence goes on from JAVQMF010000038.1 coordinate 17,867,527, forward strand.
GGATGTTTATTTTCGGACAGATTTTGTCTCTTTTATGTCCAAACTTTGAAAAATTATAACAAATTCTAGAAAACTCTAAAACATGTATTCTTGGTCATTCTAGAAAGCTACAGATGTCTACTTCACATAAAAAATATGTCCAAACTATAACATCTATCACAGAGGACGTTTGATATCTGAAAATGTGTAGAGGTCCAACTACATTCTGGAACTATCACAGATTTCTGTAGCAAATTTTGAAAATATCCAATTAATTCCACAAAATTCCAATCCATGCAAATAATACCAATTTGGAAATATTTGGATGTTATCTAGAGGAAAAAAATAGCTCCAGACCAGCTCAGGTAGCCCAGACCTTGAAATTCAATAGAACAGTAACTCAGGTCGGGTTAAACTCTTGATACTGGACAGAATCTTAAAGAATTCATATCTCCCTCTCTAGACCTCCAAATGAGGTGCTTCTAGTTGGAATTAGTCACTGTGAATGTTTAGTTTCTCCGTATAAAAGTTTGTGGCAATTGGACATCATTTGGGCCCTGTGTGACAAATTTCACTTTCAGACCAAATGAATAGTGCAGCACACTAAAATCAGAAAAATTGCCAACTTTGAAAATTCATCAAATATTCTGTAGACCTCCAAAAATTATAATCTTTAGCTTCTTAACAAGCTCTCAACAATCTCTAATTGTGTACCAAATCGTAAAGCAAGAAGAGCTCATTTAGCCAAAAAGTGATATGAATTATGGTTATTTTTGGCTCCATATGGGGTACCAAAGTGACCAAATGGTTTTCCTTTGGTCTTGGCACCTTTTGGGCAAGTCTAAAAGCACACTTAGGACTTGTGTGAGCTGCCCAAATGGTCCCAAACCTCATACATCTAATTTTGTCCTTTTCATCCACACATATGCACATTTCCATATTAGCATTCAAAAAGCTACATTGACATAAGAAGCTCATTTTACATTCTAGTATTCATGTGTCATAATCTCTCACTTATACATAATATATCAACATATTTATACATGTTCATAACTTCATAAGACATATACATTCATGAATTTCAACATATGCCATTCTTGTAGCCTTAAAGTAACAAAATTCAAACACTTTCATGTCATCCTCTCATGTCTCATGTGCTTGGCTTCCATTCTCTTGCACTTTGGTCCACTTGGCATGTTAGAGAATTGTAGGGGAGGGAATGAGATTTAAAGAATCCCAATAGCTCATCTCCCATTCAATTATACCTAATGGATACAAACAAGTTTTATAAATGCATGTATGGTCATGTTGACATGTGCAAACATTCAAAAGACATTTTCATTATTTGAGAAAGTCATACATAGCATACAAAGGCTTGCCAAGCAAGTGATTAGCCTCACCCAATTTCTTGTGGATATTGGACTTGCCTCACCCATTCTTTAAGAAATTCTTGAACTCAACCATACTCTTGGGAGCCTATCTTGCTTTTGGGAGACTCTTTGCTTTTTCTCAACCAATCTCAAGGGTTCTTGGCTCATCCTCACCATGGCTAAGGGTTCTTGGCCTCACCACACTCAAGCGAACCCAAGCACACATCAAAAACATCATATAAAAGCATATTGTAACATCATGGCACCATGGAATTAAAGTCATGCTAGAACACTTTTCATGGCTTAAAAATACATATACACACATTCTAAGACAAGCTAAACACACATCCATGCATGAGAGAAGGTGGAGAAAGCTACCTTACACACGATCACACACTTTTTCTCTTGAAAATCCCTCCCTTGCTTCGGCCACACACCCATAAAAGATTGGGGAAGGTTTCTCTTGGCCTAAACACAATTTATGGAAGCCAATTAGGTTCATGAAACAAATTCTAAGGCCACACAACTTGCTTAGACACTAAGTTGTTCTGTAAATCCCATTATAGTCTATAAATGCACCTAATAAAGCAAAACCCCTCAAATAAATTCTAGGCTCCATTATTTCCTTTTAAATATGATTCTTGACTCTTTTTAAGCCTCTTGGAGTCCTCACACAATTAAAACAAAGAGCCTAATATCATGTTACTTCTTTAGGTCATAATATGGAACCTAAAGCACAAATTTACTTTCTATGGGTTCTAAATTTTTTCCAAGGCCTCCCCTCATATTTATTTATCAATATGACTCAAAAATGACCTTAGAAAAATTTATAACTCTCCCTAGCTATGGAATCTCATTTTGGTCGAGACTATAGAGCTTAATGGCTTCCTTGGAATTCTCTTTGTTGTCTTAAAGGAGGAAGCATATGTGGAGCATCTTAGGGATTTCAAGAACTCATTTAAACTTTTAATTAGATCTAGGAATCATCACACAAGGTCAGATTTTACAAGGTGCACACAAAACCCTAGAATTTGCATATTGAAATCTAATAGTTTTTTGATAATTCCCTTTGCATATTCTTAATCTCCACACCCTTTTTCCTTAGATTCATGCTTGGTTCTGCCTAAAAACCATCTCCTCCTAGGTTTTTCTCAAGTGGGGCAAAATGGTGGAGAAAGGAACTAAAGATGACAACCATAGGAAGAGAAATTACCTTGTTTTCTTGCTTTTTCTCACTTGAATCTTGTGTTCTTTGAGCATCTCTCTTCAAATCCGAATTTTCCCTTGAATTTCTCCCTTGAATCAGATTTATAAACTCCATTTTAATCAAAGGAAACAAAGGAGAGGGGAGGAGAGGAGTGGAAGAAAAAAATGAAAGTGGAAAGGAAAGTGTAGAAAGTTACAAGATGGAGAATAATCATAACTTATCAACACTTTAACAATCAAAACTAACTTCACTTGCATCAAGAAATCATATTCCATGGCCATTTTATTTGAAGAGAATGAATAAAAAATGCATAGCCTCTCACATGGTTTAGTGTTTGCTCTCAACTCTCAAGTGTTTAGGGTAATGTGTTTCACTCAAACTTCACCTATCCGAGTTCACTACTATAGGCTTGTCAAGCTTCTAAGTCTCCACCACCCATGCCAAATGCAAAGCACAAATCAAGAGGACTTTATTAAGGGTTGTAATGGGGCTAAGGAAATGAAATGAATGGATATAAAAAACAAGGGGAAAAACTAAACAAAAGGATACCTTAGAACTTCAAAAGCAATCAAAAGAATACCTAGGATAAGGAAGAACATGTGTGATTCAAGGCCTTATTTTAAGCTAGCAATAAGCAACTACAAACTCAATATGAAATACTTCTCTCTTTTAATTTTCTATGGCTTCCTTTTCTTTTCTTTTCTTTTCTTTTTCATTGCTTTTCTTTTCTTTTCTTTTTGTTTTTCTATCTCTTCTTTTCATTGCATTTTTTTTTGAACAAATTCTTTGAATAACAATGGCTTAAATGGATGCAAAGCACACATTCATCTATCCTGAACAAGTGTAATGCTCCTTAAAATCCCTAAGGCATCTTAAAATAGGGTGTAAAACATTTTTAAATGGCTATGGGCTAACAAGAAAAGAAAATCAAACCCAAAGTGGCTAAACAATGGATAAATGAATGTAGGGTTGGCTTTTTGGCTAACTAGCTGTAAAAGAAATGAATACCTTATCATTTTCATGCATGCAAGTACAAATGTAGTCTTAACAAAGAATGATGACAAGTTCTAGAGTGAAAACAGAAATAGGTGAATACACACTAGAAATGAACAATTATAGCTCAAATTCCTCACCAGCTAATGGCTATCAAATAATTCATTAAAATTAAATTCATTGCCACTTCATTTGAATCAAGACACAAGATCCATTGCTTGTTATGTCTAAGTGAATCCAAGCTATAATCATCTTAACTTGCAATTTTCACAGAAAAATTGAAAAAAAAAATCACGTTATTTTTAAAAAATTTTCCTAAAAAATTTTCAGTTTTTTCTTCTTTTTTTTTTAACACAAGGTAAAGATGGATAGAATGAAATTAAGTCTCCCCCCCATACTTAAATGTTGCATTTTCCTCAATGTCAGCACACAATTCAATAAAATGATAAACAACACAAGATAAAGAGTGAAAAGAGAGAATACAACTAGATGAACTTGAAAATGGAGATCTCAAGGTAGGCTCAGATTTCCTTTGTAATTGGTTAGCAGCTTATTTCCTATAAAATAGAAACAAAACAAACTGCAATGCAGAAAAGAAAAAGAGAAACTAAATCCTAAACTAAAAAGAACTTTATAAAAGACTAACTAATCATATGTATCAAAAATCAAAACCAAAATCAAAACTACTTTATTCCTTCTTAACTGAACAAATTTAAGTCTCACTACTTTAAAACATTTTGATTAATCATTTAGTGATGACCCATGGACTTCCTCAACCATCAGTAGTTTAGGAAAGTCATATTCAGCATATTTAGAAACAAGAAAAGAAGGAAAATCAAATTCAGGAAATTTAAAACTAAAGAAAGAAAATTTAAAATCAATTTTAAACTCTGAACTCTCTAGAAATCTATCAAAACCAATGAAATCTACTAGACTCCCATCAGTAAGAGTCATTGCATTAACAGAAGAATTAAATTGCAACTTCTCATAGTCCTTTGAGTTCAAGGTGTCTGACAGTTGCTTTTTCTCAGTTGGGAGAGTCTGTGGCCTGCTGGGAATTAGCTCAACAACTTCAGGAATCTGTTCAGGACTCTCAACAAGAAAAACAGCATCTTCCCTGACCAAAGAGACATCAGTAGGCTCATAAGATTCTGAACAATGATCTATAACAGAATCTAGTCTCTCACTAGTATTAAAAATAGCACAAGAATTAACAAGATGTTCAATATCAGCACTATCACTATGCATACTATCATCAATACTAGTATGACAAGAAAAATCAGTCTTATCAATAATTCCAGTGTAAACAAAGGATTCCATGGACTGAACAGACTTATCAGACTTTAAAAACTCATTTATCTTAGCACACACAGGACATGGATGCATATCATCACATAAGCATTTCAAAGTAGAGTCTGATTCATTAACAACAAGAAGCTACTCAATAATTTCAATGTCTATATCATTATCACATGCTACTTTCACTATTTCATCAATCACATCATTACATGCCAGTAAGGAATCATGTTGATTAGTATATGTGAAGAACTCACTGGTCTTAATGAAAGTGTTAATTTGGGAGCATCTATCACATACAGTAGATCCAGCACACAAACAATTAAGAGAATCATTCAAATCAACTATGTCACATGGTCCAGATGGTATGCTATCTCTAAACTCAGAAGATGCATCAACAATAGGCTTATCAACTAATTCTAGACTAGGAACAGAATAATCATCACATTCCAAGTCACCCCCACACTTATCTACTACCCTAGACTCAATAGATTCATCAATTAGTTCAGACATGAATTTTTCACTATGATCACAGCTAGGAGTAGAAATTCCAAGTGCATCAGTACACAAGGATTCATGAACATCAACAAATGTGTCAATTTTGCTCAATGCATTACCACAATCAACCATATCAGGAGATTCAACAACAATTTCTTCATCAACAACATCATTATGCAATTCAGAATCAACAACATTATATGCATCAGTAGTCACAGTGCTATCAAGCAAACTAGAGTCAGTTCCAACAAATTGCAAAGTATTAGAAGATGGAAGGATATTACCCAGTGAATAAGACTCTTCCTCCTCTATACATTCTCTTCTAATTTTCTCCTCAGTCAATTTAGTAGCACTTGAAGTCAGTTGATTCATTTGAAATCCTGAATCCTTCATGATGTTGTCAATCTTTTGTTGAGTTTCAAGATACCACCGTTCATGTTCTTATTTAAATTGAAGATGGTCAGCATCCCTTTGTTGGATTCGAAGATCAAGGGCTTTCATTAGCTACACCATCCTTTCTTCTTAACTCGGTTCCCTCTGGATCTCTTATTGCATGTATCCCTCATGATAATTGTAAGGATGATATTGTGGCTCTTGCCTATAGAAGTTATGGTATGGTTCATAATGATAGTGGTAGTTAGGGCGAATCTCATATGGATGGTGGTGATAAGATTCAGGGTAACTGGGGTAAACTTCATAGGAATGATGGTATGGTTGGTAGCATGGTGGTTGGAATTGTTAGTATTGTTAGCTTTGTTGCTCTTGTCTTTGTCGTTCAAGAAGGCCTTGAAGCATTGACATGGCGTCATCCAACTTCTGAGAAATCCTATGCTCTCCATAAGAATCATAGACACCTTGATTAGAATAATAATGATCCATTTAAAGCAAAGAAAAAAATGAGAAGCACAATTACTTTAAGCACAAGCAAATCACTAACATATTATGACCAAAATTAATCCTAAATCAAGAAAATAAAAATCAAATGAAGATAAGACTTACCTAACAATAAAAAACACTTTAAAACAGAGGTTAGTCACAAAATAAACTCACAAAAAATAAAGAAATTAAATCCAGAAAAATTAAAAAAATTCCTAAAGAATTTGAGAAAATACTAAAAAATTTGAAAAAGTGCCTCAAACATTGAAATTTGGCCAAAAAATGGTGCACCAAATAGCTAAGCTATCCCCCAAAAACCTTGGAAAACAAAGTTTGAAAATTTTCTGGGCATTTTAAACAAAAATTCCAGCAAGCAAGACACTTGACGGATAACACTAAAATGATACAAATCCAAGTTCAAAACAGGGGGAAAACAAAGCTAAAATAGAACCAAAACAGAGTTAAAACAAAACAAAAACACTTAGAAAACTTTCTCAAACAATTGAATTTGATGGGTTCTATCGCGCAATCCTCAAAATAAAACTAGGTTGAACTAAATATGTAGCTAGTGGCATAACCAAGGTCATCTCCCTTAGAAATGAAGTTTAATGCTTAATTGAGTTTCTAAGTGTTAAAGGATCCTAAAACCTATCTAATTTAGTGGGTTTTTTATTGAATTAAACTAAGTAAAATCTAATTGAATTAAAATTCCTAATTGCTACCTAATTGGATGAATTATGAGTGAATGATGGTTTTGTGACTAGCTTTGGAGTCGTCCCTTGGTATCCATTATCCTTATCCTAATCCAATTGTAATTCTAGTCTAAGAGTCCCTAATTGTGTCCACGGCAAATGTATCTTGAGTTACCACGCAAGAATCAAGAGATTAACAATCTAATGTTGAATTGAAACTTCAACCCCGCATTAAATCATTAATTCTTATCTTTAAGATCAATGAACACCCAATTTGATTGATTAACTGATTAATTAGCCTCTAAATCATCACTCTAAGATGTTTAATTAACCAACTAAATACTAAGAAATCCTCAAATCAAATAATCAAGCATATAATCTCACTCATGCATTTCATCGATCAACTTCGTGGCATACATGGGAGATTAGAGAGAAATGTAAAATTCAGTGTCCAATCTAACCAATTAATCAACAAAAAGGCTTCCTAATTAGTATATAACCAGCCACTAATCATAATTACACAAATTCTCTATCAAATACAACTTAAACAAGACAATATATGAAAGAGAAAAAGTGTAAGAAAATAGAAATCCTTAGCCAAAATTCTAAGTTCTTCCCCATGGATTCAAGCTTCTCCAAGAGCCTTCTTCCTTGCTAGTCACAAATAGAGGATTAGAGCTTTATCGTGGTGGTGAGATGGAGATGGAGAATAGAGGAAGTGGCGTGGAGTGGATGGACGCTAGATGGAGAATGGACGAAGACGTGAATGACATTGGAATGGATGATGCATATGGAATGTAGCGTGATTTAGCCTCTGCCCGAATGTATCTTGATGCCCTTCTCACGTGAATTTTAATAATTTCATATGCTCAGCCCCCCATTCCAATTGTCTGAAGCTACTTCATGTGTGTAAGAGTGGACCCCACTTCATTTTGTATTATAATACTCCACATGCTTCCTTATCCATGTAGCTTTCTTGTGTTACTTCATTCGTAGCTTTCTCACGTGACTTCCATCATGCATACTTCTTCTTTTCACGTTGTTTCTTCATTTCCTTAGCTCCCCTTCATGTCGTGTTCCATGTTCCTTAATGAATCACATGATTTAGTTTATTCTTCACATATGCTGCTTCCCAATTCAGACTCGTGCAAATCCACGTGGCTAATTTCAAATCAACCACAGCTTCTTCTTGCATTCTTCTTACGTTCACTCCTTCAGCTCTTTCTACCCAGCTTTTCTCAAGTCTTTTGTCATTTTCTGCCTTCATTATTTCTTCAAAACTGTAGCCTTTTTCCCATTCAAACCAGAACATGGCTTCTTCTTCTTACAACTCATACAGCTTCTTCTTTTCTTTTTTCCCAGACTTCACATGTTTTCTAGCCCAGAGATTCTTCTTTGTTAAGCCACATTTAGCTTATTGCTTTTCTCCAGCTCTTATATGAATTGAATCTGCATGTGTAGCTTATTCTTCAACCCAGCTCTTATCCCATTCTTTGCATTATTTTCATGTTGTCTTGTCTTCCATTTTTCTCACATTGGCTCCCTTTATCATGTGCTGCAGCTGGTGCTTTATGCAGCTTCTTCTTTTGCCCATTCAGCTCACTTTCTTGATGAACCCGTGGATGTGTGTGTTGCTAAAGGAGAAGAAGTGGCTGGTAAGTGTATGAAGCTCGTGAATGTCTTCCACATCTGAATAAGGGAATCATGAGAGTGATGTGTCACGTGAGCTGTTATAAGCTTTGCTAAACCTAAGAATGATGTGCTGGACGTATGGCTTCATGTGTATGTTAACATGCAAATGCATAGAGCTTGTGACTTTGTGTGATGCTTCCCTCGTGTGTATCTACATGTAATGGAAGAGAATGGATTCTTGTGGCATTGAGCATGAACACTACATGGGAGTGTGACTAAATCTGAAGCTCCTCCTCTCTCTTTTTAGTCATTTTTAGTTCCTAAAGTTTTCATTAAAAATTCTGCCTAAATGTCCTCCCTTTTGAGTTACAAAAAATGTGGCTTCCACCATTTGAAATCTTACCCCTTCAATTGATCTTGTAACCTTAAATTCTTCTTTAAATTTTCTTTCCACCATTAAAAATCCCATTGCCTTTTAAAATTTGCACAAATAATAAGAAAAATTCACAAAATTATGCATTAAAATCATTCATTTTGTAGTTTAATTCCTAAAGTGTACAAATGGCTAATGAAATCAATTATCCACCTAAGTAAATCCATTAAGCCTTATTTAACTATGAAAATGCTTAAGCTAAGGAGAATAATATATATAAAAATCATGCTTATCAAATTTTGACAGGTTCTGTCGCGCAACCCTCAAAATAAAACTAGGTTAGATATTAAAGGCAATATAGGGCATAACCTAGGTCATCTCCCTTAGAAATAGAGTTCAATACTTAATTGAGTTTTTAAGTGTTAAAGGATCCTAAAAGTTATCTAATTTGGGGGTTTTTTTATTGAATTAAACTAAGTAAAATGAAATTGAAATAAAGTTCCTAAACACTATTTAATTAGATGAATTATGGTTGATAATGGGCTTGTGATTAGCTTAGGATTTGTCCCTTGGTATCCACTATCCTTATCTTAATTCAATTATAATTATTCTTGTTTAAGAGTCCTTAATTGTGTTCAACACAAATGTATCTTGAGTTACCACACAAGAATCAAGAGATTAACAAAGTAATGTTGCATTGAAACCTCAATCCCGCATTAAATCATTAATTCTTGTCCTTAAGATCAATGAACACTCAATTTGATTGATTAACTAATTAATTAACCTCTGAATCATCATCCAAAGATGTTTAATTAACCAACTAAACACCAAGGAATCCTTAATTTAGACAACTAAATACTCAATCTCTTACATGCATTTCATTAAACACCTTGACCGCATACATGGATAATTGTAAGAAATTGAAAAATCCAGTACTAATTCAATCAAATAATCAGTCAAACAATATCCCAATTAGTGTCTAACCAGACACTAATCATAATTACATAATTTCCTAATCAAATACAACTTAACCAAGCTTGTATAAGAAAAAGAAAAAGTGTAAGAAATTAAAGAAATCTTAGCTAAAATTTTGAGTTCTTTTCCATGGATTCAAGCTTGCACCAAGGTTCTTCCTCCTAGCTAGTCACAAGATGGAGATTAGAGCTTCATGGAAGTGGATGGAGGTGGAGAATGGAGGAAAATGGCGTGGAGTGTGTATTGTGAATGGAAAAGACGAAGGGGGCGAAAGGCGTGAATAATGACGAGTGAATGAATGGTGAATTCCTTATGGAATGTACAGCGTATTTTTTTAATAGTTCACGTGCAACTCTCATGCTCTCTACACATTAGCTTTGTGCGTGCTGTCCGTGTATATTTCTTCTATTGTGTATGGTGTGGGCCCCACTTTGTTTCCTTTTATAATATTCCACGTGTTGCCTATGTGTATTTCTTCTCCTTTGTGTGTCTCAGCTCCACGTGATTTGGATGAATGAATTGATACATGACGTGCTACCCATAGCTTTTTAATGACGTGTTACTCTCATGTGCTCCCCATATGAGCTGCTTCATTTCCATGTCTTGCCTCCAGCCCAGCTCTTGCCTTACCTTCTCAAGTGGACTTCTCCTTTATTCCTATTTCTCTTCTCTCTTTAACTTTCATATCCACATGTTTCTGCTGGTGCTTTATGTAGCTTCTTTTTCTACCCATTCAGCTCAAGCAAGCTTCTTCTCTCTACAGACAAAAAACTCGAGCTAGTTTCTTCACATTGCTACTTCAAAACCAAGCTCGTTCTGCATGTATGTGTTTAGCAACCCCTCATTTACTTCTCCTCTATCCTACTCTACATTTCTTTCCACGTTAACTTCATCATATTTCTCCTCTCAAGTTTCTCCTTCCAATGTTGGCTTGTTCTATCTTTCTCCTCCATGCTCTCAACTTGTGGCTCTTTGTATATGTTTCTTCTACGTTACCTCAAGCACCCAAGCTCAAGCTTCTCATGTGGCTACTCTTGTACGTGAAAGCTTCTCTATCCAGTCTGTAGCTTGTATTGCTTCTTCCTCCATTTCATTTAAGTGCTTCATGGATGGTTCTCTTCTCCCTTGCCATGTACTCCTTACACTTAAGCTAACGTGGTCATCTCACAATCCATTGCATCTTCTTAATCATGTTAGAAACTTCCTTCAGCTCACTAACTCGAAGCTTCATGTATTGTTCCAACGTAATTCCTCTTCTTCTCTGGTTCTTCACATTCTGTATCAGCTCCATTTTAAATATTTTTCCATTAAAATCTACATAATAAAATAAAATAAAGCAAAACAAAACAAAACAAAATATTAAGAATGAAGAATTCACAAAGGAAATATTTCAATGAAATTTATGCATTAAAATTCAAAGTTTTGTAAATAAAATTTTTTGAGTGCAGAAATGGCTATTAAAATAAAATCTCATCTAATTAAAATCTAAAAGCCATATTTAATCATTAAAAACCTAAAATTAGGAGGATTCATGTATATAAAACTAGCATTTATCAGAGGAGGTGTGGATGAAGAAAAGCATGAAAAACTACCATGGAAACATACATTAAACTTGGATTTTCTCTTCCTTTTCTTCTTCCCTTGGTGTGCCACTCTCTTAGGGTTCTTCTTTTGATTTGGGACAAAATAATCTGAAGCTAAGTAAGGGAGAGTGTGAGGCACCACCTATTTATAAAGGAGGAAGAAGCACTTTTTTAAAAATTCCCATTTCGCCTTTCGTTCTTGACATTTTTGTTTCTCCTTCGTTTTAGCTCTTTTTTTAGAACCATCTTTTCTATTATGAATTTTAGGTTCCCAATTAAATAAAATGTCTTTGTAGTCACTCAAATTGAAACTAAAACCTTCCTGAACAAATCTGTTAAAGTTCAGGTACACTAACATTGGAAAATGTCCACCGGAGGGGTTTTAACTATTCTCAGGCTTTTCATGGTTTTCAGGGCCTTTGAGAACCCCGGAGAACTTCAAATTTTCATTTAAAAAGCCCTCCTGTGTGAATTCCAAAATTTACTCAAAATTACGAAAATGTCATTACGTTTCGTAAGCTTTTTGTAAGAAATTGTTTCTTCATTCTAGCTCCATTTTTCTTTTCGTCTGAGCCTGAGATTCTCATTTTTAGGAGTCTAAAATGCTTCCCAAATTTTTTGGGACCTTAACTACATCATCTCGGGGGACTTCCTTTTGTATCCGATGAGTTTCGTTTGTTAACGGAGAAACTGTACGTTACGTTTCTCACGTTTTTTTTCGTTTTTAGAGAACTAGATGTTACACAAGTGAGCTACTACATGGAATGGATGTGACTGCATTTGCATAAGCTCCTTCCTTCTTTTAAAACCTCCATCATCTCATAAATTCTCCTCCAACATTTAAATTTAAATTGCCTAAAGCCTGCACAAAAAGATTGAAAAATATTAAGTTAAAATATCCATAAAATTATTTAAAAGAAATTCATACATTAAAACTTAATAATTTTGCAAATTGATTCATAAAGTGCATAAATGGCTAATGAAATCAAATTTTCCCGAATTAAACCTTTAAAGCCATATTCCATCATCAAAATGCCTAAGTTTAGGAGGATTAATATATCTAAAATTGGCATTTATCAAATTCCCCCGCACTTAAACCTTTGCACTCTTGGGCAAAGCTAAAGATCAAAGCAAAAGCTAATGGGATGGCAAGTGGAAAAATGAAAATGAAAAAAAGAAGTGTAAAAATCACAAGTTATGGAATGATTAAAACTCTTCAATACTTCAACAATCCAAGCTAAGTTCACTTACACCAAGAAATGCAAGCTCTATGGCAATTTCATTTGAAAAGAATAAATTGAAATGTATAACCCCTCACATAGATCAGTGTTTACTCTCACTCTCAAGTGTTTAAGCAATGTAGATCACTCAAATTCCACTTAATAAAACTTCACTACCATAAGCTTGTCAAGCTTCTAAATCTCTACCACCCATGCTAAATGTAAAACACAAATCAAAAGAACTTTATTCAGGGTTGTAATGGGGCTAGGGAATGAAATGAATAGATATAAAAACAAGGGGAAAACAAACAACAAATAGAACACGTTAGAACCTTAAGAGCAATTAATAGAAACCTAGGATAGCGAATTTCTAGGCCTTATTTCTAACTAGTATAACTGAATGTAAATAAAACTCAAAATTTTCTTTCTTTCAATTTTTCTGTTGCTTTTTCTTTCTTTTTATTTTTCATTCATTGTTTTCTTTTTCATTGCTTTTCTTTCTTTTTTTTTTCCTTCATTTTTTTTTCTTTTTAGAACATATTTCTTAACTTTTACTATCAATGGCCTAAATTGATGTAAGACACACATTCATATAATGGTTGTTGAAATCCAAAAGGTATCTTAAACCAAGGTGGAACACATTTTAATGGCTATGGGTTTAACAAAGAAAATAAAATAAGGTCTAAAGTGGCTAAACAATGGATAAAATGCATGTTTAGGCAGAACCAAGCATGAATCTAAGGAAAAAGGGTGTGGAGATTAAGAATATGTAAAGGGAATTAACAAAAAAACATTAGATTTCAATATGCAAGTTCTAGGGTTTCAATTGCACCTTATAAAATTTGATTTTGTGTGATGATTCCTAGGCCTAAGTAAGAGTTTAAATGAGCTCCCAAGATCCCTAAGAGGCTCCCCATATACTTCTTCTCTTGAGAAAACAAAGAAAACTCCATGGAACCCAATATGCTTCATAGCCTTGGCCTAGATGGGTTCTCCCAGCTAGGGAGAGTTTTAAATTTTTCTAAGGCCATTCTTGAGTCATATTTGATGAATGAAATGAGGGGAGGCCTTGGAAAAAATTTAGAACTCATAAAATGTGATTTGGTGCCTTAGGTTCCATATTATGACCTAAAGAAGCAACATGATGTTAGGCTCTTTGTTTAAATTGTGTGATAACTCCAAGAAGCTTAAAAGGAGTCAAGAATTATATTTGAAAGGAAAGAATGAAGCTTAGAAATTATTTGAGGGGTGTTGCTTCATTAAGTGCATTTGTGGACCATAATGGAGCCTATAGAGCAATCTAGTATCTAAGCAAGTTGTATGGCCTTAGAGTTTATTTCATGAACCTAATTGGCTCCCATAAATTGTATCTAGGCCAAGAGAAACCATCTCCACTAATTTGTAGGTGTGTGGCCAAAAGAGGAAGCTTGAATCCAAAGGAAAAAGTGTGTGATTGTATGCAAAGTAGCTCTCTCCACCTTCTCTCATGCATGGATGTGTGTTTAGCTTGTTTTAGAATGTGTGTATGTGCATTTTCAAGCTATGAAAAGTATGCTAGCATGCCTTTATATGCCATGATCCTTGATGACATGTAATGTTCTTAAATGATTTCATGATGATTGTATGAGTTTGCTTGAGTGTAGAGAGGCCAAGAACTCTTCCCTTTGGTGAGGATGAGCTAAGAACCCTTGAGCTTAGTTAAGACAAAGTAAAGAGTCTCCCAAAAGCAAAGTGGGCTCCCAAGAGTATGGTTGAGTCCAAAGCTCTTAAAGAATGGGTGAGGCAAGTCCAAAATCCATGAGGAGAAGTGTGAGGCCAATCCAAACACTTAGTGAGCTCTTGATTGTCTTGTATGATTTGTTCATATGCCAAGTTTGCTTTAAAAATGTCCATGACTTCCATTTTCTCCATGCATACATTTGTAAAGCTTGCTTTGCACATATTATGTATGATTAAATGGGAGATAAGCTATTGGAATTCTTTGAATCTCATCCCCTCCTCTCCAATGCTCTAACATGCTAGGTGGACCAAGTAATTATAGTGAAGGGAGCCAACAACAATGAAGAGGAAAGATTGACAAGCTTATGCATTATTTTGTCCATTTTGGAACCATAATGATGGTTCATAATGTATATGATGTTGTATATGTATCATGAACCTTGAGACATGTGTAAATATACTAATATGTAATACTTAGATGTATGAAAATGATATATGACTTCTAGCAGTTATTTTGAGTATGGAATGCCAAGGTGTGCAATATGGAAGTTTGATGGAAATATGCATAAGTGTGAGTTGAATGGCCAAAATGAGATGCATGAGGTTTGGAACCATTTGGGAAACTCATACAAGTCTTAAATGTGCTTTTAGACTTGCCCAAAAGGTACCAACACCAAGGGGAGGCCATTTGGCAAGTTTGGTACCTCATATGGAGCCAAATTTGACCATAATGGAATCCTATGTCACTTTTTAGCCAAATGAGTTAGTCTTGATTTGAAATTTGACATTCAATTAGGTCTCATTGAGATCCTTTTGGGAAGCTAAAGATCATAATTTTTGGAGGTCTACATAATATTTGATGATTTTTCAAAGTGAGAAAAATTTATATTTCTGGTTTGCTACACTATTCATTTGGTCCGAAATTGCATTCTATCACACAAGGTATAAATGATGTCTAATTTCCATGAAATTTTATATATAGAAACTAGATAATCACAGTGACTCATGCCAATTAGAAGCACCTTATTTGGAGGTCTAGAGAGGGAGATATGAATTTTTGAAGTTTCTATCCAGTATCAGTAAATTTGCCCGACCAGAAGTACAATTCCATTGAATTCCAAGATCTAGGCTATATGAACTAATCTGGAGATATTGTTTCTCTCTATTTAACATCCATAGCTTTCTAGATTGGTATCATTTTCATGGATTGGATTTTTTTAGAATTAATTGGACATTTTCAAAATTCCCTACAGAATTTTGTATCAGTTCTAGAATTCAATCGGACCTTTGGATCATTTTGGATGTCAAACATCTTCTGTTATGAATGCTATGATCTAGGCATATTTTTAGTGTAAATTAGACATTGATAGCTTTCCAAAATGACCATGAACTCATGATTTCAATTTTTTTAGTATTAGTTATGATTTTCCAAAGTTTGCCTAGAAAAGATGCCAATTCTGGCCGAGAATGAACTTCCATTTTCCATACTTCATTTCGGTTTCCATGAATTGTGGGCATGATTTTGTGATGAAAAGGAGTTTTATTGATGTAATTAAATATGGGAAAGTATAGTATAGGCTCATACGGCCCATGTGACCTTGAATGGAATTTTCATATGTAGCGCAACACAAATTTAATCCATTATTTATATCCAATTTTCTTACAACTCCTAAGCAATGCATGTTATGGAGCATGTGAATTGTATGAGGAAGGCTAGAAAGATATGGTATTACATCAAATGATTGGTTGACTACTTGAATTGTTTTTGTGATTAGACCTTGTAAGTCTATAGTGGAGCTGTGGTGCAGCTGCCACCCGTGCATGTGCTTCGATCGGGCACTGGGTTATGATCAGACCCTAAATGCACTGAGCCCAGGTTGTGCTCATTGGGGAGTTGGTGCCGTGGACGAACCATTCCTGATGTTATTGGTCATTGAAATGTTGTGTATGATTGCTGGTATTGGATAGTAGTCATTGGTAGCTCAACTAGTTCATTTGTAAATTGAATTAATAGTTCTAGTATTGGTGATATGCAATTACATTGTATTGATTAATCTATACATATATATGAAATTTTTCACTTGTTACTGAGATTGTATATCTCACCCTAATTATGGGCTAACATTTTCAGGGATCAGGGACCGAACCTCTTAGTGGCAATGAGAAAATTAATGGAAGCTTATTATATGGTTTAATAGTAGGTACGTTTGGGAACCTTGTCTGATTGTATTTGTATAACTAGACTACTATCTTTATGTAATTGTCGCATTGCATCATAAATTGCCAAACATAAGGACTGTAATCATTTGATATATTATATGTCAATTTAAACTAGTGATGTATGGAATTTCTAATGCTTATGGTTGAATGGAAATGTGAGTGGTGTGTGAACTATTTACTATCATTGATCTATGAACTCACTGGTTTATGGTGGCTAGAGGGTTAAGGATCCATATTTGAGTTTTAAAGGGGTAATGATAGATGTGTTAGGTAGATTAAGTAAAAGAAAGACACTAAATCTTCATAAACTATGTTAAAGTGGGCCAGAGTGATGGTAGAGGGGGAATTGGAGAGCATGAGATGAAATCTTAAGAGTTATAAGAACAGAAGGGAATTGGCCATGGCCAAAATTTAATTGGCTTCAGCCAAATGGAAACAGAGGGGAATTGGCTGCGGCCAACATTTAATTGTCCTCGGCTAAATGTGGCGAAGCTGCCAAGGAAGAAAACAAAAAGCAATTGGTCACAGTGAACAGTGAGGTTAGCCGCAGCTAAGTCCAAGAGGCAGGTTTAGGGGTGTTCTAGAGGGTATTTGGTTGTAGCGAAAAGGGTATTTGGTCACGGTAAAATACATGAAATTTGTGAAGGTGTAAAGAGTTGAACCCAAGAGTAATTAGCTGCGGTGAAGGTGCTCAATTTCTTATCTTCGCCTAGAAACCTTAGTTTCTTTTATGGTAATACTAAGGAATGATTTAGAAACACTTGTAGAAGGTTTTTATGAGTTGGAATCAATGGATGGAAGAATCAAAGGCTACTTATTGATGATTAAATTCACTTGCACATTTGAATAATTATGGTTGTCTAATTAATAACCCTAATAACATTAAGGTTCAAATTTCCTTGCATTTTTTTAATATAATTAGTTGTAATAACTTTCAACCTTAATTTATAGTTATTAATTACGTATTTAACCTTAATAATGATTATTAAAAGTTAGAGTTGTTACAATCTTGAATTACCATTCAAAATTCAAGAAATTAACAAGTTAATGTTGAATTGAAATCTCAATCCTATGTCAAATCATTAATTCTTGCCTTTAAGATCAATGAATACTCAATTTGATTGATTAAACAATTAATTAGTCTCTGAATCATCACCCTAAGGGCCTGTTTGATACACTGTATTGGATAAGGCCTGATAAAATTTTAATACTATATAGTATTTGGTACAACACTGTATAAGATATTATATCGTATAAAATAATACTATCCTATATTTGGTGATACACTGTATAACATTGGATAGGATAAAGAATAACTATTTTGACAACAATGCCTTTTACTTATAAATATATTATATTTTTAAAAATTTGTGATGCTATGTTAATTTTTTTAAAAATAAAATTTCTTATACACTAGAAATAAAAAAATTTATGCTTGATAGTCCTTTTTTTTTAAATTGCTTTTCATAAAGTTCAACTTGACAACAAATTTTCATTAGAATTTATATGGCTACCTAGTTTTTAAATGCATCACATAATATAACAAATATCTTAATTCCATTTATCAAAGAGAGAAGAAACACTAATAAATTAATTAAGTGTGCAAAAAAGGTCACCATAGCCAAGGTTCTACAAACACCACAAAAGTGTAAATACCACCAAGTTTTAACATCAAGCACCATAAATTTTAGTTATCTTCAAGCAAATCCTTTACAAATTGAACTCTATGTTCACCTTAAAAGCCCTAAAATAAATGCACTAAGGAGAGGTTTTGCATAAGTAAACAGCCAGCCTTATTGTGTTCTCTAGGTGTAAGGTCCTCTAATTTCATCAATTCATCAGCAATAGCTCATGAGTCATCATAAAAATCTTTCACAACCTTCACACCTTTCAGCCATACACTTGACACTTTCAGCCATGGCACCCATCTTATCATTAGATTTTCCAACAACATCCACAAGCTTATTGGCAAAATTGTCCATACTTTTTGCTAACATATCTTTTCCTCTTAACTTCTTTCTCACCCGTCTACCTTCATAGTGATTTATTTTTGCCTTATTTTTAGTTTGACCCATAGACATTGATTGATTGACATGTTCAATGTCATCATCACTTAAGCCAATGACTTCTTCTAAAAGTTCAGTAGTGTCATTGTTTCCATTGGTGTGTTCTTCATTATCCAAATCCTCAACTACATTAGCAAGAGCTTCAGCACTTTTTCCAGTAGCACGATCCTTTCCAAAGATGACCAATAAGTGCTCATAGTAAGGAAAAACTTTGGTCCTGTAATTCTTCAAGTTTACATCTTTCTGCATGCATATAACACAAACATATAGTCATATTGTTGTTAAAGAAAAGAAAAGTAAAGGAACATATGACACAACTATTTTAAAAATTTAAAAGCCTTATTCGCTTGGATGTAGGCATTCCAAACATCATCACTATCTACTAAAATCTTCTTTTACACATCATCCCATC
Source organism: Erythrophleum fordii (assembly GCA_032878935.1). NCBI lineage: Eukaryota > Viridiplantae > Streptophyta > Magnoliopsida > Fabales > Fabaceae > Erythrophleum > Erythrophleum fordii. Next base: position 17,886,638 of record JAVQMF010000038.1, read on the forward strand.
CAAAGCCACTTATGTTCAACATGTCATATAAATTACTATACTCTGTTTTAAGTTTCCTCATAATTAACTTAATATGTAGCTTTACCTTTATGCCAGATTCAGGAAATTTTGCCTCCAACTTCTATTCCAACCATTTGAAAGTAGCTGGCTTAAATTGGCTAGCATAAGCTCTTTTGTTTAAGGCAACTGCCTCCTCTAAGAAGCATAGTAATGCCTCAAACTCCTCATCACTCCAACCCCTATATTCTCCTTTAACTTTGTTAGCTTGTTGAGTACTTTTAGATGCCATACCTATCAAATATATTACAACTTCAACAAAAAATACAAGTAGACCATAAACTTAATAAAATTTACTAACTAAAACTCAATAAAAAATTTAATAAAATTTAGCAAAAGTACATTACAACCTCAGACAATCAAAATGGTTATAAAAGTACACCATAAACTTAATCAACTAAAACATAAAAGTGCAAAAAATCTTTAGGGTACAATAAGTAAAACTTAAAAGATACAATAACAAGTCCAAGTATAGCCACGACGAACAATCCATTCATTATACATCTCATTTGCCAATGCATCTCTCCATGCACTCCATGCTTCACTTGGTTCAATGGTTTCTATGGTATTATGTGGTTCTGCCTCGATCTCTTCATTAATTGGCATGTTATCCAACTCTATTCTAATGGATCTACACGCATCTCCCCCCTAATCAAATTGTGTAATAGGAAACAAGTAATAATAATTCGATTGTGAGTTTTAACAAGATAATAACTTAGACTCCTAAGAATTGCCCAACACATTTTCAATAGCCCGAATGTTCTTTCTATCACATTCCTAGCTTGAGCATGTCGCTTATTAAATATTTCGTGAGGAGTTGCTAGGACATGTCCATATCTCTACTCACTGAGATGGTGATAAGCATGAATTTTATATCTTTTATTCTTCCTAACTTAGTCATTTTAATGATCAAAGATGGCTTTAAATGTTTAATTAGATACAATTTGATTTTATTAGCTACTTATGCACTTTGTGAATTAATTGGCAAAATTATTGAGTTTTAAGGCATGAAATTCTTTTAAATAATTTTGTGGATAATTCTATTGAATATTCTCTATTCTTTTGTGCAGATTTATGAAGAGCAAATAGCTTAAATGAATATTTGATTTAAAGAAGAGATGAAGGCATATATATATGGGAGAAAAGAAAACACGTGGGTTGAAGGGGCTTGGAAACAAATGAAAAGAAAAGCATGCAGCTTACATGAAAGACACAAGCTACAGGAATCACGTGAGAGGCACGTCATACACACTCGGGCAGAAGCTAAAACAGGCCATACATTCCACGGTGAATCACGCCTTTATCCATCCTCCATTCATACGACGTCACACACTCCATTCCGTCATTCCATTATATCCAGCCCATTCACGACCCCATCCACATCGTCTGCCCATTCACCACGCCAGCAACACGACCTCGTCAGTCAGCCCAGCCCATTCAACACACATTCCATCTTTATTCATTCGCCTTCACTCCAAACCCTAGCCGTATTGGAGTCACTTCGCCCATTCTCTACACGCCTTCACTCTATAAAGGGGGATCCATCATTCATTCGGCCATTCACTCCACACATCCAGCACTATCCACAAATCACGCCTCCATCCATTCATCCATCTCTCCATTCCATACTCCATCATCCATCCACCGAATGAAGATCTAATTCATTCATCTTGAGGCTAGCAAGGGAGGAAGCTCTTGAGTAGAAGCTTGAATCCTTGGGGAAGAAGAAGAATTCTGGCTAAGATTTTCTTATTTTTCCTACACTCTTTCTTTTTCTGTATAATCTCGGTTGAGTTATGTTTGATTAGAAATTTGTGTAATTAATTAGTGGCTGGTTAGACATTGATTAGGAAACCCTTTTTGTTGATTAATTGGTTAAATTTGAATTTGGTTTTTCATTATTCTCTCTAATCTCTCATGTATGCCACGAAGGTGTTCGATGAATTGCATGAGTAAGGTTGTGTGTTTAAATGTCTATTTGAGAATTCCTTGGTGTTTAGTTGGTTAATTAAACATTTTTGGATGATGAATCATAAGATAATTAATTATTTAATCAATCAAATTGGATGTTCATTGATCTTAAGAACAAGAGTTAACGGTTTAATGCGGGATTGAGGTCTCAATTCAACATTAGATTATTAATCTCTTGAATCTTGAATGGTTATTCAAGATTATTTGCTAATGAACATAATTAGGAATTCTTAGGCCATAATTAATCACAATTAGAATAGGATAAGGATAGTGGATACCAAGAGGCGATTCCTAAACTAGTCACAAGCCCATCATTCATCACAATTCATCCAATTAGGTAGTATTTAGGAATTTTGTTTCAATTCAGTTTAGGATAGTTTAATTCAATTAAAAACCCCCCAAATTAAATAGTTCTAGGATCTTAGAACACTTAGAGAACCCAATTGAATATTGAATTCCAATTCCAAGGGAGATGACCTAGGTTGTGCCACTTGCTATATTTTTAGATCAACCTAGTTTTATTTTGAGGGTTGCACGACAAGCCCGTCAAAATTTGGCGCCGTTGCCGGGGATTTGGAATCTCAATTGTTTGAGAAAGTTTTCTAAGTGTTTTTGTTTTGTTTTATCTTTGTTTTAGTTCTATTTTGATTTGATTTTCGTTCTGTTTTGAACTTGGAATCGGTCAATTTCAGTGTTGCGCGTTAAGTATCCTGCTTGCTGGAATTTTCGTTCAAAGTGCCCAGAAAATTCTCATACTTTGTGTTTCAAGGTTTTTGGGTGTTTTGAGCAAAAGTAATAGCAAAGCTATTAGGTGCACCATTTTTTGGCCAAATTCCAACGTTTGAGGCACTTTTTCTAATTTTTTAGTATTTTTTCGAATTTTTTAGGAATTTTTCAATTTTTCCAGATTTAATTTCTTTAATTTTTGTGAGTTTATTTTGTGTGACTAACCTCTGTTTAGGAGTGTTTTTCATAGTTAAGTAAGTCTTAGCTTCATTTGATTTTATTTTCTTGATTATTGAGTTTATTTTAGTTATAATTTGTTAGGATTTTATTTGTGCTGAAATTAATTGTGCTTCTCATTTTTCTTTGCTTTAAATGGATCCATATTTTTCTAATCAAGGTGTTTATGATCCTTATGCAAATGATAGGATTTCTCAGAAGTTGGATAATGCCATGTCAATGCTTCAAGGTCTTCTTGAAAGACAAAGACAAGAGCAACAAGCCCAACAATATCAACAAGCACAACAATACCAACAACCATGCTACCAACCATATCACCATCCATATGAGATTCGTCCAAATTACCATCCTCATTATGAACCACATCATAACTTCCATATGCAAGAGCCATACCTTGATTACCATATGCAAGAGCCAAACTATCGTCCTTACAATTACCATGAGGGGTACATGCAACAAGATCCTCAAAGGGAACCAAGTTCGGAAGAAAGGATGAGGCAACTAATGGAAGCTTGTGATGTTCAACATCAGCAAATGCAGCAAATGCAGCAAATGGCTCAACGGATAACTAAACGGTTACAACTCTTTGACCAACAATTGAAGGATTCAGGATTTCAAATGAATCAACCGATTTCAAGTGCTACTGAACCAATTGAAGAGCAAATTAGAAGAGAATGTATAGAGGAGGAAGAGTCTTATCCATTGGGTAATATCCTTCCATCTTCTAATGTTTTACAATTTGTTGGAACTGAACCTAATTTGCATGATAGCACTTCAATTCCTAATGCATATAATGTTGTTGATTCTGAATTACATGATCATGTTGTTGATGAAGAAATAGTTGTTGAAACTCCTGATATGGTTGATTGTGGTAGTTCATTGAGCAAAATTGATACATTTGTTGATGTTCATGGACCCTTGTGTACTGATGCACTTGGGATGTCTACTCCTAGCTGTGATTATAGTGAAAATTTTATTTCTGAATCAATTGATGAATCTATTGAGTCTAGGGTAGTAGATAAGTGTGGGGGTGACTTAGAATATGATGATCATGCTATTCTTGGTGTGGGATTAGTTGATAAGTCTGTTGATGATACACCTATTGAGTTTAGAGACAACATGCCATCTGGATCATGTGACATAACTGATTTGGATGCATTTCTTGATTCTATGTGTGTTGAATCCACTCTATGTGATGAATACTCTTAGATTAATTCTTCCATTGAGACTAGTGAGTCCATCACATATACTGATCATTATGATTCCTCACTAGCATGTCATGATGTGACTGATGAAATGGTAAATGTAGCATGTGAAAATAATATAGGCATTGAATTTGTTGAGCAGCTTGTTGATAACTCAGACTCTAATTCACAATGCTTATGTGATGATATGCATACATGTCCTATATGTGCTGAGATTAATGAATTTTTGGAGTCTGATAAGTCTATTGAATCTATGGAATCCTTGGTTTGCACTGAAATTGTTAATGAACCTGATTCTACTGATCATACTAGTGTTTATGATAGTATGCATAGTGATACTGCTGATATTGAAAATTCTATTGATGCTTGTGCTATTATTGATACTAGTGAGAGACTGAATTTTGCTGTTGATAATTCTCTAGAATTTTGTGAGCCTACTGATGTCTCTTTGGTCAGGGAAGATACTGTCTCTATTGTTGAGAGTCCTGAACAGATTCCTGAGGTTGGTGAAGTAGTTCCCAACAAGCCACAAACTCTCTCAGTAAAGGAAAAACAACTGTCAAACACCTTGAATTCAAAGGACTGTGAGAAGTTGCAATTTAATTTTTTCATTGATGCAGTGACTCTTACTAAAGGGAGTCAAGTAGATTTCATTGGTTTTGATAGATTTTTAGGGAGTTCAAAGTTTAAATTTGGTTTTAAGTTTTCCTTCTTTAGTATTAAATGTCCTAAATTTAATTTTTATTCTTTTACTTTTCCTACATTTGCTGAATATGACTTTCTGAAACTACTGATGGTTGAGAAAGTCCATGAGTCATCACTGAATGATCAATCCAAATGCTTTAAAGTAGTGAGACTTAAATTTCTTGAATTGAGAAGGAATAACACCATTTTAATTTTGGTTTTTGATACATATGATTAGTTAGTCCTTAATAAAACTCTTCTTAGTTTAGGATGTAGTTTTCTTTTCTTTATTGCATTACAGTTTATTTTTTTTGCTTTGTAGGTAATAAAAGGTTGCTAACCAGCTAAAAAAGGAAATCTAAGCCATCCTTGGAATCTCCATATTCAAATTCATCCGGTTGTATTTTCTCTTTTCACTCTTTATCTTATGTTGTTTATCTGTTTACTGGACTGGTGCTGACATTGAGGACAATGTAACATTTAAGTGTGGGGGAGAGAGTCATTTCATTCCATCCATTCCATCCATCTTTTTCCTTGTTTTGAAAAAAAAAATAAAATAAAATAATAATAATAAATTTTGAAATTTTTGAGAAAACTTTTGAATTTTTTTGTAAAATTTGCAAGTTGAGATGATTATTAGCTTGGATTCATGTAGACATGATAAGTGATAGATCTTGTGTCTTGATTCAAGTGAAGTGGCAATGAATTTGATTTCAATGAATTATTTGATAGCCATTAACTGGTGAGAATTTGAGCCTTAATTGTTCAATTCTAGTGTGTATTCACCTATCTTTGTTTTCACTCTAGAACTTGTCTTGATTCTTTGTTGAGACCATAATTGCATTTGCATGCATGAAAATGATAAGGCATTCCTTTCTATTTTAGCTAGTGAGCCAAAAAGCCAACCATACATTTATTTTATCCATTGTTTAACCACTTTGAGCCTTAATTTTCTTTTCTTGTTAACCCTTAGCCATTTAAAAATGTTTCCCACCTTGTTTTAAGATGCCTTAGAGATTTCAAGGAGCATTACATCTAATTGGGATAGGTGAATGTGTACGTTGCATCCATTAAGGCCATTGTTAGTGAAAGAATTTGTTTTGACAAAAAAAAAATGCAAAGAGAAGAAAAGATAGAAAAAAAAAAAAAAAAAAAAAAAAAAGAAAACGAAAAGAAAAGGAAGTCATAGAAAAAAAAAAAAGAAAAAAAAAAAGAAAGAAGTATTTCAAATTGAGTTTATGGTTGCCTATTACTTGTTAGAAATAAGGCCTTGAATTACATATGTTCTTCTCTATTCTAGATTGTCATTGAGTGCTCTTGAGGTTCTAAGGTATCCATTTGTTTAGTTTTTCCCTTTATTTTTGTTATCCATTCATTTCATCTCCCTTAACCCCATTACAGTCCTAAATAAAGTCCTTTGATTTGTGCATTGCATTTGGCATAGGTGGTGGAGATTTAGAAACTAGACAAGCTTATAGTAGTGAATCTTGATAGGTGAAATTTGAGTGATATACATTGCCCATAAACACTTGAGAGATGAGACTAAACACCAATCCATGTGAGAGGCTATACATTTCAATTCATTCTTTTCAAATAAATTGCCATGGAACTTAATTCTTGATACAAGTGAAATTAGCTTAGATTGTTGAAGTAATGAAAAGTTGTGATTAGTCTCTAACTTGCGATTTTTACACTTTATTTTCCATTTTCTTTTTCCACATGCCATTCTTCCAGCTGGGTGTTTCAAATTCATTCTTTTAACTTGGATTTTAAGTTTTGCCCAGGAGTGCAAAGGTTTAAGTGTGGGGGAATTTGATAAGCATGAATTTTATATCTTTTATTCTTCCTAACTTAGTCATTTTAATGATCAAAGATGGCTTTAAAGGTTTAATTAGATACAATTTGATTTTATTAGCTACTTATGCACTTTGTGAATTAATTGGCAAAATTATTGAGTTTTAAGGCATGAAATTCTTTTAAATAATTTTGTGGATAATTCTATTGAATATTCTCTATTCTTTTGTGCAGATTTGTGAAGAGCAAATAGCTTAAATGAATATTTGATTTAAAGAAGAGATGAAGGCATATATATATGGGAGAAAAGAAAACACGTGGGTTGAAGGGGCTTGGAAACAAATGAAAAGAAAAGCATGCAGCTTACATGAAAGACACAAGCTACAGGAATCACGTGAGAGGCACGTCATACACACTCGGGCAGAAGCTAAAACAGGCCATACATTCCACGGTGAATCACGCCTTTATCCATCCTCCATTCATACGACGTCACACACTCCATTCCATCATTCCATTATATCCAGCCCATTCACGACCCCATCCACATCGTCTGCCCATTCACCACGCCAGCAACACGACCTCGTCAGTCAGCCCAGCCCATTCAACACACATTCCATCTTTATTCATTCGCCTTCACTCCAAACCCTAGCCGTATTGGAGTCACTTCGCCCATTCTCTACACGCCTTCACTCTATAAAGGGGGATCCATCATTCATTCGGCCATTCACTCCACACATCCAGCACTATCCACAAATCACGCCTCCATCCATTCATCCATCTCTCCATTCCATACTCCATCATCCATCCACCGAATGAAGATCTAATTCATTCATCTTGAGGCTAGCAAGGGAGGAAGCTCTTGAGTAGAAGCTTGAATCCTTGGGGAAGAAGAAGAATTCTGGCTAAGATTTTCTTATTTTTCCTACACTCTTTCTTTTTCTGTATAATCTCGGTTGAGTTATGTTTGATTAGAAATTTGTGTAATTAATTAGTGGCTGGTTAGACACTGATTAGGAAACCCTTTTTGTTGATTAATTGGTTAAATTTGAATTTGGTTTTTCATTATTCTCTCTAATCTCTCATGTATGCCACGAAGGTGTTCGATGAATTGCATGAGTAAGGTTGTGTGTTTAAATGTCTATTTGAGAATTCCTTGGTGTTTAGTTGGTTAATTAAACATTTTTGGATGATGAATCATAAGATAATTAATTAGTTAATCAATCAAATTGGATGTTCATTGATCTTAAGAACAAGAGTTAACGGTTTAATGCGGGATTGAGGTCTCAATTCAACATTAGATTATTAATCTCTTGAATCTTGAATGGTTATTCAAGATCATTTGCTAATGAACATAATTAGGAATTCTTAGGCCATAATTAATCACAATTAGAATAGGATAAGGATAGTGGATACCAAGAGGCGATTCCTAAACTAGTCACAAGCCCATCATTCATCACAATTCATCCAATTAGGTAGTATTTAGGAATTTGTTTCAATTCAGTTTAGGATAGTTTAATTCAATTAAAAACCCCCCAAATTAAATAGTTCTAGGATCTTAGAACACTTAGAGAACCCAATTGAATATTGAATTCCAATTCCAAGGGAGATGACCTAGGTTGTGCCACTTGCTATATTTTTAGATCAACCTAGTTTTATTTTGAGGGTTGCACGACAAGCCCGTCAAAATTTGTCAGATGGTAACGAGTTCCCCTATAAGGGGCAAGGAACCCTTTTCCATTAGTATATCCAGCATCTACTAAATAATAGTATCCTATTTCATGAACCAAATACAAAATCAATATTTTTATTATAATAAGATTATTAATTTACAAATAGTTTTAACATTCTTACCAGTTGGAACCTTAAGGTCATTTCTCCTATTAATTGCAATGCATAATACCCTAGCATCTGAAGCTGAACCTTCCCAACCAGGCAATACATATATAAATTTCATGTCTTGTGAGCATACTCTTAACACATTTGTAGCAATTTCGCCTTTTCGACTTCTATATCTTGGTTTATTAACCTCAGGAACATTAATACTAATATAGGTTCTATCTAAAGCTCCAACACAACCCTAAAAAAGATACGAGAATGACCTGTTACAATATTAAATCAAAATGAAAAAATTTTAAAAATACGATTCCCTAACATAGTTCATACCTTAAACCATTTCCACCTATCATCAATGCAATCCTTAAGAACTGGCTCTGGTGCCCTAAGTAAATTTCCTTGCAACCTCAACACAGAATTCAACACTAAATTGAAGTATCTACTAATATTTTCCCCTGAATGTTGGAATTTAAACTTGATTACATGATTTTTAGTGTGGTGAGCTAATATGTGTAAGAATATAGCAACTTGTTCTTCTATTGATACTAACCCATCTTCCTTTGGCCTACCCTTAACACAAGAGAACACAACACCCGAAATGTATAAGTATCCATTCAGATTTGTTCCATGCATGCAACATCATCATTTATTAACCTCCTTATGAATTCTACCCTTGATTTTTCCTTTACCTTTGGTATCATCCGTCGCCTTAAGGATAATTTCTTATGTTGTCCTTGAACCACACGAATGACATGAAGGTATGATATAATACATGCAATTACCATCTTCAAAAAGGTTTGTTCGAACATCAAATACACTGACATGATGTTAAGTAGCTTACTTATATCATTAAGCCATCCATTTGGGTCAAGCTTTTTATTAGGATCCATAACACCTAAAAATTTAACACTACTCATTAATGAAAATAAACATCATTTTGCAAAACTGTAATATGAAAAACAAAATTGTAATATGGTAACTTTCTCATAAAGACAATATAAGATATAAAAGAAAGACTAAAGAAATGTCACAAGTAGAGAATTATTAATATACAAAACAAAATATAAATGTGGGCATATGAATTATTAATATACAACACAAAACATAAATTAAAAAATGATATGTCCTATAGCTAGAACTGTGGGCACAGCCTCTCCACTGGTGTAGCTTGTATCTATTTCAATCAATTGTTGTAGTTATGGTACTTAGTAACTAGCTTCATACAATAATGGAAAATTCATAACATATAATGACCATAAGCAAACACTTACAACAAAATTTAAAATATAATCACATGAGGTAAAGTCATTTTGGAACATGCTACTCCTCCTACCATTTAACATACCTCGATCTCATTACGGCTGTCCTTTTATCTAAACCAAATTTATCAATTATCAAATTGAAATAGTCAAACAATATAATGATTGAAGCCGTGGAGCCAAATGCCATCATGCCATGGGCTGTTAGTTAAGAACTAAGGCTACTCTGGAGACAATATGTTGCTGCATGGGGAATTGATGTTTGATATATCCAACAACACAGACCCTAGTCACATTGTTTAATGGATCCTTATATCAAATGGGGTTGGTCAATTAGAGATAATTGATGATTATTGTCAAAGATATCCTATGTATTTTGCGGCTATAAGATCCAAAAATGAGAATGTATAGTAAATTAATGATTCGAGGGTTAATGCATTTTGAGCTTCATCAAACTTGTAAACAATATTATTGATCAACAAATCTATGAACAAATTATCAATAATAAATATATGTATATTAGATGATTACCATTCAAACTACAACTTAATACCTCTGGACTAAGATCAAATCAAGGTGCTAGCAAATTAATCCAAACACTACTTCAATACCAAAAATAAAAAAGAAAAAAAAAAGAAAATTACATAAGCATGCACCAATAAGTTAATAAAAAGTATATATCTTATATGGAGTGTCTGATTGAATAGTTTTCAGCATATTTTTTTTTCATCATCTTCTTCTCTCTTTAAGATGCCTACAAAACAAGTCCCCTTCCCTCTCCAAAGAGAAAAAGCAATTACGATGAATCCCAAGAAACATCTTGATGAAAAGAAAAAGAAAATCTAGTAGAAGAAGATAACAGATGTTTTTAACTAAAGTAATTAGGTCCAACTTTGTTTTTGTGAAATTTTTCCTTAGATGGATGAAAGCAAGAGAACCTCCATTTAGCCAAAGAACAAGAGGCTTGGAAGTAGGGTTTGTTTTTGCTTCAACAAAGTAGTAAAATAAAGATCTCTGTTGCCTGTTCTTAATGGTTATGTAGCCAACAAATTGTTGAAAGGTCACATGTGGTTGGCCAAGCAAGCTTTGGATCTTATCCTATATTGGATAGCACTCCACCATGGAGCATGTTAGCATAAAAATGGCACACATTGTGGCCATCAAGATCCATGGCAGACACAATATAGTTCACAGAGAACGAGAGATAGAGAGAGAGAGAAAACTCTGGTAGGAGAATAAAGAATAGAGGGGTGCTTATATTTATACCCATGGAATGAGAATTAAGGTAGGCATAAAGAATTGTGGGACTCTACTTTTAGATAATGGTTAGATTACTTTTAGATAATGATGAGACTTTGCTTGTAAGACAATGAAGACAGCACGAGTGCCATGTCTATTTTTCTAGCGTCTACGTTTTAATTAGCAAACGCCATAGTGTAAAATGTTTAAAAATTGGTTGCTTTAGCTATAACTAAACCGAATTACTTTAGTTAAAAACATCTGTTATCTTTAATTACATGAGTTCTAAAGCATGAAGTACTTTTTTTGGGGTTTTACAATGTGACATTTGTTTCCTAGACTAACAAATTCTGCTTCACTCTCTTTGACTCTCCCCCTCTCTTTCCCTCACCCATATTTCATCTCTGCTATTTCCATAACTGCGCAGAGCTTGAAAGGTCGAGGAATTGGTTGCATCTACTTTTCATGATCCACGCTGTTAGCTGGTGAGTTTGTTGTAGTTTTATCAGCCTTTCAATTCATGCTCCGAAATTGTCACCTATCAATCAAAATTCTTGTTCTTTGTAACCATTTGGTGATGATGCTGATTCTTTCTGAATTGGGTTTTAGTGTTCTTTATAGCTTGAAGTTTTGGGATTTTCCTCCTTTGAAAGCACTTTGTAGTTTCATTTGAGATTAACATGGGAGAGTTTGAAGTTGATGTTCAATTTTGTTTTATGGGAGTGCCTAAGATAGTTTGCTTTCTTGAATTTAGCTTGACCATTACAGGGTACCTAACTAACCAACCAACCAATCTCCCAACATCTGATTCGATATTGATCATGATACTAACCCATCATCAATATGAACAAACATCCATCATGTAATGTCCAGTTTTCGTTAAACGACAAAAACGGGCACGTTTTCAAAGCAAGTCCCCTGAGATGAGTGATTCAAGGCCAAATAAAATTTGGATAAAATTTTAAATAATAGAAAATGAGGATTTGATCCTTGAGTTGCCCAAAAATCGAGGAAGGGTTATCTGAAAAATTTGCCAAAAGGCCAGTGGCATTTTTGTAAATAAGTGAAATTTTTGGAAAACATATAGAAGGACTTTTTAAATAAAAGTTTTGAGTTCCTCAGGCTTCTCAGAGGCCCTTTAAACTATGGGAAGCCCCGGGACTGGTAAAGACCCTCCAGTGTAATTTTTTCAACATCGGTTGACCTAAATTTTGACCGATTCATTCGGAAATGTTTTAGCTCCAATTTAAATGATTCCAACACCATTTTCCTTAATTGGGAACCTAAATTTTATAATGAAAAATACAGTTCTCAAAAAGAAGATAAAATGAAAGAGAAACAAAAATGCAAAGTATAAAGGGCAAAATTAGAATTTTTGAAAAAGTCACTTTCTCCTCCCTATATATAGGTGGCGCCCCACTTTCCTCCCCATTTGGAATCAGAAAATTTTGCATAATTTCAGAAGGGAGAGCTAGGGTTTTGGGAGCACCAAGAGAGAAGGAGAAGGAGAAGAAATTCCAAGGTAAAGGTAGGTGTTTATGTATGTTTTCATGCTTTCTCTCCACCACTTTCTTTTCCTCTTTTTCCCTCTTCTTCTCCATGATTTTTTTTGAAGTTTTGAGGGCTGTTTTGAAGGGAGAACAGAGGGGAAAGTTTGAAATTCAAGTAAGGAGGCCAAGGAAAGCAAGAACAAGCAAGGAAATTCAAGGAAAACAAGGTATTTTGCAATTCTTCCACTTGGTCTTCTTCCTCCCTTCCTTTGAGCATTTTGACCTAGACTTAGACAGCCCTAAGGAGTTAGATTTTTAACCAAACCAAAGATGGTTCTTAGGTATTTGATGGAGAGGAATAAGAATATGCAAAGAAAACCAAGAAATAGGCATTAGAAATCAAGATGCAAAACCTAGAGTTTTAAGTGCACCTTCCAATTTCTGAGTTTGTATGATGCTTCCTAGGTCTATGTTAGAGTATAAATGAGTTCTTGAGACACCAAAGATGCTCCCCACAAGCTTCCTCCTTCAAGAAAAGAAAGAGAACTCCAAGAAGCCTAAAGGAAGCCTATGTCTCGGCCTAGGCTTGTTTGTGTAGGTGGGGGGAGTATTAAATCTTTATAAGGCCATTCTTGAGTCATATTTGATGAATGAAAATGAGGGGAGGCCTTGGAAAAAATTTAGAACTCATGGAAAGTGATTTGGTGTCTTAGGTTCCATAATATAACCTAAAGAAGCAATATGGTGCTAGGCCTTTTGTTTTAATGATGTGATGACTCCAAGAGGCTTAAAAGGAGTCAAGAATCATATTTGGAAGGAAAGAATGAGGCCTAGAAATCATTTGAGGGGTGTTGCTTCATTAGGTGCTAATATGGATGATAAGTATGATTTTTATACAATTTAATTCTCTTAACTTGGGCATTTTGACGATGGAATATGGTCTTAAAGGTTTAATTATATTCAATTTGAATTCATTAGCCCCTTATGCACTTTGTGAATTAATTGGCAAAATTATTGAGTTTTAATATATGAATTTCTTTTAAATAATCTTATGGATAATTCTACTCAATAATTTTCATTCTTTTGTGCAGTTTTTTGTTGGGCAATTGGTATTTGAATAAGAGATTGTTTTTGGAGAAGAAGTGGAGGTTTGCCAAGTCCAAGGAAGCCATGCATTCTATCTTTTCATTCTCACATCTCTCACCCACTTGGTCTGCACATACATATCATGTATGGGCCTTCATCTATGGAGCATCAACACGTTGTGGCAAGAGAGAACAGATCTGAAACAACGTGGCTGAAACAGAAAGGAAGCAACGGGTTCTGCACTCACACAAGAAACACACTTACAGTAGTCAGCTCACTCAAGCGCACACCATGATGCATAGGCTGGAACTCGAGGAAACAGAGCAGCAGAAACAGAGAAGAATGAGTTATATGGAGTAGAGCGTGGATGAAGCAAGAAGCCACGAGAAAGAGCAAGGAGCTGGCGTGGCTGGAGCTTAAGGAAAAGAGGACGTGACTTTCAGCGCTAGAATAACGAGCTGGGAGCTTCGTGCTTGGCTGAGGAAGAAACGAGAGAATGAAGAGCAACTCGAATGCCAAAAGAAATGCAAAGCCACGAAGAAGCTTCAGAAGTAACGTGGGAAGCATGAATCAGCAAAGAAGAGGCAACGTGAGAATGCTCAGTTTAGGCGCTGTGAATAGAAGTTTTGGGCAGAACAGAGAACAAGGAAGAATACACACACATGCAGAATAAAAGTTGACGTGGCCAGAACCTGCAGCAGCAACAAAACGAAGAAGAAAACACGAAGCAACATGAGCAGAATGAAGAGCTGCATGAGAAAGCAACGTGGAACCCGACGTGAATTTGAAGCTGAAATGGAGGAATCACGTGGATGCATGAGCTGAATATGAAATGGGGCCCACTCTCATACATATAATCACATGGAAAGCTTCAGACAATTGGAGTGGATGCTTAGCACGTGAAGTCATTAAAGGAACACGTGAGAAGGGGCTGGACATCACGCCATTCGTCCATTCATTCAGAACTCATTCACGCCATACAGACCACACGAGACGACACACTCATTCACGCCATACAGACCACACGAGACGACACACTCATTCACGCCATACAGACCACACTCCACCCTCACTCCTTCGTCCAGAACATAGAACCATTTCCTCCATTCCATCTCCATCTCTTCACGCCATAATGAAGCCCTGATTCTCATTTGAGGCTAGCAAGGGAGGAAGCTCTTGGAGAAGCTTGAATCCAAGGAGGAGACTGCAGAAATTTTGGCTAAGAATTTCTTATTTTTCCTACATTTTTTCTCTTTCATCTATTGTCTTGGTTAAGCTATATTTGATAGAGAATTTATGTAATTGTAATTAGTGGCTGGTTAGACACTAATTAGGATATTGTTTGACTGATTATGTGATTGAATTAGTACTGGATTTTCTAATTTCTTACAATTTTCCAAGTGTGCAATCAAGGTATTTGATGAAATGCTTGTGAGAATTGATGTGCCTAATTATCTATTTGTGGATTCCTTAGTGTTTAGTTGGTTAATTAAACATTTTTGGATGGTGATTCAGATGCTAATTAATCAAGTAATTAATCAATTCAAGTGTTCAAAGATCTTAATCACAAGAATTAGTAATCTAATGAGAGTTGAGGTTTCAATTAACATTAAATTGCTAGTTTCTTGAATCTTGAATGGTTATTCAAGATCATTTGCTAATGAACACAATTAGGAACTCATTAAGCCAGAATTAATCACAATTGGATTGGGATAAGGATAGTGGATACCAAGGGACGATTCTTAAGCTAGTCACAAGACCATTATCACCCATAATTCTCCAATTAGATAGAATTTAGGAATTTTGATTCAATTTAGTTTTAGGTTAGTTTAATTCAATCAAAAACCCCCCGAAATCAAGTAGCCTTTAGGACTTTTAACACTTAGAGAACCAAATTAAGCATTGAACTCCATTTCCAAGGGAGATGACCTAGGTTGTGCCACTTGCTATATTTTTAGATCAACCTAGTTTTATTTTGAGGGTTGCACGACGAGCCCGTCAATGGACCATAATGGAGGTTGTAGAGTAATCAAGGGTTTAAGCAAGTTGCATAGCCCTAGAAATTGTTTCACGAACTGAATTAACTCCCATAATTTGTGTCTAGGCCAAGAGAAACTATCTCCACCAAATTGTGGGTGTGTGGCCAAAAGAGGAGGCTTGAAAACTAAGAAAAACGTGTGTGCTTGTATACAAGGTAGCTCTCTCCACCTTCTCTCATGCATGGATATGTGTTTAGCTTGTTTTAGAATGTGTGTATGTGCATTTTCAAGCTTTGAAAAGTATGCTAGCATGCCTTTATATGCCATGATGCTTGATACCATGTTATGTTTTTAAATGATTACATAATGTTTGTGTGAGTTTGCTTAAGTGTGGAGAGGCCAAGAACTCTTCCCTTGGGTAAGGATGAGCCAAAAACCCTTGAGCTTGGTTGAGACAAAGTAAAGAGTCTCCCAAAAGCAAAGTGGGCTCCTAAGAGTATGATTGAGTCTAAAGCTCTTAAAGAATGGGTGAGGCAAGTCCAAAATCCATGAGGAGAAGTGTGAGGCCAATCTAAGCACTTGGTGAGCTCTTGGATGTTTTGTATGATTGATTCATATGCCAAGATTGTTTTAAAATATACTTGTCTTCCACTTTTACCTTGTATGCATTTGAAAAGCTTGCTTTGCACATATTATGTATGATTGAATGGGAGATGAGCTATTGGGAATCTTTGAATCTCTTTCCTCCTCTCCAATGATCTAACATGCTAGGTGGACCAAGCGATTATGGTGAAGGGAGCCAATAACCATGAAAAGGGACAATTAACAAGCTTATGTGTTATTTTGCTCCTTTTGGAACCTTAATGATGGTTCATCATGTATATGATGTTGTATATGTACTATGAACATTGAGACATATGTAAACATACTAATATGTGATGTTGAGATGTATGATTCTCATATATGACCACTAGCCCATGTTTTGAGTATGTAATGCCATAGTATGAAAGTTTAAAGTTTGATGGAAATATGCATAAGTGTGGGTTGAATGGCCAAAATGAGATGCATGAGGTTTGGGACCATTTAGGAAGCTCACACAAGTCTCAAATAAGTTTTTAAACTTGCCTAAAAGGTGCCAAGACTAAGGGAAATCCATTTGGCAATTTTGGTACCCAATATGGAGCTAAAATTGACCATAATGGAACCCTATATCACTTTTTGGCCAAATGAGCTAGTATTGATCTAAAATTTGGCATGCAATTAGGTCTACTTGAAAGCTTTTTGGGAAGCTAAAGATCATAATTTTTGGTGGTCTAAGAAATATTTGATGAATTTTCAAAGTTGGGATTTTTCATGGATTATGGTATGGGTACTGTTTATACTTGTAGTTTTGTGTTTTGTGTCACCTGATGGCCACATGATGTTTAGTGCTTTTAAAATTTTATATGAATAAACTAGATGTCATAAGCTTTCTGTGGCCACTGAGATCACCTCATTTGGAGGTATGAGCAGAGAGTTATGCATCTTTAAAGTTAACTGTCAGTACTAGTGGTGCCTCAGGAGTTTAGTTACTGTTCCATAGGTTCCTAATGGATAAACGTATTTTTTTCCTTCTAGAATTATTTTTAGTACCAATTTAACATTTTTATATTTCTAGAATAACTGAATGTGTGTGATTTCAATTTTTATAGAATTAGTTATGAATTTGAGAAGTTTGTATCAGTAATCTGAATAGTAGCCCAGGCAACCAGTGACCTCTATAGCTTTTTGGATGTCAAACTTCCTATGTGATGAATGTTATGACTTGGGCATATTTTTAGTATGAATTAGACATCTTAATATTTCTAGAATGACCAAGATTGCATTGTTTCAAATTTTATAGATTTAATTATGATTTTCCAAACTTGGGTCAGAAAATGGAGCAAATCTGGCTGAAAATATGCTTGCTTATTTTGAGCTCCATTTTGGTTTCCATGAATTGTAGGCACGTTTTTGTGATGTAAATGAGTTATAATGATGGAGTTAAATATGAGAATATATAACATGAGCTCACACGGTCCACGTGACACCAATTGCAATTTTTAAAGTATAACGCAACGCAAATAAACCTATTATTTTCATTCCCCTTTTTTATATGCTCTTATGGAAATAATAAGGTGAAGCTTATAAATGTTATGAAATGAGCTAGAAGTTATGGTGTTATGTAACACCTTAATATATTAACTCTATCTAGCCTCTCTCTGGGCTCGATTCCATATGATTTCCAAAGAACTAGTATAAACCGTGGCATTTTCATACTAAAAATCGGGGCTCCAAACACTCATCTTTTGCCCCGTGGGTCCTGTGAACCCATCATTCACATTCTCAACTCAAACTCCATGTATACGACTCATACATAGCATAAAATAAGCCATAAGCCACGGGTATGGAGTCAAAAACTAGAAAATGCAATTTCTCACATGGGACCAAAAGTCAGATTTTTGGCTCTAGCTTTGGAAAATCATAACTAATTAGAGAAAAATGGGAATCTAGAAAACCATAGCTCTCTGGAAAGTTCTAAGTGTTAAATTTACACTAAAAATAATTTCCAACTATAATCTCAGCGTTTGGACCATGTTTGACATCAAAAATGGGACAAAGGTCCGGCTGTCTCTGTTTCTGGTGTAGCTTACTATCATGAACTTCTAAAATTCATAACTAAATCCAAAAAAATCTAATCTAGGAAAACTATACCAATTTGAAAAGATAAAGATGTCTACTAGAGGAAAAAAATAAGTTCAGATCAGTTCAGTAGCCATTAGACCCCAAACATTGATGAACATTAACGGAGGTCAGAGGGGCTCCCTGATGCTGATACAGAACTTCAGAAGGTTCATTCTCTCACTACAGACCTTCGATTTGGGTTATTCTAGTTTTTATAGGTCACTATGATTGTCCAGTTTATGTGTATAAAATTTCACTACATTTGGCCACCTTTTGGTCTATGAATGACAAGGTTTATTTTCGGACTAGCTACACAGTGCCATGACCAAATCATTAAAATTTCCCAATTTCAACAATTCACCAAATATTCTCTAGACCTCCAAATATTACCCACTTTAGCTTTCTAAGAATATTTCTACAAACTCTAGAGGCATGCCAAATTTCATAGCAAGAGGAGCTCATTTGGTCATACTATGACGGAGCTCACAAAATTAACAGTTTTGGCATCCAAAATGGTCAAAGTGGGTCCAAATGGCTTCCCACATGTTCTAGCCACTCATGGATAAGTTTGAAAGTATAAAAATAGTCTATATAACATGTCCAAGTGGTCCAAATCATCATACATCTCAAACTCACTATGCTACGGGCCAAAATACACTATCACATACATTCAACAAAAGGGACAAAACCCACATTTCCATTAATTTGGCTCTCTACATAGTTTGTACATCATATATCCATACATTTACACTTGCTACAACATTTACATCTCAAAAATAGTAGGTGCATATACATTTTGGCACCACTTTACATCAAAAGACCAAAATAAAGCTAACATTCATCTAACATTCTCCTAGGCTCCTTGGTGTGCACTTGATTCTCCTTGAGCTCCACCGAGTATATTAAGATGGGAGGAGGAAGGGTGAGATTCAGGGAATCTCAGTAGCTTATGCACTCATTCAAGGAACCAATCAAGGCATATAACAAGTCAAAGCATGTAATTTAGCATCCAACCATTCTCAATCACATAATACATATTGTACATGCCATGGAGATCACAACAATGCCAAAAGTAAGCTCTAGGGACTTTTGGTCTAGCCTCACCCAAGTTTAGAAACTTTTGGATGGCCTCACCCGAGTTTAAGGACTTTTTACTTGGCCTCACTCGGTTATGAGACTTTTGGCCTTGTCTCACCCATCTCAAGGGACTTTCGGCTTTACCTCACCCATCTCAAGGAACTTTCGGCACTACCTCACCCGAGCAATTCTCACAATCCATCACACAAGCACATTGGTAACAATGCATCATGGCAATAACATATGGCATATCTCACATAACAAGCATATACATAAACATACAATGACTATTACATCCAAGAATGCAACAAGAAAGAGTGAAAAGAGAACTACCTTATGAGCCAACACTAGCTTTTCCTTTCAATTCCTCTTCTCCCTTCTTGATTTCACACTCACACCTTGATAGAGGTGCTTCACTTGAGCCTAGACACATCAAAGAGCATAAATTACTCTTTCATAACTTAACAACTCTTAGGAGTTCTTCAGAGCAAACCCTCCTAACATACAAGAATCTAGAGGTTCTCTCTCTCTCTCTAGAATGTCACCAATTCTTCCTCTTTCTCAAGCTCTCATGGTAGTGGAAACAACATTTTCAAGGAAAACAAAGAGGTTCAAGGGTGTTTTCCACTTTCCCTCTTCTGACCTATGCTTAAAATCCAACTAATCTCACAAACAAAACCATAGAAAGAGATGGCAAAGAGAAGAGATCAAGATGCTAAGAAGAAATAAGAGAAACTTGCTTACCTTTCCTTTGTTCTTCCTCCTTCTCTTAGTCTTTCTCACTTTTCACGCCTCTTTTCTCTCCTTGGGTCGAAGTCTAGGGCAAATAGAAGAGAAAGAATGAGTTGGGTCATTTAAAGGAGTCAAATTCTCGCTTTGTACGCTTTTCTGGACTAACCCTCGCTACAGCAAAAATTAACCTTCGCTACGGCGAGCTCATATCAGCTACCTTCGCTATGGCGAGGTTTAACTTTTGCTACGGCGAGCACGTATCAGTTCCCTTCGCTATGGCGAGGTTGAACCTTCGCTATGGCGAGATCATATTAGTTCCAGACTCCCACTTTCGCTATGGCATACGCTACGGCGAGCAGCCCCCTGGTTTTTGTATGGAATGCTCGCACTCACTATAGCTAGAAGCACTTTCGCTATTGCGAACAAGCACTCCCGCTATAGCGAGACCATTTCTCGCTATTGCGAGTAGACTTAGAAAAATTCCTGAATTTTGAATTTTTTCAACTTCTTTCTTTCTTTTCCTTTTCCCTTTTCCCAGTTGTTACATGTTACACATCACAAAGACATTCTTAGTTACATTAAAACCCAGTAAAAAAAAGTCGAATATACATTTTACTATTCCTTGTGACCCACCATTTCATTGCCAAACCCATTCTTAATTTCATAATTATTTCAGGTACTGATCCAAATTAATCAGAGTAATGAAAAGTAGGACAAGCAAGGGAACAGATCACTTCTTCCAAACCATCAAAATGAAACCCCAAGACCGAAGATTAAATTAAATTAACAAGCATTAGGATTTTAT
Organism: Erythrophleum fordii; assembly: GCA_032878935.1. NCBI lineage: Eukaryota > Viridiplantae > Streptophyta > Magnoliopsida > Fabales > Fabaceae > Erythrophleum > Erythrophleum fordii. The sequence goes on from JAVQMF010000038.1 coordinate 17,907,515, forward strand.
TAAATTAACAAGCATAATTTTAAAAACCAGAGATCTTTTTTGAAGCATAAATTGAAATCCCATGATCAAAGAATCCAAGATAGGTTTGCTTACTAATAAGAAGATGAGAAGCAGATGGAGTTACACCGCTGGGAGTTTGCAAACGAGAGAGAACCCGAGAGAAGAGGATAGTTAGGAGTCTGCAAACAAGAAACAGAAAGAACCTAAGAGAAGAAGACTGCTGGGAGGTCTGTCATGAGCAAGGAAGAGGATGGCTGGGAGATCTCAAAGCAAGGAAGAGTGCCGCGAATGAGAAACATAAAAAACCAAAGAGAAAAGGAAGAAGGAGTTTCAACGCCTATGAACAAGAAACCTGAGAAAAGGACAACAGTGAGACGAGAAAGATGATAGAGCGTAGGGCTGTAAAGGGAAAAATTTTAAGAGGCTTATACATCGTAATCTAATTAGGGCTTATCCCACCCCCTCAGGCCTGATTAAATTATCTAGTATTTTGATGGATAAAAAAATATGATGGATAAGATAATACAATACATTGGTACTCCAAACACCTGATAACCTTTTAATGAGTTGTATTATCTTATACTATCAGGGTTTATACATTGCACTAAACAGGCCCTAAGATGTTTAATTAACTAATTAAACTCTAAGGATCCTCAAATCAAATAATTAAACACACAATCTCACTCATGCATTTCATCGAACATTTTGATGGCATACATGAGAAATTAAAGGATAATGAAAATCTAGCACTAAATTCAATCAAATAATTAGTCAAAAAGTATCTTAATTAGTGTCTAACTAGCCATTAATTATAACTATACCAATCTCAATAAAATACATCTCAACCAAGCATGTAAAAGAAAAAAGAAAAAGTATAGAAAATTAAGAAAATCTTAGCCAAAATTTCTTTGCTAATCCATGGATTCAAGCTTCAATCAAGGGTCTTCTTCCAAGCTAATCATAGATGGAGGATTAAAGCTTCATTGGAATGGAGATGGAGTGGGAAAATGGCTACAGCATAGCTAGGAGAATATGACGATGGAATGGAGTGTATTTCTTTGCCTCCTAAAGCTTGCTCGAATTTAGTTCCCCCTCTCTCAATAATGGATGCATGAGATGGATTGATAAAATGATCAAATGGATGGCATTCCTTCATAAATCACATGCTTCATTAATTCTTTTTCATGTGTTTCATTACAAGTTATACATAGCTCCTTCTCATGTCAATTCATCACATTATTCTTAGCCCATTTTCCTCTTTATCATGTGTGTTGCCCTTCTCGGCTCATTAGTGTGCATGCTCTATTCATGTGTTGCACCTATAATTTTCCCAGCTTCTTTAATCATTCCCCAGCATATTTTGGCTCATGCTCTATTCTCTAACTCATTCCACGTAATACCCAAGCTTCATGTCCACGTGTTTGTATAAACCCCTGCCTTATTTGTTTCTTCATTCAACTTTTAATAATCATGTGTTTTTTGCATGCATTATTTAGCCCATGCTTCCCCACGTCAGACCCAAGCTCCTTCTCTTATGTTTCTCCTTCATGCAGCTGTTTCTTCATCATTTTTTATATTAATCCCTTCCATCACGTGCTGCAGTTGGTGCTTCATGCAGCTTCCATGTTAGCTTTTTCTTCAACTCAACTCCTCCTTCTTCCTTTCAAAGCACCAGAACCCGTGGCTAGTTCCTTCTTGTTTCCTTTATGTTCCTTGTTTCACATGCTTCTTTATGTGTTGCTCTCTTTATGTTCTGGTCTGGCTCTCATGTCTTCAAATCAGTACCATGCTTCTTCTTTTCCTTCCTCATGGATCCCCTTTGCTCTCACATGTTTTTCATTTCACATATTATGCTTGAGCACTTCTCTCCTCTTATCACATTAAATCGTATCTTTTTCTTTGTACTCAGCTATGCTCTACCTTCATTCGTTTGTGTTGCTTCCTTTATTTTCTGCTCGTGGATTCTCTAGCTCTCAAAATCTTGTAGTAGCTGCTCTTTTACTTCTGTTCATGTCCCTAGTATGTTTGTGTTGGAGTTCTCCCCAGCCCGTGGTAGCTTCCTATTTCATTTCCCATGTGATCTCCTTCTCCATATCAACTTATTGCTCTTTCTCTTCTCATTCCACGTGAGCTAACGTGGCTTCCTTTGTTGATCCTTCCTCCCTCATTTGTTCACATTCTATTCTCCAACACATTCTGTCTCTTCTAATGAATTTGTGGCTTCTTAAACATGTTTTTCTTGAGTATGTGTTCTTTTCATGCAGCTCCCTATGATTGTTAGATTGCAATTTCATTTATTTCTTCCCACATGAGAGTTTGACGTGGTGTGTGAGTTAAGTGGCAGCAACTCATGAGTGAAGTAACATGGAAGTGTGTGAAGTGCATGCTATGTGATCTATGTGTAATGGAGTTAGTAGAACTTGTGGCCTGCTTTAACCCTTCCCATGTCAATCCCTCATGTCAGTAATGGTCCCTAAACCCTTGAGTGGAGTGTGTAAATGAGTGTGCTGTACAAGTGTGTGTGCTCATGGCATCTACTCATGTTTTATATGGTTAGACCAAGCATGTTGCTGTGTGGGTTAATGAGTGAAGCTATAAGGGAGTGTGTAAGTGAATGAATAAGCCATGCATGTGAGCCCTTCCATGCCTACGTGTTTGTGTGATGAGAGCTATCCATGTGTGTGATAGGATGAAGCTGAAAGTGTGAGTGGGTGATGTGGAGAAAAGTGCTACTTGTGTGAGTGATCACGTGGAAAAATAAGAAACCATGTACAAGTGAGGTGCTACATGGAATGGATGTGAATGAATTTGTATAAGCTCCTTCCTTCTTTTAAAACCTCCATCATCTCTTAAATTCTCCTCCAACCTTTAAATTTAAATTGCCCAAAGCCTGCATAAAAAGATTAGAAAATATTAAGAGAAATATCCACAAAATTATTTAAAAGAAATTCATGCATTAAAACTCAATAATTTTGCAAATTGATTCATAAAGTGCATAAAGGGCTAATGAAATCAAATTCCACCTAATTAAACCTCTAAAGCCATATTCCATCATCAAAATGCCTAAGTTTAAGAGGATTGATATATCTAAAATTGGTGACATACGTGATGGTGGTTCCATCCAGAGAGTGGCTCTTAAAGTTTTATGGTAAGATTTTTTATGCCTACATTTCTTCTATATGTTTCTGTACTTCATCCAACCACATAATTGCTGATCTTTTTTTTTTTTTTTCCACAGGCCTATATATTGGACGACTTATATAGGCTTGCCATTATTAACCCTCCAATGCTTGATTATGTGAGATTTAGGGAGAAGACAAGTGGAGATATTAGGACAATATTGTAGGCCTTAGGTGAACATCAGGAGATGATAGTCTCTCAACTTGTTGTTCCACCCACTCTTTGTCTACAGAGGCCATTTGAGCTAGAGGCTTATCCAGGCAAGTGGGAATACAATTTTATATCTACTAGAGAACCATTAGTAGATACTACACATAGTAATAAATGTTAGACATATGCCTATCATCATATTACACGTCAGCACCTATCCAGGAAAACATTGAAGGTCTAGGTCCTTCTACTTTTGCATCATTCACTGACTATGCAAATGTTGGTCTTTCTTCTTTTGCACCTAGTGGATCTTTTCCAAATTTTGAGGGTGCTAGTCCTTCTTCTTTTGCTCCCAATGCATCATTCAAAATTTTGCCAGTATTGGTTCATTTTCATTCACATTATCAACTCTTCAATCATTCTTTTCTACCTTGCCACCCGAAACCATATAAGCTAGTGGTGTCTCCTTCATCACTCTATTCTACAATCTATTTGCATTTAGTATAGAATATGCCGATACATCTTCTGAACAGTAGAGATTATTTTTCCAACAGGGATTTTTCACCCTAATCAACCGATTCCACCTACTCAATCTCCTTAGCCAACTCATAATATCAATAATGGATCGTTTGATAACGATGAAGATGAAGAAGAAGAAGAAGAAGAAGAAGAGCCACTGTAGCACTATCCCCAATGACTGCAAAGAAGACCTTGATGCGGGACTGGAGGAGATATTAGTTAAATTATTCAATAATATATATAATATGTCATGTAATTGATTTATTTTATATAATATAAAAATATAATATTTATTATATTATATTATACTATATAATCCTTTATAATATTATATATTATTACACTTTTATGGTATTCTTTGATTAATTTCCTTTAATAAAAATATAAATGTTACAAAAAAATATCATATTTTTTTAATTTTATATTACACATACTTTTATTAAAACCTTAAATTATATTTTTTTAAAATGTTTTTTTTTCTAAAATTTAATTTTTTTCTTTTTAAATAAATTAAAAAATAAAATCAACTAATGGAATAAAAATTAAAAAAACTAAATAAAAAAAAGAGTAAATTGGTCACAGCATACCCATTTACAATTAAAAATAAATAAATAAATGATATGGGAATGCCACAACCCATTTCGCATAAACGTGGGTCATGTGACCCACATTGATAGCAAATTTTTTAAAAAAATTTTAAGGGGTTGCGATAGAAGACATGTCGCGACCCATTAAAAAAAAATAAAGCATTTAAGGAAAAGGTTTTGGCAATTGAGGGTTTATGTTAATTTTTTTTTTGGGTATATTGGAGTCAAGAACACCCTTTTAAACATTCTAAGAACATCATCCCACTTTACCACACTCTAATATATACCTAAACCAACATTCACAACACCTAAAATCATGGAAAACTACCTTGGCAACCATTGCCAAGATAGCAAGTGTAGTATTTTTTATAGTAAAATATGTGCGAAGTGAGGAACACACCATCTAAAACCATTCTACAGTCATTCAAAATACCTAAAACCACTTCCATACAATTTTAGGCATAATATAACATATGTTCCTAGCAAAGAAGCCATGAGAAAGTGAGGGAAATCATACTAAAGCCATAGGACAGTAAGCTTAAAGAATCAAAAATAGGATAGTAGCTAGTATACATCATGCAGCCATGAATCCAGGCTTTGCTCCCTTGATTACATTCCAAACTCACCAAAAACCTTCCTAAATCATATGCATCAACTCCAAGCTCCCAAAGTAGCCTTAAACTCTTAAAAATAAGCCTAAAGTCAGCATAAAATTGAGATCATCCTTTATGACAACAAAAGGGCCAAACACTAGAAAAATGCAATTTAAAGTTTCATAAGCAATAGCCAACAATTAAAACACAACTCTAATTGAACATCAAACCACTTAGACCAAGTTTAAAATACCTAAAGAAAGTTGTCTAAGTCTTAAATCAAATTTCAACCACTAAAATCCCAAATTAGGTGTTTTTCAGCTTATAAATAGCATAATACCTTGGTTTGCATATCCAATGTAACGAACGTAATTTTGTAAATGACGAAAGGAGCTATATAAAAGCAATTCTAATGGAATGAGCTAGAAAATTCCAGGGAAAATTTTGGTAAAGTCTTAAGCTTCTAAAAATAATAATCGTAAGCTCAGACAAAAAGAAAAATAGAGCTAAGATGGAGAAACGAAATTGTTACGAAATTTGAGGAAACGTAATGGCATTTTCATAAATAAGTGAAACTTTTGGAAAAGCATATAGGAGGGCTTTTTAAATGAAAATTTTGACTTGCCCAGGGTTCTCAGAGGCCCTAAAAATCATGGGAAACCCTAATACTGATAAAGCCCTTTCGATTTACGTTTTCCAATAATGGTGGACTTGAACTTTAACAGATTCATTCGAGAATATTTTATCTCTAATTTGAGTGATTCCAAAGGTATTTTATTAAATTGGAACCTAAATTTTATAATGGAAAAGATAGTTCTTAGAAAGGGGCTAAAGCAAAGCTTAAACGAAAAGCCATTACAAAACGGGAGAAATTGGAATTTTTCATCAGAAAAAAAGCTTCTTGAACTCCCTTTAAAGCTCACGTTTCTTCTCCATTCTTTTCCATGATTCTATTCTACCCAAAAACCAGAAAAACCTTAAGGGTGTGAGGTGCACAAGAGAAGAGGAAAGGGAGAAGAAACCAAGGCAAGAAAGGTAGGTAAATTCATGGAATTTCATACTCCTTTCTCTTCCAATCTTGCTCATCTCCTTCCATGCTTTCTTTCTATGGTTTTCTTAAGATAATTGGTTTTTTTTTTTGGTCCATAACACAAGGGGGAATTCGAATTACTCGAGAGAAAGCAAACTAAGGAGAAAAATTCTTGATACCAAGCTAGAATCCAAGGTGATTTCCTATTCTTGTAGCTTCTCCTTGTTGCTCTTCTCTTGATGCTTGTTCAACCTCATATAGAACCATGAGAGGGGAGGGAGTTTTGTTCAAAAACAAGATAGGAACTAGGATTTTAGACCATGGAGGAGAAGTATATGGCAAGAAATTACATGAAAAACCAAATAAAACTAAGATAGGAAAGTGTAGTGTTCTTTAGGGTTTTGAAAATTTTGATTTTGTGTGAGTGTTTTCTTGGCTATTTAAGTGTTCCTTTAAGCTCCTAAGACCCTTAGAAATCTCCCCAAGTGGCTCTCCCATCAAGAAAAATTTTGAAACTCTAAGAACTCCTTCCATGGTGCTTGTCTTGGCCTAACTAGGTTCCATAGGCTAAAGAATGTTTTAAATTGTTTTAGCCTTGGTTTGAGACTTTATATGATGTTAGAAGATAGGAGAAACCATTGGGAAAAATTTAAGAGCCATAGATTGGGAAATGGGACAATGGTGTCCATAATGGTGCTTTGTGAAGCAACTTGATTCTAAGCTTCTGTAAATGATTGTGTGAGGACTCCAAGGACTTTGAATGAGGCCAAGAGGCATAGAAATGGAAAGAAATGGGAGCCTAAAGCTTGAATTGTGAAGTTTTTTTCAATAAGCCATTTATGGAACCATTAGGCCAGTTATGGAATCAAGTGTGCATTTAAGAATATAATTAGTGTCTTGGCTTGCTTCTAATGCAAGATTGTGTGTTAATTATGATGTTTAGGTCAAGAGAACCCTACTCCACCTAGATGCTCTTGTGTAATCGAGAAAGGAAAGGAACAAACCAAGTAAAGCTTGCATCAAGTTAAAGGTAACTCTCCACCTTATTCTCTTTTCATTCTTGTGTGTATGTATGTCTTTGTGTGCATGTGTGTTTATGTGATTAGAGAACATGCCACTTAACACTTTGAGATTATATTAGTACCAATGTGTGTTCTTAAATGGTTTTAGTTGTGGAAATAGCTTATAAGGGTGAGGTTATGCCAAAAGTCTTTTAATATAGGCGAGGAGATGCCAAAAGTCTCAAGGTATGGGTGAGATAGGCCAAAAGTCTCTTAGATGGGTGAGGCCAAGTCAAAAGTCTCTAGACCAAGGGTGAGGCATATCCAAAAGTCTTATAAATGGTGTGAGGCAAAACCAAAAATCCCTAGAGCTTCTTGATGCCATGATTGTGAAAGTGTGGCATGAAAATCTTGAAAATGTGCATTCATGATTCAAGTAGTGTGTTTACTTGTACACTTAATGTATGTATGCCTTGAATGTGTGTGTGAGTTATTGAGATTCTATGAATCTCACCCCCTTCCCCTTTTCCTCTTGAAATGTCTAAGTGGTATCCAAGGACCAAGAAATGCAAGCCAAGAATCTTGAAGAATTGTATTTGTTTAATATGTCATCTTACTTGTAGTTGAATGGAAAAGTGAGCTTGTACATGTAATTTTTGAGGTGTAAGATGATGGGCAATTGTAAAATGATGTATAGATATTGTATATACTTTATATGGTACTAAATTAATGGGATCATGAAACTTGCCTCTTGTATGTTTTATGTTTAACTATGTATTAATGGATGTAGGATAGCCAAATTGATATGCATGAGGTTTGAGACTACTTGGGTAGTTCCTGCAAGTCATATTTATACTTTTAAACTTGCATAAGAGGTGTCAAACCATTAAGGAAGCCATTTGGATAAAGTTAACATCTTGAAGGAAGCAAATTTGACTATTTTGTGAGACTATGTCACTTTCTATCCAAATGAGCTCTTCTTCGCTTGAGATTTCACATGCATCTAGAACTCATTGAGAGATTTTTAGGAAGCTAAATTAGGTAATATTTGAAGATCTGTAAAATTTTTGATGAATTTTTGAAGTTGGCTAAAATTTTAGAATTTGTCCTAGTACTATTCATATAGTCCAAATTTTGATCTCTGTCAATCATGAGTCAAACAATGTCCAATTGCCATGAAATTTTATAGGAAGCAACTAGACCTTCCCAGTGATTTGTGATAATTAGAAGAACCCCATTTGAACTTCTAGAGAGGGAGATATGAATTTTTGAATTTGCTATCAAGTTTTAGGTGCACAGTTATACCTGTAGTACTATTTGATTCATTTTTTAGGTCTAAATGCATCTAGATTAGTTTAGAATTATTTTTCCCCTCTAGTTAACATCTATAGATTTCCAAATTGGTATAGAATGAATGCACTGGGTTTTTGTGGAATTAATTATGAGTTCCTAAAATTTATATCAGTAAGCTATATCAAATTTCTAGACAGCTCGACTTCCCTGCATTTTTTGTTGTCAAATGTGGTCCAAATAAGATTTTCATAGCTGGAAATCATTTTTAGTGTAAAGTTGACATTTGAGAAAGCTATAGTTTGTATTATTTCAATTTTTCTACATTCAGTTATGATTTTTCAAAGTTTCCCTTAAAATCTGTCACTGTACAGCCATAAAGGATGAAGAAAATTTTGAGATTTTTAACTTGAAAATCATGCATTACTTGATATTTTGAGTTGATTGTGATTTGTTCCAATGATAAATGACTAGAAAATGTTATTGGATAATCCATGGGGCCTATATAATGCGAGTTAAGAAAAATTAACCTCGACATAACGTGATAAAATGCATGAAAATGTAGCTTTTTCTTAATAATTCCCTATGAACATGCACATAATTATCTTGAATGGGAGGATATAATGAGAAGAAATATAAGGTATGATGTCCAAATTTTTCTAACACAACCTAAAGGACTCTAAACGTTAGCTACCATCTTTCTTTCATTAAAATAAAATTGCTTAAAGGATAATATCATAGTTTTTCCATTGTATAGACATTTAGCCACACTATCCTATAAAAAGTTATTCATTGGTCGGTAAGGGAGTCAACTGGTATTTTACAAAGTCTCACCTTGCCCAAGAACTTCAAGCACAACCCAAGGGACTAGTATAGACCTAACAAATATCCAAAACCCAAAGAAAATAAAGCTAGGATACATAAGGGACGCATGGCAACCACCAATTCCCTAAATGTGCACATTTCATCTCAAGCATGCATAAATGCAAGACTAGCTTTTTATCTTGTATACATACATTAAGTTACTAATTTCCATCATCAAAAGTGAGGTTATCATGATACCAATTCTGAATACATCATATGATTATAGCTTAACACAAAGGAATTACACTATATGTTTATAATTCTTCTATATACATGCTTGCAACCTTAAATTGCCACAATGGCCTAAACCAAAGCATGTGAAATTTATATATACATCATTAAACATCTATACCTAGATATAAAAAAAAAATACTATGTACAACCTCTTGCACTCCTCCTATGCAACTCTATTCAAGCTTCAGACTACTTCACATGTCTTTTATTTGAACTCTCCCATGGAAAAGGTATAAAAAGGTTTCCCCTAAAGGAGTGAGATACAATTCCCACAATTGCATTACCTTTTCAAAGCACATTTCAAGGAAATAAGGCACAAAGAATTGATATGGCATGCAAAGTGACATAAACATTATATATGGCATATTTGATTACATATAAGAGTCACATAATTACATTATACATCTCATATCATCATGGAACTCATCTCAATCATGTTCATTATACATTTCTTGTATTTATAGTGAGGCATGGCCTTCTCGCCAGTTTCAAGCATATGCATCATCATAGTAAGGAGGAATGGCTTACTTCCTGAACATAACTTTCTACCAAAAAATTGGCATGATAAAGCATGGCCTTCTCACCAATTTTATCTCATGTATGTCTCATAGGCAATCAAATAGCAAGAAACTCATACACAAGCATTTCACATAATAGTCCAATAGAAATATATTAAAAAAGGCAAGCAATTACCAAGATACCACTACAAAAGTTTCCTAGCCACTTTCCAGTAAGGCAAAGTTCTAACTCTTTTTACACAGATGTCTAATTAACATGTGTATAGCCACCAAAAGCAACCCATTAATAGCTAAGTTTGTAAATACTAATTTATTAAATAAAAGAATTTAAAAGCATATTCTTTTTACCTATAGCTAAATTCCCCCATCTATCTCCGAATTCTACACTTTAAAGCCAAGTTTTTCTTCAAATTACCCTTGATTATATATGGCCAAAATAGAAGAGTGATCAAATTAGTGCCATTTTGTTATATTTAACAATCCCGTCAAACATTTAAAGGTAAATACCACCTTTTTGGTCTATACCTCAATTTCCCATGTGAACAAGTTAGTTCCAAGTCTTTCTAACTTATTGATTTAAATTCTCAAAATTCAGTACCTACACACATCTACTAACAATTGGTAAATTAAATTCAATAATAACAACACAAAATCTTCCTTTGTTGGATCTTTGTAACGTCGGGTATTTCATAAAAACACAGTAATAAGTTAGTTTGAAAAGCAATTCTCTTGGGATGAGTGATTTTAGGCCAAATAAAATTTGGATAAATTTTAAATAATGAAAAATGAGGATTTGAGTCTTAAATTACATAGAAACCAGGCCCAGAATGGTTCAAAAAATTTGCCAAAAGTTTAATGGCATTTTTGTAAATATTGGCACTTTTTGGAAAACTCACAAGAGGGCTTTTTAAATGAAAAATTTAAGCTTTTTGAGGTTCTCAAAGGCCCTGAAAACCATGGGAAGCCTCAGAACAGTTAAAACCCTTCAGGTGTGCTTTTTTGAACATTAGTAGACCCAATTTTGACCAGTTCATTCAAGAAGGTTTTAGCTTCAATTTGAGTGATTCCAAAGGCATTTTATAAGTTAGAGAACCTAAATTTTATGATAGAGAAGAAAGTTCTAAAAAAGGAGCTAAAATGAAGCTAAAACAAAAATGCACGAACACGGGACGTAAATGTCATTTTTACTGAACAATTTCCTTCCTTTTGTTTATATTAGGCGTCCCAAATTCTGGTTTCTTCTAACTGACATATAGCATTGTCCAAAATAGAGGGAGAGATTGCATGAGAGAGGTGCACAAGGAGAACCAAGAAAGAGGAAGAAACTAACAAAAGGTAGGAAAATTTAAGGAATTTCATGGTTTTATCTTCTTTAAAATTGTTCTCCTTCTCTCAAGCTCTCTTTCCATGGTTTTGGAGGTTTATATGGTTCTGTTTTAACCTTGATTCAGAGGGGGAAGAGTGACATTGTAACATCCAATTTTTCATAAAGTTTCCTTGCATGTGTGAGCATTTGATTGAGCTCCTAAGACCTCTAGGAAGCCTCCCAAGTGTGCCTCCCATCAAGGAAAAATCAAGAAGGTCATGAACTCTTCTTCCCCACATAATCTCGGCCTAGGCAAGTTCCTATAGCTAGGGAGAGTTTTAAATTTTTCTAAGGCCATTCTTGAGTCATATTTGATGAATGAAAGTGAGGGGGCCTTGGAAAAAATTTAGAACTCATAGAAAGTGATTTGGCATCTTAGGTTCCATATTATGACCTAAAGAAGCAACATGATGCTAGACCCTTTGTTTTAATGGTGTGATGACTCTAAGAGGCTTAAAAAGGAGTCAAGAATCATATTTGAAAGGAAAGAATGAGGACTAGAAATTATTTGAGGGGTGTTGCTTCATTAGGTGCCTTTATGGACCATAATGGGGGTTATAGAGCAATCTAGGGTTTAACCAAGTTGTGTGGCCTTAGAATATGTTTTATGAATCTAATTGGCTCTCATAAATTGTATCTAGGCCAAGAGAAACTATCTCCACCAATTTGTGAGTATGTAGCTGAAAGAGGAGGCTTAAATCCAAAAGGAAGAGTGTGTAATTGTGTGCAAGGTAGCTCTCCCCACCTTCTCTCATGCATGAATGTGTGTTTAGTTAGTTTTAGAATGTGTGTATATGTATTTTCAAGCTATGAAAAGTATGCTAGCGTGCCTTTATATGCTATGATTCTTAATGTTATATTATGTTTCTAAATGAGTACATGATATTTGTTTGAGTTTGCTTGAGTGTGGAGAGGTCAAGAACTCTTCCCTTTGGTAAGGATGAGACAAGAATCCTTGAGCTTGGTTGAGATAAAGTAAAGAGTCTCCCAAAAGCAAAATGGGCTCTCAAGAGTATGGTTGACTCCAAAGCTCTCAAAGAATGGGTGAGGCAAGTCCAAAATCTATAAGAGAAGTGTGAGGCCAATCCAAACACTTGGTGAGCTCTTGAATGTCTTGTATGATTTGTTCATATGCCAAGTTTGCTTTTAAAATATCCATGACTTCCATTTTTGTCATGCATATATTTATAAAGCTTGCTTTGCACATATTATGTATGATTGAATGAGAGATGAGCTATTAGAATTCTTTGAATCTCACTCTCTCCTCCCTAATGCTCTAACATGCTAGGTGGACCAAGTAGCTATGGTGAAGGGAGCCAACAATAATGAGAGAAGGAGATTGACAAGCATATGCCTAGTTTTATTCTTTTTGAATCCATAATGATGCTTCACAATGTATATGATATTGTAAATGGTCTATGACCCTTGAGACATGTGTAAATATACTATTATATGATATTTAAATGTATAGATATGATGTGTGACCTCTAAAATCTATTTTGAGCATGTAATGCCTAAGTATGCAATTTGGAAGTTTAATGGAAATTTGTATATGTAACACCATGAATTCTAGCTCATTGTAACTCATCAAGTGCCTTTACATAACTTAATATCATAAATCATGTGAGTTTTGTATGAAAAAGGCAAGGAAAATAATACTCATTTTAGCATTGCGCTGGGTCTCAAAATTCCATTCGATGTCACATGGATCATGTAAGATCATCTTATGCATTCTCATATTTAATTCCATCATTATAACTCATTTACATCACAAAAACATGCCTACAATTCATGGAAACCGAAATGGGGCATGGAAACTTAAAGATCATTCTCGGCCAGAATTGGTCCTTTTTCTAAGCAAATTTTGAAAAATCATAAATAAATCTAGAAAAATCAAAACTATGTAATCTTTGTCATTCTTGAAATCTTGGGATGTTTACTTCACATTAAAAATACGTCCAAGTCACAATATTTATCACCCAGGACATTTGACATCCAAAAAACTACAGAGGTCCGACTGAAATTTGGAACTATCACAGAATTCTGCAGAAAAATTTGAAAATGTCGAATTAATTCCACAAAACTCCAATCCATACAAATGATACTAATCTAGAAATCTGTGAATATTAGCTAGAGAGGAAAAATATCTCCAGATCAGTTTATTAAGCCCAGACTCCAGAATCCAATAGAACAGTACTTCTGGTCGGACAATTTCACTAATACTAGATAGAAACTTTAAAAATTCATATCTCCCTGTCTAGACCTCCAAATGAGGTGCTTCTAGTTTTCACGAGTCACTGTGATTGCCTAGTTTCTATGTATAAAATTTCATGGCAATTGGACATCATTTGGGCCTCGTGCAACAGAAAACATTTTCGGACCAAATGAATAGTGCAGCAGACCAAATCCATAAAATTTTCCAATTTCGAAAAATCATCAAATATTTTGTAGACCTCCAAAAATTATGATCTTTAGCTTCTAGAAAGTTCTTAATGAGATCTAATTGCATGCCAAATTTCAGATCAATACTAGCTCATTTGGCCAAAAAGTGACACAGGGTTCCATTATGGTCAAATGTGGCTCCATATGAGGTACCAAATTTGCCAAATGGTCTTCCCTTGGTATTGGCACCTTTTGGGCAAGTCTAAAAGCACATTTGAGACTTGTGTGAGCTGCCCAAATGGTCCCAAACCTCATGCATCTTATTTTGGCCATTCAACCCACATTTATACACATATTTATCAAACTTTAAACTTGCATACTATGGCATTATATACTCAAAACATGTGCTAGTGGTCATATATCATTTTCATACATCTAAACATCACATAATAGTATCTTTACATATGTCTCAACGTTCATAGTACATATACAACATCATATACATGATAAGCCATCATTATGGTTCCAAAATGGCTAAAACCAAGGCATAAGTTTGTTAATCTCCTTCCTTTAGGGTTGTTGGCTCCCATTAGCATATCTGCTTGGTTCACCTAGCATGTTAAATCATTGGAGAGGAGGGGATGAGATTCAAAGAATCCCAATAGCTCATCTCCCATTCAATTATACATAATATGTGCAAAGCAAGCCTTTTAAATGCATGTATGGAGAAAATAGAAATCATAGACATTTTAAAGGTAACCTTGGCATATGAATCAATCATACAAGACATTCAATAGCTCACTAAGTGTTTGGATTGGCCTCACACTTCTCCTCATGGATTTTGGACTTGCCTCACCCATTCTTTGAGCACTTTGGACTCAACCATACTCTTAGGAGCCCACTTTGTTTTTGGGAGACTCTTTACTTTGTCTCAACCAAGCTCAAGGGTTCTTGGCTCATCTTCACCCAAGGGAAGAGTTCTTGGCCTCTCCGCACTCAAGCAAACTCATACAAATATCATGGATTCATTTAAAAACATAATGTGGTATCAAGAATCATAACATATAAAGGCATGCTAACATACTTTCCATAGCTTGAAAATACACATACACACATTCTAAAACAAGCTAGACACACGTCCATGCATGAGAGAAGGTGGAGAGAACTACCTTGCACACAATTACACACTTTTTCCTTTAGACTCAAGCCTCCTCTTTCAGCCACACACCCACAATTGGTGGAGATGGTTTCTCTTGGCCTAGATACAATTTATGGGAGCCAATTAGGTTCATGAAACAATCTCTAAGACCATACAACTTGCTTAAGTACTAGATTGCTCTATAACCCCCATTATGGTCCATATTGGCACCTAATGAAGCAACACCTCTCAAATGACTTCTAGGCTGCATTCTTTTCTTTCAAATATGATTCTTGACTCCTTTTAAGCCTCTTGGAGTCATCACATCATCAAAACAAAAGGCCTAGCACCATGTTGCTTCTTTAGGTCATAATATGGAACCTAAGACACCAAATCACTTTCTATGAGTTCTAAATTTTTTCCAAGGCCTCCTCTCACTTTCATTAATCAAATATGACTCAAGAATGGCCTTAGAAAAATTTAAAACTCTCCCTAGCTAGGAGAACCCATCTAGGCCAAGGCTATGAAGCATATTGGGTTCCATAGAGCTTTCTTTGTTTTCTCAAGGGAAGAAGCATATGGGGAGCCTCTTAGGGATCTTGGGAGCTCATTTAAACTCTTATTTAGGTCTAAGAATCATCATACAAAATCAGATTTTACAAGGTGCAATTGAAACCCTAGAACTTGCATCTTGAAATCTAATGGTTTTTTGTTAATTCCCTTTGCATATTCTTAATCTCCACACCTTTTTTCCTTAGATTCATGCTTGGTTCTGCCTAAAAATCATCTCCTCCTAGGGTTTTCTCAAGTGGGGCAAAATGGTGGAGAAGGGGACTAAAAATGACAACTATAGGAAGAGAAATTACCTTGTTTTCTTGCTTTTTCTCACTTGAATCTTGTGTTCTTTGAGCTCCTCTCTTCAAATCCGAACTTGCCCCTCAATTTCTCCCTTAAAATAGATTTATAAACTTCATTATAATCATAGGAAACAAAGGAGAATGGAGGAGAAGAGGTTTGGAAGAGAAAGAGCATAAAAAGCTACTAATTTTCATACCTTAAACCTTTGATTTCTCCTCCTTTTCTTCCCCTTCTTGTGAGCCTCATCCCCTAAGGTTTTCTTCTGGTTTTAGGCAGAACATGGTCATGCATAATGAAGGGAGGAGAAGGGTGCATCATATATAGGTGGGAATAAGTTACACTTTTCAAAAATTCCTATTTTGCCCTTCGTACTTTGCATTTTCGTTTCTCCTTCGTTTTAGCTCCTTTTTTAGAATTGTCTTTTCCATTATAAAATTTAGGCTCCTAATCAAGTAAAATATCTTTGGAATCACTTAAATTGGAGCTAAAACCTTTCCGAACGAATCTGTCAAAGTTCGAGCACAATGACGTTGGAAAACGTCCACCGAAGAGGCTTTAGCTATTCCGGGGCTTTCCATGATTTTTAGAGCCTTTGAGAACCCCGAAACACTCAAAACTTTCATTTCAAAAGCCCTCCTATGTGTTTTTTAAAAAGTACCCATATTTACGAAAATGCCACTGGCCTTTTGACAAATTTTTTGAATCAGTCTGGCCTTGATTTCTAGGCAACTTAAGGCTCAAATCCTCATTTTCTAATATTTAAAATTTTATCATAATTTTGGTTGGCCTCAATTCCTTCTATTTCAAGGACTTCCTTGTGTATCTAGCCCATTTCTGTCGTTTACGGAGAAATCGAACATTGCGTTTCTCACGTTTACGGAAGGACTGGATGACAATATAAGTGTGGGTTGAATGGCCAAAATGAGATGCACGAGATTTGAGACCATTTAGGTAGCTTACACAAGTCTTAAATAAGCTTTTAGACTTGCCTAAAAGGTGACACAACCAAGGGAAAGCCATTTGGCAAATTTGGTATCTCATATGTAGCCAAATTTGACCATAATGGAATCCTATGTTACTTTTTGGCCAAATGAGATTAGTCTTGATCTGAGATTTGGCATGCAATTAGGTCTCATTGAAAGCTTTTTGGGAAGCTAAAGATCATAATTTTTTAGGTCTACAGAATATTTGATGATTTTTCAAAGTTGGCAATTTTCTTGGTTTCTAGTTTGTTGCACTACTCATTTGGTTTGAATTTACATTCTATTACATAAGGCTCAAATGATGTCCAATTACTATGAAATTTTGTACAAAGAAACTAGAAAATCACAGTGACTTGTGCCAACTAGAAGCACCTCATTTAGAGGTCTAGAGAGGGAGATATGAAATTTTGAAGTTTTTATCCAGCATCAGTAATTTTGCCCGACTAGAGGTACTGTTCCATTGAATTCTGAGACTTGGGCTTGATGAACTGGTCTAAAGATATTTTTTCCCTCTAGTCAACATCCATAACTTTTCATATTAGTATCATTTACATGATTTGGATTTTTTTGGAATTAATTGGACATTTTCAAATTTCTTTGTAGAATTTTGTATCATCCTGAATTCAGTCTAACCTTTGGACCATTTTGGATGTCAAACGTCTTCTGTGATGAATATTATGGTCTGGGCATATTTTTAGCATAGTAGACATCTAGATCTTTCTATAATGACCATGATTGCATGATTTTGATGTTTCTAGATTTAGTTATGAATTTCCAAAATTGGGCCAGAATAGGAGGCAAATCTAGCTGAAATTTAATAAGCCCATTCCATGCTCCATGAGTTATGGGCATGATTTTGTAATGCAAATGAGTTGTAATGATGTATTTAAATATGAGAATGCATAGTATGAGCTCACACAGTCTATGTGACACCGATTGCAAAATTTTAAGTATGACGTAATATAAATAAACCCATTATTTTCATTCCCTTTCTCATGTGCTCTCATGGAATTATGATGTGAAGCTTATGATTGGTACGAAATGAACTAGAATTTATGGTGTTACAACACATACACAAAATCAGATTTCATAAAACCTTAAAGAACACCACACTTTCCTATCTTAATTTCCTTTAGTTTTTCTTGCAATTTCTTGCCATATACCTCTTTTCCATAGTCTAAAACCCTAGTTCCTCTCTTGTTTTTAGATAAAACTCCCTCCCCTCTCATGGTTCTGTATGAGGCCAAAACACACATAACTAAGGAGCAAGGGGAAGAAGCAACAAGAACAAGAAAATACCTTGGATTTTTAGTTCCCTTTTGATGCTTCTTCCTTGGCTTGAGTCCTCTTCTCAATTTTCAAAATTTTCCCCTTGGTTTTGGTCCAAAAATAGAACCAATCATCTCAAAAAAACCATAGAAAGAGAGCTAAGAAGGAGAAGAACAAGATTGAAAGAAGGAGAAGCATGAAATTTCATGAAATTTCTCACCTTTTCCTTGGTTTCTTCCTCCCTTTCTCTCCTCCTCTTGTGTGTCTAAGAGAGAGTTTATTTTTCTGTATTTTGGGCAGAAGAAGGTCAAGCTATATAGGAGGAGGAAGAGTCAAGAAGCTTATGGAACATTTAAGAAACTCACTTTTCCAAAAATTTTAATTTTGTCCTTTCATAATGGCAATTTTGTTTTAGCTTCATTTTAGCTCCTTTTTTAGAACCGCCTTTTCCATTATGAAATTTAGCTTCCCAATTTAATAAAACACCTTTGGAATCACTCAATTTGGAGCTAAAACCTTTCCGAATGAATCTTTCAAAGTTTAGATTCGCCATTGTTGGAAAATGTACCTCGGAGGAGATCTAACTGTCCTGGGGCTTCCTATGATTTTCACGGCCTCCGAGAACCCTGGGCAACTTAAATTTTCCATTTAAAATGCCCTCCTATGTTTTTTTTCTAAAAGTTGTACTTTTTTACGAAAATATCATTACATGTTGTCAGCTTTTATTATAATTTGTTATACCATCCTAGCTCTATTTTTCTTTCTACATAAGTCTGGGATTATTATTCTCAGGAGCCTAGCATATTTCCTAAATATTTTTGGGATGATATCTAGCTCATTTAAGGGGACTTCCCTTTATACAGCTTGTTTTGTCATTTTACGAAATTTATTGTTCATTACAAAACAAGCTTTTAAACAAGGTATACCATAAGTTAGAAACTTGATGTTCCTTAGACTTTCATCCTCCTTATGTTTTGGTCTAGAGAGAGAGACAAAAGAGAGAGCTTGAATTCAATAAAAAATTTAATACAAATAAGGGTTTAGAAGGGAGGAGAGTAAGGCTATGCAAAGAAAATGCCATAGAAAGCATTAAAGAGCATGTTATGTCACCTGGGGTTTCCAATTAAGTTATGGAAGATGTAAAATCATAAGAAGGTAATTTGAATTCTATAAGGCCATATTTGAATTATAAAAGACATAAGGATATCTTATATTCCTCAAATTACCTAAAGAAAATGTCAAAAGATCAATGGAAGCCAAAGGGTTGCTTGTCTCAACCTAAAGCTAGATGAAGTACCTAAGGAGTGCTTTCATGAATTCTAAGATTTTAACTAGTCTAAATATGAGCAATGAATATTAATGGAACAATTGGAATGAATTTAGGAACCCTATTTTGAAAAGTGAAATTGTAAGGTTCATAAAGGACCTAATGAAGCAATCTAATGTTAGCCATGTTTTGTGTAACACTATATATTTCTAGCTCATTTCATACTATATCTATGCCTCACATCAAGCAATTCATACAAAAGGCAAAAAAATGACATTGTTTTAATGCATTTCTTAACGTTATGTCACGTATAAAAATTTCATTTGGTGTCACGTGGACCATATGAGCTCAAACATCACATCCCCATATTTAATTACATGAATAAAACTCATTTACATCATTAAAAGTAGCCTAAACCTCAAGAATCACGAAGGGAAGCATGAAATATTCATATCCATTTTTGGCCAGATTTGGCTCTTTTTTGACCAAATTTTGGAAAATTATAACTAATTATAGAAAAATTGAAATTATGAATTCTTGGTCATTATGGAAAGCTTGTCTACTTTACACTACAAATATGTCCAGATCATGACATCATAGAGGACGTTTGACATCCAAAAAGGTCCAGAAGTCAACTGCTCATTGGTGTTGTCATAGATTTCTATAACAAACTTCAAAAATGTCCAATTAATTTCACAAAAATCCAATTCATGCAAATGATACCAATCAAGAAAGCTGTGGATGTTAGCTAGAGAAGAAAAATATTTCCAAACCAGCTTAGGCACACCCAAAACCCAAAATTCAATAGAACAGTAACTGAGGTTGGTGAAGCTCTTAATACTGGACAGAAGCTTTAAAAATTCATATCTCCCTTTCTAGACCTTCAAATGAGGTGCTTCTAGTTAGAAAAAGTCACTGTGAATGTCTAGTGCCTTTATATAAAATCTCATGGCAATTGGACATCATTTGGGCCATGTGTGACAGATTTCATTTTCAAACCAAATGAATAGTGCAGCAGACCAAAATTAAAAAATTTGCCAAATTTAGAAATTCATCAAATATTCTATAGATCTCCAAAAGTCATGTTCTTTAGCTTCCCAAAAATCTCTCAACAAGCTCTAATTGCTGACAAATCTCAGATCAAGAAGAACTCATTTGGCCAAAAACTGACATAGGGTTTCATTATGGTCAATTTTAGCTCCATATGAGGTTCCAAAGTAACCAAATGGCTTTCCTTAAGGTTTGGCACCTTTTGGGCAAGTCTAAAAGCATGATTAAAACTTGTGTAAGCTGCCCAAATAGTCCCAAACTCCATGCATCTTATTTTGGCCATTTCATCCACACATGTGCATAATTCTATTAAACCATTCATAAAGCTAATTTGCCATCATATACTCAATTCACATTTTAGTGGGTCCATAACATATTCTCTCATTCATATATGGCATAATATCATAATTACACATGTTTAAGAGGTCATATACCATATAAATTATGGGTTTACATGCTTTGATACAAATATGGCCTTAAAGAACTAAAAACTATGCATTAGGTTGTCAAGCTTTCTTCTTCAAGATGGTTGGCTTCCATTACCTTGTCCACTTGATCCACCTAGCACATTAGATCATTAGAGAGGAGGGAATGAGATTCAAAGGATCCCAATAGCTCATCTCCCATTCAATCATACATAATGGATGCAAACAAGTCTCATAAATGCATGTATGGTCATGTTGACATGTGAAAACATTCAAGAGACATTTTCATCACTTGAGAAAGTCATACATAGCATACAAAGGCTTACCAAGCAAGTGGACTGGCCTTACCCAATCTCTTGTGGATATTGGACTTGCTTCACCTATTCTTTAAGAGATTCTTAGACTCAACCATGCTCTTGGGAGCCCACTTTGCTTTTGGCAGACTATTTACTTTGTCTCAACCAATTTTAAGGGTTCTTAGCTCATCCTCACCATAGCTAAGGGTTTTTGGCCTCACCACACTCAAGCAAACCCAAACGCACATCAAAACATCATATGAAACATAATATGTCATCATGAAATCATGACATATAAAATCATACTAGCATACTTTTCATAGCTTGAAAATACACATACACACATTCTAAGACAAGCTAAGCACACATCCATGCATGAGAGAAGGTGGAGAGAGCTACCTTGCACACAATCACACACTTTTTCTCTTGAAATTCCCTCCATTGCTTTGGCCACACACCCACAAAAATGTAGGGAAGATTTCTCTTGGCTTAAACACAATTTATGGAAGCCAATTAGATTCATGAAACAATTTCTAAGGCCACACAACTTGCTTAGACATTAGGTTGTTCTATAAACCCTATTATGGTCCATAAATGCACCTAATGAAGCAACACCCCTCAAATAAATTCTAGGCTCCATTCTTTCCTTTCACATATGATTCTTGACTCCTTTTAAGTCTCTTGGAGTCATCACACAATTAAAACAAAGAGCCTAACTACATGTTGCTTCTTTAGGTCATAATATGGAACCTAAAGCACTAACTAATTTTCTATGAGTTCTAAATTTTTTTCCAAGGCCTCCTCTCATTTTCATTCATCATATATGCTTAAGAATGGGCTTAGAAAAATTTAAAATTCTCCCTAGCTATGCTATCCTTGCTTGGCCGAGGCTATAAAGGAAATGGAGCTCCTTGGAGTTTGCTTTGTTTTCTCAAGGGAAGAAGCATATGGGGAGCCTCTTAGGGATCTTAGGAACTCATTTAAACTCTTATTTAGACCTAGGAATTATCATACAAAATCAGATTTTACAAGGTGCAATTGAAACCCTAAAACTTGTATTTTGAAATCTAATGGTTTTTTGTTGATTCCCTTTGCATATTCTTAATCTCTATACCTTTTTTACTTAGATTCACCCTTGGTTCTACCTAAAAATCAAGTCCTCTGAAAAATCATTTTGGCCATTTCATCCACACATAGACATAATACCATAAAGTCATTCATGAAGTTGCATTATCATAACATACTCAATTTGCATTCCATCATTCACATATCATATCCTTTCATTTATACATCACATATTATCATTATTACACATTTCTAAGAGGTCATAGACTATATACAAGCATGGGTTACAACATTTGACATAATTATGGTCTTAAAGTAGCAAAACTCAAGAACTTTGTTGTCAAACTCTTCTCTTAAAGGTGGTTGGTTTCTATTACTTTGTCCACTTAGTCCACCTAGCATGTGAGATCATTAGAGAGGAGGGAATGAGATTCAAAGAATCCCAATAGCTTATCTCCCATTCAATTATACATAATGGATGCAAACAAGTCTCATAAATGCATGTATGGTCATATAGACATGTGCAAATATTCAAGAAGTATTTTCATCATTTAAGAAAGTCATACATAGTATACAAAGGCTTGCCAAGCAAGTGGATTGGCTTCACCTAATTTCTTGTGGATGTTGGACTTGCCTCATCCATTCTTTAATGCATTATTGGACTCAACCATGTTCTTGGGAGCCCACTTACTTTTAGGAGACTCTTTGCTTTGTTTCAACCAATCTTAAGGGTTCTTGGCCTTATCACACTCAAGCAAAGCCAAGCATACATCAAAACATCATATGAAACATAATATGTCATCATAAAACCATAGCATATGAAATCATGCTATCATAATTTTCATGGCTTAAAAATAAACATAATACATTCTAAGATCAGCTAAGCATACATCCATGCATGAGAGAAGGTGGAGAGAGCTACCTTCTACACAATCACACAATTTTTTCTTTGAATCCAAGCTCCTCTTTTTGGCCACACATACACAAACTTGGAGAGATGGTTTCTCTTGGCCTAGACACAATTTATGGAAGCCAATTAAGTTCATGAAATAATTTCTAAGGCCACACAACTTGCTTAGACACTAGGTTGTTCTATAAACCCCATTATGGTCTATAAATGCACCTAATGAAGAAACACCCCTCAAATAAATTCTAGGCTCTATTCTTTCCCTTTAAACATGGTTTTTGACTCCTTTTAAGCCTCTTGGAGTCATCACACAATTAAAATAATGAGCCTAACTACATGTTGTTTCTTTAGGTCATAATATGGAACCTAAAGCACTAACTCACTTTTTATGAGTTCTAAATTTTTTCCAAGGCTTTCTCTCATTTTCATTCATCATGTATCACTCAAAAATGGGCTTAGAAAAATTTAAAACTCTCTCCCTAGCTACCCTTTCCTTGCTTGGCTGAGACATAAGGCTTTTTTGGCCTTCTTGGAGTTTTGTTTACTTTCTCAAGGGGAGATGTATGTGGGGAGCCATTTAGGGATCTTGAGAACTCATTTAAACTCTTATTTAAGCCTAGGAATTATCATACAAAATCAAATTTTACAAGGTGTACAGAAAACCCTAGAATTTGCATCTTGAAATCTAATAGTTTTTTGTTAATTCCCTTTGCATATTCTTAATCTCCACACCCTTTTTCCATAGATTCATACTTGGTTCTACCTAAAAATCAGATCCTCCTATGGTTCCTAGGGTTAGGCGAAATGGAAAAGAAGGGAGGATCAATATAGCAGCCATAGGAAGAGAAATTACCTAGTTTTCTTGTTTGTTCTTGCTTTCTCCAAGCTCCTCTCTTCAAATCCGAAATTTCCCTTGAGTTTCTCCCTTAAATCAGTTTATAAACTCCATTTTGATCAAAGGAAACAAAGGAGAAGGAAACAGAGGAGGTGTGGATGGAAGAAAGCATGAAAAACTACCATGGAAGCATAGCTTTAAGCTTGAATTCTTCCTTCTTCTTCTTCCTCTCTTGTGTGCCCAAAACCCTAGCTCTCTCCTCTGAAATTAGGCAAAAAATTCTGAGTCCAAATGAGGGAGAAAGTGCGGCACCACCTATATATAGGGGTAGGAAAGTGACTTTTTCAAAAATTTCCATTTGCCCTTCGTTCTTTGTATTTTTGTTTCTCCTTTGTTTTAGCTCTTTTTTGAGAACCGCCTTTTCCATTATAAAATTTAGATTCACAATTTAGTAAAATGCCTTTGAAATCACTCAAATCGAAGCTAAAACCTTCCTGAACAAATCGGTCAAAATTCGGGTACACCGACATTGGAAAACATTCACAGGAGGGGATTCAACTATCCTGGGGCGTCCATGGTTTTCAGGGCCTCTGAGAATCTTAGAAAACTTAAAACTTTCATTTAGAAATTCCTCCTATGTGAATTCCAAAATTTGCTCAAACTTACGAAAATGCCATTATGTTTCGTAGGTTTTTCGTAAAAATTTGTTTTTTCATTCTAGTTTCATTTTTCTTTCTGTCTAAGGTTAGAATTCTCATTTTTAGGAGTCTAGAATATTACTCAAATTTTTTAGGACCTTAACTAATTTATTTCAAGGGATTTGCTTTGAAAATACGCTCGTTTCTATCATTTAATGAAAATTAAACATTACAGGAGAAGCATGTGGGAGGCTCTCTTGGTGTCTTAGGAACTCATATATACTCTTAGACAACCTAAATTACTACTAGGAAGCTTCATCTTAGCTTAGGTGTAACCAAATCCCTAAATTTCATAACTTGTATTCTAAAGCTCCCTTTTCAATTCTAGTCATATATTCTTAATCCTCACACTCCATAACCTTTGGTTCCATCAAGAACACATAAAGAAAAACTCTTTTCCTTACTTTCTCTCTCTAGACCTAAGCTTAAATGGCTTGGAAACATAAGATTTCGCCAGTGTTTCAAGTAAAGTCTTACTTTAAAATAGAGTTTTCTTCACGTAGATTATTTTCCACTAATTGATTTTTTGAAAAGAGTTCTTTTTTAGATTGGGTTAGACCTGAATCTTCAAGTTTTCAAGAAAAGAAAATCGCTATTAGAGAGCTCTTAGAGAGAGGAACAACTTTCCTAACTAGCGTGGGATAAAACGAGGTCGTTTACTTACCTAAATGGAAGCTTAAACTTCTTCTCTCTCCCCCCTCTTAATGTCACACCATTGCTGTCCCTTTTTCTGCAAGTGGAAGTTTGGAGAAGGTGATAAGGTGTAATCTTACTTAAGAAGCCTCTTTTATAATTTTTCAAAATGAACATTTTGCCTCTACACACTTGTTTACTCCGTTTAGGCTCATTTTAACTCTTTTTAAGAACCATCTTTTCTATCATAAAATTTAGGTTCCCAATTAAATAAAATGTCTTTGGAATCACTCAAACCGGAGCTAAAACCTTCCCAAACGAATCAGTCAAAGTTTAGGTCAACTGATGTTGAAAAACATCCACCGGAGGGGTTTTAACTGTCCAATGGCTTCCCATGGTTTTCAGGGCTTCTAAGAACCTTGGAGAACTCAAAACTTTCCTTTAAAAAGCCCTCCTGTGTGAATTCCAAAAATTTGCTCAAAATGATGAAAATGCCCTTATGTTTCTCACTCTTTCATTACATTTTGTTTCTTCATTCTAGCTCCATTTTTCTTTCCATCTAAGCCTGGGATTCTCATTTTTAGGAGTTTAGAATGCTTCCCAAATTTTTTGAGATCATAACTAGGTCATTTCAGGAGACTTGTTTTTGTATCCGGTGAATTTTATTTGTTTACAGAAAAACTATACGTTACGTTTCTCGTGTTTTCTCTCATTTTCAGAAAATTGGATGTTACACCATCAAAGTGCAAATGTGTAATCTATGGTTGTATATGAAAAATGACTTTATGAGCATGTATAATTTTGATAATATGTCATGTATAAATGGGAGAATAGGTTATATGACTATGAGAATGTAATTTGACTATGATATGGCAAACTAGCTTCTTGGATAGTTTTATGTAATTGTGTATAATTGCAAGTGGGACGGCCAAATTGAGATGTATGAGATTTGGTACCATTTGGGCAGTTCATACAAGTCTTAATGATACTTTTAGACTTGCCCAAGAGGTGCCAAACACCAAAGAAAGCCATTTGGTCCTTTTGGTACCTTATATGGAGCCAAAATTGATCACAATGGAAGCCTATATTACTTTTTATCCAAATGAGTTCTTCTTGATTTGATCTTTGGCATGCAACTAAATCTTGTTGAGAGCTTTTTGGGAAGCTAAATAACAGAAATTTTGAAAGTCTAGAGAATATATTATGAATTTTCAAAGTTGGCAAAAATTCTGGTTTTGGTCTAATGCATTGTTCACTTGGTCCGAAAATGATTTCTATCACATAGGGCTCAAATAATGTCTAATTGCCATAAAATTTTATATGGAGAAACTAGATATTCCTAGTGACTTGTGCCAACTAGAAACACTCCATTTGGATATCTAGAGATGGAGATATAAATTTTTAAAGATTATGTCCAGTACCAAGCACCCCAATTGACCTCAAGTATTGTTTGATTGTGTTTCGAGGTCTAGGCATACTGAACTGGCCTAAAGTTATTTTTTTCCTCTAGCTAATATCCATAGATTTCCATATTGGTATCATATTTGCATGGATTGGATGTTTTTGGAATTAAGTGGACATTTTTAAAGTTTGCTACAGAATTCTATGATAGCACCAGTGGATAGCTTGACCTCTAGAACTTTTTGAATGTCAAATGCCTTATGTGTGGTGTTTCATGGTCTAGACATATTTTTAGCATAAAGTAGACATGTCTATCTTTCTATAATGGCAAAGAATTCATGATTTCAATTTTTTTAAAATTAGTTATGATTTTTCAAAGTTTGTAATAGAATAGGAACAATTCAGGTTGAAAATACATATATGTATTTTATGCTTCCCTTTGCTTTCCACTAGTAGTAGGCCACCTTTGATGATGCAAATGAGTTGTATTTATGTATTTAAATATGTGAATGTGATACACGAGTCCATATGGCCCATGGGACTCTGAAGAAAATTTTTATACGTGTTGTAAAGCTAAAAAATGCATTATTTAATGCTATTTTCCTTGCCTCTTTGTGAATTGCTTGATATGAGGCCTAAAGATAGCATGAAATAAGCTAAGAAATTATGGTGTTACATCCTATGGATCATATGAAGTCATCCATCTCATTCTCATATGTAAATAGACAAATATAACTCAAAACCATCCCAATAAGTGGCCAAGCACTCGAGCTAATGGAGTATATACATAAAAATAGCATGTGCAGTGTTGGTATTTCAACTTTCTGTCATAAACTTTGAAAAATGATAATTAATTTTAGAAGAATTGAAATCAAGAAAACTATACCATTTTGGAAATTTAAAAATATCTACTATATGCTAAAAATAAGTCTAGACCACAAAAGGGACATCTAGCCACTAGAAATAAATGGAATAATAACCAAAGTCGCCTATTGCTACTAGTACTGTCATTGAACTTCAAAAATTCATATCTCTCTGCTCAAATATCCAATTAGAGTGATCTTGGTGGCTATAGAAAGCTCATCATATCTAGTTTATGCTTGTAAAACTTCATGAGTATTAGACACCATTTGGCTCTTGAATGACACAGTACAAGAAACTGACCATAAGAATAGTGCTTATACCAGAATAGCAAAAGAATGAAAACTTTGAAAAATCATAATTAATTCCATAAAGCTCAAAATAATATGATCTTTAGCTTCCTAAATATCTCTAAATGAAATCTATATGCATGCCAAATTTCATGTGTAAATTCATTCATTTGATCATATCTTGACATTGGGTTCCAAAATGGTTATCTTTGTGTCTTCAATGGGTCTTAAATGGTCCAAAACAACGTCTAAAACATCTATAGCCACTTGAGCACATGAGAAAGCTCCAAAATGGTCTACTAAATATGTCTCAAAGGTGCACAAACCTAAATTTCACAAACTCACACTCTCACCCCAAGGCATACACAAGAATACATAAGCTAGTTCTTGCCATCCAATGTCCAAATTATGCAATATCATACGTATGGCATCAAATCTCATTCATACTTTAAATATTCATGTAATTACATATGGTCATAAGCTCATACATCATATACAATATTGGATTACATCATACGACATTCATATGGCTACAAAATAGACATTTCCATACACTTGTTGTCAATCTCCTTCCTTTATACTTGGTGGCTTTCATTTCTTGGCTTACTTGGTCCACCTAGTCATGTTAGACATATAGGGAGGAAGGGATGAGATTCTAGGAATCCTAATAGCTCTTCTCCCTTTCAATCATATATAAAGAATGCAAATTCAAGTTTAAAAATGCATACATGGATATTATGGAACATGTAATCATTCATGGAATATTTCTAGCATTCAAGAAGTCATATGAAATATACACAGCCTTGCCAAGCAAGTGTTTTAGCCTCACCCATTTTCTTTAGGGATTTTGGACTTGCCTTACCCATTTTCTTAAAGACTTTTAACTAATCCTTACTTTTGGGAGACTTTTAGCTTTGTCTCAACTATTCTTGAAGGTTCTTGGCTCATCCTTACTATGGCTAAGGGACTTTTGTCTTCACCACACTAAAGCAAACCAAAATAATTTCACAAAGTATCATTTGAATACATAACATAACATCATGGTACCATGGCATTTAGACACTTGCTAAAACATTTTTCGTGGCTCAAAACATACATACACACATTCAAAGATAAGATAAACATCCACTCATGCATAAGAGAAAGAAGAGAGAGCTACCTTTATTATAACAACACACTTTTTCCTTTTGAAATGCTTCCTCTCCCATAGCCACACACTCACAAGGATGTGAGGCTTGTTTCCCTTGGCCTTGATTTTTGGCTTTCTTTTGCTTGTTCTTCTCTTTGGTTGGCTTTTCCTTTCCAAACTCAAAAATTCCCATCTTGGCCTTTTCCTTGCTTTTTCTCCTCCCTTTCTCTCCTCCTTGTGTGCCTTACTCTCTTGCTTTTTTCTTTAGTTTAGGGCAAAAATGAAATGAGCCAAGTGAGGAGAAGAGTGGGGCATGGGGTTATATATAGCTAGGGTTCAAGACTTGCTTCCAAAAATTTCAATTTTATCTCTTAACCTTGGCACTTTGGTTTTCAGTTCATTTTAGCTACTTTTTCAAAACCATCTTTTCTATCATAAAATTTAGGTCCTTAATCTCATAAAATACCTTTGGAATGACTTAAGTTGGTGCTAAAATCTTCTCGAATAAAAGGGTAAAAGTTTGAGTCAACCGACATTAGAAAATGTACATTAGAGGAGTTTTAACTGTCCTAGGGCGTCCCATGGCTTTTAGGGCCTCTGATAATCCTGAAGAATTCAATTTTTCCATTTAAAAAGCTCTCTTGTGAGAATTTTAAAATTTACCCAAAATTACCAAAATGCCATTTCGTTATGTAGCTATTTCATTAATTTTTGTCATTTTTCCGAAAATCGAACATTACACTACATCTATTGATTCTATTGGTAACATCATATTCCTAACAAACATAGTAATATAATCAAACAAAACTCACCTTCGTATCACTACAACATAAAGCTCATGTACATACACATATAGTTAATGACATAATCCCCAAACCAGGCTAGTACATTAGTATTTACATTTCCATAAGGTCCACAAATGCTAACTACACAAGTAATACATAAGTTAAACATTTCATTTATATAATACCTGTGGATTTGGCTTTGTCAACTTCAAAACTAACTCTTGGAAACAAAAGTTAGTTTTGTAATAAGATATTAATCTTAGTAGTTAACATTACATTCAAAGAATATAAAAATAACACTGAAATAGAATTCAGATCACATTCAATGCATAGTTTCAATACAGAAACCATTTGGTTGTTAGATAGCTATTCTTATTCATTCGTTAAGCTATCATACTTAAGTTATTGGCAAACAATAGAGGTACTAGCACCTAAGGCATCTATCTTAGTCAAAAAATAGACATAAATGCAAAGCATAGTCACATTTATACATTTGATTCAATGCAGAAACATATATAAATTAAATATGCTATTAACTACCTATTTAGCCACCCTAAGATTTTTTCAATTTAGTAACTAGCCTTTGTTGTCAAAATTCCTTTCCTACAATTACAGTCACACAATACGCTAGCTAAAGAGAACTTATATCCATAGCTTAAAACAAACTTTTAAATGCCATAAATCATGGTTTGCCTTTTATAAATGGAAAATTGGAATTTCTAATATAGGATCAATCATACCTCACTTTTTTCCTCCTCCCTATTAATTTAATTTCTTTAGGATTAATTATAATAATTACATAATCCTAAAGTCCAGCTCTTGCACATAATTTGAATGACAACTAGACTCACAGACAAGTTTCTTTATTTACCTTAGTGTTTTCTCTCAATTGTGGCAATAAAGTGCATATACATTCCATCATGGATACCTATATGATTTCATTTAGTGTCAAGGCAACCCATACACGTTTTGCTCCTTCCCTTTCTTAAGTCACCACTTATTAATTCTACAATTTACTAGTTCCATGCACAATTCTAACACAATCACAATTGTACCTACTCAGCTCACTATATCTAATTAGGAAAGTGTTGGATTCCTTACCTTATGTGGCTTCTCCATTTAGCAATTCATTTGATGGCATTCAAAAATGAATTCCTTTATTCTCCTTACTTTATGACAACCCTCTATCTTTAAATTCTTAACCAAACCAGAACTAAAATATCAACAACCAAGAAATTAATAAGTCAAAAGGAAAACTCACATAGTTTCTACAAGCTTAATTAAAAACATTAATTCTTACCTCTTGCAACCATTTCTTTTTCCACTCCTTCAAAACACTATAGTAACCATGGAAGTCTTCTTTCTTTTCTTGCAAAAATGGTCTCAGTTTGTTAGAAAAAAAAAAAAAAAGAGACCAAATGATCCAATTAGGTGGCTATTCCAAGTAGTGCTTTGTTAGCTATGGATTACATGAAAGGAATCAATTAAATTTGGTGTTTTTAAATACTTTTCTTGGCTTCCTTAAGTGCCACCAATTATGCTTAGGTGTCACTTGCTCCATATGCATCAAAGTAGTTTATTTAAATGGAATACCATGGTTTGCTCGGCTAGGATAATCTTGATGCTACATAACTGACATATACACATTCATATATCTATATATGTATGTATGTATTTATTTAGGCAAGTGGTGGAATGGTCAAAGTAACATGGAATTTTAAATTGTTTATTCCCTTCTTATAAGTCTTAACCACCAGTTATGTGTCAATTGATCCATTACACATTAGGACAACTCATGGAAGTGGGGCTTCATGAATTGCACAATTTTAAGATCCTAAGGCACATAACCAAATCATGCATGTATATATATATATGTTACTCGATAGTGGGAAGCTTAGATACTAGTAATTCTAGATTTGTTTATTCTTCCCTTGCTAATTTCTAGGCCACCTAGCCATATTATGTATCATGTGCTCCATGATACATCAAAGCAATTCATTTAGATGGTGCCTAGTGGCTCATACAACTAAGAAACTTCATTGCCACTTAACCGTATATATACATCTATAGATGGATAGTGGAATGGTTAACTTAAGATTATTTATCTTCCTTTTATTAAGGCCCCAAGCCATCAACCAATTTAATTCGTAATGGATCCATTTTATACATTAGGAAATTTGTGTGAGTAAAGCTTAATGGGTGCCATGGCCATAATATCATTCCATGCCATTTATCCCTTGCTACTGTCCATTCTTAGAAATTGCATAAGAATTATTAAGGGTTTATAAAGGAGGTAATTAGTTATGCTTGCCTTATATGATAATCCTATTGATCTTAAACCTTTGTTAGGTGTCATTTCTCTCTAACAAGGATGGCTACATGTCATTTAAATAAGATTTAGTAAGTTTCCTCCATTATTCTCTTTAATTCACCTCTAAATTTCCATTAATCCTAAACTAGTCAATTAATTCCTAATCAATCATGATTAATTCCTTAGTGCCTACTTGGATTTCCCTTTTTAATTATTTTCCTTTTAGTTTAGGTTATAGCTTTGGAAAAATTTAGGATATGACAAAGTTATTGAATTTGGGCTTATGTCAAACCTCACTAATTCAAGTAGCAATTTAAAATAACATATTAAGATGATCAATTCATTCTTATGATCACATCAATATTTCCTCCTATTCAATACACTCAACATGCTAAAGTTATACTCGAAAGAAATTCATGCTTGATTTTATCTTTTCTAACTTTATCTTCATCTTAAAATTCCCTTACCACAATTATCTCTTCAAATTAGCTAACTATTTGTTATTATGGCTAAATCACTATAGGTATTAGTATGATATTTATTGTACTAATCTCATCCTATTAATGCATTTCACCATAATTAAGGATAACATTTTAGCATATGAAGACTTATCCATACTTCATAAACACCACTTTACCCAAGATAGATTTTCCTAAAAGTCAAGTTAAAAATTTTATGTTGACTTAACAACCTATAACTTTATATTCGCATGTAACACATTCTTATTATTTCTAGTTCTATCTAGCATCATTAACCATAATCTATCTACTGAATCATAACCTTTTGATGAAAGTCCCTATTGAGAACTCATCTTCCTATAATGTATACCAAATATCTCTACTACCTTAACTAACATAGGTTATATATATATATATATATATCTTACTTTAGTTACCCTTCTCTTATAACTTATGATCCTTCATTGTCTCATCTCTCACTTTCAAGCACAATCTATTGTAACTACATAAGGTTAGGCTGACAAAATAGGTGGTATTTCTATTTCAACTCATTAAACTGTCCATTGTTGAAAGGCGATGGCCATTCAACTTGTTTTAAATTAGCTCATGCAACCACCTCAACGTGAAGTTAAATCCCTTGTTCTCCTACTCTATTATTAGCCTAAGTTAATTCTCCATAACTTAATAAAAATTCTTTATGCCAACAATCATGTCCATTTTACTATCAATCTAAGCTTTAAGATGCTACAATTCCTTCCCTCAAAATCTCTTCCATAACTTAAAGAAAATACTAGCGTAATAGACATTCCATTAGATCATTTAAAGGTTCTACAAACTCTTTCAACACTATTAATGAATTATTATGGATCTATTTAATGACCTACACCAAAGGTAGGTGTCTTGAACTAAAATAAAAAATTGTGCATTTTAGTAAAATTCTACTTTTTAGCCAATTTTATGAATGATTGAAATAAGAATCTATTGTGATAGATTATAAATTATGCATGAAAAGAATTTTCTCTTTAAGAGGTGAGAATTTGGTAAAAGTTCTTAAGAATTATAATTATGCATGAATTTAGTTAGGAAGATACTAAGAAAGAGGTCATCTTAAAACATTTATGCAAAGGTCACAATGTAATACTCGCTCTTTCTAAATTAAATTGAAAGTAATGAGTTATAAAAAGAAGACCCTAGAATCAAAGGAGTAGAGATTAGACAAAATTAGAATAATATTTTAGATATCTAGAAATGAGGATACAAAGCTAAAGATGCTTCGAAACCGGAGCTTGGATGGCTAAATCAAATTATTTGAAAACATAGTGGCATTTTTGAAATTTTAGGAAACTTTGTAGAAACTCAAAGGAGATATCTTTAAATGATAAATTTGAGTTTCCCATAGTTCTCAAAGGTCCCAAAAACCATAGAAACCTTGTACTATTATAGGTTTTTGCTATGAACTTCAAAAATGACCAATTAATTCTAAAAAATTCCAATCTAGGTAAATAATACCAATATAGAAAGCTATAGATATTAGTTAGAGGAAAAAAATAACTTCAGACCAATCCAGACATATCCAAATCTCAAAAACCAATCAAATAGTACTTGAGGTTAGTCTGAACACCTGATACTGGGCAGAAATTTTAAAAATTTCATATCTCCCTCTCTAGACATCAAAATAGGGTGCTTCTAGTTGGCACGAGTCATTGGGAATGTCTAGTTTCTTCTTATAAAATGTCGTAGCAATTGGACATCATTTGCCCCCTAAGTGACAAAATTCATTTTCGGACCTAAGTGAATAGTACCATGAGCCAATTTCAGAAAATTTTTCAAATTCAAAAATTCATCAAATATTCCATAGACCTCCAAAAATTCTACACTTTAACTTCCCAAAAAGCTCTCAATAAGCTCTAATTATATGCCAAATATTAGATCAAGAAAAGCTCATTTGGACAAAAAGTAGTATACATTTCCAATGTAGTCAATTTTACTCCATATTATTTACCAAGTGTGCCCAAATGGTCTTTCTTGGTATTTGGCACCTCTTGGGTAAGTTTAAAAGCATGAATATGACTTGTATGAACTACCCAAGTGATCCCAAATTTCATGTATCTCAATTTGGCCTCTCGACTTCCATTATTACATACATTTCCATAAGCTAGTCTAGCCATTCCATATTCAAATTGCACTATACCATTCATACAACATTCAATCTCATTTGTACATGATACATTAACATAATTAAACATGTTCATAATGTCATAGGACATATACAACAATAATCTACAACACTTGCTACTCATATGGCCTTAAAGAAGCAAGATTCATGCACTTTGTTGTCAATCTCTTATCTTCCAAGATATTGGCTCCCATTACCTGATTCTCTTGATTCACCTAGCATGTTAGAACATTGGAGAGGAGGGGATGAGATTCAAGGAATCACAATAGCTCATCCCCCTTTCAATCACATATAAAGTATGCAAACAAGCCTTAAAAATGCATGCATGGACATGTTGACATATGTGAGCATTCATAAAACATTCTTGATGTATGAACACATCATATATAGCATACATAGGCTTATCAAGTGAGTGGATTAGCCTCACCCATTCACTTGTGGATTTTGGACTTGCCTCACCCACTTTCTTTGGGAGGTTTTTGACTCAACCTTACTCTTGGGAGTCAACCTCACTCTTGGGAGACTCTTTACTTTGTCTCAACCAAATTCTAGGGTTCTTGGCTCATCCTCACCATGGCTAGAGGGTTCTTGGCTTCTCCATACTCAAAAAAACCAAAGAAAACATATAAAACATCATTTGCATACATAAATCATCATCATGGTATCATAGAATAAAAGCTCATGCTAAAATACTTTTCATAGCTCAAAACATGTATACACACATTCAAAGATAATGTAAGCACATATTCATGCATGAAAGAAGGTTGAGAGAGCTACATTGCTCGCATTTACACACTTTTTCCTTCAGCCTTGAGTCCTCTACCTTAACCTCACACACCCAAAAACGTGGAGATCATTTCTTTTAGCCTACACACATTATATAGAAGCTAATTATACTATTGAATCAAATTCTAAGGTCACACAATCACTAAAAAAGCTAAGTGACTCATAAGGCTCTTTTATGGTTCCATCATGCACTTAATGAAGCAACCTTTGGAAAACATCATCTTGGCTCTCTATTCTCTTCATCTTTTTTATGATTCTTGACTCTATTTAAACCTCTTGAAGTCATCACACAATTAATTCTAAGAGCCTAGCTAGGTGTTGCTTCTTTAAGCCATATTATGGAACATAGAAGGCTATCTCATTCTAAAATTTTTTCAAGGCTTCCTCTCATATTTTCCCATCATACATAATGCAAAACTAAGATTGGAAGAAATTAAAACACTCCCTAGGTGCATTAACTCTCCTTGGCCAAAGCTATACTTCCATAAGGCACCAATGGAGTTTCCTTACTTCCTTTGATGGGAGAAACATGTAGGAAGCTCTCTTGATATCTTAGGAACTCATATGAACACTTAAACATCATAAAATATGGCTAAGATCCATGATAGAGTTCAAGGTGCAATCAAAACTCTAACTTTTCTATCTTTCAAATTAATGATTTTTACTTGGATTTCTTTGCATATTCTACTCTCCTTCCTTAAATTCATAGAATTCACCCTTGGTTCTCCTCAAAATTTTAGCCCTCTTGCATCTACATACATGGGGCAAAATAGGGAGAAGAAGGGGGGAGGAATAGCTACTATGGGATGGAAGATTTACCTTGTTTTTCCTTCATTTCTCACTTGAATCTTGTCTTCTTTAGCCTCTTCTCTTCAAATCCGAATTTTTCCCTTAATTTCTCCCTTAAAATAGATTCATATACTTTAATATAATCATAGGAAAGAAAAGGAAATGGAGCAGAAGAGGTTTGCAAGAGAAAGAGCATGAAAAACCAAGAAAATCCATACCTTTCTACCCTATTTTTCTTCTTCCTTCATCCTCCTCTTGGTGCACCTCATCCCTTAAGGTTTTCTTCTGGTCTAGAGCAAAAACAAATATGGCTAAATGAAGGGGAAGATGGGGCACCTCATATATATAGGTGGAGGAAGAAAGACTTTTCAAAAATTTTCATTTTGCCCTTCATTCTTGACATTTTTGTTTCTAACTCATTTTAACTCCTTTTTTAGAACCGTATTTTTCATTAAATTTAGATTTCCAATTTAGTAAAATGCCTTTGGAATTACTTGATCAAAGCTAAAACCTTCTCAAATGAATAAGTCAAATTTCGGGTCAATTGACGTTAGAAAATGTCCACCAAAGGGGTTTTAACTATCCTGAGGCTTTTCATGGTTTTTAGGACCTCTAAAAACCCTAGAGAACTCAAAAATTTCATTTAAAAAGCCAATCTATGAGAATTTCAAAATTTACTAAAAATGATAAAAATGCTCTTATGTTTCGTCAGTTTTTTGTTATATTTTGTTTCTTCATTATAGCTTGATTTTTCTTTTCATCTAAGCTTAGGATTCTCATTTTTAGAAGTCTAGAAGGCTTCCTAATTTTTTTGGAACCTTAACTAAGTTATTTCAGAAGACTTGCTTTTGTATCTAGTGAATTTTGTTTATTTATGGAGAAACCGTAAGTTACGTTTCTCATATTTTTTCTCATTTTCAAAAAATAAAATATTACATAATTACCTAAATGTTTGATGTATGTATGAGTTTTAGTGCCAAATGAATGGTAATGTGCATTTTGGGTAGTAAATGGCAATGTAAAACATGTGTAATGTTGTGTATGGCATGGGGTGAGAGAGTGAGTTTTTAATTTCTAAGTTTATATAACTTTAAAAGGTCATTTGGGGGCATTCCTAGGTGCTCAAGTGGCCATGGTTGCCTTAGAAGCAATTTTGGACCATTTGGACCCCTTTGATGACACAAAATAGACCATTTCACAACCTAATGTCAAGATCTGACCAAATGGATGAATTTGCCCATGAAATTTGGCACGCATATAGATCTTATCTAGAAATTTTTTAGAAGCTAAAGACTAGATTATTTTGAGCTCTATGGAATTAATTATAAATTTCCAAAATTAGAATTTTTTTGCTAAATTGATGCAGACACTATATATATGGTCAAAAACTTGGGTTGTGTCATTGGTGAGGCAAATGATGTCTAATGCTCATAAAATTTTATAAATATAAACTAGACATGATAATCTTTCCATGGCCACCAAAATCACCTCAATTGGACCTCTGCACAGAGAAATATGAATTTTTGAAGTGCAAGGCAATATCAGTAATGATAATCAATCTCTGGTATTATTCTATCAATTTTTGATACCTAGA
The DNA here is from genome assembly GCA_032878935.1 of Erythrophleum fordii. Lineage (NCBI taxonomy): Eukaryota > Viridiplantae > Streptophyta > Magnoliopsida > Fabales > Fabaceae > Erythrophleum > Erythrophleum fordii. The sequence continues at coordinate 17,945,233 of JAVQMF010000038.1, forward strand.
ACCCTCTGTTGTGGCTAGATTTATTTTTATCATAAACTATACATTTGTAGCTTTCCAGAATGGTAAAGTATGCATGATTTTGATTTTTTTAGAATTAGTTATGATTTTTCAAAATTTATGGTAGTAAGCTAAAAATTTTAGCTGAGGCTACACCTAGTGTTTTTATGTATTCCATCCAATTGCATGAGTTCTAGGCCACTTCTTGAGTTTCTTATAAGTTTTATTTGTGTATTTAAATGTGAGAATGAAATAGATGAGTCCATATAGCACAGAATATCAAATGAAAATTTTATCTGTGACGTAACGCAATTAAATTGATTATTTATAATGGTTTTCCTTCTTCCTCTTGTGTTGTTCATGGAGGGAAGCCTAGAATTTATATGAGATGAGTTCCATAAATATGGTGTTACTTGTTGTGTCTAGGACAAAGAGATCAAGCTTTATCTAGTTACAGTTGTGAGACCGAAAAGGGGAAAGAGAAATTAAAAGGGAAGAATTATGTTTGAGTGCCAAGGTAGCTCTTCACTCTTTCTTGTTGCATTCTTGGATGTATGATGGGCATTTTATGCTTGTGCGTGCACCTGTATTGTGAGACATACCATTTGATATTGCCTTTTTACATTGGTATCAATATGCTTATATTTTGCATTGTGAAAATTGCTTTTAAAGGGTAAGATGGTGCCAAAAGTCCCTTGTAATGAGTAAGGTGGAGCCAAAAGTCCCTAGGAATGGATGAGACAAGGCCAAAAGTCTCATGAATGAGTGAGACCAAGTCAAAAGTTCCTAAACCAAGTTAAAAGTTCCTAGACCAGGGGTAAGGACAATCCAAAAGTCCTCAAAATAGGGTGAGGCTAGACCAAAAGTCCCTAGAGCTTATTCTTGGCATTGATATGATTTTCATGGCATGTAAATCATATGTTGTATGATTTTTAATGGTTAGATGCCTACTTGCATACTTTCACATGTTTATATGCCTTGATTACTTCTTTGAATGAGTGTATGATCTATTGAGATTCTATGAATCTCACCCCCTTCCCTCTCTCATCTCATATTGTCTAGGTGGAGTTCAAGAGTCAAAGATTGGAGGTCATGAAGTATAAATGGCCATCTCTTGACACTTTTGCATGATTATGTATAGTTTTGATGTATAAGAAAGTCAAAGTGCTTATATATATATATATTATTTTTGAGTTATCACAATTGGAGAAAATGTAAAAGTATGTATATGTGATGTGTGAACCATGCATAGAACCAAAGCAATGAAAATCTGAGATTTGGTCACTTAGTGGCTTGTATGTAGTAGTGCATTCTTGCCTCTACCATGGTGAATTTGAGATGTGTGATGGGTTGGACCACATGGGCAACTCTTATATGTTATGTTTATGCTTTCAAACTTGCCTAAGAAGTGATAGAGCATTTAAGAAGCCATTTGAACCACTTTTAACCCATATAGGATGTTAAATTTGCCATATTCATGAGCTATATCAAGATTTGATCAAAGGACCTATTCTTAGTCTAAAGCTTACCATGCTTATAGGTCCTATCTAGAGCTTTTTGAGAAGCTAAAGTGCATATTATTTAGACCTCTAGAGAATTTTTGGTGAATTTTCAAAGTTGAAAAATTTTGATAGAAATGGCATTGTTACTGTGCAAATGGTCAGTAGCTTCACCTCTATCACACGTTTGTCAAATGGTGTTCAATAGCTATGAAATTTTACAAGGAGAAATTAGACATTCATAGTGACCATACCAACTAGAAGCACCTCAATTTGAGGTTTGTGGGGGAGAAATGATTTTCTAAAATTTTAAGTTAGTATCAAGGATGCTAACCAACCTTGGCTATTGTTCCATCAGTTATTAAGGTCTAAAGTCTTCTGAACTAGTCTGATCTTATTTTTTTCCTTCTATTTAATATGTGTATCTTTCCAAATTGGTAAATTTTTCTCAGATTGGATTTTTTTGGAATTAGTTATGAATTTTTGAAATTCATATTAGTAAGTTATATTAGAAACACTGGGCAGTCTGACCTTTTGAGTTTTTTTATTATCAAACATGGTCTAAATGATATGATTATGGCTTGGAATTATTTTTAGTATAAATTTAACATTTAGAGCTTTCCAGAAAGCTATTATTTTCTTGATTCTCATTTTTCTAGAATTAATTATGATTTTCCAAATTTGAGGTCAAAAACTTGAATTCTAGACCGGTGAGAAAAATGTAATTTTTTTGGTTTTTGGCTTTAAATCTGTGGTTCATGGATTTTTTTATGATATGTATGAGTTGTATGAATGGTGTTTGAGTAGAGAATGTAAGTGATGGGTTCATAGGACCCACAAGACAAAGTATGAACATTTAAACCCTGACATAATGTATTAAAATGCAACGGTTTTAGTCTTTTTTTTTTTAGAAATTATATGAAATCAAGCTTAAATGATGGATAATCGAGGTTAATACACTATGGTGTTACATTTTCGGTATCAGAGCAAAGGTTCAGGTACTTTTGCTCAGTGTTGGGCTCTTAAATGGTACGCATAGCTTATGTTTCGTGTGAATTGCCATGGAAGTGCTAGCATACATATGCATATGTGCTTGTGATACAATTGTGAATTAAAGATTGCTATTTCATTTCAGATAAATGGTTAAGACTAGACAGGGTAGGGGTAGAGGTAGGCCGTTCAGGGCTCAGAGAGCTAAGCTAGAGGTTTTGATTAGGCCTGAGAATCCTCTGCGAACTATCATGGAGAGACTTGACCAATATGAGGCTATGATGGGTCAGTAGCAGAAGATGCTAGAACAACAAAGGTACATTATGCAATAACAACATGAGATGATAATGCAGTTGCAAGATACCCTAGCTAGATAAGAAGAAGCCAAAGTAGAAGCCCCTGTACCAAGCCATCCACTTCTAGCATTCCACCTCCACCTCTCCAAGAGCCGGTTCAAACTTCGACAACTATTCAGAAACTATTAAATCAGTTCAGAAAGAATAGTCCTCCTGCATTTGACGAGGCATTAGATGCAGATAAGGCGAAGGCTTTGGTTATGGAAATAGAAAAGATCTTTACAGTGATGGAATGTACTTCAAAAAAAAAGCTCAGCTTGACACTTTTATGTTACAGAAAGAGGTAAATAGATGGTGGCGTAACACAAAGCATCTGATGGAAACCAAGAATTTGCAAATTAGCTGGGAAAACTTCCTAGTAGAGTTTTGTGGAAGAACTTCCCCAGTTCAGTGAGGAAGCAAAAAAGAGATGAAATTCATGAGCTTGAAGCAAACCGATGATATGACAGTAGATCAGTGACGGGTCGTGTCGCGCAACCCTTAAAATAAAACTAGGTTGGATTACATATAGCTAGTGGCACAACCTAGGTCATCTCCCTTTAAAATGGAGTTTAATGTTTAATTAGGCTTTCTAAGTGTTAAAAGACTCTAAAAATTTCTAAACTAAAAGGGGTTTAATTGATTTAAACTAAGTAAAATAAAATTGAAATAAAGTTCCTAAATTCTACCTAATTATATGAGTTATGAGGTGAATGATGGGCTTATGACTAGCTTTGGATTCATCCCTTGGTATCCACTATCCTTATCCTAATTCATTTGTGATTAATTCTGATCTAAGAGTCCCTATTTATGTCCAATACAAATTATCTTGAGTTACCACGCAAAAATCAAGAGACTAATAATTTAATGTTGAATTGAAACCTTAATCCCATATTAAATCATCAATTCTTGTCTTTAAGATCAATGAACACTTAATTTGATTGATTAAGTGATTAATTAGCCTCTGAATCATCACCCTAAGATGTTTAATTAACCAACTAAGCACCAAGGATCCTCAAATCAAACAATCAAGCACATAATCTCACTTATGCATTTCATCGAACACTTTCATGGCATACATGGGAAATTAGAGAATAATGAAAAATCCAGTGTTTAATCCAATCAATGAATCAACAAAAAGTATCCTAATTAGTGTCTAACTAGCCACTAACTATAGACAACACACATTCCCAATCAAATACATTCTTAACCAAGAGAATATAAGAAAAGAAAAGTGCTAGAAAAATAAGAGAATCTTAGCCTAAAATTCTAATTCTAGTCCTTGGATTCAAGCTTCAACTTAAGAGCCTTCCTCCTAGCTAATCACAAGGTGGATTAGAGCTTCATTTGAGTAGAGATGGAATGAGAGAATGGATGGGAAATGGCATGGAGTGTGTTCTACGAATGAGATACTATTCTGCGTATGGAATATGATGATGGATGAATGCCATATTGAATGAACACGATGGATGAATCAATAGCTTTCTCCTCCAGCCTTCCTCAGGTGTTTCTTTTATTTTTCACGTGCTTTGTACTCTTAGTTCCTCAGCCCTTGGATGACTAGATATGAATGAATGGAGTGGATGAATGCTGGACAAAGGATGGAGCCTGAATTCTCACGTGAATATCATGATGCATGGATCCCTCGATTGTGTATTATGGATGATTGAAATATGCTCTCTTTCATGTGCCCCCCCTTTTTTTATGATTCATGTGCTCTTCATGTGCCTGCTGCTTACTTTATTTTTGTCATTCCCAGCTACATATTTTTTTATGTTTTTTTCCTTTTCTTTCCACGTTGGCTCACTTCTTTTGTCTGCCCACATGTTCACATGATTCAGCTTATATTATTTTACGTTCTCCTTTTCCTTCAATCTCCAGCTTGAGTTTCTCACGTGATTTCCATGCATGTCAGCTCCTTCATTTAAACTTCAACTCCCTTCACTTCTGTATGTGTGTGTATTTAAGCTTCTTGCTATTTTGGCCTCATGCATCTTTTATGACAACCCTATCTTTTAAATATGGTAATTAAGGTTAATTACATGATTAATAATTAATGGTCAAGGTTTGAAGTCGTTACAATTTATTATATTAATGAAAATATAGGAAAATTAGAACCTTGATGTTAGGGTCATCACTAAACAACTATAAACGTGAGAATGCATAAAAGAAATTATATTATTATAAGGGGTTTGTGATTCATTCATCCATTAGTTTTAATACATAAAAACCTCCTACAAGTGATCCTATATCATTTCCTAGCATTACCATTGAAGAAACTGGGGTTTCTAGGATAAAGGTAGGAGTTTGGGAACTTGTGCTACGAATTGAAACCCTTATGCCGCGGCTAAGTTAGGTACTGGAGCTCAAAAACTATGTTTTTCACTTTGTGCCACGGCCATGACCTTCCATGCCGCGCCTTGGTTACTTTCAAAAATCACTAGACAATTTAGGCACGGTGAGTTGGACCATCACCGCAACTAGCCTATGTGGCACCACAGCGGAAATGCCTCTTGGGACTACTATTCAAATCCCCATGATTCTCGCCTTAGCTAAAAACCTTTACGCCGTGGTGAGTCTCGCTATTAGACACCGCTGACCAAGTTTCCTCGATTAGCGCGAGCAGCAAGACCTGTAGCGTCGCGACGAGGTTTCATTCTGCCACCCTCCTAGGCGATTTCTTTCATACTGAGCTACAGCAAGATTCCTCAAGCTACAGTGTTCCTCGCCACTATCACTTTTCAGGCCGTGGTGAGGCCTTCCTAGCCATGGAGTGACTCACTCCTGTAACTACATCTCCCAAATTTCGTCCCATACATTTCAATTCTCTTCTTAGAAACACCCTAGGACCACTTCCCCTCATTTTATATGACTTGATAAACACATATTTTATCTATTTTTATCCTCCTAACTTAACCTTTTTAATAATTAAATGTGGCCTAATAAATGCAATTAAATGGAAATTGATTTTAATAGCTAGTTTTGCACTTTAGAAAACAATTGACAAAATAATGAATTTTAATGCATAAATTCTTTTAAATGAGTTTTGTGAATCTTATCCTACTTAATATTGTTTATCATTCTTGGAGAATTTTGATGGGTAAATGCATTTGAATGGAGGTTGGTTTGGAGAAGAGGTAGCATGCATGGAATGGGAAGGAGAAGCATGTGCAGATTTAAGGAAGACGCACACATCAACTCAAGTGGCTGTAACTCGAGGAAATATGAAGCTACGTGAGCTGGCTGAATCAAAACACAAAGGGCTGAAATAAGAAGCCATGGCAACGTGGACTGGGTTTAAAAGAATGAAGCAACAAGAAGTCCAGAATCACGTCAAGCAGATGAAGCAAACTTGAGCTCGAGTTCTATGTGAATGAGAACAAAACAGAAGCAGCTTATGAAGAAACAGATATGAAGTCCTGCAAATGAAGCTAATCACGTGGAAAAGCTGCTGGAGCATAGGAGAAGAACACTAAGCAGCTGCATGAGCAAGAAGCATGCAGAATCACGTCTGGACAGCATGCAGAACAGAGCAAAAGAATCACATTTGGTCACACACAGGAGCCACGGGTTGAAGGAGCTAGAAACAAAATACAAACCAGCTGAACAGAGAAGAAGCAAAATACAAATCAGTAGCCAACGTGGAAAAACTGCAGAATGGGCAAGAAAGAAACTCGAAACAGATGAGGAAGCATGGCCACGTGAACTCCCACTAATGCAGAAATATGAAAACCAGCTACAGCGTGGGGAAGAATAGAGCTACAAGCTAGCGACAGAAACACACACACATGCAGTGGCTGGAGCTCGAGTTCTGGTCTACGAAGAGAAGTAAGAGCTAACGTGGAACTGCACAAAGGAAGAAGAAAATCACGTGGAGAACATGCAGAACAGAGGAAGAAAACTCATGGAAAAGCAGCTTATAGCTCGAGCAAAACATGGAAGAATAACGCAGAACAGAGCATGCAGCAACAGAATAAAAGAAGCACGAAGCATGAATCAGAAAACACTGAAGCCAACGTGGATTAATATATTCAAGTGGGACCCACGTTACATGCACATGCAAGGTTCAGTTGATTGAAATTAGAGAGGAGAGCACGTGAAGGGAATTAAGAATTCACGTGAGAAGGGGATCACGCCATTCATTCGCTCATTCCGTCAAATCCCATCGTCTCACATCATACCACATTCCAGCAACACAACCTCGCACACTCCAGCCCATTCACGTCTTCTCCCCATTCCATTGTCTATTTATTCATACAAAAACCCTCGCCTGGCTGTCATTCATCCTTCGCCTCCATATTCACCCACGCCTCCATACATAGAACTTCATCCATCTCTCCATCTCCATCTCTCCACACCGAATGAAGCTTTAATTCATCCATCTTGAGGCTAGCAAGGGAGGAAGCTCTTGAGTAGAAGCTTGAATCCATGGATGAACAACAAATTATGGCTAAGATTTTCTTATTTTTCCTACACTTTTTCTTATTCTATACAATCTCGGTTGAGTTGTATTTGATTTGGAATTTGTGTAATTAATTAGTGGCTGGTTAGACACTGATTAGGAAACCTTTTTTGTTGATTAATTGGTTGGATTTGAATTTGATTTTTCATTATTCTCTCTAATCTACCATGTATGCCACGAAGGTGTTCGATGAAATGCATGAGTGAGATTATGTGTTTAATTGCCTATTTGAGAATTCCTTGGTGTTTAGTTGGTTAATTAAACATTTTTGGATGATGAATCAGAAGATAATTAATTAGTTAATTAATCAAATTGAATGTTCATTTATCTTAAGGACAAGAGTTAACGGTTTAATGCGGGATTGAGGTCTCAATTCAACATTAGATTATTAATCTCTTGAATCTTGAATGGTTATTCAAGATCAATTGCTAATGAACATAATTAGAAATTCTTAGGCCATAATTAATCACAATTGGAATAGGATAAGGATAGTGGATACCAAGAGATGATTCCTAAGCTAGTCGCAAGCCCATCATTCACCATAATTCATCCAAATAGGTAGTGTTTAGGAATTTTAATTCAATTTAGTTTAGGTTAGTTTAATTAATTCCAAAACCCCCATATTAGATAGTTCTAGGATCTTTTAACACTTAGAAACTTAATTGAACATTGAATTCCAATTCCAAGGGAGATGACCTAGGTTGTGCCCTATAGTGCATTTAATATCCAACCTAGTTTTATTTTGAGGGTTGCACGACAAGCCCGTCAAAATTTGGCGCCGTTGCCGGGGATTTGGAATTTCAATTGTTTAAGAAAGTTTTCTAAGTGTTTTTGTTTTGTTTTATCTCTGTTTTAGTTCTGTTTTGATTTGATTTTCGTTTTGTTCTGAACTTGGAATCGGGTAATTTCGGTGTTGCGTATTAATTTGAGTGCTTGCTGGAATTTTCGTTCAAAGTGCCCAGAAAATTCTTATACTTTGTTTTTCAAGGTTTTTGGGTGTTTTGAGCAAAAATAATAGCAAAGCTATTAGGTGCACCATGTTTTGGCCAAATTCCAACGTTTGAGGCACTTTTTCTAATTTTTTAGTATTTTCTCGAATTTTTTAGGAATTTTTCAATTTTTCTGGATTTATCTTCTTTAATTTTTGTGAGTTTGTTTTGTGTCATTAGGCTCTGTTTTAGAGTGTTTTTCATTGTTAGGAACTTCTTATCTTCATTTGATTTGATTTTCTTAATTTTGAGTTAATTTTAGTTATAGTTATTTGTGATTTTGCTTTGTGCTAAAAGTAATTGTACTTCTCATTTTATTTTTGCTTTAAATGAATCCATATTTTTCTAATCAAGGTGTTTATGATCCTTATGCAAATAATGGGACTTCCAGGCAGTTGGATGATCTCAAGACAATGCTTCAAGGCGTTCTTGAAAGACAAAGGCAAAATCAACAAAGCCAATAATACCAACAAGTCCAACCACCATGCTACCAACCACACCATCATTCCTATGAAGTTCACCCCAACTACCAACCATACCACCATCCATATGAGATTCACCCAAATTACCACCATCATCATGAACCATACCATGACTACCATAGGCAAGAGCCACAATATCATCCTTACAACTACCATGAGGGGTACATGCAACAAGAGCCTCAAAGGGAACCAAGTTTGAAAGAAAGGATGATGCAGTTAATGGAAGCCTTAGATCTTCGAATCCAACAAAAGGATGCCGAACATCTTCAATTCAAACAAGAACATGAACGGTGGTATCTTGAAATGCAACAAAGGCTTGACAACATGATGAAGGATTCAGGAATTCAATTGAATCAACCGACTTCAAGTGCTAATGAATCAATTGAAGAGCAAATTAGAAGGGAATGTATAGAAGAAGAAGAGTCTTATCCATTAGGTAATATCCTTCCATCTTCTAATGTTTTACAATTTGTTAGAACTGAATCTAGTATGCATGATAGCACTTCGATTCCCGATGCATATAATGTTGTTGATTCTGAATTACATGATGATGATGTTGTTGATGAGGAAATAATTGTTGAATCCCCTGATATGATTGATTGTGGTAGCTCATTGAACAAAATTGACACATTTTGTGATGTTCATGAATCCTTGTGTACTGATGCACTTGGTATGTCTACACCTAGCTGTGATCTTAGTGATAATTCGATTTCTGAGCCTGTTAATGATGAATCTCTTGAGTCTAGGGTTGTAGATAAGTGTGGGGGTGACTTAGAATATGATGATCATGCTATTCTTGGTGTGGGATTAGTTGATAAGTCTATTGATGATGCACCTATTGAGTTTAGAGACAACATGCCATCTGGATCATGTGACATAACTGATTTAGATGCATCTCTTGATTGTGTGTGTATTGAATCTGCTATATGTGATGAATACTCTCAGATTAATTCTTCCATTGAGACTAGTGAGTCTTTCACATATACTGATCATCATGATTCCTCACTAGCATATAATGATGTGACTGATGAGACAATAAATGTAGCATGTGAAAATGATATAGACATTGAATTTGTTGGACATCTTGTTGATGAATCAGACTTAACTCTTAAATGCTTATGTGACGAATTGCATACATGTCCTATATGTGCTGAGATTAATGAGTTTCTGGAGTCTGATAAATTTGCTGAATCCATGGAATCCTTGGTTTGCACTAAAATTGTTAATGAACCTGATTCTTTTGATCATACTAGTATTGATGAGAATATGCATAAAGATAATGTTGACGTTGAAAATCCTGTTGATCCTTGTACTCTTGTTGATACTAGTGAGAGACTTGATTTTGTTGTTGATAATTGTCTAGAATTTTGTGAGCCTACTGATGTCTCTTTGGTTAGGGAAGATACTGTCTCTATTGTTGAAAGTCATGAACAAATTCCTGAGGTTGGTAAAGCAGTTCCCTACAAGCCACAGACTCTCCTAGCTGAGACACAGCAACTGCCAAACACCTTGAACTTAAAGGGCTGTGAGAAGTTACAATCTAACTTTTCTGTTGATGTAGTGACTCTTACTGATGGGAGTCCAGTAGATTTCATTGGACTTGATAGATTTTTAGAAAGTTCAAATTTTCAGTTTGATTTTAAATTTTCTTTCTTTGGTTTTAAATCTCCTGAATTTGATTTTTATTCTTTTATTGTTTCTAAAAATGCTAAAAATGACTTTCTGAAACTACTGATGGTTGAAGAAGTCCATGAGTCAACACTGAATGATCAATCAAAATGTTTTAAAGTGGTTAAACTCAAATTTGTTCAGTTAAGAAGGAATAAAGTAGTTTTAATTTTGATTTTTGATACTTATGATTAGTTAGTCTTTGATAGAGTTCTCTATAGTTTAGGATTTAGTTTTCTTTTTTCTTTTCCGCATTACAGTTTATTTTGTTTTTGTTTTGTAGGAAATAAATTGCTAACCAGCTACAAGGGAATCTTAGCCACCCTTGATATCTCCATATTCAAGTTCATCCGGTTGTATACTTTCCCTTTCTACTCTTTATATTGTGTTGTTTATCTATTTACTGGACTGGTGCTGGCATTGAGGACAATGCAATATTTAAGTGTGGGGGAGAGAGTCATTTCATTCTATCCATCTTTTCTTTATTTTGAAAAAAAAAAAAAAACTGAATTTTTTTTTAGGAAAATTTAAAAAAAAAAAAATAGTATGAATTTTTTTAAAAAAATTCCTGTGAAAGTTGCAAGTTGAGATGATTATAATTTGGATTCACTTAGACATGATAAGTGATCTTGTGTTTTGATTCAAGTGAAGTGGCAATGAATTTGATTTCAATGAATTATTTGATAGCCATTAGCTGGTGAGAATTTGAGCCTTAATTGTTCATTTCTAGTGTGGATTCACCTATCTTTGTTTTCACTCTAGAACTTGTCCTGATTCTTTGTTGAGACCACATTTGCACTTGCATGCATGAAAATGATAAGGCATTCCTTTCTATTTTAGCTAGAGCCAAAAAACCAACCATATATGCATCTTTATCCATTGTTTTAGCCACTTTGGACCTTGTTTTCTTTTGTTGTTTAGCCCATAGCCATTAAATATTTTCCCACCTTGTTTTAAGATGCCTTAAGGACTTAAAGGAGCATTACATCTAAATAGGATAGGTGAATGTGTGCTTTGCATCCATTAAGGCCATTGTGATTCAAAGAAATTGTTTAAAGAAAAAAAAAATTGCAAATGCAAAGTAAAGAATAGAAAAGCAAAAAGAAAGCAAAAGAAAAGCAAATGAAAAAAAAAAAAAGGAAAAGGAAGCAATGAAAAAAAAAAAAAAGTTTCAAATTGGGTTTATAGTCGCTTGTATTAGTTGGAAATAAGGCCTTGAATGCACATTCTTACCTATCCTAAGTTTCCATTGAGTGCTCTTGAGGTCCTAAGGTGTTCTCTTTGCTGTTTGTTTTTCCTTTTATTTTTGTTATCCATTCATTTCATTCCTTAGCCCCATTACAACCCTGAATAAAGTCCTATTGATTTGTGTATTGCATTTGGCATGGGTGGTGGAGACTTAGAAGCTTGACAAGCCTATGGTAGTGAATCTTGATAGGTGAAGTTTGAGTGACCTATATTGCCTAAACACTTGAGAGTTGAGAGTAAACACTAAACCATGTGAGAGGCTATGCATTTCAATTCATTCTTTTAAAATGAAATTGCCATGGAACTTAATTCTTGATGCAAGTGAAGTTAACTTAGATTGTTGAAGTGTTGAAGAGTTGTGATTAATCTCTAGCTTATGATTTTTACACTTTCTTTTTCACTTTTCATTTTCTACTTGCATTCTACTAGCCGGATGCTTCAATTCATTCTTTATCTTGGATTTTGAGCTTTGCCCAGGAGTGCAAATGTTTAAGTGTGGGGGAATTTGATAAACACATATTTTATCTATTTTTATCCTCCTAACTTAACCTTTTTAATAATTAAATGTGGCCTAATAAATGCAATTAAATGGAAATTGATTTTAATAGCTAGTTTTGCACTTTAGAAAACAATTGACAAAATAATGAATTTTAATGCATAAATTCTTTTAAATGAGTTTTGTGAATCTTATCCTACTTAATATTGTTTATCATTCTTGGAGAATTTTGATGGGTAAATGCATTTGAATGGAGGTTGGTTTGGAGAAGAGGTAGCATGCATGGAATGGGAAGGAGAAGCATGTGCAGATTTAAGGAAGACGCACACATCAACTCAAGTGGCTGTAACTCGAGGAAATATGAAGCTACGTGAGCTGGCTGAATCAAAACACAAAAGGCTGAAATAAGAAGCCATGGCAACGTGGACTGGGTTTAAAAGAATGAAGCAACAAGAAGTCCAGAATCACGTCAAGCAGATGAAGCAAACTTGAGCTCGAGTTCTATGTGAATGAGAACAAAACAGAAGCAGCTCATGAAGAAACAGATATGAAGTCCTGCAAATGAAGCTAATCACGTGGAAAAGCTGCTGGAGCATAGGAGGAGAACACAAAGCAGCTGCATGAGCAAGAAGCATGCAGAATCACGTCTGGACAGCATGCAGAACAGAGCAGAAGAATCACATTTGGTCACACACAGGAGCCACGGGTTGAAGGAGCTAGAAACAAAATACAAACTAGCTGAACAGAGAAGAAGCAAAATACAAATCAGTAGCCAACGTGGAAAAACTGCAGAATGGGCAAGAAAGAAACTCGAAACAGATGAGGAAGCATGGCCACGTGAACTCCCACTAATGCAGAAATATGAAAACCAGCTACAGCGTGGGGAAGAATAGAGCTACAAGCTAGCGACAGAAACACACACACATGCAGTGGCTGGAGCTCGAGTTCTGGTCTGCGAAGAGAAGTAAGAGCTAACGTGGAACTGCACAAAGGAAGAAGAAAATCACGTGGAGAACATGCAGAACAGAGGAAGAAAACTCATGGAAAAGCAGCTTATAGCTCGAGCAAAACATGGAAGAATAACGCAGAACAGAGCATGCAGCAACGGAATAAAAGAAGCATGAAGCATGAATCAGAAAACACTGAAGCCAACATGGATTAATATATTCAAGTGGGACCCACGTTACATGCACATGCAAGGTTCAGTTGATTGAAATTAGAGAGGAGAGCACGTGAAGGGAATTAAGAATTCACGTGAGAAGGGGATCACGCCATTCATTCGCTCATTCCGTCAAATCCCATCGTCTCACATCATACCACATTCCAGCAACACAACCTCGCACACTCCAGCCCATTCACGTCTTCTCCCCATTCCATTGTCTATTTATTCATACAAAAACCCTCGCCTGGCCGTCATTCATCCTTCGCCTCCATATTCACCCACGCCTCCATACATAGAACTTCATCCATCTCTCCATCTCCATCTCTCCACACCGAATGAAGCTTTAATTCATCCATCTTGAGGCTAGCAAGGGAGGAAGCTCTTGAGTAGAAGCTTGAATCCATGGATGAACAACAAATTATGGCTAAGATTTTCTTATTTTTCCTACACTTTTTCTTATTCTATACAATCTCGGTTGAGTTGTATTTGATTTGGAATTTGTGTAATTAATTAGTGGCTGGTTAGACACTGATTAGGAAACCTTTTTTGTTGATTAATTGGTTGGATTTGAATTTGATTTTTCATTATTCTCTCTAATCTACCATGTATGCCACGAAGGTGTTCGATGAAATGCATGAGTGAGATTATGTGTTTAATTGCCTATTTGAGAATTCCTTGGTGTTTAGTTGGTTAATTAAACATTTTTGGATGATGAATCAGAAGATAATTAATTAGTTAATTAATCAAATTGAATGTTCATTTATCTTAAGGACAAGAGTTAACGGTTTAATGCGGGATTGAGGTCTCAATTCAACATTAGATTATTAATCTCTTGAATCTTGAATGGTTATTCAAGATCAATTGCTAATGAATATAATTAGAAATTCTTAGGCCATAATTAATCACAATTGGAATAGGATAAGGATAGTGGATACCAAGAGATGATTCCTAAGCTAGTCGCAAGCCCATCATTCACCATAATTCATCCAAATAGGTAGTGTTTAGGAATTTTAATTCAATTTAGTTTAGGTTAGTTTAATTAATTCCAAAACCCCCATATTAGATAGTTCTAGGATCTTTTAACACTTAGAAACTTAATTGAACATTGAATTCCAATTCCAAGGGAGATGACCTAGGTTGTGCCCTATAGTGCATTTAATATCCAACCTAGTTTTATTTTGAGGGTTGCACGACAAGCCCGTCATGACTTTAATGGTATTTATGTACCTTATTTACCTAGCTATTCTACCATTACCAATTCAAAATTTAAGTACTAATTCCTACTCATCCCACTATCACATATCAGCAAATTCATGAATTAATAACAGCAAAAATTCATGCACTATCAACAATTAGCATTCGATATGCATTCCGTTAAAGACTTCATACATCAATGGTTCATATCAACATCTAATGCACCACATAATTATATTTCCAATAGTATACTATACCATAAATTCAGTAAGATTCATACATCAGGTGTTATAGGTCCATACATCTAATACTAAGTTAAGATGAGGCCTAACTGCTCAATAGATATATCCTAAGTAATCAAAATATAAAAGCCTACACTTGGCAACATGATTACATGATGATGCTATACAAAAAGGAATACAAAATTTAGCATTTATTCTAAATAAACCAGCTTAAGTGTAGCCTTCTCCCCACATGGTTGGAGTTCATAGATTTTCATCCACTTACTTTCCCTTATCCTTAATCGAAGAGCCTTCACCTGAAAGTATAATCCCATGAAATGGGGTGAGATGCGAATCTCAGTAACTAAGGAAATTTCCATTCATAATATCCAATTTAATTAATGACAGGCTCGTCGTACAACCCTAAAAATAAAACTAGGTTGAATATTAAATGCAATATAGGGCACAACCTAGGTCATCTCCCTAGGAAATGGAGTTCAATGTTCAATTAAGTTTCTAAGTATTAAAGAATCCTAAAAGCTATCTAATTTGGGGGGTTTTGGTTGAATTAAACTAACCTAAAATAAAACCAAATTAAAATTCTTAATTTCTACTTAATTGTGTGAATTATGAATGATAATGGGCTTGTGACTAGTTTTGGAATCATCTCTTAATTTCCACTATCCTTATCCTAATACAATTATAATTAATTCTGGTCTAAGAGTTCCTAATTGTGTTCATTGGCAAATGATCTTGAATAACCATTCAAGATTCAAGAAACTAGTAATTCAATGTTAATTGAGACCTCAACTCTCATTAGATTACTAATTCTTGTGATTAAGATCTTTGAACACTTGAATTGATTGATTACTCGATTAATTAGCCTCTGAATCACTATCTAAAAATGTTTAATTAACCAACTAAACACCAAGGAATCCACAAATAGACAATTAGGCACATCAATTCTCACAAGCATTTCATCAAACACCTTGATTGCACACTTGGAAAATTATAGGAAATTAGGAAAATTCAGTACTAATTCAATCACATAATCAATCAATCAACATCCTAATTAGTGTCTAACCAGCCACTAATCAATTACACAAATTTTCAATCCAATATTCCTTAACCAAGCAAATACAAGAAAGAGAAAAAGTGCTGGAAAAATAAGAAAATCTTAGCCAATATTTTGCATTCTTCTCCATGGATTCAAGCTTCCCCAAGAGCTTCCTCCTAGCTAGCCTCAAGATGGATCAGAGCTTCATATTGGCGTAGAGAGATGGAGATGGAAAAGATTGATGGTTCTGGACATGGTTCTGTATGTTGTGGACGAAGGGGATGGAATGGGCAAATGATGTGTGGTGAATGGGCGAATGACGGAGGGAATGTGTGTTGTCAACGAAGTGAATAAATGAATGGGATATATGGACGAAGGGATGAAGGCGTGAATGTGGAATGGACGATGTGGATTGGATGCTAATGGTGTGATGTCCAGCCCCTCCTCGTGCTTTATTTGTTCTTCACGTGCTCATCCATTTCTCATCCTCCAGAGCATTTTTTTCCTTCTTTATTTATGTGAGTGTGGGCCCCATTTTATTTTATATTATAATATATTCCACATGCATTCCAGACCTAGCTCCTATTCCACGTGATTGCTTCTTCTACAGCTGGAGTTTCTCACGCTGAAGATCACGTCCTCCTTTCCTCAGCACCAGCCATGCTTCTTTTGCGTTTCTGCCCAGCGTTACTAGATGTCTCATTGTGCTCAACTTCTTCTCTTTCACCACGTTACTTCTCCTCTGTTTTGCTTGAGTTTGTGAGTTACTTCTACTCTATTTCAGCTCATTTAACTTGCATGACATCTGCTGTCCAGACTCTAACTCATTTCCACGTTGTTTTCTTTTCTCCCATACAGCTCCTACGTGCCTTCTTTTTCTGCTCATTTAGCTCAAGTAAGTTCTCCTCTGTTTCTGCATGTGTATGTTGCTGCCCCTTGTGTTTAATCTGAACCCATGTAGCTACTGTACTCTTAGCTCGTGTTGCTTCCTCATGTAAACAGCATCTTCTTCTCTATTTTAGCCACGTAGAACTTGCTCAGCTGGTTCTCTTTTCATTCGACTCAAAACTGTCCACCTGCAGCACTTCATTCACTTTCATATTTAGCTCGTTGCTTTCTCTCAAAGAACCAGAACCCATGTTTACGTGTGAGCTTCTTCCTCTACAAATCAAAAACTCGAGCCAGCTTCTTCACCTTGCTACTTCAAAACCAAGCTCGTTCTGCTTCTCTTCATTTTGCTGCTGCTCCTTCTCCATGTTTGAACCAATAACTCGAGCTTCTCAACATGGCTTCATTCCCATCCAAACCAGAACTCATATCTCAAGTTTCTTCTCCACATAATCTTCACGTAACTCTTCTCTTAAGCAGAAACTAGAGCCTCTTCTGCTGCTGCCACTGCATGTATGTATGACGTTAAGTGGACTGCCACATTGTTCTTTACATCACATGGATCTGCTACATGTATTTAAGTGGATGAAGATTCAATTTCCCATTCAAAGCTCCAATTTTCATATTAAAATTCTGCACAAAAGAGTGGGAAAAATCAAATGGAATTATCCACAAAATTATTTAAAAGAGATTCACGCATTAAAAACCAATAGTTTGCAACTTAATTCCTTAAATGTAAAAATAGCCAATTAAAATCAAATTCCATTTAATTGCCTTCATTAAGCCACATTTAATTATTAAAAAGGTTAAGTTAAGAGGAATAAAGTATATAAAAATCATGCTTATCAAATTCCCCCACACTTAAACCTTTGCGCTCCTGGGCAAAGCTCAAAATCCAAGTTAAAAGAATGAATTTGAAACACCCGGCTAGAAGAATGGTAAGTGGAAAATGAAAATGAAAAAGGAGTGTAAGAATCACAAGCTAGAGACTAATCACAACTCTTCAACACTTCAACAATCTAAGTTAACTTCACTTGCATCAAGAAATCAAAATCCATGGCAATTTCATTTGAAAAGAATGAATTAAAATGCATAGCTCCTCACATAGGTTACTGTTTACTCTCAACTTTCAAGTGTTTATGGTAATGTAATTCACTCAAATTCCACCTATCCAAGCTCACTACCATAAGCTTGTCAAGCTTCTAAGTCTCCACCACCCATGCTAAATGTAATACACAAATCAAAGGACTTTATTCAGGGTTGTAATGGGGCTAAGGAAATGAAATGAATGGATACAAAAATAAAGGAAAAACAAACAGCAAATAGAACACCTTAGGACCTCACGAGCACTTAATGACAATCTAGGATAGGGAAGAGTGTGCATTCAAGGCCTTATTTCTAACAAGTAATTGGCAACTATAAACTCAACTTTAAACACTTTTTTTTTATGGCTTCCTTTTCTTTTCTTTTTTTTTTCATTGCTTTTCTTTTGCTTTTCTATCTCTTCTTTCTTTGCAATTTTTTTTTTCTTCTCAAAACAAATTCTTTGACTTTGATTAACAATGGCCTTAATGGATACAAAGCACACATTCACCTATCCTATTTAAATGTAATGCTCCTTGAAAATTCCTAAGGCATCTTAAAACAAGGTGGGAACACATATTTAATAACTATGGGTAACAAGAAAAGAAAATACAAGTCCAAAGTGGCTAAACAATGGATAAAATGTATGTAGGTTGGCTTTTTGGCTCACTAGCTAAAATAGAAATGAATGCCTTATCATTTTCATGCATGCAAGTGCAAATATGGTCTCAACAAAGAATCAAGACAAGTTCTAGAGTGAAACAAAGATAGGTGAATACACACTAGAATTGAACAATTATGGCTCAAATTCTCACCAGCTAATGACTATCAAATAATTCATTGAAATCAAATTCATTGCCACTTCACTTGAATCAAAACACAAGATCTATTACTTATCATGTCTAGGTGAATCTAAGCTAATAATCATCTCAACTTGCAACTTTCACAGGAAAACTGAAAAAAAATCACGCTATTTTTCAAAAATTTTCCCAAAAATTTTCAATTTTTTTTTCGAAATAAGGAAAAGATGGAATGGAAAAGATGGAATGGAATGAAATGACTCTCCCCCCCCACACTTAAATGTTGCATTGTCCTCAATGCCAACACACAGTCCAGTAAATAGATAAACAACACAATATAAAGAGAGTGAAAGGAGAAAATACAACCGGATGGACATTGAAAATGGAGATCTCAAGGTGGCTCAGATTTCCTTTGCAGCTGGTTAGCAATTTATTTCCTACAAAGCAAAAACAAAACAAACTGTAATGCAGAAAAGACAAGAAAACTAAATCCTAAACTAAAAAGAACTTTATCAGTGACTAACTAATCATATGTATCAAAAACCAAAATCAAAACTACTTTATTCCTTTTTAACTGAACAAATTTGAGTCTCACTACTTTAAAGCATTTTGATTGATCATTCAGTGATGACTCATGGACTTTCTCAACCATCAGAAGTCTCAGAAAGTCATTTTTAGCATATTAAAAGCAAGAAAAGAAGAAAAATCAAAATTTGGACAATTAAAACTAAAGAAAGAAAACTTAAAATCAAATTGAAATTTTGAACTTTCTAAAAATCTATCAAAACCAATGAAATCTACTTGACTCCCTTCAGTAAGAGTCACTACATCAACAGAATGAAATTGTAACTTCTCACAATCCTTTGAGTCCAAAGTGTCTAACAGTTGTTTGTCCTCTACTAGAAGAGTCTGTGGCTTGTTGGGAACTACTTCACCAACTTCAGGAATTTGTTCAAGACTCTCAACAATAGAGATAGCATCTTCCCTGACCAAAGAGACATCAGTAGGCTCATAATATTCTAAACAATGATCAACAACAAAATCAAGTCTCTCACTAGTATCAACAACAGCAGAAGCATCAATAGAATTTTCAACATCAGCAGTATTACTATGCATGCCCTCATCAATACTAGTATGATCAGTAGAATCATTCTTATTAATCATTTCAATGCAAGCAAAGGATTCTTTAGATTCAATAGACTTACCAGACTCCAGAAACTCATTAATCTTAATACACATAGGACATGTATGCAATTCATCACATAAGCATTGCAAATTAGAGTCTGAATTATCAACAAGCTGTGCAACAATTTCAATGTCTGTATCATTATCACCACATGCTACATCTATTATTTCAGCAGGCACACCATCACAGGCTAGTGAGGAATCATGATTATCAGAATATGTGATGGACTCACTAGTCTCAATGGAAGAATTAATTTGGGAGCATCTATCACATATAGCAGATTCAACACACACACAATCAAGAAATGCATCCAAATCAGCTATGTCACATGGTCCAGATGGTAGACTATCCCTAAACTCAATAGATGTATCATTAATAGGCTTCTCAACCAATTCTACACCAGGAATAGCATGATCATCACATTCCAAGTCACCCCTACACCTATCTACTACCCTAGACTCAAGAGATTCATCATTAACAGGCTCAGAAATAGAATTATCACTAAGATCACAGCTAGGTGTAGACATACCAAGTGCATCAGTACACAAGGATTTATGAACATTACAAAATGTGTCAATTTTGTTCAATGAGCTACCACAATCAACCATATCAGGAGATTCAACAATAATATCCTCATCAACAACATCATCATGCAATTCAGAATCAACAACATTATATGCATCAGGGATCACAGTGCTATCAGGCAAACTAGAGTCAGTTCCAACAAATTGTAAAACATTAGAAGAAGGAAGGATATTACCCAATGGATAAGACTCTTCCTCCTCTATACATTCCCTTCTAATTTGCTCTTCAATTGATTCATTAGCACTTGAAGTCGGTTGATTCGATTGAATTCCCAAATCCTTCATTTGTTGGTCAAAGAGTTGCAACCGTTCAGTTATCCGTTGGGCTGTTTGCTGCATTTGCTGGTGTTGAATATCATAAGCTTCCATTAGTTACCTCATCCTTTCTTTTGAACTCGGTTCCCTCTGGGACTCTTGTTGCATGTACCCCTCATAGTAATTGTAAGGATGATAGTTTTGCTCTTGCATATGGTAATCAGGGTATGGCTCTTGCATATGGAAGTTATGATATGGCTCATAATGATGGTAGTAATTTGGGTGTACTCCATATGGATTTTGGTATGGTTGGTAGCTGAGGTGAACTTCATAGGAATGATGGTGTGGTTGGTAGCATGGTAGTTGGAATTGTTGGTATTGTTGTGCTTGCTGATATTGTTAGGCTTGTTGCTCTTGTCTTTGTCTTTCAAGAAGACCTTGAAGCATTGACATGGCATTATCCAACTTCTGAGAAATCCTATACTCT
Organism: Erythrophleum fordii; assembly: GCA_032878935.1. NCBI lineage: Eukaryota > Viridiplantae > Streptophyta > Magnoliopsida > Fabales > Fabaceae > Erythrophleum > Erythrophleum fordii. Next base: position 17,966,316 of record JAVQMF010000038.1, read on the forward strand.
CTACAAGAATCATAGACACCTTGATTAGAGTAATAAGGATCCATTTAAAAGCAAAAATAAAATGAGAAGCACAATTACTTTCAGCACAAGTAAAATCCTAACAAATTATAACTAAAGTTAACTCAAAATCAAGAAAATAAATTTCAAATGAAGCTAAGACTTACTTAACAATCTAAAACACTCCTAAACAGAGGTTAATGACATAAAATAAACTCACAAAAATTAAAGAAAATAAATCTAGAAAAATTGAAAAAATCCTAAAAAATACTAAAAAATTCGAAAAAAGTGTTCCAAACGTTCGAATTTGGCCAAAAAATGGTCCACCAAATAGCTATGCTATTATTTTTGCTTAAAACACCTAAAAACCTTGGAAAACAAAGTTTGAGAATTTTCTGGATGCTTTGAACGAAAATTCCAGCAAGCAGGCAAATTAATACGCAACACCGAAATGAACCAATTCCAAGCTCGAAACAGAACAAAAATAAAACCAAAACAGAACCAAAATAGAGCTAAAACAAAACAAAAACACTTAGAAAACTTTCTTAAACAATTGAAACTCCAATTCCCCGGCAACGGCGCCAAATTTTGATGGGCTCGTCGTGCAACCCTAAAAATAAAACTAGGTTGAATATTAAATGCAATATAGGGCACAACCTAGGTCATCTCCCTAGGAAATGGAGTTCAATGTTCAATTAAGTTTCTAAGTATTAAAGAATCCTAAAAGCTATCTAATTTGGGGGGTTTTGGTAGAATTAAACTAACCTAAAATAAAACCAAATTAAAATTCTTAATTTCTACTTAATTGTGTGAATTATGAATGATAATGGGCTTGTGACTAGCTTTGGAATCGTCTCTTGATTTCCACTATCCTTATCCTAATCCAATTATAATTAATTCTGGTCTAAGAGTTCCTAATTGTGTTCATTGGCAAATGATCTTGAATAACCATTCAAGATTCAAGAAACTAGTAATTCAATGTTAATTGACACCTCAACTCTCATTAGATTACTAATTCTTGTAATTAAGATCTTTGAACACTTAAATTGATTGATTACTCGATTAATTAGTCTCTGAATCACTATCTAAAAATGTTTAATTAACCAACTAAACACCAAGGAATCCACAAATAGACAATTAGGCACATCAATTCTCACAAGCATTTCATCGAACACCTTGATTACACACTTGGAAATTTGTAGGAAATTGGGAAAATTCAGTACTAATTCAATCACATAATCAATCAATCAACATCCTAATTAGTGTCTAACCAGCCACTAATCAATTACACAAATTCTCAATTCAATATTCCTTAACCAAGTAAATACAAGACAGAGAAAAAGTGCTGGAAAAATAAGAAAATCTTAGCCAATATTTTGCATTCTTCTCCATGGATTCAAGCTTCCCCAAGAGCTTCCTCCTAGCTAGCCTTAGGATGGATCAGAGCTTCATATTGGCGTAGAGAGATGGAGATGGAAAAGATGGATGGTTCTGGACGTGGTTCTGTGTGTTGTGGATGAAGGGGATGGAATGGGCGAATGACGGAAGGAATGTGTGTTGTCGACGAAGTGAATAAATGAATGGGATATATGGACGAAGGGATGAAGGTGTGAATGTGGAATGGACGATGTGGATTGGATGCTGATGGTGTGATGTCCAGCCCCTCCTCGTGCTTTATTTGTTCTTCACGTGCTCAGCCATTTCTCATCCTCCAGAGCATTTTTTTCCTTCTTTATTTATGTGAGTGTAGGCCCCATTTTATTTTATATTATAATATATTCCACATGCATTCTAGACATAGCTCCTATTCCACGTGATTGCTTTTTCTGCAGCTGGAGTTTCTCACGCTGAAGATCACGTCCTCCTTTCCTCAGCACCAGCCATGCTTCTTTTGCGTTTCTGCCCAGCGTTACTAGATGTCTCATTGTGCTCAGCTTCTTCTCTTTCACCACGTTACTTCTCCTCTATTTTGCTTGAGTTTGTGAGCTGCTTCTACTCTATTTCAGCTCATTTAACTTGCATGACAGCTGCTGTCCAGACTTTAACTCACTTCCACGTTGTTTTCTTTTCTCCCATACAGCTCCTACGTGCCTTCTTTTTCTGCTCATTTAGCTCAATAAGTTCTCCTCTGTTTCTGCATGTGTATGTTGCTGCCCCTCGTGTTTAATCTGAACCCATGTAGTTACTGTACTCTTAGCTCGTGTTGCTTCCTCATGTAAACAGCATCTTCTTCTCTATTTTAGCCACGTAGAACCTGCTCAGCTGGTTCTCTTTTCATTCGACTCAAAACTGTCCACCTGCAGCACTTCATTCACTTTCATATTTAGCTCGTTGCTTTCTCTCAAAGAACCAGAACCCATGTTTACGTGTGAGCTTCTTCCTCTACAAATCAGAAACTCGAGCTAGCTTCTTCACCCTTCTACTTCAAAACCAAGCTCGTTCTGCTTCTCTTCATTTTGCTGCTGCTTCTTCTCCATGTTTGAACCAATAACTCGAGCTTCTCAACATGGCTTCATTCCCATCCAAACCAGAACTCATATCTCAAGTTTCTTCTCCACATAATCTTCACGTAACTCTTCTCTTAAGCAGAAACTAAAGCCTCTTCTGCTGCTGCCACTGCATGTATGTATGACGTTAAGTGGACTGCCACATTGTTCTTTACATCACATGGATCTGCTACATGTATTTAAGTGGATGAAGATTCAATTTCCCATTCAAAGCTCCAATTTTCATATTAAAATTCTGCACAAAAGAGTGGGAAAAATCAAATGGAATTATCCACAAAATTATTTAAAAGAGATTTATGCATTAAAAACCAATAGTTTGCAACTTAATTCCTTAAATGTAAAAATAGCCAATTAAAATCAAATTCCATTTAATTGCCTTCATTAAGCCACATTTAATTATTAAAAAGGTTAAGTTAAGAGGAATAAAGTATATAAAAATCATGCTTATCAATTAACATATATGCATGAATCAAAATCAACATCAAAATCATATCAGTCATCTTAACAAAGGAAATGATTAGGCTACTATGATTACCATCCCATACTAGTAATCATAATTCCATATGTTAAAGGCCAATAACATTAGGAGAGGCCCGTCCATGACACCCACTCCCTAATAAGCACAACCAGGGCTCAGTGTATTTGGGGTTTGATCATAACTCGGTGCCCGATTAAAGCACATGCATAGGTGGCAACTGCACCACAGCTCTACCATGGACTCACAAGGTTCAAACACAATACAATAGATAATCCAATTCATTTAGCATTTCAAATTATTCATGAACATCAAATATGAAATTAAAGCAGATATATATGCATGGAATTAATGTAGTCCCGGTTACCTCACTTGTAGACAAATATGCAAAAGTCACCAATGGTACAAAATTCTCCCCACACTACAATTCCTAAAATTTAGAATGGAGGTGTCTTCTATCAGAAACTTCAATATATCACCCTAAATCATAAGCAAAATCGTGAAAAATTAATACCCATATAATTCAATCATTGAGGTCTCAAACTAGCAGAAATACCTCAAAAAGAAGGGTTTATACTTACCTAATGTCAGCCCTAGTCTCAACCTATGAAATTTCACCATGAAAACATCAAATGACAAGTTTCAGATTTTGGGTGTGGGTGAAAATACTCCAAATGAAAAACTAATCAGGCCAAAATGAAAAGAAAGAGAAGGGGATTAAGTCATATAACTATTATCTTGACTGAATCTTGCTCTAGAAGTGAGAAATGGTGGATTCCTTGCCCCAATCCCTAGCCCCTCTTCAAACCTCCGAATTTCTTTTTTGGGTTTCAGTAAAATGGGGAAGGGGCTGAAGTGTTTTGGGTTTTAGTTGGGTTGAAGTTGGGTCTATTATGGGTCATGGGCTTACCTAAGGATCCAATGGCAAGTAGGTTCTGATTTAAACCTTGTTAGGCTAGCTTTCATGTGTTGGGTTGCAAAATTCTCATTGGATTTAGGCTAAGTTTAAAGAACTTAATTGATTTGGGTTTACATAAGGGTTATTGGGCCATTTGTAAGAGCTTGTGCAAGTTGGGTCTTAGATCTCTAATTCATTAAATTAGATTGGGCCCTCCATTAATTTAATTTAGGCTTAGATGAGGTTTCTAACTCAATTAAATTTCAAACTCATATTAATAATTTATCTCTCTAAAGTTTCCATTTGCTTAACTCGCCTAATTATCCCATATTAATTATTCTTAATTAACCCAAATCCATAATTAACACCTTAATTAATTTTATGGTGTTACATCTTTCCCCCACATGCTTCCTTCATACATTATTCTTTTTTGTTTCCCACTCAAGGCATCAGAACATGGCTTTTTCTTCATGCAACTCGTGTTGCTTCTTCATCCAGCCTAGCACACAGAACTCAAGCTCTATAGTTGCTGCTTTACGTGTTGTCTCTTCCTCGTTTTGCCCATGCATGGTTCTTCCATGTGGCTTCTCATCCTCTGTTTCAGCCATGTTCAGCTTGATAAACTAGTGCTTCATGCTTTTCTCCCGAGACTTGAGGTCTGCTCTACGTTAGCTTCCCACCAAAACATTCTTCTTTTTAGGCTCAAGTGTGCAGCTTCTTCATGCATTTTGCCCCACGCAAACTCAGCTTCTTCCTCACGTGACTTCTCTTCACTCATTTAACTCACTTTTTTTATCTAACCTATAGGTAGAAATGTAATGGCTACAGCATTCTTCTTAATGTTCACTTGCTTCCTCTATTCTACGTCACTTTCCACATGTTTCTTCCTCATATTTCTCCTCTCAAGCTTCTCCTTTCAATGTAGAACCCAAGCCTCTTTCTCCTTTGGATATGGTGGCTGCTCATTAGTGTTAGTTACATGTATGATCTACTGGACAAATGCTACATGAATGAGGAAATGGTACATGGGTTTAACTTGAGCTACCTTCCATCCAAAAATCCCTCATTTCTAATTGCAAAATGTAGCTTTCCCTCCTTTGAAATCTTGGCCCTTCAATTGATCTTGTAACCTTAAATTCTTCTTCAAATTTTCTTTCCACCATTAAAAGTCCCATTGCCTTTTAAAGTCTGCACAAATAATAAGAAAAATTTAATAAGAAAAATTCACAAAATTATTTAAGGGAAATTATGCATTAAAATCAATCATTTTGCAATTTAATTCCTAAAGTGCAGAAAATGGCCATTAAATTAGATTATCATATAATAAAATGTAATAAGCCATATTCAATTATTAAAGTGCTAAAATTGGAAGGAATAAAGTATATGAAAATTAGCAATTATCAGTCAGTATGTGGACAAGTTTATTGAGTTGTCTCGATACTCCTCTTACCTTCAAAGATATGATGATGAATCCTAGAGATGTGAATAGTTTGAGGTGAGATTGAAGCCCCTAATTAGTGATAGAGTCACTCCATAACAAATGAGGAATTTCAATAACCTTGTGGAGGTCAACAGGGTGATTAAGAATAATCTACGAGCTATCATGCCTGTTGTGACTTCAGCTAGTCAAAAGGGGGCTCTAGAACTGAAGAGGTTGAGACTAGAAAAGGACTTTAAGGTGGCACCCAGCACCAAGAAGAGAAGCAAGGTGCCATGGAATAGAAGGCTAGAGAAGGGCAGCCTTCTCGGACTCAATCATCCTCCTAACAATCCACAGTGACTTGTTTCAAGTGTGGGAAGTCGGGGCACATCTCTAGGAACTACCCCTAAATGGATACAGTGCTTCCTCCTAGGCTGCAGACCCAGGGTAGAGTGTTCGCCCTCATGTAGCAGGAAGCCAGTGCGTCCCCTAGTTTTTCTGAGGTACACTAATAGTGAATGGCTTTCCTATAATTGCCATGTTTGATTTAGGTGTTAATCACTCGTTTATATCCTATGATTGTGTGAGAAAATTAGATCAAGCTATTAATGCTTTGCCGTTTGATTTATCTGTCACTACACCCACTAGAGGCCACGTGGTTACTTCTCATGCCTATTTGAATGTCATTGTTTAGTTCAATCATTATCATACCATTATTGATTTGATTTTTATGCCCTTCCATGATATTGATCTGATTATGGGTATGAATTGGATGATTTGCCAATAATGCTGTGCTTGATTATGAACACCAGACCATATCTGTACCTACTTATAGGACCATACTTACGGTAGAAACCGAGTTATCCTTTTTGACTACTACCTAAGCTAAGAGACATTTAGAGTATGGATGTCAAGGGTTTCTAGTCTTTTTCTCTATTTAGGCTGAGGTAGAGGAAATGATAGAGGAGATCCTAATTGTCAGAGAATTCCTATAGGTTTTCCATAAAAATTTTGACTTTAGTGGTCTACCCTCTAAGAGAAAGCTAGAGTTTCCTATAGACATAGTGCCTAGGGCAGGACTAGTGTCCAAGGCTTTGTACACGATGACTCCTACCGAGCTTACTGAATTGAAAAGGCAAATAAAGGAATTGTCAGAAAAAGGGTTCATACGCCCTAGTGTTTCACCTTGAGGAGCTCCAGTGTTATTTGTGAGAAAGAAATATGGTAGCTTACGGTTGTGTATAGATTACAGAGAGTTGAATAAAGTTACCATTAAGAATAAATATCCTCTCCCTAGAATTATTGACTTATTAGACTAGTTAGCTAAGGCATCTATATTTTCCAAGATAGATCTTAGATCTCGATACCACCAATTGAGAGTGAAAACTGAAAATGTCTCTAAGACGGCCTTCAGAACGAGATATAGGCACTATGGGTTCCTTGTGATGCCATTCAAGCTAATGAATGCACCCATTGTGTTCATAGATTACATGTATAGGATATTCAGACTATATCTATATTAGTTTATGGTGGTCTTCATTAATGATATCCTAGTGTACTCCAAATCCTTTGAGAAGCATGAGAGGTATATGAGATTAGTCCTAGAGACTCTAAGAGATAAGAGGTTGTATGCAAAACTTAGTAAGTATGAGTTTTGGCTAACCAATGTGAGATTCTTAGGTCAGGTGATATCACGAGAGGGGGTCGCAGTAGATCCCATAAAGTGGAAGCTGTGTTACAGTGGGATAGACCTAGAATGATCACCGAGGTTTGGTAGGACAATATAGATGATTTATCCAAGGCTTTTCTCAGATTGCTTTACCACTGATGAGGCTGACTAAGAAAGAGACACCTTTTGTATGGGATGACAGATATGAGAGAAGTTTTCAGGAGTTAAAGTTTCGTTTGACCACTGCCCTTATACTGATTATCCTTAACCCTAGTGAGCCATTTGCGGTTTATTGTGATATCTTGGGCAAAAAGTTATGATGTATGTTGATGTAACAGGATAGAGTAATGGCATATGCCTCTAAGCAGTTAAGGCCTCATAAGGAGAATTATCCCACACATGACTTAGAGTTAGCCGCCATAGTGTTTGCTCTTAAAATCTGGAGGCACTATCTGTATGGTGCTATCACAGAGATTTACAGGGACCACAAGAGTCTAAAATACCTGTTCGATGAAAAGAAACTGAATATGAGACAGATGAGTTAGATAGAATTCTTGAAGGATTATAATTATACCTTAAAGTATCATTTAGGCAAGGCCAATATGGTGGTGGATGCCTTGAGTAAGAAGTTTGTCCATATAGCCCATATGATGATTAAGGAACAAGAGCTCCTAAAGAAATTTAGAAATATGAACCTCTCCTATCAGATGGTATTAAATAAATTGTGTCTGAGTGAAACCTGAATTGAGAATGAATTGAGGACCCAGATCTTAGATGCTCAGAAAGAGGATGAGTTCCTGAGTCAGCTCAAGAATGAGATTTCTTAAGGTAAGACCTTAGATTTCAAGGTGTCTGAAGATGGTATGATAGTATACCAGAATAGAGTCTGTGTACCTAGATAGAATGAATTAAGAGAAAGCATTTTAGAAAAGGCACATAAAAGTAAGTATACTATCCATCTAGGTGCTATCAAGATGTATCAAGATTTGATAAGGATTTTCTAGTGGCCAGGGATGAAAAATGATGTAATGGATTACATGGCTAGATGTTTAGTGTGTCAGGGGATAAAAGTGAAACATTAAAGACCTGTTGGGTTGTTATAACCCCTAAATATCCTCAAGTGGAAGTGGGATAGTATAGCCATGGACTTTATTATAAGATTACCCAGGACATCTTCTAGACATGATGTTATCTGTGTAGTTGTAGATAGAATGATGAAGTCTACATACTTTTTAACTATCAAGGCTACTTATACACTGGATAAATATCAGAGAGATAGTGCGACTTCATGGAGTACCCAGTAGCATAGTTTCAGATAGAGACCCTAGATTTACATTGAACTTCTAGAGGTCATTGCAGTATGCCTTAAAGACCAAGTTACAGTTTAGTACTACATATCACCTTCAGACAAATGGTTAGACTAAGAGGACTATCTAAACCCTAGAAGACATATTGAGGGAATGTGTGTTAAAGATGAAGGGTAATTGGGATACATATTTACCATTAGTAGAATTTACGTATAATAATAGTTACCATTCCAGTATCCAGATGGCCCCTTTTGAGGCTTTGTATGGGAGAAAATGCAGATCCCCTCTATGTTGGGTTAAGCTAGGTGAGAGGAGCTTGATAGGATCTGAGATTGTGCATCAGACCACTTAACAAATAGAAATGATTAGGAAGAAACCCCTCACAGCTTAAAGTAGGCAAAAAAGCTATGCTGATAAAAGAAAAAGGCCATTAGAGTTTAAGATTGAAGACTATGTGTTCATCCAAGTGTCTCTAGTGACAAAGGTGGGTCAGTCAATGAGGATAAGGAAGCTCAATCCTAGGTATATTAATCCATTTGAAATTTTTGAGAAAATTATACCCATGGCTTATCAGATAGCCTTACCTCTTAATCTAACCCAAATTCATGATGTTTTTCATATTCTCAGTTGAAAAAGTACTTATCAGGCCTCTCACATGTCATAAAATATAAGCATGTTCAATTGCAGGAAAATCTTTCCTATACAGTGAAATCGGAGAGAATTGTGGATGCTAAATTGAAACAACTGAGAAATAATAGCATTCCTTTAGTGAAAGTGGTCTAAAAGGGTCTGACATATGAGGAAGCGACTTGGGAACTCAAGGAAGAGATGATAATGAAATATCTAGAAATTTTCCCTTAAGGTATGTGTTTAAATTTCAGGGACAAAATTTATTTAAAGGAGATGGAAATGTAACATCCAAGATTTCAAAAAATTTTCTAAGTCTGCTGGCTATAACCAGGACCACTGTTAACTATAATGAATTTACCTATTTGCTATATCAAGTTTCTAATTAGCTACAGCGAAGGTGATGGTTCACCATAGCAAGGATGCAACCTACTATAGCGAGTTCATACGTCCCATGCAAAATCTAGGGAGTTTCTCGCAATAGTAAGCACCGTATCGAGAACAGGGGACCTGGGACTGATAAGCTATAACGAGAATTGATCTAGAAAAAGTGTGAGAAAATAGACTTTTGCTTCTAACTAAAGTTTCCTCTGCTTAAGATCGAGGGAGAGCTCATCTAAGAAGGGCACAAAGGAAGAGGAAGGGAGAAGGAACGAAACCAAGGAAACAGTGAGAGAAACTTAAGATTTTCATAACATTCCTTCATGAAATTTTGTTCTTCCCTCTTTGCCCTCTCTTTTATGGTTTTGTTTATTGAATTGGCTCTGTTTTTAGCTTGGTCTAAGGAGGGAGAGTAGAATTTCAAAGGAAAGGCTAAGGCAAAGGGAAATACTCTTAAAGAAAGCTTGAATTCAAGGTAGATATCTATGTATCTTTGCTTCTTGTGTGTGTTGGTTCTACCAACTTGAGAACTAGTAAAGGGAAGATGTAACACCATAATTTCTAGCTTATTTTATACCTTTAAATAACTCATTTATAAGAATCATGAAAATTTTTCAAGAAAAAGGCATTAAAATAATGACTATTTTAATGTTACATTGTGTATAAAAATTCCATTCAGTATCACATGAACCATGTAAGCTTATACATCACATTCTCATATTTAATTACATGATTACAACTCGTTTGCATCATTAAAAGTGGCCTACATATCATGGAGACCTAAGAGAAGCATAAAATACATGTATATATTTTCGGCTAGATTTTCCTCTTGTTTGTCATAATCTTTGGAAAATCATAACTAATTCTAGAAAACTTAAAATCATTTATTCTTGGCCATTATGGAAAGCTACACATGTCTAATTCATGATAAAAATATGTCCAAATCATAACATCTAACACAGAGAACATTTGACATTCGAAATGGTCTAGACGTCAAGCTGTTCACTAGTGCTATCACAGAACTCTGCAGCAAATTTCGAAAATGTCCAATTAATTTCATAAAAATCAAATCCATACAAATGATACCAATATGAAATCCATGGATGTTAACTAGAGGGGAAAAATAAATCTAGACTAGCGCAGGCATGCCAGACCTCAAAATCTAATCAAACAGTAACAGAGGTCGGCTGGAGTTCCTAATACTATATAGAATTTTTAAAAATTCATATCTCCCTATGTAGACATCCAAGTGAGGTGTTTCTAGTTGGCACAAGTCACTATGAATGTTTAGTTTCTTTGTATAAAATTTTGTGTCAATTGGACATCATTTGAGCCTTGTGTGACAAATTTCATTTTTGAACCAGTATGAACAGTGATATGACTAAAACTAAAAAATTTCTCAACTTTGAAAATTCATCAAATATTCTCTAGACCTCTAAAAATTTTGTTCTTTAACTTTCCAAAAATCTCTCAACAAGATCTAATTCCATGCCAAATCTTAGATTAAGAAAAGCACATTTGGACAAAAAGTGACATAGGGTTCTAAATTGGTCAATTTTGGCTCTATATGAGATAGTAAAATGTCCAAATGGCTTTTCTTGGGGTTTGGCACCTCTTGGGCAAGTCTAAAAGCATAATTAGGACTTGTGTGAGCTACCCAAATGGTCTCAATACTCATGCATCTCATTTTGGCTATCTCACCCACACTTATGCATAATTCCATAATACCATTAAGGAAGCTACAATACCATAATATGTTCAAATTTCATTCTAGTGATCACATAGCATATTCTCCCATTTATACATGACATAATATCATGATCACATATGTTCATAACATTATAATACATATACATCCATGGATTACATCATTTGCCAATTGTATGATTTCAAAGTAATAAAATTCAAGCACTTTGTTGTCATCCTCTCATCCTCAAGGTGGTTGGCTTCCATTACCTTGCTCTCATAGTCCACTTAGCATATTAGAACATTGGAGAGGAGGGGATGAGATTCAAAGAATCCCAATAGCTTATCTCCCATTCAATCATACATAAAGGATGCAAAATAAGTCTTACAAATGCATGCATGACATATGGACATGTGCAATCATTCAAAAAGCAATTTCAACACTTGAGTAAGTCATACATAATATATAAAAGCTTGCCAAGCAAGTGGATTGGCCTCACCTAATTACTTGTAGATGTTGGACTTGCCTCACCCATTTTTTAAGAGGTTCTTAGACTTAACCTTGCTTTTAGGAGTCAACCTCACTTTTGGGAGACTCTTTACTTTGTCTCAACCAATCTTAAGGGTTCTTGGCTCATCCTCACTATGGCTAAAAGTTCTTGGCCTCACCACACTCAAGCAAACCAGAGCAAGCATCATAAACATCATTTGAAAAACATAATGCATCATCATGGTAACATAAAGTAAGAGCTCATGCTAGAACATTTCTCATAGCTTAAAATGCACATACACATATTCAAAGACAAGTAAAGTAAACAATCATGCATGAGAGAAGGAGGAGTGGGCTACCTTGGAAGTAAGCACACACTTTTTCTCTTGAATTTTTCTCTTGGGCTAGACACATCATATGGAAGCCAATTATACTCTTGAATTAAATTCTAAGGCCACACATTCACTAGAAAAGTTAGGTGACTCATAAGGCTCTTTTATGGTTCCTGATAACCATGATATTTTATATATTTTAATCCCCTAACTTAGGCATTTTAATGTCCAAATATGGCTTTAAGACTTTAATTAGATGAGATTTCATTTTAATAGCCATTTCTATATTTTAGGAGTTAATTTGCAAAAATTTAGTTTTTAATGCTCATTTTATCTTAAATAATTTTTGCGAATATGCCTATTTGATTTTTTCCACTCTTTTGTGTAGAATTTTAATATGAATTTGGAGCTTGAATGAGCATTTGATTGAAAGAAAAGAAGAAGAAGAAATGAGGGCTTCAAGTGTATAAGTTGATGAGGAAAAACTACAAGAGAATGCTTGAATTCCACGGGCTGGATGAAGAATAACGTGGGACTTCTCGAGTAGAAAACAATCAAAATAGAAGAGGTAGCATGCATGGGAGTATATCATGGAGAAGACATGAGAAGTTGGCCACAGGATGAGTAAAGGAATAACGTGAAACGAAGAAGCTTTTTGAGCTGGAGATTGGAGAAGTGCAGTAGCTGAACAGAGGTCTTGAGTTTGACGTGGATGAGAAGTCCAGGCTATATAGAATGAAGAAAGAGTTCAGGTGGAGTCAATAAGAAGCCAAGGGTTGGAACTACATGTTCTCGTGTGAAGGAAGAAGCCACGGGCAGAAGAAAAGCAAGCACATGGGAGCTGGATTCATAAAAGAAAAGGGAGAACTCACTCGAGTAGAGACAGAAGAAAACTACGTGGAATAAGCTGCACGAGAAAAGCCACGAGTTGGAGAAGAAATAAACACACATGCAGAACAGAAGTTGACGTGGCCAGAAGTTGCAGCAGAAACAAAAGAAAATGAAATGTAGCTGAAGCTTGGTTTTGACGTAAGAGAAGAGCTACATGCAGAAACAGAGGAGCTGCATGAAGAAGCAGAAGAGAAAATGAGTTGGAGCTTTTGAGCAGAAATAAAAACACACATGCAACAAAGGAAAGGGAGCTAAGCTGGAAGATGAACATGAGCTAAGAAAGAAGCAAAGGCTGGGTTGAAGGAGCTGGAAACAAAACACAAACCAGCAGCAAATGAAGAAGAAGATACACGAAGGAACATGACGTGAAACGCTGGAGCTACGCATGGAATTCAAGTGGAATATAATAATAAAAAGAAGCGGGACGCACACCTTATTTCACATGCATTTAGGTACGGGTAATTGGCACAAAGGGAGAGCACGTGAATCATACAAAATTCACGTGAAAGAGAAAAGGAAAACAACTTCGGGCAATTAGCAAATAAGAGAGCACGTGAATGATTAAAGAGAGCATGTGAATGGATTATTACGGGGCAGAGGGAATAAAACACATCATTCATTCGCTTATTCCACACACGAGAATTCACGTCATCCACTTTGCCCTTCGCCTTCATCCAGAGACGCCAGTTTCATCCACTCCTCCATTCTCATTCCACTTCCATGAAGCTTTGATTCATCCTTGAGGCTAGTTAGGAGGAAGCTCTTGGAGAAGCTTGAATCCTTAGAGAAGAAGTAGAATTTTGGCTAAGATTTCTCAATTTCCTACACTTTTTCTTTTTCTTGTACAATCTCGGTTGAGTTGTATTTGATTAGGAATTTGTGTAATTAATTAGTGACTGGTTAGACACTGATTAGGAAGCTTTTCTTGTTGATTAATTGATTGGATTTGAATCTGATTTTTCATTATTCTCTCAATCTCCCATGTATGCCACAAAGATGTTCGATGAAATGCATGAGTGAGATTATGTGCTTAATTGTCTATTTGAGAATTCCTTGGTGTTTAGTTGGTTAATTAAATATTTTTGGATGATGAATAAGAGGATAATTAATCAGTTAATTAATCAAATTAGGTGTTCATTGATCTTAGAGACAAGAGTTAATGAATTGGTGTAGGATTGAGGTCTCAATTCAATATTAATTTGTTTGTCTCTTGAATCTTGAATGGTTATTCAAGATCATTTGCTAATGAACATAATTAGAAACTCTTAGGCCAGAATTAATCATAATTTGATTAGGATAAGGATAGTGGATACCAAGGGACAATTCCAAAGCTAGTCACAAGCCCATTATCACCCATAATTCTCCAATTAGATAGAATTTAAGAATTTTGATTCAATTTAGTTTTAGGTTAGTTTTATTCAATCAAAAACCCCCAAATTAGGTAGTTTTTAGGATTCTTTAATACTTAGAAACTCAGTTGAACATTGAACTCCATTTCCAAAGGAGATGACCTAGGTTGTGCCCTATATTGCATATTTAGTTCAACCTAGTTTTATTTTGAGGGTTGCGCGTCAAGCCCGTCAGTTCTATAATGCACTTAATGAAGCAACCTTAAGAAAACATTATCTTGGATCCATTCTATCTATTCATTTATGATTATTGACTCCATTCAAACCTCTTGGAGTCATCACACAATTAAATCAAGGAGTATAACTAGATGTTACTTCTTTAAGCCATAATATGGAACATATAAGGCCATCTCACTTTATATGGTTTTTAAATTTTTTTCAAGGCTTCCTCTCATACTTTCCCATCATACATGATGCAAAACTAAGCTTGGAAGGAATTAAAAAACTCCCTAGGTGCATGAACTCTCCTTACCTGAAGCTATGCTTCCATATAGCACTAATGGAGTTTCTTTACGTTCTTTGATAAGAAAATCATGTAGGAAACTCTCTTAGTGTCTTAGGAACTCATATGAATACTTAAACATCATAAAATATGGCTACGGTTCATGATAGAGTTCAAGGTGCAATCAAAACCCTAAATTCCATAACTTGCGTTCTAAAGCTCCTTTTTTAATTCTAGTTATATATTCTTAATCCTCACACTCTATAACCTTTAGTTCCATCAAGAACACATAAAGAAAAACTCTCTTCCTCACTTTCTCTCTCTAGACCTAAGTTTAAATGGCTTGAAAATACAAGATTTTTGTAAGTGTTTCAAGTGAAGTCTTACCTTAAAACGGAGCTCTTTTCGCATAACTTATTTTCCATCAATTGATTTCTTGAAAAGAGTTTCTTTTTGGCTTGGGTTAGACTTAAATATTCAAGTTTTCAAGAAAAGAAAACCACCATTAGAGAGCTCTTAGAGATAGGAACAACTTTTCTAACTAGCATAAGATGAAATAGGATCGTTTACTTACCTAAACAGAAGCTTAAACTTCTCCTCTCTCTCCTCCCTTAATGTCATACCATTGCTACCCTTTTTTCTATAAATGGAAGTTTGGAGAAGGTGATAAGGTGTAATCTTACTTAAGAAGTCTCTTTTACAATTTTTCAAAATAATCATTTTGCCCTTATACGCCTATTTGCTCTATTTAGGCTCATTTTAACTCCTTTTTGAAAATCGTCTTTTCTATCATAAAATTTAGGTTCCCACTTAAATAAAATACCTTTGGAATCACTCAAATTAGAGCTAAAATCTTTTCGAATGAATCAGTCAAAGTTTGAGTCAACCAACGTTAGAAAATATCCACCGAAGGGGCTTTAGCTATCCCAGGCCTTCTCATGATTTTCAAGCCCTTTGAAAACCCTGGGGAACTCAAAACTTTCATTTAAAAAGCTCTCTTGTGTGAATTCCAAAATTTGCTCAAAATGATGAAAATGCCTTTACATTTCATCAATCTTTCATCATAATTTATTTCTTTATTCTAACTTCATTTTTCTTTTCATCTGAGCCTAAGATTCTCATTTTTAGGAGTCTAAAATGCTTTCTAAATTTTTTGAGACCTTAACTAAGTCATTTCGGGGGACTTCCTTTTATATTCGGTGAATTTCGTTCGTTGACGGAGAAACCATACGTTACGTTTCTCTCATTTTTAGAGAACCGGATGTTACAGAAAGCAATTCTAACCTAGATCAAGTATAAAACTCATGAATTAATATGTGGGAAGCTGGGAAATGCAAAGTAAGTGGAGGAAAAACCATTAAACTTTAAGATAGGAAATATAAGGGTTCTTGAACATTTTGTACAATCTGATTTTGTCTAAGAATCCCCAACCTTTGTGAGTATTTGTTTGAGTTCCCAAGACCCCTAGGAAGTTTCCCAAGTGCCTTTCCCTTCAAGGAAAATTTAGAAGTTTCATTAGACCTTTTATGGAAGCATAGATAAAGTATGCTTCTTAAATATGTGGTTGATGCTTTGGCTTATTCCAAGAGAGTAATTACATGCTATGTGTTGTGTATAGGCCAAAAAGATCAAGCCTCATCTAGTTGTGGTTGTGAGACTAAGAAGGGAAAAGAGAAATTAGAAAGGAAGAATTGTGTTTGAGTGTCAAGGTAGCTCTTCACTCTTTCTTATTGCATTATTGGATGTATGATGGTCTTTGTATGCTTGTGTGATATTACCTCATTGCATTGGTACCAATATGCTTATGTTTTGGGTTGTGAAAATTGCTCTTTAAGGATGAGGTGGTGCCAAAAGTCCCTTATGATGGGTGAAGTAGAGCCAAAAATCCCTAAAAATGGGTCAGACAAGGCTAAAAGTTCCTAGACCAAGGGTGAGGACAATCCAAAAGTGTCCAAAATAGGGTGAAGCTATACCAAAAGTCCCTAGAGCTTATTCTTGGCATTGATATGATTTTCATGGCATGTAAATCATGTGTTGTATGATTTTTAATAGTTGGATGCCTACTTGCATGCTTTGACATGTTTATATGCCTTGATTACTTCCTTGAGTGAGTGTATGAGCTATTGAGATTCCATGAATCTAGCACCCTTCCCTCTCCCATCTCATATTGTCTAGGTGGAGCTCAAAAGCCAAAGATTAGAGGTCATGAAGCATAAATGGCCATCTCTTGACACTTTTGCATGAGTATGTATAGTTTTGATATATAAGAAAGTCAAAGTGCTTATGTATATATTATTTTTGAGTTGTTACAATTAGAGCAAATGTAAAAGTATGTATATGTGATGTGTGAACCATGTATAGAACCAAAGCAATGAAAATATGAGATTTGGTCACTTGGTGGCTTGTATGTAGTAGTGCATTCTTGCCTGTAACATGGTGAATTTGAGATGTGTGATGGGTTGGACCACTTGGGCAACTCTTATATTTTATTTTTATGCTTTAAAACTTACCCAAGAAGTGGTAGCGCATTTAAAAAGCCATTTGAACCACTTTTAACCCATATAGGGTGTTAAATTCCCCATATTCGTAAGCTACATCAAGATTTGACCAAAGGGCCTATTCTTGGTCTAAAGCTTGCCATGCTTATAGGTCCTATCTAGAGCTTTTTGAGAAGTAAAAGTGCATATTATTTGGAGCTCTAGATAATTTTTGGTGAATTTTCTAAGTTGGCAAATTTTGATAGAAATGACATTGTTACTGTGCAAATGGTTAACAACTTCACCTCTATCACACGTGGGTCAAACGATCTCCAATGGCTATGAAATTTTATAAAGAGAAACTAGACATTCATAGTGACCTATATCAACTAGAAACACCTCAATTGGAGGTCTATGGAAGGAGAAATAATTTTCTAACCTTTTGAGTCAGTATCAGGAATGCCAACCAACCTTGGCTACTGTTCTATCAGTTTTCAAGGTTTAAAGCCTTTTGAACTAGTCTATCCTTATTGTTTCCTCTATTTAATATCTGTAACTTTCAAAATTAGTAAATTTTTCCTAGATTGGACATTTTTGGAATTAGTTATGAATTTTTGAAGTTCATATCAGTAAGTTATATTAAAAACACTGGGAAGTCTAACCTTTCAAGGCTTTTTATTGTCAAACATGGTCCAAATGATATGGCTATGGCTTGGAATTATTTTTAGTATAAATTTAACATCTAGATCTTGCTAGAAAGTATTATTTTATTAATTCCCATTTTTCTAGAATTAATTATGATTTTTCAAAGTTAAGGTTAAAAACTTGAATTTTAGACCGGTGAGAAAAATGTAATTTTTCTAGTTTTTGGCTTCAAATCCATGGTTCATAGATTGTTTTATGATATGTATGAGTTATATAAATGGTTTTTGAGTAGAGAATATAAGTGATGGGTTCATGGGACCCACAGGGCAAAGTATGAACATTTAAACCCTGACATGATGCATTAAAATGCCACGATTTTAGTCCTTTTCTTTGGAAATTATATGGAATCAATTTTAAATGATGGATAATCGAGGTTAATATATTATGGTGTCACAGAGCTCATTCTCACCTTACCAATTGCATTTATGCACAGCACATCATGGCATATAGGTGGCAAAAACTTATGCATTCATTCATTTAGTTCCAAAATAATTACAAACATCATGTATACATACGATTGAACTTGCTCAAAGGTCTACATCATATATACATCCCACGGTTACATATCTTGACATCAATATGTCATAAAAAATGCCTATTTTTCCTATTCCTTTGTTAAAGTCTTAGTATTCAAGGCTATTGGTCTCCATTTCTTAGTCCACTTAGCTCACTTAAACATAGTTAGGCATATGTAGGGGGAAGAGTGAGATTCAAAAAATCCCAATAGCTTTTAACCCTTTCAAACATACATAATAGATGCAAATTCATGTCAAAGAATGCATGTATAATATTCAAGCTACTAGTGAACATACATAAAGCATTTGTCTTATCATACAAACTCATATATAGCAAACATAAATTCTTAAGGGCATTGGTCTAGCCTCACCCATCTTTCTTGGGACTTTTAGATTTGCCTCACCCACTTTCAAGGGACTTTTGACTTGGCCTCACTCTTCTTGAGACTTTTGACTTAGTCTCACCCATGCTTAGGGACTTTTGGCTCATTCTCACCCTTGCTAAGAGACTTTTAGTATCACCAAACCCATTTAAGCTATATTGCATGTATAAACATTTTTCAAGAAATATAATGGTACCATAACATGTAAGCAATGGCTTAGAAAATTTCTCATAGTTCAAACATACATACAAGCACTCAAAAACAAATAAACATCCAAGGAATGTATAAGAGAAACGTTAGAGAGCTATCTTGAAGCAAGATTCACACACTTTTCTCTTGATTATTCTTCCCTTCTCTCAGCCACACACTTGCAACTAAGTGAAGCTTGAATATTTTGGCTTAGACATATGAAATAGGACACAATTACATCATGGAAGCAAGCTCTAACATCACACACATTCTATGTAAAGCTACTTTGTTATATGGCTTCATTATGATTCTATACAAGACTTAATGAAGCAACTATTAGAATTCATGATCTTGGCTCCATTTTCTCCTTTAATCTAAGTCTCTTGACTCCATTTAGACTCTTTGGAGTCATCACAATTTCATTCCCAAGGGCCTAGATACAAGTTTCTTCTTTAAGTCTCATTATGGAGCCTACACCTCCATCTCACAAACCAAGATTTCTAAATTTATTTCAAGGCTTCCTTTGATGTTCTTCTATCATACTTAGCCCTTTTCTAGCCTTAGAAAAGTTTAAAACTCTCCCTAAGTGCTCATGGTGGTCCTGCCTAAGACATAGGCTTACTTGGAATGCCCATGGATTTTGCAACTTTCTTTTAGGGAATTGGCACATGTGAGACTTCTTAGGTGTCTTGAGAATCCATATACACTATTAGACAACTAAAATTACCACTAGAAAGCTTCACACATATCAAGGTGCAACAAAATCACTAGGTTTTGGTAGCTTGATTTATAATGCTTCTTTTTAGAATTTTTTTGCATATACTTATTTCTCATACTCTAAAACAAAGGTTTCATGCTTGGTCTTAGTTAGAATTCACTCCCTCTTAGGTGTCCTCTATGTGGCTACAAATCATCCATGGGGAAACGAGGAGAAGGAAGCAAGAAAAGCCATGAAGTTTACCTTGTTTCTTAGCCTTTTCAAGAGCTCTTCCACTTGCTACAAGAATCTCCTTCAAATTCTAACTTCCTACCTCTGAACAAGTCCCAAAATAGTCCCAACTCACACACCAAAATCATAGGAAAAGAGAAGAGAAGGAGGAGAACAAGTTTGCTAAAGGAAAAAGCATGAAAAATCAAGGATTTTCTTACCTTTTTGCTTGGTTTTCTCGTCCCTTCTTCCTCCCTCTTGGTGCACTTTCTTAACTAGTCTCCCTCTAGTTTGGGCAGAATTTAGGCTAGTTAGAATGAGGGGAAAGAGAGGGATGTGGTATATATAGGTAGGGAACTCGTTAGAAGCTTTTCAAAATTTTAATTTTGTCCTTCATTCTTGGTTTCATCCTTTAAGGCTTATTTCAACTATTTTTTAGAACCATTTTTTCTGTCATAAAATTTAGGTCCTCTAACTTATAAAATGCCTTTAGAATCACCTAAATTAGATTTAAAACCTTTCCGAACGAACCAGCCAAAGTTTGAGTTAACTGACATTCTAAAACATAAACCAGAAGGGTTTGAATCATTTTAAGGGTTCCTATAAGTTTTAAAACCTCTGAGAACCCTAGAAAACTGAAATTTTCTATTTAAAAATCGCTCCTTTAAGTTTTCTAAAAAATGCCCAAAATTACAAAAATGCCACTACCTTTCGTTTGATTTTATTTAGTCAATCCGGCTCTAGTTTCTGGGCATCCTAAGCCTTGGATCCTCATTTTCTATTATTTAGGATTTTGTCCTAATTTTATTTGGTCTCAACTTGTTCATTTTAGAAGACTTTCTTTTATATCTTGTCCATTTTTATCACTTTTATGAAAACCAGGTGTTACATAAACCAAGCTATATTTAAACATGTCTAGACTCTAGAGAAACTAACGAATAAGAGTCTATATCAAATTTCTAAAGAAAAAGAAGCAAAACTTCATATGACCTTCCTTAAAGTGGTGTCTCAGCCAAGAAGAGAATTGGATACCTAAGGAGTAAGTCTTTGAGTTCTAATGAATTTAAAGAATTAGATATGATGAATAAGTAATTATGGAAGCAATGGATTGAATTTAGGAACCTTAGAATGGAAGTTGAAATTTTAAGGGCCTAATGGAGGTTAATGAAGCAAGTTGCTTATAAATCCTTCTAACCAAGCATGTAATGATTCTAATGAGCTTCTTAAGAGTTATAAGACTTGTAGAAAGCAATAGTTTGGGGTTAGGAAGGCAAGAATCAAGGATTGCTTCATTATAGACCTAAAACTAACTTTATGAACCATATTAAGTCCTAATGAGATTCAAGAAAGATAATGAAGCTTAGAATGAGTTCTATGGGATTAATTTGCCTTGTAATTGTCATATGTAGATCAAGCTAACCCAAACTCACTCACTTATGGGTGCCAAGCCAAGGAAAGTAAAGGAAAAGAAGACTAATAAGTGGGATTGTGATACAAGTGCCTAAAATCACAATGTAGTTTTATTTCCCTTTCCTGTATACATTTAAGTGCTTGAATGATTTGAAATGATTCCAATGAGTTTCTTGAGAGTTATAATGTAACACCTGTCCTAGTATCTAAGTACTTAGCATATAATTTGAAGCATTAGTCATAGGGACCCCAAATATGCACGATGGGCTATAAACCCTATCCGTAAATCATAGGCCCAATTATCTATATTGATATAACAATGGAGGCTCTGCCTCTTTGAATATAATTAAAGATCTAAATGAGGGCTCAGCCCTATT
The DNA here is from genome assembly GCA_032878935.1 of Erythrophleum fordii. Lineage (NCBI taxonomy): Eukaryota > Viridiplantae > Streptophyta > Magnoliopsida > Fabales > Fabaceae > Erythrophleum > Erythrophleum fordii. Next base: position 17,987,831 of record JAVQMF010000038.1, read on the forward strand.
TCCACACAAACTCCTACTCAACAATTATTTCATAATTTGAGGGCTCTGCCCATTTTATTCAATTCAAATCACTAAAAACTCAGAGTCCACAGCTTAGGCAAATAAACTAAAGTACCCAATCCACAAAAGTAAATCCCAAATTACTAAGCATAACAAATAAGTAAAACAAGGTCCTATTAACCAAAATGATTAAATTATGATTAAAATATTATAGTCCAAAAACAATAAAATTAGATACACGTCCTAAGGTAATGGCAAACAGTAAATAGTAACCTAGCATATGCTCAGGGAACACAAGAGCTAGTGGCTCACTCCTCCGATGCCTTCCCTTGTCTCCTATTCAATCCTTCACCTAGAAATGTTAAAGGAAAGCGGTGAGCACTAATGTCTCTGACGGGTCGTGTCACACAACCCCCAAAATAAAACTAGGTTGAATTAAAATTTATAGTTAGTAACACAACCTAGGTCATCTTCCTTGGAAATGGAATTCAATATTTAATTAGATTTTCTAAGTGTAAGAGGACTCTAAAAATTACCTAATTAAGGAGGGTTTGATCTAATTAAAGTAAGTAAAATGAAATTGAATTAAAACTCCTAATTACTACCTAATTACATGAATTAAAGAATGAATGATAGAGATGTGACTAGCTTTGGATTTGTCCCTTGGTATCTACTATCCTTATCCTAATTTAATTGTGATTAATTCTGGTCTAAGAGTCCCTAATTATATTCATGGCAAATGATCTTGAATTACCATTCAAGATTCAAGAAATTAACAATATAATGTTAAAATAAAACCTCAATCCTATGTTAAATTATTAATTCTTTTCTTTAAGATCAATGAACACTTAATTTGATTGATTAAACGATTAATTAGCCTCTGAATCATCACCCTAGGATGTTTAATTAACTAATCAAACTCCAAGGAATCCTCAAATCCAATAATCAAGCACACAATTTCACTCATGCATTTCATCAAACATCTTGATAGCATACATAAAAAATTACATGATAATGAAAAATTCAGTACTAAATCCAATCAATTAATCATTCAAAAAGTATCTTAATTAATGTCTAACTAACCACTAATTACAAACAACAGAAATTCTCAATCAAATACATCTCAACCAAGCATGTACAAGAAAAAGTAAAAGTCCTAGAAAAATAAGAAAATCTTAGCCAAAATTCCTTTGTTATCTCCATGGATTCAAGCTTCTTCAAGGTCCTCTTCCAAGCTAATCACAAATGGAGGATTAAAGCTTCATTGGAGGTGGAATAATGGAGGAAATGGGATGGAATAAGGAGATGTAGCTACGGCGTTATGGATGGTAAATGGATGGAGTGTTTTATTTTATTCGATGGAATGAGATAAAATGTGAATGAATGGATGATTCTCCCATCACGTGACGTGCTGCCCCCTTTTGCCTCTGCCCAGACCTTAGCATGTTCTTTTCCTTCTTGTGGGCCCCAATCCACTTCATCACATGAGGAGTGTGTACTGGAAGCTACGTGGGCAGCACACAAGACATGCATAAATGAAGCCTCTCATTTTCCTTTACATGCCCGTATGTATTACTTTAGCCTTCATCACATTCTGCCCGTAGCTTCTCTTTTTATTTTTTAACAACCCATACCCTTCACGTGCTTCTTTCATTTATCTCTCATGTGTTCTTCTCAAGCTCATTTAACCTACTATTCACGTATTCCACTCGCTCTCCTCAATCAGAAGCTTTAGCTGTCTTTTTTTTTAATTCATTCCCACATGTTTTACTGGATGTTACTGCCTGTGTATATTTCATTCTTTGTTCCTTCTCCCCACGTGCTTCTTCATACGTGTTTTCTCCATCGTGCATTTTCATTTAATTCTTCCACATCAACCCAAGCTCCTTTTGCGCATCTCTGGAGCTCACCCAGCCAGCTTTGCTCTTTGCGTTCTTGACGTTAATCCCCTTCCTCACGTGCTACAGCTGGTGCTTCCACGTTCTGGTATCTAATGTGCTTCATAAAACTTCCCATGTGTATATCGTGCATGAATGAGATGTGGCTTCCCTCATTCTGCCTCTGCATGTGTATGTATTTGAGCTTCTTTTATTTCTTCCCACTTAACTGCTCCCTCTTCGCGTTCTGCCTCTCAAACCTGTAACCTCTCTTCCACCAGCTCTCCATTTGCCCATGTGATGCTTCTTTCTCATTTATTTCATTCTTTCCTCCCATAACCCATAGCTTAAGTGAATGCTGCCCAGCTTCTTCATTTAACTCAGCTCCACCTTCTTCCTCTCAAGCTTCTTCTTTTTTCCTTTCTACACATTCTATTCACAGCCTTGTTCACTTGTTTTGTGGGTTAATGAGTGAAGCTCCTTTGGCGTGTTTGTTCTGCCCCTTCTCCATGTGCTTCCTACAAGTGAGTAGCTACTGGACCATGCATGTGAATGAATGGATGAGAGTGTGTGTTATTTGTGTGACTTGGTGCTCTATTTACATGGAAGAATGATGGATGACGTTAGACTCTTAAAACAGTGGCTGTACATATTACGTGAGCGTAACATGAAGGTGCAACCACACATGAGCTAAGGGAGAGGGAAGTGTGTGATGTTTAGAGGTATGCCTTCTTGTGTTTGCTCAGTCATAAGCTTCCACGTGAGTTGATGCAATTGTGAAGCTCTTTCTATTGTGAATGCTAGCCATGCATGTGTGTGTGGTAAGTCTAGAGCCTATGAATCAACGTGTGAGAAAACCCAAGTGTGTGTATGGAAATTAAACTCATGACATGCTAGATGAGTGTTGCTTGTGTGAGTGACCACGTGGAAAAACAAGAAACCATGTACAAGTGAGCTGCTATGTGGAATGAATGTGAATGAATTTGCATAAGCTCCTTCCTTCTTCTAAAACCTCTATCATCTCCTAAATTCTCCTCCAACCTTTAAATTTAAATTACCAAAAGCTTGCACAAAAAGAATGGAAAAGAAAACTAAATAGGAATATTTACAAAAATTATTTAAGAGATTTATGCATTAAAAATCCAAAATTTTGTAAATTAATTCCTAAATTGCAAATATGGTCAATAAAATCAAATCTTGTTCAATTGAATTACTTAAGCTATATTTAATCCTAAAAAGGTCCAAATTAAGAGGATTAATATATGTAAAAATGGCATTTATCAATCTCAATAACCGTGACTTTTACCATGTACATACGACCCAACAACTACATACAAATAACATACCATAGGCATACATGCAATTCTATTAGCATTATTATTAATTATTAGCATAAAAGATCACTGGGTATAATTCATGAGTTATATAAAAAATGATAATATGTAGTATGTGCAACCTCTATTATTTCTCCATCCAGCCTTATACTATTGACTAGAACCATAGGCTTATTCACGATCTAGCCCACACACTGGACCGACCAAAGCTCCTTCGGTACTTAAGATGTATCTAGCCAAAGGTACAGAGCCCAAGCCCAGACTATGGCTCCCCTCCTTAAGGAACTAAACCAAGAGGTGTCACTATCCCACATTCTCCCTTTACAAACCCAGCCAGGTAAGTATTGAGGAAAGGAGCCCTATAAAAGGCCAACCACTATGCGTGAAGTGGAGGCAAACCACGTGGTCACAAATTCATATGTATATCAACATCATCATCTCCTCAATCCCTTACCAATGCATATCAGTTATATACATCATTCACAACACATACAAGCATGCTTGAAAGAATAAAACTACTCCAAAATATCACAATACCAGTTCCAAAATGGCACAATATTTGTTTGAGTTCACAAGCATGCTTGAAAAGGAAGCTACATCAAAATTATATTACAGCTACAAACATGCTTGACAGGATTCCAGTAATTCCATTAATTCAACAACAATTTCCTGTATCATCTCATACCCAGTCTATATACCTATACCATGCTTAGCAAGATAAAAAAAATTTTATTTAATGAACCACATAACAAACATAGTTTGCACACACATGGAAAAACCCCCCAATTACCTATTCTCCTTAGCTCACAAGATAACCAAATAGCAATTCAAGTAGTAAATGCTTTCAGCAAGAGTCTATAGAGATCACACATATACAAAAATATTAATATTTAATTCAAAACTACTAAAGAATTATCCTAAAACTACTCTAGGACCTTAAAACTGCCCTAGAGAATCCAAGATTTCTTTTTTAAATCCATATCCCTTTATAATTTAATTAGTTCATTAGATTAGTCAATTTGATGTCAAATTTTAATTTACAAAAATTCTCAAATTCCTAAATCTTAATTTCTAATCTAAATTCATATTATAGATATCATATATATAAATTATATATATGAAAATTCATATGATATATGATATATAATATTATATATATTCATATTATATTATATTATATATAAAGTCATATTATATTATGTATATGTATATATTGTGAAAGCAATTATTCAATAGAAGAAAGAAAGAAAAGGATGGACATGTGCATACTGTGTGAATGTGCGTGTGTGTGTGTATTAATTAATGGTACAAGGTATTACCTCTGACAATAAGAAAAAGGGAAGGAGGCATTGAAGAAGAAAGAAAAAGACAAAGGAGAGAGAGGAAAAGAGATAAGAAAAGAAGGAAAAGTACTTGAGAGAGTGTAAGGCAATGTGTGCGGCAAAGCAATGAAAATGTAAAAGAATGGATAGGGTTTTTTTTTTTTTTAGTTTTCATTTAGGTTAATTTAAGCTTGTAGAAATCATGAAAATTTAAACTAACTTCCTTCTTATCTATTATTATTATTATTATTATTATTATTATTATTCTATTGGATATAAATAATTTCAAGATAACTTTAAAATAATTTGAAACATTTTCAAAATTTAACCATATTTTTTTAATAATTTTTTTTATACTTTATCATCACTTAATTTACCTTTAAATATATATATATATATATATATATATATATATATATATATATTTTGTGTTATCTTTCATTACAAATATATACATCTATATATATATATATATATTAATAACTATTTATGATTATTAATTTTCTATTTAATTTACTTTTAAATCTCTCTAGTTTCTTTAATCTTTTATAAAAAAATTTCAAATAGTTGATAATTTAATCTCCCCCCTTATTCCAACCTATGTCCTGCTCTTTAGACCTAATACTTAATCCTATGTCCTCTCTAAAGTCACAACCAATACTCTATGTCTAAACAAGATTTGGAATGTTACAATTCTCCTCTCCTTAAAGAAATTTTGTTCCTAAAATTTAAAGTACATGCTAAACTCCTACCTAATCAAACAAATAAGGGTACTTTTGCTTCATCTTTTCCTCAGTCTCCCAGGTTGCATCACCTGGAGCCATCCCTTTCCAAGTAACCTTCAATAGTCTGATGGTCTTGTTCCTCAGTTACTTATCCATGGCATCCACAATCCGTTCCAGTTCAGCTTTATATGTCATATTCTCTCTAAGCTCTATCTCCTCAGGTTCAATGATATGCTAGGAGTCTGGTTGGTACTTCTTCAGTTGGGATACATGAAAGACATTATGGACATTCGCCAATTGAGGGGGTAAGGCAATTCTGTATGCCACACATCCCACTCCCTCCAAAATCTCGTAAGGACCCATGAAACGAGGCGTTAGCTTCTTAGCTCTGATTGACCTCCCAATACTAGTCATAGGTGTGACTCTCAGAAAAACATGGTCACCCACCATAAACTCCAACGATCGTCTTCACATGTTAGCATAGCTTTTCTGTTTGCTCTGAGCCATGAGTAATTTCTATTTAATTAACTTGATCTTCTGAGTAATTTGGTCCACCAAATCAGGGCCTAACAAGCTCCGTTCGCTCAACTCTATCCAGCAAAGAGGAGATCTACACTTTTTCCCAAACAATGCCTCACAAGGCGCCATTTGTATACTTGAGTGGAAGCTATTGTTGTAAGCAAATTCTGCTAGTGGAAGGTGATAGTCCTAGCTTCCTTTCAACTCTATCGCACATGCTCTCAATATATCCTCAAGTGTTTGGATGGTCCTCTCAATCTATCCATCAATTTGAAGGTGGTAGGTTATACTAAAATTCAACTGAGTCCCTATAGCATTCTACAGTAACCTCCACAACCTTGAAGTAAACTGTGGGTCTCGATTTGACAAAATACTCTCTAGCACCCCATGCAACCTAACTATCTCATCCATATAAATCTGCGCTAGCTTTTCGAGGGGTAGATAGCCTTGATAGCTAGAAAATGAGCCGACTTAGTTAAACGGTCAATGACTACCTGTGAATACCGTATTTTGTCTAAACAAACTTTTAAAATAATAAATAATAAATAATAATAATAATAATAATAAAATCAAATTAGCAAAATATAAAAAAAAATAAAAAAAATAAAGGAAAGTTGCCTTTAAAAAAAAGGGTATTAAACTTTTTCCCCAAATTCCTAAAGCCCAAATAACTCAATCAAAAAAAAAAGAAGGGGAAAAGGAAAAGAAAACCAAAAATTGAAAAGCAAGTTAAAAAAAAACTATATATATATATATAACCAAATTAAAAAATTTAAAATTTAAAAAAAAAATAAAAAATGAAAAATGAAAAAAGGTAAAAACAAAAAGGGGAAAATAGGAAAAAAAGAAATAACAAAAAGAACAAAAAATAATAATAAAGAAAAAAATATATATATATATTCATTTTTCCCCAAAATTCCAAAAGCCTAAACAACATAATCCTTAGGAAAAAAAAATGAAAAAAAAAAGAGAGAGGAAAAATTTTGAAAAAGGAAAAAAAGGAAAATAATGAAAAAAAGAAGAAGAAAGAAATCATATAAATCCAAAAAAAAAAAAGAAAGAGAAAACTTTCAAACCAATAAAAATCATAACAAAAGTAACTTAAATTCAAAAAGAAGCCTGTAGCCCAACCCTCCTAAAGTTGGCCAATCAACTCCAAGACCAATAGAGAAAAAAAAAAAAGCAGAAACAATTAAAAACAAAAACAAAAAATAATAATAGTACAAACAAAAACAAAAAAGGAAAGGATAAATGGATGGGTTAAACGCAAGAACCCTGCGTTTTGACCCATTTGCCTCTCAGCCTCTACCATCAGTAGAGAGGAAGACAAAAAAACACAACGGCAACAAGTCACGGAGGAAGATAAGACATGCACAAATAGCAGAATAGAGAGAGAGACAGGAAGCTGTTATGCGGATTTTGGGCTGGAAAGAAACTATAACATCCAGTTCTCCAAAAACCAGAGAAAACATGAGAAATGTAACGTACAGTTTCTCTATTAACGAACAAAACTCACCAGATACAAAAAGAAATCCCCCGAAATGATGTAGTTAAGGTTCTAAAAAATTTGAAAAGCATTCTAGACTCCTAAATATGAGAATCTCAGGCTCAGACAGAAAGAAAAATGGAGATAGAATAAAGAAATAATTTCTTACAAAAATCCTACGAAACGTAATGGCATTTTCGTCATTTGGAGCAATTTTTGGAATTCACATAGGAGGGTTTTTTAAATGAAAGTTTTGAGTTCTTTAAGTTCTCAAAGGCATGAAAACCATGAAAACCCCCAGGACAGTTAAAACCCTTCCAGTGGACGTTTTCTAATGTCGGTTGACCCAAACTTTGACTGATTCATTCGGGAAGGTTTTAGCTCCAATTTGAGTGATTCCAAAGGTATTTTACTAAATTGGGAACCTAAATTTCATAATGGAAAAGATGGTTCTCAAAAAAGAGCTAAAACAAAGGAAAAATGAAAATGCCAAGAACGAAGAGCAAAATTAGAATTTTTGAAAAGTGTAACTTCCTCCCGACTATATATATGATGCACCCTTCTTCTCCCTTCATGTTGCATGACCAAGTTCTGCCCAAAACTAGAGAAAAACCTAGGGAGAGTGGCACACAAGAGGAAGGCAAAGAGGAGGAGAAATCAAAAGCTTAAGGTATGGAAATCAGTAATTTTTCATGCTCTTTCTCTTCCAAACCTCTTCTCCTCCATTCTCCTTTGTTTCTAATGATTATAATGAAGTTTATGAATCTGTTTTAAGGGAGAAATTGAGGGGAAAATTAGGATTTAAAGAGAGAAGCTCAAAGAACATAAGATTCAAGTGAGAAAAATCAAGAAAATAAGATAATTTCTCTTTCTATGGTTGTCATCTTTGGTTCCCTCCTCCACCATTTTGCCCTATTTGAGAAAACCCTAGCAAGAGATTATTTTTTGGCAGAACCAAGCATGAATCTAAGGAAAAAGTGTGTGGAGATTAAGAATATGCAAAGGGAATTAACAAAAAACTATTAGATTCTAAGATGCAAGTTCTAGGGTTTCAATTGCACCTTGTAAAATTTGATTTTGTATGATGATTCCTAGGCCTAAGTAAGAGTTTTAAATGAGCTTCCAAGATCCCTAAGAGGCTCCCCATATGCTTCTTCCCTTGAGAAAACAAAGAAAGCTCCATGGAACCTAATATGCTTCATAGCCTCAGCCTAAATGGGTTCTCCTAGCTAGGGAAAGTTTTAAATTTTTCTAAGGCCATTCTTGAGTCATATTTGATGAATGAAAATGAGGGAAGGCCTTGGAAAAAATTTAGAATTCATAGAAAGTGATTTGGTGCCTTAGGTTCCATATTATAACCTAAAGAAGCAACATGATGTTAGGCTCTTTGTTTTAATTGTGTGATGACTCCAAGAGGCTTAAAAGGAGTCAAGAATCATATTTGAAAGGAAAGAATGGAGCCTAGAAATTATTTGAGGGGTGTTGCTTCATTAGGTGTATTTATGGACCATAATGGAGCCTATAGATCAATCTAGTATCTAAGCAAGTTGTATGGCCTTAGAGTTTGTTTCATGAACCTAATTGGCTCCCATAAATTGTATCTAGGCCAAGAGAAACCATCTCCACTAATTTGTGGGTGTGTGGCCAAAAGAAGAGGCTTGAATCTAGAGAAAAAAGTGTGTAATTGTGTGCAAGGTAGCTCTCTCCACTTTCTCTCATGCATAGATGTGTGTTTAACTTGCTTTAGAATATGTGTATATGTATTTTCAAGGTATGAAAAGTATGCTAGCATGCCTTTATATGATATGATTCTTGATGCCATGTTATGTTTCTAAATAAGTACATGATGTTTGTTTGAGTTTACTTGAGTGTGGAGAGGCCAAGAACTGTTCCCTTTAGTGAGGATGAGCCAAGAACCCTTAAGCTTGATTGCAATAAAGTAAAGAGTCTCACAAAAGCAAAGTGGCTCCCAAGACTATGGTTGAATCCAAAGCTCTCAAAGAATAGGTTAAGCAACTCCAAAATCCATAAGGAGAAGTGTGAAGTCAATCCAAACATTTAGTGAGCTCTTGAATGTCTTGTATGATTTGTTCATATGCCAAGTTTGCTTTTAAAATGTCCATGACTTCCATTTTCTCCATGCATGCATTTGTAAAGCTTGCTTTGCACATATTATGTATGATTGAATGGGAGATAAGCTATTGGGATTCTTTGAATCTCATGCCCTCCTTTCCAATGATCTAACATTCTAGGTGGACCAAGTAGCTATGGTAAAGGGAGCTAACAACAATGAAAGAGGAAGATTGACAAGCTTATGCCTAGCTTTATCTATTTTGGAACCATAATTACATTTCATGATATATATATATATGATGTTGTAAATGGTCCATAACCCTTGAGACATATATAAATATGCTATTATGTGATGTTTATATTTATGGATATGATGTATGAGTTTTAGCATATATTTTGAGTATGAGATGCCAAATTATGCAATGTGAAAGCATGATGGAAATGTGAATAAGTGTGGGTTGAATGGCCAAAATGAGATGCATGAGATTTGGGACCATTTGGGCAGCTGACACAAGTCTTGAACATGCTTTTAGACTTACCCAAAAGGTGCCAATACCAAGAGAAATCCATTTGGCAATTTTGGTACCTTATATGGAGCCAAAATTGACCATAATGGAACCTTATATCACTTTTTGGCCAAATGAGTTAGTCTTAGTTTGAAATTTAGCATGCAATTAGGTCTCACTGAGAGATTTTTGGAAAGTTAAAGATCATAATTTTTGGAGGTCTACATAATATTTGATGATTTTTCAAAATTGTTAATTTTCATGGTTTCTGGTTTGCTGCACTATTCATTTGGTTCGAATTTGCACTTTGTCACATGAGGCACAAATGATGTCCAATTGCCATGAAATTTTATACAACAAAACTAGACAATCACAGTGACTCATGCCAACTAGAAGCACCTCATTTGGAGGTTAAGAAAGGGAGATATGAATTTTTAAAATTTCTATTCAGTATCAGTAAATTTGCCCGACCAGAAGTACTGTTCCATTGAATTCCAAGGTTTGGGCTTGATAGACTGATCTGGAGATATTTTTCTCTCTAGTTAACATCCACATCTTTCCTGATTGATATCATTTGCATGGGTTGGATTTTTGTAGAATTAATTGGACATTTTCAAATTTTCTGCAAAATTCTGTGACAGCTCCAGATTTCAATCGAACCTTTGGACCATTTTGGATGTCAAATGTCCTGTGTGATGAATGTTATGACCTAGTCATATTTGTAGTGTGAAGTAGATATCCTAAGCTTCCTAGAATGACCAAGATTGCATGATTTCAATTTTTCTAGATTTAGTTATGATTTTCCAAAGCTTGCCCAGAAAAGAGGCTGATTCTGGCTGAGAATGAACTCTCATTTCCCATGCTCCATTTCGGTTTTCATGAGTTGTAGGCATAATTTTGGGATGCAAATGAGTTGTAATGATGTGTTTAAATATGAGGATGCATAACATGAGCTCACATGGTCCACGTGACACTGATTAAAATTTTTAGTATGACACGATGCAAAGATAATCTCATTTTTCCTTGCTTTTCTATGGAAATCCTATATGCTTCATGATATTATAGCATTCAAAAGCATAAGACGAGCTAGAATTTAAGGTGTTACAGAAATAGAAAGGGGAACCCAAATGCAATGAAGCAAGAGACGTTAGAGGGCAAAGATCACGAAAATGGAAGGAATCATCCAGTGTCTCAAGGGGGTCTGAGTAGAGTAGATTCGTAGCAAAGGGCTCAAGGATTTGACCTTTCCCTCCGATCCCTTTCTCCATTGAAAGTAGAGAACCACTAATGCAAAAATGCAAAAGGAAAATGAGGATGGAAACCAAAAGAAAGAGAGCATCAGAGGAAAGAACGAATCGGGCGGATGATTCGAGAGCAAGAACAATATATATGAGCAACGAAGCAACAAGTGAGTGGAGATTTTTTTGATTCAGAAAAAAGGGATCCTAAGACTGAAGGAGAGATTGAAAAGAAAGGAGGACTGAGACTGAGAAAAGGAGAGAGTGAGAGATTAAGGAGAAAGTGAAAAGGGATTTTTTAGGATTAGTTTAGGGAAAGGGGTTAAAAGGTTGAGAGAAGAGTGAGAGAAAGAAAGGTAGAACCAATTTGAGAGCTTGAGATAATAAGAATAGAAATGGAGAAGTAGAGAATGGTGGAGAGTAGAGTAAGAAGCTGACACGATTAAAACAAAACAACAAAGCATTCTAGGTTGAACAATGTGATTTGCCAGGTATTAATTTGATTCCAATCTGTATTGATTGTTTAATCTTAAATTGTTGAATAACGTCTTGTCTGGCTTCATCTCTGCAACTGGTTTGTCTCATCTCTATTTCATTAACAATGTGCTTAAGGCTTCTTATTTAAGTGTATTAATGATATGAAAATAAAATTAATTTAGAGCTTCCTTGTTTGAAATGCAATGTTGAGTGATGGATCATATGCTATTAGTGACTATGTATTAGGAGGTTATGGCGAGGTGTGAAATCCTATCTCTGTGCATTTCTGAGAGAGTGTCGTGTAAGTGTTTGATAGAATGCCTAAAGGAAACCTAATGTGTGGACTAGATATTAGAGTACTGAGATTTCATTGACAAAAAATTACTGTATGGGTAATCGGGCATATTGAACCAGATGGGGTCATAGTTTTTATTTTCTAAAAGGTTTTTTAAATGGATCAATTTTGCAATACTTTTGCTGGGTGATGTGGTGGTATTGTTTACTTACTGCTTGAACATCATAGGGAAGTCACACTTGAGGGTAGTCTTAATTTTGAAGTGCCTTTTGCAATGTTTCTTTTTGCCATGCTTTTGCTAGTTTGTTGTGATTGTTAAATATAAGATTTGCTACTCGGACATTATGGAGAAGTAACACCAGGGGAACCCTTATTTGCAACCACAAACAAAAATTAGGCATTAATTTAATTTGAGATATAAGCACAAGCATAGATGTGGAGTAGTGTATGAAAAACTCAGGTTGCAGAGCCTATAGGAACTATTGTATGGGACTGAGCTCCTGCTGTGTTGAATAGTTTCTCCACTCTCATGTAAATGTATTCAAACATAGTGTAATAGTATGACAAGAAATACACCAAGCACACACGGATCTTATATGTGCCTAGTCTTGCCTTATTTTCAAATTTATTTTCATTTATTTGCTTTTGGTTTTTTCTAAGAGCTGGTTATGTGAGATCTTGTATCCCTTTAGACACGCAAGAATAAACCCAAGGATCATGTGGGGCAATAGGTCTCCTTGGTATCCATTGGGTTATACAAAATATTTCGACGAGTTTAGGGTTCCAATGGCTTACATCAAGATAATTTTGGTTTTAAGAAAGTATAATTGAAAAAAACACCAAAAGGAAAAGAGTTTTCAAAAAGGGAAAAGTTTTTTGTTTTAAATGTGAAGAGCATGCCTTAAAAAAAAAAAGAAAAAAAGGAAAAACAAAACAAGAAGACGGTTTAAAAATTAATTAAAAAGTGTAGTTTTTGAAAAGTCAAGTAAACTTTGCCCTAAAAAGAAAAAAAGGGGAAAAGTTTAAAAATTAATTAAAAACATTTAGTCTTGGGAAAAAAAAAAAGACAAAAAAAAAAGAGAATAAAAATAAAGGCAAAAAAAAAAAAGAAGAGTTTTTGGAAAGTCAAATAGATTTATGTTAAAATGCGTTCGAAGTTTAAGTTTTAAATATAAGTCAAAAAAAAAAGAAAAAAAAAAGAAGGGAAAAGTTATCGATCTATTTATGAATTAAGTTTTAAATCTTTTTTCAAAAAAACAAAACAAAACAAAACAAAAGAAGGAGTCTTTCTCTATAAATAATAAAAATATTTCAAAATTAAAATTTAGCTTTTCTTTTTCCTCAAAAGTTTGTCAAAACCAAAAGAAAATTAATTAAAAATATATAAAAAAAATCAAAAATCAGAAAAATATAAAAAGAAATTAAAAAGATCAAAGATGGGAGAAAGGGTTAGGAAGTGGAAGTAATTCTGGTTTTGCAAATTAAAACACACAAAACAACCTTAAAATCATTTTGATTGTAAGAGTCTAAATGAGTTTCACTTTCTTTCCCTTTCAACAAAATATAACGATAAAACAAAACCCAAAACAAACAAAAAAAGCAAAAAGCAAAAAAACAAAAAACAAAAAAACAAACCAAAAACAAAAAACCAAAAATAAAGCAAAACAAAACAAAAACAAAAAAACAAACAAAAAAAAGTGTGGAGATTTGAAAATGTCACTTCAAGAACTAAAATCACAAATTGAAAAGAAGAAAGGACAAAAAAATCTAAAACAAAAAAAAAATCATTAATGAAAAGGCCAAAAATAAAAATAAATAAATAAAAATGTAATTAAAATATATTAAAAAGATCAAAAATGGGAGAAAGAATAAAGAAGTAGAATTAATCTAGATTTCATAAATTAAAACATACAAACCAATTTTAAAATCGTTTTGATTATGAAAGCCTAAATGATTTCCATATTCTTTCTCTTCTCACCACCAAAAAAAAAACATTAAATAATAATTATTATTATTATAATAATAAAAAAAAATAGACAATCAAACACCGTTTAAACTACATGGACTTTAATCCCTCCTGAAAGATACGTAGGCCCTAGGCTCTCATTCTAGGTTAAATCTGCCCTTGTAAATAAACACTTTCTTTCAATTTTTATTTTCTTAATTTCTTTCCTTTTATTTTACTCTTAATTTTATTTCTTTAATTTTCTTTCTTTCCTTTTACTCTTAATTTTATTTTCTTTAATTTATTTATTTCTTATTTTATATGTGATTTGTTAGAGAAAATTAAAATAGAATCAAGGCCATTTTTATTTACTAACTTAGGGTAACTCTTTTTAGTAACAGATGTAGTAGGGTACCTAATACCTTCCCCACTCACAATCAACTCTAAAATCCAAATTTGATTTGCAAACCATTTTTCTTATAAAAAGTTTTTTCCAAGTTTTGCCTTTTAAAAAATAAAATTTTGATTGTGACTCTACTACTTTTAATTTTGATTTTGATTTTTCCTTTATTTATAAATTGAAATTTATTTTGGAATTTCTTTCTGGTGCCACGTGGTGGCATTTTTGGGTGTGATACTACCCATATAGCATCATGCCTTGACATGGTTCTCGGTAAACCCATGATGAAATCCATGGTGATACTATCCCATTTCCACTTTAGGATTTTCAAATTCTGCAATAACCCCGGAGGCTTCTGGTGTTCAATTTTAACCTTTTGGCAAGTCAAACAGTGATCGATGAATTCAATCACCTCTTTCTTCATACCTAGCCACCACCAGTCTCTCTTTGTAACGAACAAAATTTTCGTAAAATGACGAAATGAGCTGTTTAAAAGCAAGTCCTCTTAAATAAACTACATAATGTCCTAAAAATTTTGGGTAGAGTCTTAGACTCCTAAAAATGATAATTCTAAGCTTAGACAGAAAGAAAAATAAAGCTAGGATGGTGAAACAATTAGTGATAAAAACTAACAAAACGTAATAGCATTTTCGTAAATAAGTGTAACTTTTGGAAAAACACATAAGAGGGCTCTTTAAAGGGGAAATTTGAGTTGGTCAAGGTTCTCAGAGGCCCTAAAAATTATGGGAAGCCTTAGGAGTGGTAAAGCCTCTCCGGTGTATGTTTTCCAACAGCAGTGAGCCTGAATTCTGACGGATTCATTCGAAAAGATTTTAGCTCTAATTTGAGTGATTCTAAAGGCATTTTATTAAAATAGGAACTAAATTTTATAATAGAAAAGAAGTTCTAAAAAAGGAGCTAAAACGAGGCTAAAACGAAATTGCTATTATGGAAGGACGAAATTAGAATTTTTGAAAAAGCTAGCTTCTTGAATGTCTCATAAGCTTCTTGTCTCTTCACACACCTTAACCATGACCCTTTCTGCCCAAAATACAGAAAGTTTTCAGCTCCTTTAGGCACACCAAGAGAAGGAGAAAAAGAGGAAGAAAAAGGCAAGGAAATCTAAGGAATTTCAAACTCCATCTTCTTCCAATTCTATTCCTCTCCTCTCCTCCTCTCTTTCCATGGTTTATTTGAGTGAATTGGTTTTGTTCTGAGTCTAGAACAAGGAGGAGTAATTCAAATTTCTCGAGGAGAAGAAAACTAAGGAGAAAAAGTCTTGAAACCAAGCTTGAATCTAAGGTATTTCATGGTTTTGTTATTTATCCTCTTTGCTTCTTCCTTGTGTATGAATTCAACCAAACTAGAACCATATGAGAGGGAGATGTTCTCTACAAAAACAAGAGAGGGACTAGGGTTTTAGACTATGAGGAAGAGAAATATGATAAGAAATTGCAAGAAAAACCTATCAAAAATAAGATAGCAAGGAGTAGACTTCTTTAGGGTTTTATAAAATTTGATTTGGTGTGAGTAATTCCTTGGCTATTTGAGTGTTTCCTTGAGCTTCTAAGACTCTTAGAAAGCCTCCCAAGTAGCTCTCCCATCAAGGAAAAATCAAGAACTCTATGAACCTCCATTATGGTGCTAGGTTCGGCTAAGTTAGGAAGCGAAGCCTAGGTGTAACACCATAATTTCTAACTCATTTTATGCTATATTTATGCTTCCCATTATGCATCTCATGGAAGAATCAAGAAAAATAGCATAAAAATAATACATATTTTTGCGTTGCGTCGCGTATAAAAATTCCATTCAGTGTCATGTGGACCATGTGAGCTCATACATCACATTCTCATATTTAATTACATGAATAAAAGTCATTTGGATCATCAAAAGTGGCTTACATCTTAAGGAACTCAAAGGGAAGCTTAAAATATACATACATATTTTTGACCAAATTTTTCCACTTTTCTGTCATAAATTTGGAAAATCATAACTAATTCTAAACAAATCAAAATCATACATTCTTGGTCATTCTAGAAAGCTACAGATGTCTAATTCATACTAAAAATATGTCTAAACCATAACCTCTAACATAGAGGATATTTGACATTTGAAATGGTCCAGAGGTCAAACTGTCCACTGGTACTGTCACAGATTTTTGCAGCAAACTTAAAAAATGTCCAATTAATTCCATAAAAATCTAATCCATAAAAATGATACCAATCTAGAAATCTGTGAATGTTAGCTAGAGGGGAAAATAGCTCTAGACCAGCTTAGGTATGCCCAAACCTTGAAATCCAATCAAACAGTAACAGAGATCGGCTGGAGTTCCTGATACTAGATAGATTTTTTGAAAATTCATATCTCCCTCTCTAGACATCCCAATTAGGTGCTTCTAGTTGCACAAGTCACTGGGAATGTATAGTTTCTCCATATAAAATTTTGTGACAATTGTACATCATTTGTGCCCTGTGTGACAGATTTCATTTTCTGACCTGCGTGAACAACGACATGACTAAAACCAGAAAATTTGCTAACTTTGAAAATTCATCAAATATTCTATAGACCTCTGAAAATTATATTCTTTATCTTTGTAAAAAGCTCTCAACAAGCTCTAATTTCATGCCAAATATTAGATCAAGAATAACTTATTTGGACAAAAAATGATACAGGGTTCCATTATAGTCAATTTTGGCTCCATATAGGATACTAAAATATCCAAATGGCTTCCCTTGGGGTTTGGCACCTCTTGGGTAAGTCTAAAAGCATAATTAGGAATTTTGTAAGCTGCCCAAATGGTCTCAAACTCCATGCATCTCATTTTTGCCATCTCATCCACACTTATACACAATTTCACAATACCATTAAGGAAGCTAGTTTGCCATCATGCACTCAAATCATACTCTAATGGTTACATAACATATTCTCTCATTTATACATAACATATTATCATAATTACATATGTTTATAACATCATAATATATATTCATCCATGGATTACATCATTTGCCAATTGTATGGCCTCAAAGTAGGTAAATTCATGTTCTTGGTTATCATACTCTCATCTTCAACGTGGTTGGCTTCCATTACCTTGTCCACTTAGTCTACTTAGCATGTTATGTAACAATCGGGAAAAAGAAAAGGAAAGGGAAAAGAAAGGAAGTGAAATCTGGAAATTTTCAGAATTCAGAATTTCTGCCAAGTCCTCTCGCAATAGCGAGAAATGGTCTCGCTACAGCGAGAGAGCTAGTTCGCAATAGCGAAGGCGATTCTAGCTATAGCGAGTGCTGGCAGCAGCCCATACAAAAATCAGGGAGTTGCTCGCCGTAGCATGCGCCATAGCGAGAGTGAAGTCTGGAACTAACGCGATTTCGCCATAGCGAATGGTGAATCTCGCCATAGCGAAGGGAACTGACACGAGCTCGCCGTAGCGAAGGTTACACCTCGCCATAGCGAAGCCAGATTACACGAGCTTGCTATAGTGAAGGTTAGTTTTCGCCGTAGCGAGAGTCAGTCCGGAAGAGAGTAAATAGCGAGAATTAGACTTCATTAAATGCCCAAACTCATTTCTTCTCCCATATCTGCCCTAAGCTTCGACCCAAAGAGAGAAAAGAGGCGTGGAGAGTGTGAGAGATCAAGAGAAGGAGGAAGATCAAGGGAAAGGTAAGGTAACTTCTCCCATTTCTCTTTAGAACTCTGATCCCCTCCCTTTGCCCTCTCTTTCTGCGGTTTTATTTGTGAAAATGGACGGATTTTGGGCATGGGTCAGAAGAGGGAAAGTGGAAAACTCTTTTGAATCCTTGTGTTTTCTTTGAAAATGAGGTTTTCCACTACCATGGGTGCTTGAGAGAGAGAAAGGGTTAATGGCATTCTAGAGAGAGAACCCTAGGTTTGTATGTGATAGAAGGGTTGCTCTAAATTAAAGTATAAGAGAGTAATTGCATGCTTTTGTGTGTCTAGGCTCAAGAGGAACACCTCCAACAAGGTGTGATTGTGAACCTAAGGAGGGAGAGGAGAAATTGAAAGGAAAAGTTAGTATTGGCTTTGGCTCCAAAGGTAGCTCTCTTTTCCCACTCTTTCTTGTTGCATTCTTGGATATGATAGTCATTGTATGATTATGTATATGCTTGTTGTGTGGAATATGTTATTTGCTATTGCTTTGATGCATTGAATGCCAATATGCTTGTATGTTGAAATGTGAGATTGCTCGAGTGAGGTAGTGCCGAAAGTCCCTTGAGATGGGTGAGGTGAAGTCGAAAGTCCCTTGAGATAGGTGAGACAAGGCCAAAAGTCTCAAACGAGTGAGGCCAAGTCAAAAGTCCATAAACTCGGGTGAGGCCATCCAAAAGTCCCTTAAACTCGGGTAAGGCTAGACCAAAAGTCCCTGGAGCCTATTTTTGGCATTGTTGTGATTCCCATAGCATGTACAATGTGTGTTAGATGTTGAGAATGGCTAAGTGCTTATTCACATGTTTTGACTTGTTATATGCCTCGATTGCTTACTTGATTGAGTGCATGAGCTACTAAGATTCCCTGAATCTCACCCCTTTCCCCTCCCAACTAATATGCTAGGTGGAGCTCAAGGAGAACCGAGCACACACCAAGGAGCCTAGGAGCATTTACTTTCTTTTGGATATTTTGATGTAATCTTGATGTAAAGTGGTGCCAAATGAAGATGTGCCCACTATTTTTGAAATGTAAAGTTTGTAACACGTGTATAAATATGAAAGGATGATGTATGAACTATGTTTATAGCCAAATGAATGGAAATGAGGGTTTTACCCCTTTTGTTGCATGTATGGAATAGTGCATAATTGGCCATAGCATAGTGAGATTTGGATGTATGATGATTTGGATCATATGGACATGTTAGATATACTAGTTTTATGCTTTTAAACTTGTCCATGTGGAGTGAGAGTGTGTGAGAGGCTTTTTGGACCAGTTTTGGACCTTTGGGGTGCCGAAATCGGTGTTTTTGAGAGCTCCGTCAAAGTATGACCGGATGAGCTCCGTTTGCCATGAAATTTGGCGTGCCTTTAGATTTTGTAGAAAGCTTCTTGAAAAGCTAAAGTTGGTAATATTCGGAGGATTATAGAATATTTGGGGAATTGTTGAATTTGGAAAAATTCAAGGGATTGGTCATGTACTGTTCATACAACCAGAAAATGAAATCTGTGGCATTCTTAGACCAAATGGATTCCAAATGTGGTGAAATTTTATACACATAAACTAGACCACCACAGTGACTTATAGGAACTAGAATCACCTAAATCGGAGGTCTGTAGAGAGAGATTGAACCGACTGAAGTTCTGTATCAGCATCAGGGAGCTCTTCTGACCCCCGTTACTGTTCCATCGGTTTTTGGGGAGTAGGAGCTACTGAACTGATCTGGACTTATTTTTGTCCTCTATTAGACATCCGTAGCTTTCTAAATTAGTATAATATGCCCAGATTGGATTTTTGTGGATTTAGTTATGAATTTTCGAAAGTCATGACAGAAAGCTGCACCAGGAACAGTGGCAGCTGGACCTCCTTCCCATGTTATGTTTTCAAATGAGCACATGATGTCTGTATGAGTTTGCTTGGTGAGGATGAGCCAAGAACCCTTGAGCTTGGTTGAGACAAAGTAAAGAGTCTCCCAAAAACAAAGTGGGCTCCCAAGAGTATGGTTGAGTCTAAAGCTCTCAAACAATGGATGAGGTAAGTCCAAAATCCATGAAGAGAAGTGTGAGGCCAATCTAAGCACCTAGTGAACTCTTGAATGTCTTGGATGAGTTGTTCATATGCCAAACTTGCTTTCTAAATGTCCATGAATTCAATTTTCTCCATGCATGCATTTGTAAAGCTTGTTTTGCACATATTATGTATGATTGAATGGGAGATGAGCTATTGGAATTCTTTGAATCTCATCCCCTCCTCTCCAATGATCTAACATGCTAGGTGAACTAAGTGAATATGCTAATGGGAGCTAACAACACTAAAGGAAGGAGATTGACAATCCTATGTTTAGCTTTTGCCACTTTAGGACCATGATTGTACCATATGATATATATGATGTTGTAAATGGTCTATAACCCTTGAGACATGTATAAATATGATGTTATATGATGTTTAGATATACGAATATAATGTATGCCTTCTAGCCTATATTTTGAACATGAGATGCCAAATTATGCAATATGAAAGTATGATGGAAATGTGCATAAGTATGGGTTGAATAGTCAAAATGAGTTGCATGAGGGTTGGTACCATTTGGGCAGCTCACTCAAGTCTCAAAAATGCTTTTAGACTTGCCCAAAAGGTGCCACAACCAAGGGTAAGCCATTTGGCAAATTTGGTACCCCATATGGAGCCAAATTTGACCATAATAGAACCCTATATCACTTTTTAGCCAAATTGAGAGCTTTTTGGGAAGATAAAAATTATAATTTTTAAAGGTCTACAGAATATTTGATAATTTTTCAAAGTTGGCAATTTTCATAGTTTCTGGTTTGCTGCACTATTCATTTGGTCCGAAATTAAACTCTGTCACATGAGGCCCAAATGATGTCCAATTGTCATGAAATTTTATATAGAGAAACTAGATGATCACATGACTCATGCCATCTAGAAGAACTTCATTTGGAGGTCTAAAGAGGGAGATATGAATTTTTAAAATGTTTGTCCAGTATCAGTAAAATTTCCCGACCAGAAGTATTGTTCCATTGAATTCTAAGGTCTGGGATTGATGAACTGATCTAGAGATATTTTTATTCTCTATTTAACATTCACAACTTTCCATATTGGTATCATTTTCATGATTTGGATATTTGTGGAATTAATTGGACATTTTCAAAGTTTTCTGCAGAATTCTATGACAATTCCAAAATTCAGTTTGACCTTTGGACCATTTTGGATGTCAAACGCCCTCTGTGATGAATGTTATAATCTGGGTGTATTTTTAGGATGAATTAGACATCCATAACGTCCTAGAATGACTAAGATTGCATGATTTTAATTTTTCTATATTTAGTTATGATTTTTCAAAGTTTACCCAGAAAAGAGGCCAATTCTGGCCGAGAATGAACTTCCATTTTTCATGCTCCATTTCAGTTTCCATGAGTTGTGGGCATGATTTTGTGATGCAAATGAGGTGTAATGATATATTTAAATATGAGAATATATAGTATGAGCTCACATGATCCACATGACACCGAATGGAACTTTTAGATACAACGCAATGCAAAATTATTCTCATTTCCCTTGCTTTTTCTCTGGAAATCCTATATATTTCATGATATTATGTCATTTAAAAGCATGAGATGAGCTAGAGTTTTATGGTGTTATACTCACTTTCTTTGTGTTCTATATTTTTCCCAAGACCTCTCCTCATTTTCATTTATCATATATGACTCAAGAATGAGCTTTGAAAAATTTAAAACTCTCCCTAGCTACCCTAACCTCCTTAGGCAGAGACCATAAGGCTTATTGGTCTTCATGGATTTTTCTTGGTGAGAGGTTTATCGCGCAACCCTCAAAATAAAACTAAATTGATAAAATTTATAGTTAGTGGTACAACCTAAGTCATCTCCCTTAGAAATGGAATTCAATATTTAATTGAGTTTTCTAAGTGTTAAAGGATCCTAAAACTACCTAATTTAGGGGGTTTTTGATTGAATTAAACTATTTAAAATAAAATTGAGATAGAATTCCTAGTTGCTACCTAATTGATGAGTTATGGTTGAATGATAGACTTGTGACTAGCTTTGGATTCGTCCCTTGGTATCCACTATCCTTATTCTAATTCAATTGTGATTAATTCTGGTTTAAAAGTCCCTAATTGTGTCCATCAACAAATGATCTTGAATTACCATACAAGATTCAAGAAATTAACAAGTTAATGTTGAATTGAGACCTCAATCCTATACCAAATAATTAATTTTTGCCTTTAGGATCAATGAACACTCAATTTGATTAATTAACCGATTAATTAGCCTCTGAATCATCTCTATAGGAGATTCAATTAACCAATTAAACTCTAAGAAATCCTTAAATCAAACATTCAAGCACTCAACCTCTCACATGCATTTCATCAAACACCTTGACTGCATACATGGATAATTGCAGGAATTTGAACAATTCAGCACTTGATTCAATCAATTAATCAACAAAAATAATCTCTTAACTCGTGTCTAACCAGTCACTAATTAAACTTACACAAATTCCTAATCAAATACAACTTAACCAAGCTTATACAAGAAAAAGAAAAAGTGTAGGAAACTAAAGAAATCTTAGCCAAAATTTTAAGTTCTTCTGCATGGATTCAAGCTTCCACCAAGAACTTCTTCCTTGGTAGTCACAGATGGAGATTAGAGCATCATTAAAGTGGAGATGGAATGGAAGAATGGATGGGAAATGGCATGGAGAGGATGGTCTCTGGATGAAGTGGTGTGAATGTGGTGTGAATGAATGGAAATGAATCGATACAAAATTGTGTATTCTGGATGAGTGAAATATGCTCCATTTCATGTGCCCCCATTTTTTATGATTCACTTGCTCTTCATATGTCTGCTGCTTACTTAATTTCTGTCATTCCCAACTACATATTTTTTTACATTTTTTTCTTTTCTTTCCATGTTGGCTCGCTTCTTTTGGCTGCCCACATGTTCATGTGATTCAACTCGCAATTACATTCTCTAGCTTGGCTTCACTTTCAGCTCCAAGTTTCTCACGTCAGCTCCTTCACTACTGGTCTTGCATTGTTCTTCAGCATTTTCCACGTTGGTTCCCCTCATTCACTGCTGGATGTTGCCTTGCCCGAGCCTTTATTCCTCTCTTCATGTATTCATTTTTAAGAGTCCATGCAAGCCTCGTAGGACGTGGGAGTTGCTTGTTCTCATTCTTAGCTTTTTTTCCATGCATGTGCAGCTTCCTTTCTTTAGCTACTGTGTAAGAACCTGTGGCTTTTCATTCATGTTTCCTTTATCATACAGTTAAGTTTCATTTGCTTCCCACATTATCCACATTCTGCTCTTTGTTCTAGCTTTTTCCTCTCCTCTGTTTTGCGTATTCTATATCAGCTCGAGACCCATGGCTTCTCTTCATGCTTAAAAAATCACGTTGCTTCTCTTATTTAGCTCATTCTAGCCCTCAAGTTCTACCTCTGCATGTGTGTGTTTGTTCAACGTACATCCCACGCTTTTCTAGCTCATTCTTCATATGTTCTGCACTTCTAACGTGTTTTCTCCTCTAGCCATCTTCTTTAATCATCCTCATGTTGTTATTTGCATTTTCCATGTGTTTTTTTACGTGTTTCCATTCACCTACGTTAACTCTACGTGGCTGCTTCATTTATGCATGCACATTCTTCTCATCCATGTGTTTCTTCCCTACTTTCTTCCTCTCGAGCCTTCTTTGTCTTGATTCAACTACCAAAGCTTGAGACTTCTTCCATCTTGTAGCTACTTCTTCATTCTACTTTGCTTCTTCATATCTTGTGTTGCTCTTGAACCCAACGCTTCTTCTTTCTTAAACCAGAAACTCGAGCCTCTCTTTCCTTCTCTTTCCACATAAACCCAAGCTCAAGTTTACCTCTTTTCATTCTCAGCTTTTTCACGTTAAAACATGCAGCTTCTTCTCTAGCTTCTTTCCATCAAACTCGTGGTTCCACTCTTCTATAAATCAAATTCTCATTCAAGCATTATTTGCTTATTAAAATCTACACAAAAGAATGGAAAGTGTTAAGTGAAAATATCCAAAAATTATTTAAGATAAATTTAAGCATTAAGAACCAATAATTTGTAAATTAATTCCTTAAATGTAAAAATGGCCAATTAAAATCAAATTCTACTTAATTAAACCTCTAAAGCCATAATTGGACACTAAAATGCCTAAGTTTAGGAGGATTAATATATCTAAAATTGGCATGTATGACTTGGTTTTCTTGAAGGATGAAGCATGTGGGGAGCATCTTAGGGATCTTGGAAACTCATTTAAACTCTTATTTAGGCCTAGGAATCATCATATAAAATCATATTTTACAAGGTACACATAAAACCCTAGAATTTGCATCTTGAAATCTAATGGTTGTTTGTTAATTTTTTTTGTATATTCTTAATATCTACACCCTTTTTTTCTTAAATTCATCCTTGGTTCTGCCTAAAAATCAATTCCTCCTAGGGTTCCTTAAGTGTGTCAAATTGGAGAAGAAGAGGAACTAAGGATAGCAACCATAGGAAGAGAAATTACCTAGTTTTCTTACTTTTTCTTACTTGAATCTTACTTTCTCCAGGCTCCTCTCTTCAAATCCAAAATTTCCCCTAAGTTTTTCCCTTAAATCAAATTTGTAAACTTCATTTTAATCAAAGGAAATAAAGGAGAATGAAGGAGAAAAGGTTTGGATGGAAGAAAGCATGAAAAATTACTATGGAAGTATACCTTTAAGCTTGGATTTCTCCTTCTTCTTCTTCCTCTCTTGTGCACCTAAAACCCTAGCTCCCTTCTCTAAAATTCGGTAGAAATTTTTGAGTCTAAATGAGTAAGAAAGTAGGGCACCACCTATATATACCATCATGAAGATAAATGGACTTGCTTTGAAAACGCGCCCGTTTTCATTGTTTAATGAAAATCGGACATTACAACCATTCTACCCTCATTTTATTTCAATTAATTTTATTTTAGGATCTTCTCTTATTAACCAGGCAATTTTGACTTAGTCTTGGTTCAATGTTGATGGCCATTCTCTTGCCCTGTGATCCCATTTGCATAATTTGTTCCACATTTTAAGAACTATTTGATTGCTAATATGTAGGATATTACACACTAGAACCTGTCTCTCTAGTACTAATGACTTACTGATGCATCACCTCATGTGCATTTTCATCACCCAAGTCATGAACATTAAGCATGCTAAATATACCATCATAAAGATAAATGGATGTATCATACATGCTAAATAAACATCATCTACCAAATATCAAGAAAATCAATAAATTAAATCAAGCATACATAGCTATTCAAGCATAAACATATGTATAGTAAATCAACACATCTAACTAAAGGACATGATAATCATAGGTTTCCTATATCAATTATGATGGAACTTTTCTTTTCCTTTTTACTATGGCTTTTAGTGTTTTAGTGCCTTAAATGTCCAAGGTTCATATTTAGGTATCAAAAGTAATGACATCTATGCATAGGAAATGTCTGAGTTTAGTCATCTATGCACAAGAATTATGGTCAAGGTACTTCAACAGACACAGTTATCCATGCATGGATATAGTTCAAGGGTTAGACTTTCATTCATGGGCCTTCAACCCATACTTATTGCAAAGGAATTTATGTGACAATTTACTCTTAATAATCTTCAGGGTTCCAAAATAATTCAATGAGGCAACTTATGTATACACACTCAAGTATTCAATTCTTATGATATATAAAGACTCTAAATGCAAAGATTATTCAAAAACTTGACAAATTTAAATTTTCTTAGCTATACTTGATCCATGTAAACTCACACGGTTAGATTGTGCACTTTTTAGGGTCAAAAATACACAAGATATGGGGAAAATACATAGCTCATGCCTTTTCACATGGCTTAGGCTGTGTCATGCACTTCTCATGGCTAGGGTCATACATTTTCTAAAAGCACTGTCGAGGCCTTGTGTAAGCCCTTTGACCATAACAGCTACTATTCATTCATCTAAAACTCCATTTTTCTTCAAATTACATCAACCCAACATGTTTAAAGCATCATATGACCATTAAAACATGTCTAAGAGCCTATTAAACTCATAAATTTACAAGTTTATAATGATTCCATCAATTCCTATCTTCAACCTCCTTAACCCATATTCAACCAATTTAAGAAGAAAGAGATGAAGAAGAAGATAAATGAAAGAGATAATGGCTAGCTTCTCAAAAAGACAAGTTTATCTTACCATAAGGATTTCTAAAATCAAGGTCTCTTTCCTTCCCTTGTTCTTGTCCTCTACAACTCTATCTCTTTCTTATTCTCTTCTCTATCTCTTACACTCTATTAGCTCTTTTCTTTCTCTTCTCTAATGGGGCCACTAAAAGTGGAAGGAGAATATGATTATAAAGGGGGATTTGTATCTTGAAAAATTTGTTACATATCTCCCCTCTCTCGCCATGTTTAGTGGCTTCTCAAAGAAATTAGTAACTCCTTCTAACATGCATTATTGCAAATAAAATAACTTTTGATTTGTTCATGTTAGGTATAAAAATTATTCCTAATCATTAAAAGGTGCACAATAAAATTTCAATTCTTTGACTCATTCATTCTGTAGCATTCATCTTTTGGTATGAATTACTTTTTGACCTAGGCTAAAATTACACTTTGACCCTAGCCAAAATCTTAATTTAACCCCATGATATTATGATTTTATGTCCTAAATTTTTAATAATTATATTTTAACTTCAAAATTTTACCTATATATTTTTATTTTTCATATGTTTTACTTATATTTTTAAGGTCCTTTTGACCTTGAGAGTTTCCGAAAAATTATTTCCTCAATTCTTTGTTTTTTTAATTACTTTCTATCTAATATTTAGGATAACTCCCAAATAATCCTTAAAAATTTCCAAAAAATTCTATTAAATTCCTAGTGACTCCAACAAATTTTTTTTATGCCTTAGGCATTTATATTCACTAAATATTTATTGTTTAGCCACCATTTTTCTTTAAATATTTTTCTAATATTAATTGATTTGTTTTAAATTACTTAAATATTATTTAATTATTCTTATTGAAAAGGGGATGTTACAATTTTCATAAATTTTGATAAAGAAAATTGTTTTGTGATATTTTGAGAAAATATGGAAGAAATGTGATAGAAGGAAAAATTAAGTTTTTCTATCACTATAAATATGAAGTCATACCAGAAAAATATGAATAAAAGAATTAAAGGATGCAAGGATGATGGTAGTAGTCTCACCTATATAAGCCATTGTTTCTATAAGTTATGTTGATCCACCTTAGGAAACACCCTAGTGCGCTTAATGAGTAAGTTTGCAAACAAAAGTTGCAATTTGATTATGTCTAACCAATTGAATTGTTTATGCACAAATGGTTTACATTTGTATTCTTATTCTATGACGACCCTAACTTCTAATCATTGTGTTTAAGGTTAAATACATGATTAATAATCATAAATTAGGGTTACAAGGCATTACAACTAATTACATTCTGAAAATATGTGAAAATTTGAACCTTAATGTTATTAGAGTCATCAACCATATAATTACAAGTAATTATGTACATCAGGGAAATAAACATTCATTTATAAGCCTTTGATTCTATTACCTATTAATTTCAACTCACAAGAATCTTCTACCAATGTTTCTATGCCATCCCTTGAGATTATCACATGAAAAACTAAGATTTCCTGGTTAATATAAGGGTTTTAGGATGTTCGTTATAGCTAAATTCCCTTTAGCCGCGGCCAATTACTCTCAGGTTCACCACTTACATCATCACTATCGCTGCGGCGAGTTGGACCTTCGCTGTGGCTAACCCTCATGGTGCCACGGTGAGGATACCTCCTAGAACTTACCTCACTCACCTCTCGCTATTGGCCATGGAAAATTCTCTTGTTAGCCGTGGCTAATTCCTCTTTGGAACACTTGGAACATTTTCACAAAAGTTAGCCGCAGTCAATTACCCCTTTTGTCGTGCCGAATTTCCCTCTGGACGACTCCTAATTTAGCCTCTCACATTTCGCTGCAGCTAATTCAACATTTCACCGCAGTGAATTACTCTCTGGACTCCCCCTGGGCAATTTTGCCTCTATTGGCCGTAGCTAAACCCATTTTGGCTGCGACAAAATACCTTCTGATCCTACTACTCCTAAAATCTTGTCTCCTACTCCCCACTTTCTATCTAGGGGCTTTCTAGAGCCACTCTCCCACTTATTATGAGATTTTAATAGCATCTATCCAGCTAATTTGCCCTAGCCATTATATCATTACCCATCCCCCATTTAAAGGTGGATTTTCCTACTCATTCATTGTTCTTATACCAGCAAATTTATAAATTTCTTACAATGGTCATTCAATCATGTTTTCATCAGATAATTCATGCATCGCTAGCTCAAATCCACAATCCATATATCACATGCTTTCATAACTTAAATAGTCAGTTAAAACACAAGTTTACAAACCATAATAAGTGTTATAAACTCATACACCCATCAACAACTAATATGAAGCCCATTTCTCATTGGTTACATTCTATGTTATCAAAATATAAACTCCTACACTTGGCAATATAGATACATGATGATGTTATACAAAAATTAACAAAATTAGCATCTACTCTATTCCACTCAGACCAAGTGTAGCTCTCCACACCAGACCTCAGCTCATGGATGTTCATCCACTTGCTTGCCTTTATCCTTACCCGAAGAATCTTCACTTGAAATATTTAGCCCATGAAACAGGGTGAGATGCGAATCTCAGTAACCAAGGCAAATTTCATCATATATTCCAATTTAATTAACATATATGCATGATTTCACATAAGCATCAGAAAACATACCAGTCATATCAGTAAATGAAACAATTAGACTATTATGATCACTATCCCATACTAGCAATCATATTTCTATATGTTAAAGGCCAATAACACCATGAAAGACCTGTCCACGACACCCACTCCCCAATGAGCACAACTAGAGCTAAGTGCATCTGGGGTTTGATCATAACCCGGTGCTGGATCAAAGTACATGCATGGGTGGCAGCCGCACCACAGCTCCACCATGGACTCACAAGGTCCAATCACCATACAATAGATAGCTAACCAATTCATTCAGTATATCAAATCATTCATGTATAGCAAATATGAAATTAAAATAGATATACACATGGAATTAATATAGTCCCGATTACCTCACTTGTAGATAATTTGCAAAAGCCACCAATGGTACAAAAATCTCCCCAGCCACTACAAATTCCCAAAATTCTGAATAGAGGTGTCCTCTACCAAAAACTTCAATATATCACCCTAAATCCTAAGCAAATTCATGAAAAATTAATACTCATACTATAATCCAATCATTAGGGTCTCAAACCAGTAGAAATACCTTATAAAAAAGAGTTTATACTTACCTAATGTTAGCCCTAGCCTCAACCTACTAAATTTCACCATGGAAACATCAAATTGCAAGTTTCAGATTTTAGGTGTGGGTGAAAATACTCCAAATGAAAAACTAATCAGGCCAAAATGAAGCGAAAGATAAGGGAATTAAGTTATACAACTATTACCTTAGTTGAATCTTGCTCTAGAAGTGAGAAATGATGGATTTCTTGCCCCAAACCCTAACCTCCCTTCAAACCTCCAAATTTCTCTTTTGTGTTTTTGTGTTTTGCAGAATGGGGGGTGGCTAGGTTAGTTTTTAGGGTTTTAAGTTAGGTCAAATATGGGTCATGGGCTGCTCCAAAGATCCAACTACAAATGGGTTTTAGATTTAAGCTTTGTTAGGCCAGCTCTCATGTATTGGGCTACTGAATTTTAATTAGGTTTGGGCCAAGTTTGAAGAACTTAAATGACTTGGGTATGCACAAAGGTTATTGGGCTATCACTAAGAACTCTCTCTTGGGCCAAGTCTCACAATAAAAGGTTGGGTCTGCACCTAAAATTATTAGGCCTCCATTAGTCCCTAACATTGGCCTACTTAATTTAATTTGGCTTAGATGGGGTTTATAACTCAATTAAACTTCAAACTCATATTAATAATTTATCTCTCTAAAATTTTTATTCACTAAACTTGCCTAATTATCCTATATTAATTATTCTTAATTAACCCAAATCCATGATTAACACCTTAATTAATTTTAAGGTGTCATAGAGATCGCTTTTGAACTTTGTAACATTTCGTGGTTGGGGTGGGAAATTTATATTCCCACTGGGATTTGGAATGGGCAAGGAGAAAGCTTAGTGAATATTAGGTAAAATAGAAATTTATTTAATTTTATTTATTGTGATGTACAATTAATTTCCTTAAAGTAGTTGTTGCATTATGGACTTTTTAATAATCTATATTGTGGATGTATGTGACCTACAAAATTTGATGGGACATGATGCATTTATTATTAGCATAGCACAATTTTTGCTTCTTTTTTTCTTTTTGTATTTTGTGTGATATTTGCTTGAATTTTGATATATGATAATGTGAGTAAAAAGATAAAAATGTTTTCTATATACTATATAGCTAAACCATTATGTGTTTTCAAATTGACAATTATCTTTATTAGGAATATCAATTCTCATAATTTTCTTGGCATAACATATTTAGATTAAGAATTAGTCATGCTTGTACTCTGTGTAGTCCTTGAAGTGGAATGGACATGGGTTAAGGTCCCATTAATAGGACCTGTCCAAGTGATCCAAATTATCAATGTAGCTATGGTTAACTATGGAGCAAAAGATTTACATTTTCTTTTAGAAATAAATTATGTGTTGTAATAAGTACTGAGGTTCTAATAAAAGCATCAAGAGTCATGCTCTTGTATCTTAGATTTTATTATATTGTTTGAAAATATAAGCAATACTATTGAGTTATATTTGACATGGTATGATATTGAATGATAAAATAATTTTTGTAATATTCCACTATCAACTATTTTAACTGAAGAAATCAAATTATGGAAGAAAGGATTAATTAAATAGTGTCACATCTATATTTAAAAAGTTGTGTGCTATTCCCCAATAATTAGATGAAAAAAATTAGGTAAAAATGTAAAGGGTGTTACATGCATCAATGCCTAATTCCTCATATAAAGTTTGTGGCTTAACATGCCTTATTTGATTCTAAACACCTTAATTGGTTGACCACCCAACCTTCCCTACTTAGCCTCTAAACCTACTAAAGACACTATAGCTCAATTTACTCTTTTTTTTTAATTTAACAATTACTTTAGACAAAGGTTCCTCTAAAGTTCAAGTGGAAATAAATCCTTTCCTCCTAACTAATGTTTCCAAGAACACACTTCATAGACATTCTAATGCTTTCGCCACATCTACTATATATGATGCTTTTACCCTTATGTTGGTCTCTAACACAACCTCTTAGAGATGGAATTACAAGTTAGGCAGATGCCCTATCAAATGCCTCTTGTTCCACGGCTTCTTTAATAGTTGTAGAGATTTTTTTGTGGCATCTTTTCACTAAAGAAACAAGAGGAAAGCACACTCAAAAGATGACAAAAACTTAACAAAGAAAGTTACTTAAGGAAAGGAAATTCGACATCCTATATAAGGCCTTTGGTGATATCTTAGTTATAATTATGCACATGCTTCATAATGATAATTGGAATCCCACTAAAGAATACTTGCTTCATAAGCCATAGGGAAACCTAAGCTTTGATATCACTATGTCACACCTTGAAATTAGAGGTGTGACTAGCATTGAATATAAGGTCAGTTTGGCATTCGTAATCCTAATCTAATGACCTATAATATACTTTTGCGATACATACTACAAGAATTTAAACCCAAGACATTAACAAATAGATGCATAAGAAATTCACCACATTTCATTTTAAATCAATATTTTTCATACATGTTCAATTCTTGTAGAAATTTCATTAAAGTTTTCTCTGAAAGTTGGACCTCCTAAAATTTCTACAGCAACCTAATCCATACAATTAAACAAGAGAGTTCCATTCTTAATTCATATCTATTATACAAAGTTTACAAGGATAGGCGATCCTGATTGTGAGTTTATGGAGCTATAACTAAAGTATAAAATAGTTTATGCAAATTCAATCAAAATTAACATTGTCCACATGGATTAATATAAGGCGTAGCTAAAAGAAATGTTAACCCTTACTAGAATGTTGAAGAAGATTCTAGCTTGTCTATGACGACTCTAACTTTTAATCATTATAATTAAGGTTAAATACGTAATTAATAATCATAAATTAGGGTTAAAAGACATTACAACAAATTACATTCAGAAAATGCAGGGAAATTTGAACTTTAATGTTATTAGAGTCATCAACCAAATAATTATAAGCATTCATGT
The DNA here is from genome assembly GCA_032878935.1 of Erythrophleum fordii. NCBI lineage: Eukaryota > Viridiplantae > Streptophyta > Magnoliopsida > Fabales > Fabaceae > Erythrophleum > Erythrophleum fordii. Next base: position 18,020,051 of record JAVQMF010000038.1, read on the forward strand.
ACACAAAAGAAACAAACACTCATTTATAAGCCTTTGATTCTATTACCCATTAATTCCAACTCACAATAATCTTCTACTAGTGTTTCTAAGTCATCCCTTGAGGTTGCCATAGGAAAAACTGAGGCTTCTAGGTTAGAATGAGAATTTAAGACCGTTAGCCACAGCTAAATGTCTTTGCACCACGGCCAATTGCTCTTAGGTTCACTCTTATATCTTCACAGGTTTCGCCGTGGCTTGGAGCTTCGCCGCGACAAGCTTATATGGCACTACGGCGAGAGGACCTCCTGGAGCCTACCTCACTCGCCTCTCACTATTGGCCGCGGCCAATTCCCCCTTTCACCACAGCTAATTCCTCTCTGGAATACATATTTTCACAAAAGTTCACTGTGGCCAATTCCCATTTAGCTGCAACGAATTACCCTCTGGACGACCTCCAATTTGGCCTCTCACATTTCGTCGCAGCTAATTCCACTTCTCGCCATGACGAATTGCTCTCTGAACCTCCCCCTGGGCAACTTCGCCTCTATTAGCTGTAGCTAATACTATTTTAGCCACGACGAAATATCTTCTAATCTTACAACTTCTAAAATCTTATCTTATACTTTCCATTCTCCCTCTAATGATACCTTAAGGCCATTCTACCTTAATTTGTGGGGCTCCAATAGCTTTCATTAGCCTAATTTACCTAACTTATCTTTCATTACTAGTTCAAGACTCAAGTGTTAATTTTTACTCCTCTAACTACCCTATATTAGCAAGTTCATAGAGTAATAACAGTAGGAATTCATGAACTATTAATAATTATCATTCGATACACATTCCGTTAGAGATTCCATACATCATTGGTTCATATCAACATCTAATGTATCATATGATTACATTTCCAATAGTAGGTCATATCATAAATTCAACAAAATTTATGCATAAGATGTTATAAGTTCATACATCTAATACCAAGCTAAGATGAGGCCTAACTTCTCAATAGATACATCCTAAGTAATCGAAATATAAATGCCTACACTTGGCAACATGATTACATGATGATGCTATATAAAGGAATAACAAAATTGCATCTATTCTACTCAAACCAGCCCAAGTGTAGCCTCCTCCACACATGGCTGGAGCTCATAGATTTTCATCCACTTACTTCCCCATATCCTTTTCTGAAGGGCCTTCACCTGAAAGTATGATCTCATGAAATAGGGTGAGATGCAAATCCCAGTAACCAAGGCAAATTCCATTCATATATTCCAGTTTAATTCACATATATGCATGATTTCATATAAGCATTAGAAAATATACTAACCATATTAGTAAATGAAATAATTAGGCTATCTATGATCACTATCCCATACTAGGAATCACAATTCCATATGTTAAAGACTAATAACACTGAGAGAGACCCGTCCACAGCACCCACTCCTATTGAGCACAACCAGGGCTCAATGCATCTAAGGTTTGATCATAACCCGGTGCTCGATCAAAGCATATGCACGGGTAGCAACCGCACCACAGCTCTACCATAGACTCACAAGGTCCAATCATATATAACAAGTAGCTAACCAACTTATTTAGCACTCAAAATCATAATCATGCAACAAATACAAAATTAAAATAGACATATGCATGAAATTAGTATGAACCCCGGTTACCTCACTTATAGCCAATCTTCTAAGAGCTAACTAAATATTACTTTAGCCTATGGATACAAAACCAAGTCATTACTATCCTTAATCACATTTTCTATCAGCAAATCCATTACTCAAGGAGTTAAACTATATAAGACTACTTAAAAACACTTACCCAATTATCACAAGAACCAAATTCAGATATGGTTAAGCCTACCTCAGAAATCTCAAAACAACTCTTCAAATTTTGAGTAAATTCGCATAAAAACAATACCCATATCATAAATCAGCTATAAGGATCCCAAACTAGTAAAGAAAGCATCAAAATGAAGAGTTTATACATATCTAACAACACCCCTAGCCTTAATCTATGAAATTTCACCAAAAAAAATCTCAAACAACCACATTTCATATTTTGGATATGGTGAAAATGCTCTAAATGAAAAACTAATCAAGTCAAAATAAAGAGAAAGAGAAGGGGATTAAGTTATGTAACTATTACCTTAGCTAATTTTGAGTCTAAAAGTGAGAAATAGTGGATTTCTTGCTTAGAACCCTAGCCTCCTTCTCAAGGTGCGAAAATGCCTCTTGTGTTTGTGTTTTGTGTTTTAGCAAAATGGTAGGAGGGAGCTGCATGTGTTTAGGGTTTTAGTTGGGTTTAAGTTGGGTCTAAAATGGGTTATGGGCTAACCTAAAGATCCAATTCCAATTAGATTCAGATTTTATACTTGTTAGGCCAGATTTCATTTGTTGGGCTATAGAATTTTGATTGGGTAGGCTAAGTTTTAAGAGGACATTTGATTTAGGTCTGCATAAGGGTTGTTGGGCCAATTATAAGAGCTTACATAAACTGGGTCTTGGGCCTCTATCTTATTAAATCAGATTGGGCCCTACCTAGGTGCTCTCCCTTGAGCCAAGTCTCACATTAAAAGGTTGGATCTGCACCAAAAATTATTGGGCCTCCATTAGTCCCTAACCATAGCCTACTTAATTTAATTTGGGCCTAGATGAAGTTTCTAATCCAATCAAATCTCAAACCCATATTATTAATTTACTTCTCTCTAAATTTTTATTTACATAGTTCCCTAATAATTATTCTTAATTATGTTTAATCTATGATTAACACCTTAATTAATTTTGGGATGTTACATTGTCTCTACTATCTGAAGTGCAAAATGTTTAACAAGTAAATAACATCTCACAATTTAAAAATAAATGAATAAAAAAGTAAACAATAATTTAAGTAGATAAGACATTTTATGAACACACGTTGCATGGGCCTTAAAGTTTGAAATCATGCTTCACAATTTAATTATTTGTTTTCTTAAAGAAATTTAAATGTGAGGTACATATGGAGTCATAACCATCACATAATCTAAATTAATACAAATAAAAAATGATATAAAGTATGTACCTTTCAAAATATGCATATGTGACAACCTTAATTCTTAATTACCGTAATTAGGCTTAATTATACAGTCACTGATCGTAAATCAAGGTCTAAAGTTATTACAATTAATTAAAATAGAAAAAAGTGAGTGGAAAAATTTGAACCTTGGTATTATTGAGGTTATTAACTAAGCAACCACCACTAATTGAATCCACAAGTGATAATGATTATCAATTAAGACCTTTAATTCATCATACTACTAATTTCAACTTACTAAAACCTCTTATAAATATTCCTAAGTCATTACATAACAATATCATAGTAAATTTCAAGGTGTGTAAGTCAAAAATAGAAGTTTAGGAACCTTCGCCATGTCTTGACCCTTTCCCACTACGGCTAAGTTACTGGACCTAAAAACCAAGTTTGGAGACTCCCGCCACAACTTGATACACCCGCACCACAGTGTAAGTGGCTACTATAACTCAAAACTAAAATTTCGCATCTTGCGCCACGACTTGGATTTTTCGCACCATGGCAAAGTGCTCTCAGGGACCAACTATTCACGTTTTTGTGATTCTCGCCGCGACTAGCCTATATGGCGTCGTAGTGGGTATACCTCCTGGAACTCTCAACCCAATTTATTCGAATTGCGCCATGGCGAAAGTACCTATGTCACAGTGGAGTTGCATTCTATTACCCTCCCTAGGTAAAATTTTTTCCTTGCATTGTGGCGAGACATACCGCGCCATAATGCTCCTCGCTTTTCATTGACTCCTAGCCACAACTCAATTATTCTTGGTCGTGGCATGACCCTCTTTTACACCTATGCCTCCCAAATTTCATCCCATATACTCTTGCTCTCTCTCTAGTACTGCTCCAAGGCCACTCTACTTTAATTTGTGGGGCTCTAATAACATTGGTCTACCTTATTTACCTAACATACCTATTATTACCAATTCAAAATTTAGTAGTTAATTCCTACTCACCAAACTATCATGCATCATAAATTCATGTAATATTAATAGTAACAAGATCCATAAACAATTAATATTATCATTCATAGAGATATAAAAGCATGCTCTCAAAAGTCAAGTCATACATTCATATTAAAGAAGTTCCATATTAGATATAAATAAGTACATACACTATATACCAGATTTGTATAAGGCCTAACTCCCTATTAGATACATCATAGGTTATCAAAACACAAAATGCCTATATTTGGCAATATGATTACATGATAATGCTATACAAGAGAATAACAAAATCAGCATATATCCTAAATTAACTCAATGCAAGTGTAGCATCCTATACAAGGCCTTAGCTTATGGATGTGTATCTATTTGCTTTCCCTTGTCCTTGCCCAAACAGCCTTCAACTAAAAATATTATCCCATGAAATGAGGTGAGATACAAATCTAAGTAACCAAAGGCAAATTCCATTTATATATTCTAATTTAATTAACATATGTGCATGAAATCGAATAAGCATAAAAAATATATACCAGTCATATTAGTAAATGAAATAATTAGGTTATCAGTGACTACTATCCTATACTAGTAATCATATTTCCACATGTTAAAGGCCATTAACACCGAGAAAGATCTATCCATAGCATCAACTCTACAATGAGCATAACTTAGGCTCAGTGTATATAAAGTGTAACACCCTAAAATTTAATTAAGGTGTTAATCGTAGATTTAAAGTAATTAAGGATAATTAATAGAGGATAATTGGGCAAGTTAGTGAATAGGTATTTTAGAGAAATAAATTATTAACATGGGTTTGAGAATTAATTGGGATAGAAATTTCATCTAGGCCCAAATTAATAGACCATGATAAGAGGCTAATGGAGGCCCAATGAGTTAGGTGCAGACCCAACCCAATTTAATGTGATAGAGGCCCAAGATCCACCTTGTATAGACTCTTATAAGTGACCCAATTACCCTTGTACAGACCCAAACCCTTAAGCCCTTCAAACTTAGCCCAAACCTAATTAAACTTCAGCAACCCAATGTATAAGAACTGGCTCAATAAAATTCTGTAGCCCAACACTTTAAAACTGGCCCAACAAACTAAAATCTGAGGCCCATTTGGAGTTGGACCTTGGAGCAACCCATGACCCATCTTTGACCCAACTTAAACCTACCTAAAACCCTAATGTTTCAGCCACTTTCTCATTTGCTAAAACTCAAGAAGCAAAATTCGGAGGTTAAGAAGGAGGCTAGGGTTGGGGGCAAGGATTCTGCATTTTCTCATATTTAAAGCAAGATTCAGCCAAGGTAATAGTTATACAACTTAATCCCCTCATCTTTCTCTTTAATTTGGTCCAATTAGTTTTTCATTTGGAGTATTTTCACCCTACCCAAAATCTGAAATAGGGTTATTTGGGATCCTCTTGGTGAAATTCGTAGGTTGAGGTTAGGGCTGACATTAGGTGAGTTTAAACCCTCAATTTTGATGCTTTCTTTGTTAATTTGAGACCCCCATAGTCAATTTATAAAATGGGTATTAAGTATGTACGAATTTGCTTAGGAGTTTGAGTGATATAGCGAAAGTCTGGTAGAGAACATACTCAATCCGAATTTGGTGATTTGTAGTGATTGGGTGAGTGTTATCTAGGTAGTTATTAGCATTTAAATTCCTTGGGTACTTATTGCTACTGTTAATAATGAATTAGAGTGGTAATTTTCTGATGCTATGGTTATAGGGATTTTTGTACCATTGGTGGCTGTTGCAAGTTGTCCACAAGTGAGGTAACTGGGGTTTACATTAATTCCATGCATGTATCTATTTTAATTTCATATTTACTGTAAATGAATGATTTGAAATGCTGAATGAATTGGTTGGCTATCTATTGTATTATGATTGGACCTTGTGAGTCCATGGAGGAGCTGTGGTGCGGCTGCCACCCGTGCATATGCTTCGATCGAGCACCGGGTTCTGATCAAACCTTAAATGCACTGAGCCCTGGTTGTGCTCAATGGGGAGTAGGTGCCGTGGACGGGCCTCTCCCGGTGTTAATGGCCTTTAACATGTGATAATATGATTGCTAGTATGGGATAGTAATCATGATAGCCCAATTATTTCATTTACAGATATAATTGATATAATTCTGATGTTGATTTTGATTCATGCATATATGCTTATTAAATTGGATTATATGATGGAATTGCCTTGGTTATTGAGATTTGTATCTCACCCCATTTTATGGGATTAATATTTCAGGTGAAGGTTCCTCAGGTAAGGATAAGGGCAAGCAAGTGGATGAACATCCATGAGCTGAGGCCTAGTGTGGGAAGCTACACTTAGTCTGGGTGCAATAGGATAGATGCTAATTTTTTTTAAGTCTTGTATAGCATCATCATGTATCTGTATTACCAAGTGTATGCTTTCATATTTTGATCACTGAGAATGTATGTATTGCGGGGTTAGACCCCCCTTAATTTGATATTTGATGTATAGATTTATGATATCTGCTGTAAACTCTGTTGAACTATAATATGGCTTATCATTTGAAATGTAACCCTTGAGATATTGAGATGGATTATTGATGCATGAAACCTCTATCAAAATGTGTATGAGATGTTAATTGGTGATAGTGTATGAATCCTTGCTGTCATTAACCCATGAAAAGGGGTGACATGTGGTGGTTAGGTGAATGAGAATTTGTACTTGAGTGTTGAGTTGATAATGGTGGAATAATGGGGTAAATAAAGTAGATAAATACCATTAGAGCGACATACAATAAGGGAAAGTGGTCCTAGGGTGCCCCTAGGAAGAGAATTAGAGTGTAGGGGATGAAATGTAAGAGATATTGCTACAGGAGGGAGTCACGCCGCGACATGAATAGTGACAGTGGCGAGAGGCGCCGCGGCTTGACAGATCTAGCCACGGCGCAGAGCCAAAAAAATCGCCCAGGAGGGTGACAGAATGAAACCTCGCCGCAGCACAATAAGTCCTGCCGCGGCGCGAGTCGAGGAAATTAATTAAGCGGGGTACAGTAGCAAAACTCACCGCGACGCCACGTAGGTTGCCCGCGGCGAAAGTCAATAAAGTTACACAGTGATTCCCGAGAGTAACTCAGCCACGGCGCAAAAGGTCTGGGCCACAGCGCAAGGTTAAAAACTTAGTTTTTGAGCTCCAAGACCTAACTTAGCCGCGGCGGGAAGATTCCAGGTCACGGCGGAGGTCCCCAAACTCTCACCTTTGACCTAGAAACCCTAATTTCGTTAATGCTAATGCTAGGAAATGATATAGGAACACTTGTGGGAGGTTCTTGTGTGTAGAAATCAATGCATAGGTGAATCACAGACCTTTAATGATGGTACAAACTTTTTTTCTTATGTTCCCATTTATGGTTGTTTAATTGATAGCCCTAATAATATCAAGGTTCAAATTTCCTTATATTTTCTTAATGTAATTGATTGTAATGTCTCCAAACCTTGATCTTTAATTATTAAATGTGTATTTAACCATAATTACTTGGATTAGAAGTTAGGGTCGTCACATAAGGGCCTGATCATAACCTAGCACATGATTAAAGCATAATGCATAGGTGGCAGCCACACCATAGCTTCATCACAAGGTCCAACTACGAACTCACAAGGTCTAACCATAATATATCATATAGCCAACCATTCATTTAGCATTTAAAATCATACATATGCATTAGATATAAAATTAAAGTAGATATATGCATGGAATTGACATTAACCCTGGTTACCTCACTTGTAAACAATTCCTTGAAAGCCAACAATAATGCTACTCAGCCTATTAATACAAAATCAGACCATTACCATTCCTATTCATCAATTTATAGTAGCAAATAGGTACCTAAAGAATTAAAATACTAATGGCTACCTAGAGGACCCTTACCTAGCCACTGCAAGTCTCCAATTTCGCATTTGATTGTTCTCACACTAGTAACTTCAGAATATCACTTCAAATTCTACTTAAATTCGCACAAAATTAATACCTATACTCTAAATCAACTATGGGGATCCTAAATCAGTAGAAAATGCATTAAAATGAGGAGTTTATACTTACCCAATACCTCTCCTAGCCTCAACCTCCGAAAATCCTCCAAGAAACATCAAATGATTTATATCAGATTTAAAGTGTGGTGAAAATGTTCCAAATGAAAAAACAATCAGGTTAAATTAAAGAGGAAGAGGAAGGGGTCAAGTTATATAACACTCACCTTGGCTAATTTTGACTCTAGAAGAAGGAGAAGATGGATTTTTGCTAAAAACCCTAGCCTCTCTCCAAAACCTCCAAAAATGCTGTGTGTTTCTTGTGTGTTTTGTGGTTCTGCAAAGTAAAAAAGGCTGAAGTTGGTTTTAGGATTTAAGTTAGGTCCTAAATGGGTTATAAGCTGACCTTAAGACCCAAATCCATATAGGGGTTCAAATTGTGTCTTGTTGGGCCAGATTTCATGAGTTGAGCTACAGAATTTCTAAGATTTTAGTAAGATTTTGGGCCTCTAACTCATTAAACCAAATTAGGCCATTGCTCAGTGGTTTCCCTGGGCTAAGTCTCACAATATGAAGTTAGGTCTGCACTTAAAATTATTGGGGCCTCTATTATTCTTTATCCATGACCTATTAAAATTAATTATAGGCCTAAATTAAGTTCCAACCCAATTGAATCTTAAGCCTACATTAATTATTTATTTCTCCATAAACTCCTATTCACATAGCTTGCCTAATTATTCTCAATTAGTTCAAATCCATGATTAATACCTTAAATAAATTTCGAGGTGTTATAACCAATACATAATCTAAAATTAATACAAATAAAAATGATATAAAGTATGTACCTTTCAAAATATACATATGATAGTTTGAAAGGGAAAAAATACCAATTATTTCCAAAACTTTTCTATTGGAAGGACTTTCCTCAAAATTGTATAGCCATTGTGACCAGACAACCCGTGTGAGTACATAACTAGTCTATTGTGGGTGTACAACTTACATGGCTAAATAACCAATCCATCATAAGTCCTTAACTCATATAAAATACATCCCTTCATTCCATATGTGTTAATCATCACATGGGACTAGCATTTATTACACTCTGTAGAACATTGGTTGCTAACAAAGTTAATGTTTCAGTCATATATGGAATCATAATAACTCCTTAATAAACATTTTTTTTAAGTGATCAACATAAAAAATCTATAAACATTTCTAAAATCATTCCTGTTGATTCCATACACATATTATCAACTTAAAATTCATGATAGCATGACTTTATTAAAAGTGTGTCCTTGGTTGGACATAAATACTCATATTTTTAGGAGTCCAAGAAAACATGATAAATTACAAAATATAAAGATGCGAGGTGGAAAAACATGTAGTAAGAATATATGCAATGGGATGTCATTTACTTACAGTACAAGAGTTATGTTGTGGAACTTCCTAGTTCTTCCTCAAACTAGACACCAAATGCAAGACTGACATCAAAATCTCCTAAATATCTATAATGCAATTACCATCACTAAATGTCATATTAATTCCTATTAAAAAGACTTACCTTAGGAGATCATAGTTAAAGGTAGTGGCAACAAACACCACACCTAAATACCAATTAGGAAAATTTAGCTACAATTACAACCGTCCCATTCTTAAACTTATGTACACTTATAATACAAGAGGAAAATTAGGATTTCTCAACCATTCTAAGTTGGAACCTACATCAATTGAAGGGGAAAAGTTTTAAATAACCACAACTTACCCTAAGCTATCACCACCTAGGGAGCTCAAATCAATTTCCTTCAAATATTAATTGATTTACTCAAATGTTCATTACATCCCTATTATAAATCTTACATTATTACACTAGTGGTCCTCAATCCTTATAGATCAACAAATCTATGTAATGTAGTCTACAAGCTAATTTCCAAGATATTGTGCAATAGGCTAAAAACCGTATTAGATTATTTAATTGCTCCTATCATCAAAGGGTGGCACATTTTAGACAACACCACTTTTGTTTCTATGTTGATGCTTAAGATTCAATCTTTGAAAAAGATCAAAACAAAGAGCTTTTAAAAGGTACATCTTGGAATTTCCTTAAAGATGTGTGAATGAAAAATAATTTCCCTTTCATATGGATTTAAATTATCTTGCAACATGTATCTACTATGAATTGTCAAGTGGTTCTTAAATGATGGTACTTCTAGTTCATTAAAACCAAATCAAGGCAATTTGATTTCCCTCTATCTTTTCATTATTTGCTCCAATTTTCTCTCTCGTATGATCACAAAGGCAGATGATGATGGAGATTGAAAAGATATTTTTAGAAGTAGAAACTCATTGCCAATGTCCCATTTAATGTATGTTAATGACACTTGGTCACCATCACACAAAGATAAAATAAATTTTATCCTTAGCAATGGCATTAAAACCTTAATATAGCAAGCATACTATTCATTCAAATAATATAAATAGATATTGAGTCCAAGTATTGAATCCATAGGGTGCTAAGGAATGAAGCAAAGTCTTATTGGTTTATGTGGAAGAAAAATGAATATAAGTGAAGCCTAAATATTTACAATATCCTAAACTACAACTAGTATCCTAATTGCTTAGTTACTAGTGTCCAAAAATTATTCAAAAGGATTAGTAAAAGAAAACAAATAAAAAGACTCAAGATCTTGACAAATATAAGACCCCAAAGGTTGAACCAAGTTGTTGTAACATATATGGAAATTATGCCCATGCTAATTATTGGTGTCTAGTTATTATGTGCTAACAAAGTTTCTAAAGTGGTTGAACATGCCTCGCAATTATCTACATATCTTACTTACAATATCCCTTAGGAAGTTCCTTGCAATTACCTAAGTTTAATTTATTAGTAAGCTTCATTGAGATTAGTGAACTTACGAAATTATTAAATGCTTGGACATGCCTAATGATTACCTTACACCTAGTGTCCATTACTATACTCCATAAAAAACGTTGTAGGTATTCTCCTGAGAATGGTATAATTGACTTTTTATAGTGTCCAAGTGTAATAATATGCCTCACAATCATATTATGTTTAAACTTGATCTTATTGTTGTTATCTTATCCTAAATTACTTCTGCAACCTAGTTATGTGCCTCGTAAATAACCTAAATCACATATAATAAACGAATTTAATAACGCATATAAAAAGGCATGAAGAACATCAACTATATGGCACCACAACTAAATAAATATCAATAAATCCTCACAAATCTTTTGTTATGAAAACAACAATCCATCCAAACAACAAGAATCCTAAATTAAATCAAAAATCAATAAAGAAAAATGCAAAATAAATTGGACATTTGGACAAAGAAGTTGAGAGAAGATTAAATTGAAGAAAAACCAAAGATATGCACTTTTACACCTCTTCGATCAATGAAATTCATCTTAGAACTTTCAAATATAACCTTGGATGTCACACCCGAAGAAAAAAAAAATAGTTTTTGATAATGAAAACCAACTAAAATGGAATCACTACTAAAATTTTAGTTATAATAGGTAAAACTTTAGAAAAGCTATTTTGAAGAAGGAAAAAAAAGGATGGTCTGCAAACCAAAGATAGATTCGAGAGTCAGTTATATTGAAGAAAGTATTAGGTATCTCACAACACATATTCTAAAAAATGATTACCCTAAGTTAATCGTATAATATTAATATAGCCTTAATATTATTTTAATTAGCCTTATTAATTACATGTGAATAAAATAATAAAGAAAAAAATGAGAAAATAAAATAAAATAAAATTTATTTATATGGACAAACGTGACTTAAAATAAAAACTTAAGGTTTACGTACCTTATAATAAGAATTAAAGTCCATAGAGATCAAATGGAGAAAAATCTATATGAGTTAGTTGATGATTTTTTATTTTTTGATGAAAAAAGAAAGAAAATAAGAATTAATTTATCTTTGCAAACAAAAAGAATTTAAAGTTAGTAGATATATTTTAATTTACAAAAGTCGAATTAATCTTACTTCTTTACTCTCTTGTCATTTTCTCTTTGTTTTTTTCTTTTGGATTTTGGAAATAAGATTTTTATTTTGGAAAAAAGTATTATGGGCTTCTAAATTAAGGATTTTTGGATTTTTTAAAAGTAATTTTTAATTTTGCAATTTTATCAAAAAAATTTGAGGAAAATTCTTATAGAAGAGAAAATTTATTTGATTTTATAAAAACTAATCCTTTAACTTTTGCAAACTCCTAATAAAAAAGGGAATTATTTTTTTAAAACTAACTTTTATAAACTTTAAGACTAACTTATAAACTTTTGAAAAAATTATTTAAGTCTTTAAAAATTAACTCCCTTTTTTATTTTTTTTGAAAACTTATTTTTTATTTATCTTTTGATATTTTGGAAGAATAACTCTTAAGAAAAAGCTAACTTTTGAACTTTGAAATATTTTTTCTTATTTTCTCTATTTTTATGATAAGTGTTTTTCTTTTTTGTTTGCAAAGAGAAAGTGATTTAACTAATATTTAAAAATAAATAATTTTTTTTTAAATATTTTCCTAAAGATTGAAAATTATATAATTCGGCAAAACAAGGTCATTAGAGCCCAATTTTTATTAGATAAAACTATTAAGCATGACCTAATGGAAGTTAGGTAAAACCTAAAAAGACAAAAGGTTCTCACATGACTCCTATCGGTTGGCACCATATGCGCTTGAAAAAACAATAAATTCTACACAATAACTCTAAAATAGAATAAAATAAAATAGGATAAAAATTACAATGTGCTTGTGTTTAATTAAATGTTACACATTTTCAAATACACATCACAATATCTCATAAATGAATTAGGTAGAAATTAAGACGCAATGATGCTTTCTCTTTGGTCTTCCCTTTATTCTTTGCTTAGCTTTTAGTAAACCTCCTTAATTCTTCACCTCTTCCCAAATGGAACTTAGATGCAAAAGAACAAGATCAAAAGAATTAGTATCAGTTATAAAATATGTTCTTACAAAAAAATATTTTCAAGTGGGATTCAATCATGTCCAAATTCACAATAAGTAAAACAATAGGCATTAGATACCAAACCCAATTCGTACCCTGAATCAATAAGATGCCAGCATTGCCTATGCAAAGTTTAATCCAATTTCATACTCAACCCTATCAAATTCAGATTTAAATTTATGAGAGCAGCCAATATATCAAAATATTTGGTTCACTTTTTTCAGTTTAACAATGAAAAGGGGAAAAAAAATAAAAATAAAAAAGAAGGCAATTCAAGCTCCTAATCAATTCCATAACATTATCAGTTTTACTTACTATCATACAAGCCTAAAATGAAACAAAATTAAGGCATACTCCAATCCAATCAAAACAGCGATATTCTTTACTTTTTCTTTTACAAGAATAAAGTGCATGTACCACTAAAAGTAAACATTTCTTGTTTTACTTCGGTCTCTCAAATGGCATTCATCGCACAAAGTATCCAGAAAATCTCATGTTACGGGCCACAAGCTCCCTTTTCTCATGCCATTACTAAATGAAGGTTACTACATCATGGGCAAAGTTGATAATCAAAAGCACTATTTTTAAGGAACAACGTGCTGACAGGGAGACAAACATAAGTATAACATGGTTCATATGACTCACCCCAATGGTGAACATGAAATATAAGCACAGGGCAACCAACGGGGAATAGTAATACACTTATGATTCACATCAGACGCAAATTTAATATCCCGGTCCAAAGCACTGTCAACACATATTACGCAAGCCCAATCAGAATAATGACAAAACGCAGCATCAAAACTACAATCAGCAAACATGACTGAACCCAAATAACACATCCTAAAGTTGGGTCCAGTGCTTGTACTTCCTAAATAACGCTAAATAAATCCATGAGTATTCCCATGTCACCAATTTCATTAGTGGAAAATGGAAGGATCTTAAGGGACACAAAGAAACAAAGCAATTTGACGTCTAACATACAGCATTCAATGTATCCAATTAAAGTTAAACCCAGGTGGTTAGCCCGCTTCCTCACATTATTTTTAATTAAGAAAAAAATAAGAGAGAGAGAATTCTTGGGCAAAACAGAGGAGCAGAGGAAGCAGAGCTAAATAACCACAATCCTTATTCATGCATCAATATACCACTTTAAGGCCATCATACTTACCACAGCTCAGCAGATCAATTACTCAGGAGGCAAGGTAAAAATAACAATACAGAACATATTGAGTACACGGTTCTCAAGCCTCCCTCTTATTTAATTTTACCCTTCCTTAGCAACATGAACAATCAACTCAACAATTTCGACCTTACCACCCCAAATATCCTCAACAGATAGCAAATCAAAACAAGGATGTTGGCAATGCATAGCCAAAGCCACGTTAAGCACAACCAACTCAGATTACACAAATTCATGAGACAACACTTGAGATTAGCAAACAATACATCGTGATCATATTTGAAGCCGATTTCAGCTTAACCAATTGCCAATTCAAGGGTCCAAGTATTTCATAATCAACCAAATTCGGATATCTATTTTCAGGAGCAACATCAATCGAATATCAGGCCAAAATATAATGTCACAGAATAACTTAAGATAAAGAAAAGGTCCACGTCCCATGTTCTTGTATCAAATGATTATAACTGAAGCAAGAGAAAGAAAATTTCAACCCAAATTGGCAATCAGTACAGGCACTCACTCAAACCTCAAATTTATTCTAAACTCCCACACACAGCATCAAATAAAAAAAAAAAAAAAAAGAGAGGGTGAAGAAAATTAACTCAGCATCCATCACACAAATCTAAACCCATTGAGCCAAGACTACCAAAATTTCATTTGAATCTTCCTTCACAAAATGAAATTGTGTAACAAAGGCATGATAACAGAATATCCAGAAGGATTGGGAATTCAGAGAAAAACGAGAAACATTACCTTGAGGAAATTCCAACTGCTTAGTTCATTAAGTCGCTACCAAAACTCCCAACAATCAGTCCGAATCAGCTTCTCCCTGCCTCTCTACTGCGTTTCCCTCGGCTCTCCTCTCAATTTCTGGTCTCTCACGCTCAATTTCTACGGTTTTTTTCCACTTTCGGTTGCTTCGTCCTTTTGTAGCTACAGAGAACGCATGCCAACGGATTTGTGGGGATTTGGTTGAGAGGTACCGGTCCTTGAGGGGACATTCCGTGCAATCAGCCAGCTCCTGTCGTCTTCCCCTCCATGTGCTGGTCCTTCCTTCATCCTCCACTGCCTCTGCAAAGTTGGATGTCTTCTGCTCTGTCCGTTGTCGCTCAGCGTTTTCTGCCCTGCTCTTTTCGTCGGATGCGGAAAGGATACAAGACACCGGAGAAATTTTGCGTATTGATTCTTCTGTTTTTTGGACATAAAATGGCATTCGGCCTTCACCAGTAGTAAGCTTAGTACATGTTGGTTGAGCTTTTTCTATATTCAAGACGGATTTAGGTCGAGGGAATAAATTGTAGTTTCTACATTTTGTGAATTACAAAAGTGATTTTTTTATTTTTCAATGCTAAACTAAATTTGCACTTAAACTCTTAAAAGACTCAAACGAAAGTCAACTAATTTTAAAACAAAAGCCTAAGTCTTGTCCAAAAAAAAGCCCAAAACAAAATTTTTTTTAAATGAGTTAAAGAAAATAAGATAAACATAAATAAGATTTTTATATTTTCCTTAATTTCCCTTTCTTCCTTGTTAACTTGGCTCAAAGATCGGGTGAGATCTTGTCCTTTTGGGTTAATTAATTCATTAAGACTTCCCTTTTTTGGGTACCTTTTTCCTTCTTTCTCATCTTTTGTTTTTTAATGTATTGACTCAAAAATTAAATTAAAATTTATCTAAAAATTAAACTTGACTCAAATGATTTAAATAACTTAGAATTAAAATAAAACTGACTCAAAAAAATGTATGACTCAAATGACTCTGAAATTAAAATAGAAATGACATTAAATAAAAACCCAAATGAAAAGTTTTTAATTTAATGTATATTTATTTATATTAGGGAATGCTTGAACAAAACACAATGTTCACTAGACATTTAAGAGCTCCTTGGCTCCTTCTTAATGGATTGTTTAAATATGTTTTAAATTGAAACAATTGGGAATTTCACATTTTTAATGTATCGTTGAGGCAATGGAGCTTGCATCGCCTAGGTGATGCACACTTTCGTACACTCATGGTAGCTATTGCATTGCTTAGACGGCCCTTTAAAGTTGATGGTTTTTAGGCCATTTGAGCTCCTTTTTTGTCACAATCTCTTCCGACTACTTACAATTAAAGCCCATATCCATTAGTTATTATTAAATTTACTAAAAATTATTTAAAATAATTAAAAACTAATGAAATCTAATATTTCCTAATATTTACTACCAAAATACAAAATAATAGAGATTTAACTAAAAATCCTAATAAAAGCTAGTGATAATTCCTTACATAAGCACATAAAAATGAGAACCTCCCCATACTAGTTTCCTGCTATTGCAAATGTCAATTGTAGTTTTTAGTAATTGTTGATAGTATGATAATAACTAAGAAGCGCAAGCTATGCAATAAAGTTTCAAAGTCTAAAATATAATAAAGAGTTTCTCTATTGCCCCGAATTTGTGTGTGTATATACAATAGTCTAAATACAAGAGTTAAAATAGAACATGCAAAGTAAATTACACTCCTAATCTTTAGTCTAGGAGCTTCGTATGCTTGTTTTTCTATTTCCTCTCCACTAATATAGGCTATATACATGACCCGTAGATCATCAGGTCTTTATAGGTTGTAATGTTGGCCTAGGGGTTAAAGTTCATCACAATAAAAAGATAAGGGAAATCATCCAAAGCTCTAAATGAATGCAATTAAGTTTACGAAACTTAAAAAAAAAAAAAATCTCTCAATACTCACTAGACTCTTTCCTTCTTTTTAATTTCCCACTACTTTTTTGCCTTTTTTTTTCCTTGGATACCCTTACACTTAGATCAATTTGATCTAGAAAATTCCTCTTTTTCTTACTTTGGGGTATCTTAATTATAATTTCCATTTTCCTTTTTTTTCCCTCACCTGATTATGCCCTTAACAAATGCTTTGCATTTTACACATAGGGACGTAGAATCATATACAAACATCAATCTTGCATATACATTGATTCTCCACTCATGCATGCTTATTTTACTCACTTCACCATGACATAGTCTCTCTCAAAATCAATGAAAACTCAATTGTATTCTTATGAAAACGGGATATAATCATGGTTATTTGGGCTTAAGGTAAAATAATGCAAATAAAAGAAGAAAAAATTTTCATCCTAAATGCAAATATGATCAGTAAAGGCTTAGAGGGGTACTAGTGATGTATGCTAAAAGAATTAGCTCATCAAACTCAACATGTCAAAAAATACTTAAATTTTTTCCACAAATCCTGCACAACCTAAGATTCTTCCTTAAGTCCTAGGTTCAGAATTAATCATATGGTCCACAATGCATAAACTACCCAGTAGAAGTAGATAGACCTATTTGGCTTTGTGCAAAGATTTTATCAAGAAGCACAAACAAACAAACATTATAATTTGGCCTAATATGCTAAATAACATCCAACCTAAATTCCTAACATCTTATCACGCACAATATAATGTCATCATCAAAAATCAAACATAGCAAACAGACGAAAACCAATATAAGCTAGCTTTCAATTTGGAAAAAACAAAAAGGGAGTTAGGAAAAATTTATGAAAAACTACACAAAAATATGCAAATTTTAAAAGCTTAGGCAAATAATCAAATTTTTCACAAAATTTTTGCACAATCTCTATTGCCTTCAATGTTTAATAATAAACATAAGTTAGAAGGTTAAGGGGAAAAGAAAACTTCCTTCTTTATTGCCTTAGGCATTTGCTTAGATAAAACATACAATCCAAAACCAAACTCTAGCTTTCATCAGTCTTAAAACAAAGAAAAACACAAATTAAGACAATGTAAACTTAATTAAATCTAAATTAAATTTTTTGAAAGTAAAAAACTACTCCTTCTACAATACTTCTAAGGAAAGAATGTATAGAATCCCTAAAGGCTATAATAAAACAACACCATGCAACAATTGTTTTACTTTTATTTCTTATTTAGAAGGTCACAATACAGTAACACAGTAGCACTTTTTTGTTGAAATTGTAACAACCCTAATTTTTAATTACCGTGATTAGGTTTAATTATACGGTTACTTATCATAAATCAAGGTCTAAAGTTATTACAATTAATTAAAATAGGAAAAAGTGGACAAATTTGAACCTTGATATTATTAGGGTCATTAGCTAAACAACCACGACTAATCAAGTTCTCAAGTAATCCTAAATATCAATTAAGACCTTTGATTCATCTCATTATTGATTTCAACTCACAAAACCTCTTATGAATATTCCTAAGTTATTACATAACATTATCATAGTAAATCTCATGGTTTCTAAGTTAAAAATAAGGGTTTGAAAACTTTCGCCATGACTTGAACCTTCCCTGCCATAGCTAAGTCAATTACTAAAACCTAAAATCCAAGTTTGAGGACTCCCATCGCGACTTAGTATATCGTGCTGTGGCGTAAGTGCTCTAAAAAATTACTATTCACACTTTCACGATTCTCACCTATGTGGTGTCATGGTGGGAGAGCATCTTGGAACCTACTGTAGAAAATTTCATGATCCACGTCGCAGCAGGCCATACCTGAACTGCGACGAAACTAGCTACTGGAACCCAGAATGTTCCTCCCTCAATTCTCACCATGACTTGATCCTCCCATGCCATGGCGAGTCTACTCTCTGGAGCACTCCCTACTTGACTTCCTTAACTTGTGTCGCAGTTAAGCATATTGCACCACGGCAAGGTTGCTTTTTGTTACTCTTTTTAGGTGAATTTTTGCCTTATGTCGTGGTGAGACGTCTTGTGCCACGACACTCCTTGCTTCTGACTGACTCCTGACCACGACTCAGCTATTCTTAGCAGTGGTGTGACCCTCATTTGCACATATACCTCTTAAATTTCGCCCCACACACTCTAACTCTACTTTTAACAACACTCTAAGGCTACTCTACCTTGATTTGTAAGGCTCTAATAGCATTCATCTACTTAATATACTCAGCATGTTTATCATTACCAAATCAAATCCTAGGTGTTGATTCCTAGTCATCTGCTATCATACATCAGCAATTTATATATCAATAACAGCAAGAGGGATTTATAACTACTAACATTATCATCCAAATATAAATCCCAATATAGGCTCCATGTATTACTAGTCTAAATCAACAACTAAGGTATCACATGATTACATTCTCAGATAATAGACTATATCTTAAGATCAACAAGGTTTTATATAAGAAATATAAGTGCATACATCAAATTCCAAGTTGTAAAGAGTCTCACTCCCTATTAGTTACATCATTGTTTACCAAAATACAAAATACCTACACTTGGCAATATGATTACATAATAATGATGTTATACAAAAGAATAACAAAAATTAGTATCTATCCTAGATTAGATCCATCAAAGTGCAGAATTTTCCACACATGGTCTTAGCTCATAGATGCTCATCCACTTGCTGCACTTGAAAGACCTTCACCTGAAATAGTTAGCCCATGAAATGGGATGAGATGTAAATATTAGCAACCAAAAGAAAATTCTATTTATATTTTTCAATTTAATTAACATATATGTCATTAATCAAATAAGCATAAGAAATAATAGTCATATCAGCAAATGAAATAATGAGGTTACCAGTAGCTACTATCCTATACTAGTAATTACATTACACATGTTAAAAGCCATTAACACTGGAAGAGGCCTATCCATGACACCAACTCCCCAATGAGCACAACCTGGGCTTAATGCATACAAGCGGTCTAATCACAACCCGGTGCTCGATCGAAGCATAATGTAAGGGTGGCAGTCGCACTACAGCTTCATCATGAACTCACAAGGTCCAAACATACAATTTAGATAGCCAACCATTCATTATGCATTCAAAATCAAACTTGTGAGTAGATATAAAATTAAAGTAGACATTTGCATGGAATTTAACATTGACCCCGATTACCTCACTTATAGACAATTCTTTAAGAGCAAACAATAATGCTACTTCTACCTATAAACACAAAACCAAACCATTATTATTCTTAATTAGCATTTATAGCAGCAAACCCATTATTCAAAGATTAAACCACAAAGGGACTACCTAAAGAACATTTACCTAGCCACTATAAGAACCAAATTCGGATTTGGTTATGCCTACACCAGTAACCTCAAAAAATACTCTAAATTATGGAAAAATTCACATAAAATCATCACTCATATCATAAATTAGCTATAGGGGTCCTAAATAAGTAGAAAATATATCAAAATGAGAAATTTATACTTACCCAATATCTCTCCTAGCCTCAACCTCTGAAAATCCTCCAAGAAAACATCAAGCAACCCATATCAGATTTAAGGTGTGGGTGAAATGCTCCAAATAAAAAACTAATCAGGTCAAATTGAAGAGGAAGAGGAGAAGGTCAAGTTATATAATAGTTACCTTGGATGATTTTAGCTCTAGAAGTAGGAAATGGGGCCAAGAAGGTGATGGAAACCTAACCTTTAAGGGACCTTCGAATTTGCTTCTTGCTCTCTAAATGTTTCTACAGAATGGTGTAAGGGATAAGGGTTTTCTCTTAGGGTTTTAATGAGAAATGGGTTAACCTATCAACCCAAGGCCCAATTAGGCTCCCTCTTAGTTGTTGGGCTATGATTTAATGAATTGGGTTATAGAACTTCTAGGATTTTTAATGGGATTTTAGGCTTCTAACTCGATAAACTAGATTGGGCCTTTATTAGTGTTTATCTATGACATACTTAAATTAATTATGGGCCTAGATTAAGTTTTTAACCCAATTGAATCTTAAACCTACATTAACAATTTATTCTTCCACAAGTTCCACCTCCCCTTTCTACTTAATTATTTTCCTTGATTACCCACACTAATTCCCTAACTCATCATAATTACTCTAAATTAATTTCGGGGTGTTATAGAAATGACTAGCAACTACCTACAATAAATAGAAGTGAAATAAAACAAAAATAAAAAAGCACTAGGACGTAATAATAAAGGAAAATAATAAAATATTTACATATATAAAATGTATTTTCAAAACATATAAAATTGTAAACTCAATACAACATAATGTTTCCAAAGTACACAGAAACAAACTAACCAAATACAATATCAAAAAAGACCCTTAAAAAATAACCCTAAAACACTACTCCATAAAAAATCATCCTCCTCATTTGTGGCATAAGGGTCAACTACATCAATAATAGCATCAACATTGAGGTCCCCAACATCATTAATAGCAAGTGGTACAACTCCCTAAAGAGATAACATAGCAATATCAGCCCATATAGAAGTATTGGTTTGGAAATGCAAAGTAATATCCCTAAACACATTTATCAACACCTGATGGCTTTGAAGAGTAATCCTTTTTACTCTGCAATTTACTTCAAGAGCATCTTTTACATTAATCTCCTCTTGGGATGTCATACCTCGTATTTTCTAAACTCTTAAACATCAAAAGAAAGGTTGGTAATCATGATAATGAAAGACTATAAGTCCGAATAAGATGAAAGGAAAGAACAAAGAGAATGGAAATAGAGCCAAAGTGACTAACTGGAATAAACTGACATGTCAGTGCAAAACCATAATTTTGAACAAAATTTTAGAAACTTAAGGAAAAGAATTTTTATTGCCAAAGTTAAGTTCATTAAGATTTTAGAGGTCTTAAAAACCAAAAGAATCATCAGAATAGTTAAATTCCTAATGGTGTATAGTTAAAGGCTTTAATTGATTGTAACTTTGATTGGACTTTTTTAGGTTGTTTTAAATCCCATAAATTCCAAAGTAAATGTTTTTAATAAAGTAGAGAGCCTAAATTTTCATATGGAAAATATGATTTTTGAAAAGGATACAAAATGAGCTCAAATAGAAGAATTAAAGTGTAGGAACGTAAAGGGAATTTTTGAAATTGCTTTAAAATATCATCCTCTCCTTTATATGTGTCACACCAGCCTTTCCATCATGTTCTAACCAACATACCAGGTGTAAAATAGACTTTATGGATGGTATGAAAAGAAGGGAGGATAGAGGAAGGCAAATAGGTAAGAAAACATGTAGAATTTTTCCATATGCTAGTTATGAAATATCTTCCTCTCTTCATGCCCTATCTAATGGTAGTTTTAGTTTCTTGAAAGGATAAGTTTGATGGCTGACTCCCTGAGGAAAAGAGTAGATTTGGAGCAACCAACTATACTATAAGAATCGATATTGGAAGTGCTTTCAAACAAAATATATATTGGTTAAAGAAAATTGATTTTCCTTGAATCCTAAATGCTAGATAAGCTTGGCCTAGAGAGAAAAGAAGAGGAGGAGACTCTAGTTTAATGAAAACTTGAGAGAAATAAGGGTTTTGAAAGGTGTAAAATAAGATTATGCAAATAGAAATTCATGAAAAGCCCTAAAAATCAAGTTAGGGCACCTAAGGTTTTAGTTGCACAATGGATGATATAGAACCCTAAGAAGGTGTTTTAAACCATCTAAGGCCAAGATTGAATTAGAAAAAAATCAACAATACTCCATATGTATCAAATTCTCTAAGAAAAGTGACAAAACTCTATTAGGTTATCAAGGGTACCTTGTGTTGACCAAGCCATCGATGAAGCACCTAAGGGAGTGTTTCATGAGTTCTAAAGGTCTAAGAGGCATAAATATGAGCAAAGGACACTAATGGAACTATTGGAATGAATTTAAGAGCCCTATTTTAAAAAGTAAAATTTTAGGGTTCATAAAGAGCCTAATGAAGCAGCTTAGGACTTGGTTTATTTTAGCTTGCATGTGATGGACCTCATGAGTTTCATTAGAGTCATATGACTCATATTAAGTGAGATCTTGAGCCTTAGAAGTAGACTTTGGGAAGTTACCTATTAAAGGGGCTTAAAATAACCTAAAGTTACCTTATGAGTTCTAGTGAGTCCATATTGTAATAAAGTGATTTAGAATAAGTTCTAATAGGTTGTGTTCCATCTAAATTTATGTATTTTAAGCCAAGCAAGTGCAAGCTTTCTTGGTGGGTGTGTGTGCCTAAGAAATCCAAGGTGAAGGACCCAAGAAAGGTAAAGAACAAAAGGGATTAGCGGTGCATCAAGTGTCCTAATCTCTATAAGGTAGCTATCTCTTCCTATCTTGCATGCATTTAAGCATATAAATGGGTTGAAATACTTGTATGTTTGATTGTTTGATGATTTTATAAGCTATGCTTTAAATTGGCTTTTATTATGAGTTTAATGCATGTATAATGTTATGATTAGCTCTTAGTTCCCTATAGTAGGGAATTAAGAGCAGTAACTCTTCCTTAGCTTAGAGTTAAACTTAATTGAGCCTACCAAGTATCTTTTTATGCCATTGCTAGATAAAAGTTAAAGTTTTATGCTAATTCTCATATTGAGTTATTCAAGGCATATAGCCTCCATGTATATATTTCCATTTGCTATTGAGATTTTCCTAAGAATCTCATTCCCTTTATTCCCCTCTAACCATGATAGGAGTCACAAGCATGGGAAAAGAGTCCAAAAAGAACTATCACCAGGGGGAACATGAGTGATGCATATATGTATTAATGTATGCCATGAGACAAATTAGTAGTCTACTTGATGTATTTTAAGATGATATGTCACAAAACCTTCATGTACGAGATTGAGATCATGATGCATATGATGATAAGTTACATTAATTTTGCTTGCAACAATGTGAGACTATGTAAACATGTTAATTTGATGTAAGAATTTAGGAATAGAACTTAGTTTTATGTTTGTGAGGCTAAGGGTTCCCTATGCATATTTAGGTGTAAGATAGCGATTTTTAATAGCTAGCCAAATTTCTCTTATTGGCCCCTATAAAAATGAAGTATGAATGGATTGATTTTTGCTCAAGGGAAGAGATTACATTTTAGAGCTTAAATAGACCAATTTGAGAGCAAATTTTGGTCTAAAGGAACCATAAAATATAACCTTATCCCTTAATAGCCCAAATGATCTAGTTTGGGGCTGAAATCTGGTGGACAACTAAAGAGGTTATAAAGCTTTCTAATAAGCTAAAACTAGCATTTTTTTTTAGTTTTATAAAATATTTGAGGAATTTTTTAATCTAGTATGGAATTATAGAATTATGTAATTACTATTCATACTATCATGGCCTTAATTTTCATGTACTTTCAGGGTTCAAATGGATTCATTTTCACTTGAAATTTTGACAACATAAAGTTTAGATCATAAACTTTTTATATATACCTAATTTGCATAAATCAGAGTTATATAGCCAAAGTTATAAATTTTTTAAGTTTGGCCTATATTATGTCTAAAGAGGCCAAAAGAAGATATATAACTCCATCATACACTTAGGTCTTGGATGATGATTGTGAGGGTTGAAGCAAATGTGTCTATGGAGTTTATGGATTGAAATGACAAGAAAAGTCTATTTTGGACCCTTACGTGCTTATTTAAGGTATGAAAATTGTATAAAACCACTACTAAATATTTTGTTGTGGCTGTTTTTCATTGCCATTGAAAGTAAATAGTATAGAAATGACTATATAGAGTATGTTATGACATGGGACGTAGTAGCAGTAGTGGGGGTAGTAGTAGTACAATAAAAGATAAGGCACTAGCTCTAAAGTGCTCATGAGATTTTCTCATTAGACAAATTATGTTATTGTCAATAAAAAACCTCCTTAGATGAATCCACCTCTATTCCAATTTGTCTACATAATTCTATAATCAATGAGGTAAACCGTAATGTCTTTTTCCTTCTTCTTGCTAGCCTTAAAGTATTTTGATGAATGAGCCAACCTACATCAATACTTTGTCAACTCATCATAGCATGTAGCGAAACCACTTGATCCCTTTGTCAAATAGGAAGTATAAGTGTAGGGAATTAGTCAAGCACAAATGAAAAAGAACTATACCCTACACTTAATTTTCAACTAGATAGCTAGGAAAGTAATCAGCTTGGTGTTAGTATATCTTCAACCATCTCCTCTAGCTTGACATAAGTCTCTACTAATGCTCTTATAATCCAACTTTCTTTGCATTATCTTTATATAGTCATCTAGCACCACTAATGGAGTTTTAACACCTCATTGATCATTGTGAAATTGAACAATACAAGAACAAATCACATAAAATAGTGTCCTTCCAAATGGTTAAGCATGTTCTCATAGAACTTTATAACAATCAATAAGATCATTGTTTATGGTTGTCAACAAAACTCCTCCTAGCTTAGAGTGCTAATTAAATGATAATAATAAGGATGCATCTAGGCTATCAAATCAAAACCACATTTCTGTGCCATATTTTTATTGCATATAGAACTATCAAATCTCATCTAGACTATAAATGATGCAAATCTAAAATTATTGTTGGCCATAGAGGTCCCTTCTCATTTACTCCTTTTTAAAGCTATCTTCACAAACAATTTAAAAGCACAATTCCTAGGTCATGCAATCAAATGATACCAAAACAACTCTCATAAAATAGCATCCTCCAAAATGGCCCAAGATGTTCTCATAAAACCCTAGAACAATCAATAAGAGCTTTGCTTGTGGTTGTTGATAAAACTCCTTAGCCTAGGGCACTCATCAAATGATAATAATAAGGATGCGTTTAGGCTATCAAATCAAATTAGGTTGTCAAATCAAAACCATGCTCTTGTACCATGTTTTTGCTACACATGGTACTATAGAATCTACTCAAGGGCATCTATAAAGCAAATCTAGTATTATTATAGGCCTCAGAGGTCCCTTCCCATTTATTTCAAGCACAATTCCTAGCTTAGTAAGCTAAGATAATCTTTAAATTGGAATCTTAAATAATTTGCCTTTAATATGCTCAAAATCCTAGGTGAATACCTAAAATTTTCACTTAAATGAAGAAAGAATATCCTAATTATTTTTGGAAAATTTGAAAAATAAATTTTTTGAAAACTTACAAAATGCCCAAGTTTTTCAAAAATTGCAAATTAAGCCTTAAAATTTTTCAAACATTGAAATTTGATCTTACAATTTTTGGACTTCTCAAAACTTGCACAATAATTTTTCAAAATTGTAACTTGACACCATAAATTTGATAAAATTACAATATTCCCAAAAGTCCCAATTTCCTTTAAATTTAGCCCTTGAAAAAATAATTTCAATGCAATCCTATCCCTTCATTAAAATTAAAATAAAATTCACAAATTTACACTGATTAAAATGTCCTCAAATATACTTAGACCTAATTCTAATCAAAAGGTACTTTAATTGGTCAAGGATTGGAGAAAATGCGAATTAAAGTTGCTGTTATGAAAACTTGAACTTCAATCTAATTCAACACTACAAAACACTTCAAATAAGTGTTTAATTAATGGAAATGAATTAGGTTAGGCTGAAAATGGTACACAAAAGTGATTGGAAGAGAGAAAATTAAGATGTGGAGTTGTGAGAATGAGTGGAAAATAGCTTGGGTTCACCATAAATAATCGCATCACCTAGTCAATGAACCTTAATTTAGATTTCTTATAAAAGGAAGACTGCATAGGTGATGAAGCATATTTTTTAAAAATTTTATTTTACTTTTCAATATTTCTATTTTTTTATATTTTTCTTGATTTCTTGATATGCCTAACAATTCAAAATTAATTCTTGAAATTAAAATCAATTTACACAAATTTGATTTCTAAAAATTAATAATCAATACATCTACTTTCTTTAAAGTCTAAAGCTAGGCTATAATGTTCTTTAAGCATAGTGATAATTGGTCATTCAATGAAAACGAATACTAATTAGCATTTTTGTTCCTAAAAATAAAATTACTCTAGCATACATGATGCTTAGAATACTACATCAAATAGGAACAATACAATATATTAGTATATTATAAAAGTTACAAATGTTTAAAATTTTAATTGATTAATGGTCAATTAACCAATTAAAATTTAAACATTTTAAATACTTTTATTTGCATGTCAACATGCAAATAATTTTAATTTTCAATAATTTAGTATGCTAAAAACAACAATATTAAGAAATTTCACAATTTTGAAATGTACAATTCACACAAAATATATGAATAATTTTCACATATCAATATGTGGATTAACTAGCATATTAGTATGTTGATATATCACCTACATCCAGATTAATTAAGCACAATTTTTGTAATATGCTAAATACAAGCTAGATAATTGTCTATACATCAATATATAGACAAACCAACTACACTACTACTAATCCTAATCTTTTTTAAGATTTTGGCTTTTTCATTTTTTTAAGAATTTAACAATTTAATAAAGCAATAAAATTAATGATTAATTTCCTAGATATCATCATGCATCATCCAATCAACCATCATCATATACAAAATTTAAAACAATTATTTAAAATATCTAGCAATAAAAAGAAATCAAATTAAATAGATGTCTTGATCATTTGTTCATGTTTATAATCTTGAAAGTTGGACTTTCTCTGATCATTTGGAACTAGATGAAGGAGCAAATATCCCCCATAATATGGCTTTTCTAGGATTCTTCTCAATATTACTTGATAGCGTCTCCTTATTCCTTCTAGCTAACAAATTGGCAATTTGTCCCATTTGAGTGTCTAAGTTGTTGACTGAAGCTTCATAATTACTCATCCTAAAGTTAGCAGCATTGACGAACTTGATCATCAACGACTCCATATATGGCTTTTCTTCTTCACTTGTTATCAGGATGTTTGAGTTTGAACCAATATCTCTAACCTATATGGTTATAATCTCAATCCAAGTGCTTTTATGAAAAGTTATGATAGTTTATCCTCTTTTGATTATAAGTGTTACTGTAGGGGTTCCCTTTTTACTTGCCATAAATGTAACATCCAATTTTTTGAAAATAAGAGAAAATGTGAGAAACGTAACGTACGATTTCTCCATAAACAAATGAAACTCACTAGATACAAAAGGAAATCCCCCAGAATGAGAGGTCTCAAAAAATTTGGGAAGCATTCTAGACTCCTAAAAATGAAAATCTCAAGCTTAGACAGAGAGAAAAAATGGAGCTAGAATGAAGAAACAATTTCTTATAAAAAGCCTACAAAATGTAATGACATTTTTGTAATTTTGAGCAATTTTTGGAATTCACATAGGAGGGCTTTTTAAATGAAATTTTTGAGTTCTCCAGGGTTCTCAGAGTCCTTGAAAACCATGGAAACTCTTGGAACAGTTAAAACCCCTCCGATGGATGTTTTCCAACGTCGGTATGCCTAAACTTTGAGAGATCTGTTCGGGAAGGTTTTAGCCCCAATTTGAGTGATTCTAAAGGAATTTTTCTTAATTGGGAACCTAAATTTTGTAATGGAAAAAATAGTTCTAAAAAAGGAGCTAAAATGAAGGGGAAACGAAAATGCAAAGTATGAAGGGCAAAATGGAAATTTTTGAAAAGTGTAACTTATTCCCACCTATATATATGATGCACCCTTCTTCTCCCTTCATTATGAATGACCATGTTCTGCCTAAAACCAGAAGAAAACCTTAGGGGATGAGGCGCACAAGGAGGAAGAAAAGGAGGAAAAATTCAAGGTAGAAAGGTATAGATTTTCATGGTTTTTCATGCTCTTTCTCTTCCAAACCTCTTCTCCTTCATTCTTCATTATTTCCTATGATTATAATAAAGTATATGGATCTGTTTTAAAGGAGAAATTGAGGAGAAAATTCGGATTTGAAGAGAGGAGCTCAAAGAACACAAGATTCAAGTGAAAAAGAGCAAGAAAACAAGGTAATTTCTCTTCCTATGGTTGTCATCTTTAGTTCCCTCCTCCTCCATTTCGCCCCACTTGAGAAAACCTTAGTAAGAGATGATTTTTAGGTAGAACCAAGCATGAATCTAAGGAAAAAGAGTATGGAGATTAAGAATATGCAAAGAAAATAACAAAATAATCATTAGAAATCAAGATGCAAATTCTAGGGTTTTATGTGCACCTTCCAAATTCTGATTTTGTATGATGATTCTTAGACTTAATTAAGAGTTTAAATGAATTTTTGAGACACCTAAGATACTCCCTACAAGCTTCCTCCTTCAAGAAAACTAAGAGAACTCCAAGAAAGCCAAGGAAGCCCATAGTCTCGGCCAAAGAGGGTTCTTATAGTGGGGGAGAGTTTTAAATTTTTCTAAGGCCATTCTTAAGTCATATTTGATGAATGAAAGTAAAGGGAGGCTTTGGAAAAAATTTAGAACTCATAGAAAGTGATTTGGTGTCTTAGGTTCCATAGTATGACCTAAAGAAGTAACATGATGTTAGGCCCTTTGTTTTAATGGTGTGATGACTCTAAGAGGCTTAAAAGGAGTCAAGAATCATATTTGAAAGAAAAGAATGAGGCTTAGAAATTATTTGAGGGGTGTTGCTTTATTAAGTGCATTTATGGATCATAATAGGGGTTATAAAGCAATCTAGTACTTAAGCAAGTTGTATGGCCTTAGAGAATGTTTCATGAACTTAATTGGCTCCCAAAAATTGTTTCTAGGCCAAGAGAAACTATCTCCACCAATTTTTGAGTGTGTGGTTAAAAGAGGAGGCTTGAATCCAAAAGGAAAAGTGTGTAAATGTGTACAAGGTAGCTCTCTCTATCTTCTCTCATGCATGGATGTGTGTTTAGCTTGTTTTAGAATGTGTGTATGTGTATTTTCAAGCTATGAAAAGTATGCTAGCATGCCTTTATATGCTATGATTCTTGATGCCATGTTATATTTCTAAATGAGTACATGATGTTTGTTTGAGTTTGCTTGAATGTGGAGAGGCCAAGAACTCTTCCCTTTGGTGAGGATGAGCCAAAAACCCTTGAACTTGGTTGAGACAAAGTAAAGAGTCTCCCAAAAGCAAAGTGGACTCCCACAAGTATGGTTGAGTCCAAAACTCTTAAAGAATGGGTGAGGCAAGTCTAAAATCTATGAGGGGAAGTGTGAGGCCAATCCAAACACTTGGTGAGCTCTTGAATGTCTTGTATGATTTGTTCATATGCCAAGTTGCTTTTAAAATGTCCATGACTTCTATTTTCTCTATTTATGCATTTGTAAAGCTTACTTTGCACATATTATGTATGATTGAATAGGAGATGAGTTATTGGGATTCTTTGAATCTCATCCCCTCTTCTCCAATGATCTAACATACTAGGTGGACCAAGTAATTATGGTGAAGGGAGCTAACAACAATGAAGAAGGGAAATTGATAAGTTTATGCCTAGCTTTACCCATTTTGGGAACCATAATTATGTTTCTTGATGTATATGATGTTGTAAATGGTCTATGACCCTTGAGACATGTGTAAATATACTATTATGTGATGTTTAGATGTATGAATATGATGTATGACCTCTAACATTTATTTTGAGTATGTAATGCCAAAGTGTGCAATGTGGAAGTTTGAGGGAAATGTGCATAAGTGTGGGTTGAATGGCCAAAATGAGATACATGAGGTTTTGGACCATTTGGGCAGCTCACACAAGTCTTAAATATACTTTTTGATTTTCCCAAAAGGTGCCTACACCAAGGGAAAGCCATTTGGCAATTTTGGTATCCCATATGGAGTCAAAATTGACTATAATAGAACCCTATGTCCTTTTTAGCCAAATGAGTTAGTCTTGATCTGAGATTTGGCATGCAATTAGGTCTCATTGAGAGATTTTTGGAAAGCTAAAGATCATAATTTTTGGAGGTCTACAGAATATTTGATGATTTTTCAAAGTTGGCAATTTTCATAGTTTCTGGTTTGCTGCACTATTCATTTGGTCCGAATTTGCATTTTGTCACACGAGGCCCAAATGATGTCCAATTGTCATGAAATTTTATACAAAGAAACTAGACAATCATAGTGAATCATGTCAATAGAAGCACCTCATTTAGAGGTCTAGAGAGAGATATATGAATTTTTGAAATTTCTATCCAATATCAGTAAATTTACCCAACTAGAAGTACTGTTCCATTGAATTCTAAGGTCTGGGCTTGATGAACTGATCTGAAGATATTTTTTATTTCTAGTTAACATCCATAGCTTTCTAGATTAGTATCACTTGAATGGATTGGATTTTTTTGGAATTAATTGGACATTTTCAAAGTTTTCTACAGAATTTTATGACAGTTCCAGAATTCAATCAAACCTTTGGACCATTTTGGATGTCAAACATCCTCTGTGATGCATGTTATGATTTGGACGTATTTTTAATGTGTAGTGTACATCCTAAGATTTCCAGAATGACCAAGATTTCATAATTTCAATTTTTGTACATTTAGTTATGATTTTTCAAAATTTGGTCAAAAAGTGGAGCAATTCTGGCCGAGAATGAAACTCCATATTTCATGCTCCATTTTGGTTTTCATGAGTTTTGAGCTTGATCTTATGATGCAAATGAGTTTTATTGATGTAATTAAATATGAAAATGTATACTATGAGCTCACACGGTCCACATGACACCGATTGCAATTTTTAAGTATGACACAACGCAAATAAAGCCATTATTTTCACTCCCTTTTTCATGTGCTCTCATGGAAATGACAATGTGAAGCTTATGAATGTCTTGAAATGAGCTAAAATTTATGGTGCTACAATAGAGAGAGACAAAATTGACATGCTCAATAGGGTAGTCAATAGTATCCACCACATAACAATCATCATGAGACATAGCATTAACATTCATAGGCACACTAAAATAAGGAAAAGAAGTTAGAAATTTTATGCCATTGACACGTCTCATGATAATGTTAACTTGAGTTTGCAAGTTTACCACAAAATCTACACCAATTGCATTAACAACCCTCCTCATTCTCCTCTCAAGGACTAGGTACACATTTGTCACCATGCTTTCAAATAAACCCAATAACTACTCAAGAATTTTTCACATAGCAAAACCACTAGCTGTAACAACAACCACTGTGTGGCTATTGATGAATAACCTTTCGTAAAAACTTTGCATCTATAGGCAAAATGGTAGACCATGTTAAGCACAATGCCTTAGCAAGTTGTACCTTTCCTATGCTTCATATAGTGGTTCCATATCTCCTTGAGGGAAATTAGTGATCTCTGATCTTAGCTTAGAGATTTTGGTAGGTAGAAAATACTTTTAAGAAAGTGCTCTACCATTTCATCCTATGTGGTGATCTTCCTAGCTAGCTACAAATCCAACCACATTCTTGCTTTGTCCCTCAAGAGGAAAGGGAACAACATTAGGCAAACAACATCATCTAAGGCCCAACTTTCCTTAAATGTTGCACAAATTTCAAGGAAATGTGCAAGATGTTAATTGAGATCCTCATATGATAATCCATTGAACTAGATCGAAGCTTGCATTATAGTAATCATGGCTAGTTTTATCTCAAAGTTATTTGCATTAAAAGGTGGCTTCCTTATGCTTGATTTTGCTCCCTAAGCAAATGGAATAGTGTAATCCCTCATAGTTTTTGGAGAAATGTTTTGTTAAATTTCTTCAACTTCATTTTGTAGTCTTTTAGCCACACTCTCTTCATTAATTAATTGAGCTTTCTTCTTCTAGAACATGTCACAATTCTTTTTGGCCTAATATCACAAGGAATTAAAGCAAAGCTCCAAGCCCTGTTCATGCACAAAGAATCACTTACAAAAAAGTTGGAATTTTAACACAAAATTAATGTATTTAAATTATAATCAATTCCAAACTTTCATATCCACAATTCAATGTTACATAACTTCTCATCATCGAATCAAATTTTACTCTTATGAGAATGATTTGTCAAAGATGATATCAAGCAATCAAGCACAATGAATATCAAGGAATATCCCATATTTAAATCTAAAACTATGAAACATTTTAGCATCAACTTTGGTTAACAATCTTGCAAGACTACTAACAAAGATTCAATTGAAAAGCATTATTATTAGACTAAAAAATTTATGCTAAAATTCATACATATTATACCCTCAACAAAGAAAATTTGTAAAAATTCCATATCAAAATTCCTCTCCAATTGTTCCTAGATTTTCACATAAGTCAACTCTTATTAAAAAAAATCAAAAATAGAACAATAGGATAACAATTGAAAATTGAATTAAAAACCAAACTGAAACTAGCTGGAAAATTCTACAAAAATTCTTCATGAAAAAAGACATATAGAAAAGCTTCCATGCAAAAATTCAAAGTGAGATCATGCAAGTTTACTCCTAGTAATTCATCAAACTTGAACTAAAATCATGAAACTTTAGAAATAGGTAATTCTAACCAAAGTACAAGAATCATGGCATTTGGCTAGTTAAACAACCCAAAAAGTATAAAAAATTCTAAAGATTCATAAAACATTAATCAAGAAATTTGCCAAAAGTCATGATTTAATTCCACAAAATGAAGTTCTAGTAAAATAAAAAATAGATGTGGAAAAACACACTAACATAAATTTTTAGCATCCTATATATATATATATATATTAAAAAAAATTCATCTAACCTAATAGATAAACTCAAATTCAACAAAAAATTGCACTAAACTACTAACAAACATGTTAAGAATAACAAATCAATAAGAACTTATAGAATTACAGGTTTAAAAAGGCTATAAAAATATTTTAACATAGAAAGAATGAATGAATAATTCAATGACTATATAATGAATTCTTATTCTATTACTTCACAAATTCACATATTTACAATCTTCCATATCATATACACACATAAAAATAGAACATACAAGTATTATTTACAAGCTTTAAACAAATTACAAATCCATACAATCATATACAAGTGCACACAAATAAACAAAGAAGTTAAAACAAACAAAGACTACAATTTCTTTTGCTTCACAACATTCACTAATTCCCTATAGAATTGGCAACGATTACAAAGAGCACAAATTAACCAATAACCAATAGCCCAATAAACTCCCCTAAATGGCACTAAAAACTTAATTAGTGTTTGACCACTAGGCTTTAACTACCTTCTTATAAAGACAAAATAAATTTTATTCTCGACAATGGCATCAAAAACCTTGATATAGCAAAGCATATTAGTTGTTCAAGTAATAAAATTGATGTTGAGTCCAAGTATTGAATCACGTAGGGAGATAGAAAATGAAGTGAAATCTTATTGGTCTATAGAAAAGAAAATTGAATAAAGTAGTGAAGCCTAAGTATTTTTACACTGACCTAAGCTACAATTGGCATCCCAATTGCTTCCTTACTAGTGCTTGAAAATTGTGTAAAAGGGTTAGTAAAAGAAAATAAATTAAAAAGACTCAAGACCTTGACAAATAAGGCATTTCAAATGTTGGACTAAGTTGTTATGATGGATATGAAAACAATGCCTTTGCCCATTATTGGTGCCTAGTTATTATAGGCTAGCAAAGTTCCTAAAGTTGTTGAGCATGCCTTACAATTATCAACCTATAACAAATATCCTTTTGAACATACCTCAAAATTACCTAAGTTCAATTTATTAGTAAGCTTCATTAAGATTAATACACTTTTGAAATTACTAAGTGCTCAAATATGCCTCGCAATTACCTTACACCCAATTCCATTACTACTACACTCCATCAAACACCTTGTAAGCATTCTTCTAAGAATGGAATAATTGAAATCTTAGAGCATCTAAGTGTAATAATGTGCCTTGTAATTATATTGCACTTAAATTCAATCTTATTATTTGTTATCTTATCCTTAATTACTTCTATAACCTGGCTATGTGTAACCCTCGAACTTTCAAGGTGTTACATATCCTATGACTTTATCAGAGTAGCAAAATTTTTAATCATAAAAAATTAATTTTTATTATTGATCATTTCTAGACATTCGATTAATCATGTATCTATTAATTTAATACATCTAAAATTACAAATGAGACTATCATAATATTTAGATATTAATATAAAAAGCATAATTAATTCTTGGACAACTAAATACACATCGATATCTCATAATTCTCATTACAAATATCTAACAAACTAGATATGGGTCCTCCATCTTCATTCCGCTATATCTAGATACTGAAGGTCTAGTCTACTTCAGGTACTCCAATATATTATTAGTTTTGAGTCAGCAAAGCTTGAATCCCTGTTTGCCTTTCCTTGACTACTTTATCAAACACTAGTACATTTATACAAACATTTTAAATCATTAAGGATGTCATGTGATGATAGCAAAGTCATAAATAATTCTCATATTCCAAGTTATCCAAGTTATGCTCCTTGGTCAATATGCAATTATTCTTTTAAACTTGAATAAATAACACACCAACAAACCATATGATTAATACATGATCTTATCAGAATATAACATTAGACATAACCAAGGCACTCCAAAAATGTCTGTCATATGATTTAGACATAAATTCTTGATGATCTTACTCGAGGGCATGGTTACACTTGAACTATATATAACTTATATTTTAAGTCATATGCATGGGCACAAGTTATCTTTCTTAGCAAGCATTAAATGCTTACAAACACATGTATATCATGAATCATGCATACAAGCATACATATGCTATCCATTCCAATGGAACCTTTTTTTTTCCTTTTAATTAGATTTCTTTTAATGTGTTCAATGTCTTAATTAAGTCTATATCAGGTCTATAAAGGTATTCCAAGTGCTAAGGTCATCTATGCATGGGAATACTTCAACATTTAGTCATTCACGCATCGGAATTATAATCATGGTCATCCATGCATGGAAAAAGTTCAAGATTTAGTCTTCCATGTATGAGTCTTCAAATATTTTCCTTTACATAGGTAATTAGATGAAATATTAGTCTATCTAATTCCTTTGGGTTCCATAACTAAGTTTATGCAGGAAAACTAAAAATCTCATCTATTACATAAGAGACACTAAGACCATTTGGTTGTTTTAACAGAATGGTCAACTAATTTATGCCAACTATTTGACTAGTGATAACAAGGTGGTAGACTTGTGTTATATAGAATAGTAAACTTCTAAAATTAATTGACTAATCAACTAATTACTTCATGATCAACTAGCAATAAATGAGCAGTTGACCAATTATTAAAGAATAGTCAATTGATGCCACACAGAACTGCTGTTGTTTATAGGAAGGCACAACAGTCAATTACTTCTCCTTGACCAGTCAACTAGTTGATGATGCTATGTTTCATGCTTCCTTCTCTATATCAGCATCTTCTTCATGAATCTTTAACCTATTTTTTTTTTAGATAATCAAGACATGCATTAAGAGAATATTGTAGCAACATTCAACGATACAACAAAACATAAATAAATTGAAAGATTTGGCTAATCCTAAATGGAATTTCTCAATTTCCACCTACCATTTATTTCTCATGGTTTTATCTTCAAAGAACTCAGAAAAGAGAAGGAGAAGAAAGGAGGAGAATCATACCTTGAAGTTCTCTTGATCCTTTTCCTTCTTCTTCTTCTTCTTCTTCTTCTTCTTCTTCTTCTATTATTGGTTCTCTCTTTCTTATAGAAATTCTCTTCTCTTTTCTTAATCTCTCTCATGCTCTTTAACTTTAGTTTTAAAATGGGCATAAATATGGAGAGTTTTGGCTAAAGCAACTGAAGGAGTGAGAGTGTGTGCGTGTGTGTTATTTTCTATAGAAGGCTAGTGAGATTAAAGGGAAGCTATATATATAAGAGCAAAGGTAGTGACTTCTTGAGTTTCCTTCTCACTCTAGTGTTCTCTCTCTTTCTTCCTAGCTTCTTGTAGAAGTTATTGAAGGGAATCTTTAGTTAAGATTTGGTCTTGATTGAAGTTTCCACATTTCTAAACACATTTGCAACATTATGTGCCTAAGTTTTCTTTTAGCTATAATTGTGTCTTGTCCTTGGGGAAAACTATAATTTGGTCATGGCTAAAATTATACTTTAAACCCTAAACTTTTAATAATTATATTTTAACACTAAATTTTACCTAAATATTTTTATTTCTTATATAGTTTTCTCATATCTGTTAGGTTTTAATGGTTTAGGGAATTTACTAAAATCCCTTTCCTAAGTGCTTATTTTTCATTCTTTAGTATTAATTATCTCTAATTAATTCCTAGAAATTCCAATAATTTCTATTAAATTCTAAATTGATCTCATAAAATTCTGTTATATTCTTAATAATTTTCTCAATTTTCCTTGTGGCTAAAACCCAGGAAAACACCTTGTTTTGTCATATAATTATTAACTAAATAATTTCTATTATTTAATTTATCTAATATTAATTTAATTAAGGGGCTAACTTTTGGAGATGTTACATTACATGCCTCACAATTAAGCTAAATCACATGTAATAGTTGAATTCGACAATACAAATAAGAAGGCATGAAGAACATCAATTGTCATAGATATGTAAACATCACTAAATCTTCATAAATATTTGTTATAAAAATAACAATCTATCTAAAAAAATAAGAATCCCAAATTAAATTAACAAATGAGTAAAGATAAATGCAAAATAAATTGGACATCTGGACAAAGAAGTTGAAAGAAGATTGAATAAAAGAAAAGCTAAAAATCTACATTCCTTCACCTCTTCAATTGGTGAAATCCATATCAAGGCCTTCAAATTTGACTTTGGATTAGCTACTAGACATTTAAGAGTACTTTGGCTTCCTCCTCAAGCCAAAAATCCCTTAATGAATTGTCCAAATCTAATTTAAATCAGAACATTTGGGAATTTCAATTTTTAATGCACTGCCTATGTGATGATGAAGCTTGCATCGCCTAAGCAACGCACACTCTCGTGCACTCCCAGTAGTTGTAGGCAATGCCAGATATCGCCTAGGTAATGGTCGTTTAAAGTTGATAGTTTTAGAGTCATTTGAATTCCTTTTCAGCTAAAGTCTTCTCCTAATACCTACAATTAAAACCCATATCCATTAGTTACTGTTAAATTTAATAAAAATTATTAAAACTAACTATAAACTAGTGAAATCTAATATTTCCTAATATTTACTACCAAAATATAAAATAATAGAAAATTAGCTAAAAATACCCAAAATTCCAATAAAAGTCAGGGATAAGTACTCCAATAAGTGCATAAATCATGTATATTTAGGATTTATCAACACCACTTTATTCTTCGAAACTTCTCCTCAAGCATGCCATGGTATCGAGGGCATATGGGATAAATAACTCTCAGGGCGACATATTATTAAGCAGAACTCCGAACTTATTTTTAGCCCCAAGAACATTTACAAAAATTTAAAAGATTCATGGCGGAAATTTTTCATGTTAAATTTAAAGGTTGACTGGAGGGGTATTTTGGTGCTTGGGTGGTTATCGGAAGGGAAAAGAGACTGGTGTTTAAAGATGTAGTCAACAAAATTCAGAGGAAACTACAAGTTGGAAGTCTCAAGCCGCGGGAATGACACATTAAACCTGTCATAAACTCCTCTCCTATATTCCAGCTTTCTTTTTATGAGCACCCTAGGAAATTTTGCAAGCAGATTGATTCACTTACTGCAAATTTTTTCTGGGGTTCTAATGGCAATCACAAAAAATTCATATGGCTGCTGGTCCAAACTATATTTTTCTGTTCTTGAAGGAGGTCTTGGATTCAAACGCATTCAGACTGTCAACCATCCTTTACTAACAAAACAAGTATGGAGGGTCATTGATAAACTTCTATATTCTCTAAAACATTGTCCCTTAAGTACTGTAAGGATAAAAAATCTGGAATTCTGCATCTTTATTCTATAGTATAGTTTGGATAGGTAAAGCTATTTATAAAGCTAAAGATATTATTTGTTCCGATTTAAAATGGCTAGAAAACACATATGGTGATAAGTGCAAGGAGGTTCTCCAGTACATAACTCATGTATACTACTACAAAGCAAAACATATTGCAACTATTCCTGTTTCCGAGATCTGCACAATTATGGTTCTAGCTAGGAATTTCGAAGATCGAGAAGTTTATATGGTTTTGACATAGCAAAACATAATTGCAACTAATCCTATTTCCATCGCAAGCCAAAAGGATAAGATTTACTGGGAAGGGAACCAATGTGGAGAATATAAGGTTAGAGAAGGTTTTAATATTTTAAATCAAAAGCTCGCTTCTCAGATCAATAGTGATTTTAAACATTAGAAGCATTTATGGAAGCCTAAATTGTTTTTGAGAGTTGTTATGTCCACGAGGAAACTTTTAACTAATCCTTTGCGCATCTATGATAATCTGATAAGGTACACAGGTGGAAAATAGTGGTTGGTGTGAAGACATTCACATTTTGCCTCCTCTCACATTAGGCTGCTGAATGATTACCAACCAGAAGGCATGTCCAATTGGTGTAAAGGAAAACTTGAGTTTTAGTTTTAGTTGGCAGGACTTGGTGTAACCTTCTCTTTCTTTCGATTTAAAGAAAAAAAAAAAAGATGAAACAATAGAAACCGATCATTCCAAGTGATAACGTTGGAGACAAAGTTGAAAACCACAAAAAAGTGTATAAGCCCCTCGTCCAAAATTTATTTTACTAATTATAATAATATCTTGAGCTAAACAAAATTAATTTTTATGTAACTTTTAAAAATTAATAAAATGGCAAAAGTATATTTTTTGTCCCTTGATTTTACCTAAACTTTCACTTTTACCTCTTAAATTTATTTGGTTCTAATTTAGTCCCTTAACTTTACTTTAGATTTAACTTTCGTTTCTTAATTTCAATTGATTCTAATTTATTTCATTAACATTACTTTAGGTTTCACTTTCATTTCTTGATTCTATTTTGTTCCAATTTTACTTTTAATTTATCTTATGTATTACTTTTGACCTTTAATTTCATTTAGTCCCCATTCTATCTCTTAATTTACAAAAATTACTTAAATATTTCATATCCTCTAACATCTTCAAATTAAAATGTGTAATAGAAAAAAAAATTATGTGGCTCCTTAGTGACTTAATTCTAGTAACCTCTTACTCACTTGGATTTACTTCTTATAATACTTTTTCTATCACCACCCACTATGTTTTGTAAATCTCAAGATAATACTTGAATGGTTGGAAAGAAAAAACTAATTGAGTGGTTTTTGTATTAAGGGAGTAAATTGAAACAAAAAGATGAAAGTGAAGCCTAAGATAAAGTTATGAGATCATATTGAAATAAAATTAAGGAATGAAAGTAAAACTTAAGGCAAAGTTAAAGTACAATATTGAAACAAAATAAAATTAAAGAACAAAAATGAAATTTGAGATAAAGTTAAAAAACTAAATTGAAATAAAATAAAAGTAAGGGATGAAAATGAAATCTATCTTAAAGTTAAGGGATCAAAATTGTATCTAAGGATAATAAAATTAAGGTTTATAACTAGTTTTACTAGATATTGTTAAAAGAAAGGGTATTGTTAATTGACTATATAAGTATTTTCTCTCACAATCCTTTTCATTTGAAATGTAACTATGTTTAAAATTAAGCAAACCCACTTGAAATTAATTTAACTAAAGCCAAATTTGAAACTAAACCTA
Organism: Erythrophleum fordii; assembly: GCA_032878935.1. Lineage (NCBI taxonomy): Eukaryota > Viridiplantae > Streptophyta > Magnoliopsida > Fabales > Fabaceae > Erythrophleum > Erythrophleum fordii. The sequence continues at coordinate 18,060,550 of JAVQMF010000038.1, forward strand.
ATTAATTTTAATATGTACTTAATCAGAAGAGAAAATGATAGCCAACAAAATCAACCCAATATGTAACTAGTAATATGTTTAATTTTTGCTTATATCTATTGTTACCCTAGTTTGAAGTTGGAATAACATATCTAACTTTTAAATTTGAACAAATTACTATTACATTCCTTAAGATTTAAAATTTGTCACTTGATAGACATATAAAATAAAGTACCCCCTAATTGAATGTGTCATATCCTGTGTTTTCTAAACCCTGAGACACTAAAAGAAAGGTTGATAATCATGATAATAAGGGACTATGAATTTGGATAAGATGAAAGAAAAGAGCAAAAAGAGTGGAAACGGAGCCAAAGTGCTTAAACAAAGAAAATTGACATCTCAGGGACAAAATTATAATTTTGAGTAAAATTTTAGAAAGTCAAAGAAAGGAGTTCTAAATGATAAAATTAAACTCACTAGGGTTTTTGAAGGCCTTGGAAACCATACGGATTGTCATAATGACTAAATCCTCGACAATATATAAGTTAGGATATCGGTTGACTGTAACTTTGACTTAATTGTTTCATATGATTTTAAATCTCAAAAAATTTAAAGCAAATGCTTTTAATAAACTAGAGATTTCCATATGGAACTGATGGTTATAAAGAAGGATTTAAAACGAGCTTAAATGGCAATGTCAAAGTATAGTGGCAAATTTGTAATTATAGAAAAAGTTAAAATATCTTCACTTTTATAAATATTTTGGCCAACCCTCTTTTTGCACCACCTCAATTGAAATTCCAACAGCTTGAGGATATCTTTAGTGGAGGAAAAAGAAGGGGAGAGAAACAGAGAGAGAGAAAGACTTTTAACCACGTTTAAGTGCACTTTTAGCCTTTCTCTTAGTTATAAAAGATGATCCTCTCCTTCTAAACTTCAATACTATGGTTTCAAAATCTTGATAAGAGAAAGCTGAGTATTTCTAAGAAGGAGGAAAGAGCTCTCTATGGAAAATCAATCAGTGCAAATTAAGGAGTTCAAAGAGAGGTCAATTTTGAGGTAAGTGTCTTTATGTTTGAAACAAGAATATTAGAAAACCTAGAGCTCCTTTGCTTCTTGTAGAAAGAAAAATTGATCTCCCACATGTTTTCTTGTGTGCCTTTGATAGTATAAGGCATGTAGAATTAGGATAGAGTATGAAAATAGAAAGAAAATGGCAAGAAAATTGAAGAAACTCTATGTAGACTCACTTGGTGCACCTCTTGGCCACTCTCGAGTTTGATAGGCTAAGGAGTTTATTTTTTAGTTCTATGGAATTTAAAGATCCTTTTAAGAATTATGGAGGTTAGGAAAAGTTATGGTTTCAATTATAAAGGCCAATAATGAAAGTTGAATTTTTCATATGCATAGAAAACGCTAACTAAAGTATATGGCCATGCATGAGTGTGGCATTATATGTAAGACCCCTAATGTGATTCATGTGAGCCTAATGAGCTATCTAAGAGGTTAAAACGAGGCCTTGGTGCAAGAAAATGATAAAACTCTATAGAAGCTAATAATGGTGCTAGTCTTGGCCTAAGGGGATCAAGAGTAGTTAGGGAGTGTTTTCATGAGTTCTATGATTTCAAGAACTCTATATATGAGCACTAACAATAATGTAACTATTGGATTGAATTTATAAACCTTATTTTGAAAAGGTGAAATTTTAAGGTTTATAAAGGGCCTAATAGAGCAACTTGGGATTTGGGTTGTTTTAGCTTGCATGTGATGGCCCTAATAAATTCCATTAGAGTCATATGGCTCATGTCAAATGAAATATTAAGCCCTAAAAGTTGAATTACGGAAGCCACCACTTAAAGGGCTTAAAATAACCTAAAATTACCTCATGAGTTCCAGCAAATTTATATAATAAAGAAGTGAGTTACAATAAGTTCTAATGTAACAACCTTAATTCTTAATTACCTTAATTAGGCTCAATTATACAATTAATTATTGTTCATCAAGGTCTAAAATCATTACAATTAATTAGATTAGGAAAAAGTGAGAAAAAATAAACCTTGATATTATTAGGGTCATTAACCAAACTGTCACAACTATTTAAGTCCACAAGAAATTCTAATTATTAATTAAGAACCTTTGACACATGTTACTACTAATTTCTAATTCACAGAATTCCCTTATGATAAATCCCAAGGCATTATATAATTTTAACATAGTAAAACTCAAGATTTCTAAGTAAAAAAAAAAAAAAAAGAGTTTGGGAACCTTCATCGCGACTTGAACCTTCTCTATCGTGGCAAAGTTGTTTACTGGAACCTAAAAACCAAGTTTGGAAACTCATGCCGTAATTTGGTACACCTGCGCCACGGCGTAAATGGTTACTGTAACTCAAAATTGAAAATTTGCACCTTGCGCCATGACTTAGGTTTCTGCGCTGCGGCAAAGTGCTCTCAGGGACTTATTGTTCACGTTTTGATCGCCATGGTGGGTTAGAATCTCGTCGTGGCTAGAGATCCTCTTGGAGCATTCCAAGCTCACCTCTTAACACTCATCGTGACGAGCTTTCCTTGTATCACAATGAGATTGCTCATTGTTACCTGATAAACACATATTTTATCTATTTCTATCCTCCTAACTTAGTCATTTTAATAATCAAATGTAGCTTAATGCATGCAATTGAATGGAAATTGATTTTAATAGTCACTTTTGCACTTTAGGAATTAAATTATAAAATTCTTGAATTTTATTACATGAATTCCTTTTAAATAATTTTGTGGGTATTCCTACTTAACACTTTCCATTCTTTTGTGTAGATTTTAATGGGCTTTGAACACAATCATGAAAACCACGTGGAAATGTGAGCAAAACAGAGGAAAGCAACATGAATAAGAGGAGCTCCACGAGATGAGGCAGCTGTCATGCAACACACACAAGCTTAAAACAGAGGAACTGGACATCAAGACATTGCAGCAGCTGAAACTAGAGACGTGGTTGAACAAAGGAAAGGGAGCAACTCGTCCAGCACGTTGCCACGGGTTCTGCACTCACACAAGAAGCTGCAGCACTTACAAAAGCCACGAAGAAGCAAAGAAGCTCACATGCAGTAGTTGAACAGAGAAGAGAACGAGAATGGGAGGTAAGATTTGAAGAAAGCAAGAGGCTGAACTCGAGCAACTGAAACAAGGAAATCTGGGCAAAAGGAAGAAGAAAATCACGTGGAGAATTGCTGGACAGACGAAGTAACACGAACAGAAAACGCTGGAGCTGTATGAAGAGGCAACGTGAAAACAAGAGCTGCATGATTCAAGAAAGCAACACGAGCTAAGAAAGAAGCAAAAGCTGGGTTGAAGGAGATGGAAACGAAACACAAACCGGCAGCAAATGAAGAGAAGAATCAGACTCGAAATGCAAAGCCACGAAGCAGAAAGCTACGTGAAGATACATGCAGAAGCTACAGTTTGCATATGGATTATTATATCCACAATGGGGCCCACACTCAATAATAAAAGAAGGAAAATACATTCGGGCAAAGAAGGAACAAAGGAGCTGCAGGGAATTTAAATAAAAACTGAGCACGTGGAATCAATAAAGGATCCACGTGAGAATGAGGCTGAAGGCAGAGGAGAAATACACGCCCATTCCATTCGCCCGGCCCATTCAACACATTCCATACCATTCATTCGCCCTAGCCGTCATTCAAAAAAAACACACCCTCGCCTCCTTCGCCTTCGTCCACACACAGAACTTCCTCCATTCCATTCTCCATCTCCAACCACGCCAATATGAAGATCTAATCTCCATCTTGAGGCTAGCAAGGGAGGAAACTTTTGGCTGAAGCTTGAATCCTTGGAAGAATGCAAAATTCTGGCTAAGATTTCTTATTTTTTTTAGCACTCTTTCTTTTTCTTGTATAATCTCGGTTGAGTTATATTTGATTGAGAAATTGTGTAATTAATTAGTGACTGGTTAGACACTGATTAGGAAATATTTTTGTTGATTAATTGGTTGAATTTGAATCTGATTTTTCATTATTCTCTCTAATCTCCCATGTATGCCACGAAGGTGTTCGATGAAATGCATGGGTGAGATTTTGTGTTTGATTGTTTGATTTAAGAATTTCTTAGTGTTTAGTTAGTTAATTAAACATTTTTGGATGATGAATCAGAAGATAATTAATTAGTTAATCAATCAAATTGGATGTTCATTGATCTTAAGGACAAGAGTTAACGATTTAATGCGGGATTGAGGTCTCAATTCAACATTAGATTATTAATCTCTTGAATCTTGAATGGTTATTCAAGATCATTTGCTAATGAACACAATTAGGAATTCTTAGGCCAGAATTAATTATAATTGGATTAGGATAAGGATAGTGGATACCAAGAGACCATTCCTAAGCTAGTCATAAGCCATTATCTACCACAATTCATCTAATTAGGTAGCAATTAGGAATTTTAATTTGGTTTTATTTTAATTATTTTAAATCAACCAAACCCCCCTTAGTTTGGAAATTTTTAGGGTCTTTTAACACTTAGAAACTTAATTAAGCATTGACTTCCATTTCCAAGGGAGATGACCTAGGTTGTGCCACTTGCTATATTTTTAGTCAACCTAGTTTTATTTTGAGGGTTGTACGACAAGCCCGTCAAAATTTGGCGCCGTTGCCGGGGAATTGGAATTTCAATTGTTTAAGAAAGCATTCTAAGTGTTCTTATTTTGTTTTAACTCTATTTTGATTCTATTTTGATTTGATTTTTGTTTTGTTTTGAACTTGGAATCGGTTAATTTCGGTGTTGCGCGTTAAGTGTCCTGGTTGCTGGAATTTTCGTTCAAAGTACCCAGAAAATTCTCATACTTTGTTTTTCAAGGTTTCTAGGTGTTTTGAGCAAAAAGAATAGCAAAGCTATTAAGTGCACCATTTTTTGGCCAAATTCCAACGTTTGAGACAGTTTTTCAAATTTTTTAGTATTTTTTCGAATTTTTTAGGAATTTTTCAATTTTTCTGGATTTAATTTCTTTATTTTTTGTGAGTTTATTTTGTGTGACTAACCTCTATTTAGGAGTGTTTTTCATTGTTAGGAACTTCTTAGCTTCATTGACTTTTTATTTTCTTGAGTTTGAGTTAATTTTAGTTATAATCTGTTTGTGATTTTACTTGTGTTTAAAGTGATTGTGCTTCTCATTTTTCCTTGCTTATAAATGGATCAATATTATTCTAATCAAGGTGTTTATGATCCCTGTAGAGAGCATATGATTTCTCAAAAGTTAGATAATGCCATGTCAATGCTTCAAGGTCTTCTTGAAAGACAAAGACAAGAGCAACAAGCCCAACAATATCAACAAGCACAACAATACCAACAATTCCAACAACCATGCTACCAACCATACCACCATCCATATGAGATTCATCCAAATTACCATCCTCATTATGAACCACATAATAACTTCCATATGCAAGAGCCATACCCTGATTACCATATGCAAGAGCCAAACTATCATCCTTACAATTACCATGAGGGGTACATGCAACAAGAGCCTCAAAGGGAACTGAATTCAGAAGAAAGGATGAGGCAGCTAATGGAAGCTTGTGATATTCAACACCAACAAATGCAGCAAATGCAGCAAATGGGCCAACGGATAACTGAACGGCTGTAACTCTTTGACTAACAATTGAAGGATTCAGGAATTCAATCGAATCAACTGACTTCAAGTGCTACTGAATTGACTGAAGAGCAAATTAGAAGGGAATGTATAGAGGAGGAAGAGTCTTATTCATTGGGTAATATCCTTCCATCTTCTAATGTTTTACAATTTGTTGGAACTGATTCTAGTTTGCCTGATAGCACTGTGACTACTGATGCATATAATGTTATTGATTCTGAATTGTATGATGATGTTGTTGATGAGGAAATTATTGTTGAATCTCCTGATATGGTTGATTGTGGTAGTTCATTGAATAAAATTGATACAATTGTTGATGTTCATGATTCCTTGTGTACTGATGCACTTGGATTGTCTACACCTAACTGTGCTTATGGTGAAAATTTCAATTCTGAACCAATTGATGAATCTATTGAGTCTAAGGTAGAAGATAAGTGTGGGGGTGACTTAGAATGCAATGATCATGTTGTTCCTAGTCTGGAATTAATTGATAAGTCTGTTGATGATGCATCTACGGAATTTAAAGACAACATGCCATTTGGATCATGTGACATAGCTGATTTAGATGCATCTCTTGACTGTGTGTGTGTTGAATCTGCTATATGTGATGAATACTCCCAAATTAATTCTTTCATTGAGACTAGTGAGTTTCTCACATATTCTGATCATCATGATTCCTCACTGGCAAGTAAAGATGTAACTGATGAGACAGTGAATGTAGCATGTGATAATGATATAGACATTGAATTTGTTGGACAGCTTGTTGATGAATCAGACTTAACTCTTAAATGCTTGTGTGATGAATTGCATACATGTCCTGTGTGTACTGAGATTAATGAGTTTCTGAAGTCTGATAAGCCTACTAAATCCATAGAGTCCTTTGCTTGCATTGAAATTATTGATAAGATTGATTCTTCTGATCATACTAGTGTTGATGAGGGCATGCATAGTGATAGTGCTGATATTGAACATCTTGTTGATTCTTGTGCTATTGTTGATACTAGTGAGAGACTGAATTTTGCTGTTGATCATTGTGTAGAATCTTGTGAGCCTACTGATGTCTCTTTGGTCTGGAAAGATATTATTTCTCTTATGGAGAGTCTAAAACAGACTCCTGAAGTTGTTGAACTAATTCCTAGCAAGCCACAGACTCTCCAAGCTGATAAAAAGCAATTACCAGATACCTTAGAGGACTTAAACTTAAAAGGCTGTGAGAAGTTGCAATTAGATTTTTCTGTGGATGTAGTGACTCTTACTGATGAGAGTCCGATAGATTTTATTGGTTTTGATAGATTTTTAGAGAGTTTAGAGTTTAAGTTTGATTTTAAATTTTCTTTCTTTAGTTTTAAATGTCCTAAATTTGATTTTTCTTCTTTTCTTATTTCTAAATTTGCTGAAAATGACTTTCCTAAACTACTGATGGTTGAGGAAGTCCATGGGTCATCACTGAATGATCAATCCAAATGCTTTAAAGTAGTGAGACTTAAATTTGTTCAGTTGAGAAGGAATAAAGTAGTTTTAATCTTAGTTTTTGATATTTATGATTAGTTAGTCTTTAATAAAGTTCTTTGTAACTTAGGATTTAGTTTTCTTTGTCTTTTTTATATTACAGTTCATTTTGATTTTGTTTTGTAGGAAATAAATTGCTAATCAGCTACATGGGAATCTTAGCCTACCATTGAGATCTCCATATTCAAATTCATCCGGTTGTATACTTTCCCTTTCTACCTTTTATATTGTGCTATTTATCTGTTTACTGGATTGTGTGCTGACATTGAGGACAATGCAAAATTTAAGTGTGGGGGGGAGAGTCATTTCATTCCATCCATTCCATCCATCTTTTTCTTTGTTTTGAAAAAAAATAATAATAATAATAATAATAAATTTTGAAATTTTTGAGAAATTTTTTTAATTTTTCTATAAAAGTTGCAAGTTAAGATGATTATAATTTGGATTCACCTAGACATGATAAGAAATGGATCTTGTGTTTTGATTCAAGTGAAGTGGCAATGAATTTGATTTCAATGAATTATTTGATAGCCATTAGCTGGTGAGGATTTGAGCCTTAATTGTTCAATTCTAGTGTGTTTTCGCCTATCTTTGCTTTCACTCTAGAACTTGTCTTGATTCTTTATTAAGACTACATTTGCATTTGCATGCATGAAAATGATAAGGCATTCATTTCTTTTCTAGCCAGATAGCCAAAAAGCTAACCTACATACACTTTATCCATTGTTTAGCCACTTTAGGCTTGTTTTCATTTTCTTGTTAGCCTATAGCCATTTAAAAATATTTTCCCATCGTGTTTTAAGATGCCTTAGAGATTTCAAGGAGCATTGCACTTGTTTGGGATGAGAGAATGTATGCTTTACATCAAGTTAGGCCATTGATAATAAGAGTTGAGGAATATGTTCTTACAAAAAAAAAAAAAAGAAAAGCAATGAAAAAAAAAAAGAGAAAAAAAAAAGAGGAAAAGTTATTGAAAATCAAAAGAAAGAAGTAATTTAGATTGAGTTTGTAGTTACCCATTGTTAGTTGGAAATAAGGCCTTGAATGCACACTCTTTTCTATCCTAGATTATCATTGAATACTCTTGAGGTCCTAAGGTGTTCTATTTGCTGTTTGTTTTTCCCTTTATTTTTGTTATCCATTCATTTCATCTCCCCTAGCCCCATTACAACCCTAAATAAAGTCCTTTGATTTGTGTATTGCATCTAGCATAGGTGGTGGAGACTTAGAAGCTAGACAAGCTTATGGTAGTGAGCTTTGATAGGTGGAATTTGAGTGATATACATTGCCCATAAACACTTGAGAGTGAGAGTAAACACTAATCCATGTGAGAGGCTATGCATTTCAATTCATTCTTTTCAAATAAATTGCCATGGAGCTTAATTCTTGATGCAAGTGAAGTTAACTTAGATTGTTGAAGTGTTGAAGAGTTGTGATTAGTCTCTAGCTTGTAATTCTTACACTTTCTTTTTCTTTTTCATTCTCCGCTTGCCATTCTACTAGCCGGGTGTTTCAATTCATTCTTTATCTTGGATTTTAAGCTTTGCCCAGGAGTGCAAAGGTTTAAGTGTGGGGGAATTTGATAAACACATATTTTATCTATTTCTATCCTCCTAACTTAGTCATTTTAATAATCAAATGTAGCTTAATACATGCAATTGAATGGAAATTGATTTTAATAGTCACTTTTGCACTTTAGGAATTAAATTGTAAAATTCTTGAATTTTATTACATGAATTCCTTTTAAATAATTTTGTGGGTATTCCTACTTAACACTTTCCATTCTTTTGTGTAGATTTTAATGGGCTTTGAACACAATCATGAAAACCACGTGGAAATGTGAGCAAAACAGAGGAAAGCAACATGAATAAGAGGAGCTCCACGAGATGAGGCAGCTGTCATGCAACACACACAAGCTTAAAACAGAGGAACTGGACATCAAGACGTTGCAGCAGCTGAAACTAGAGACGTGGTTGAACAAAGGAAAGGGAGCAACTCGTCCAGCACGTTGCCACGGGTTCTGCACTCACACAAGAAGCTGCAGCACTTACAAAAGCCACGAAGAAGCAAAGAAGCTCACATGCAGTAGCTGAACAGAGAAGAGAACGAGAATGGGAGGTAAGATTCGAAGAAAGCAAGAGGCTGAACTCGAGCAACTAAAACAAGGAAATCTGGGCAAAAGGAAGAAGAAAATCACGTGGAGAATTGCTGGACAGACGAAGTAACACAAATAGAAAACGTTGGAGCTATATGAAGAGGCAACGTGAAAACAAGAGCTGCATGATTCAAGAAAGCAACACGAGCTAAGAAAGAAGCAAAAGCTGGGTTGAAGGAGATGGAAACGAAACACAAACCGGCAGCAAATGAAGAGAAGAATCAGACTCAAAATGCAAAGCCACGAAGAAGAAAGCTACGTGAGGATACATGCAGAAGCTACAGTTTGCATATGGATTATTATATCCACAATGGGGCCCACACTCAATAATAAAAGAAGGAAAATACATTCGGGCAAAGAAGGAACAAAGGAGCTGTAGGGAATTTAAATAAAAACTGAGCACGTGGAATCAATAAAGGATCCACGTGAGAATGAGGCTGAAGGCAGAGGAGAAATACACGCCCATTCCATTCGCCCGGCCCATTCAACACATTCCATACCATTCATTTGCCCTAGCCGTCATTCAAAAAAAACACACCCTCGCCTCCTTCGCCTTCGTCCACACACAGAACTTCCTCCATTCCATTCTCCATCTCCAACCACGCCAATATGAAGATCTAATCTCCATCTTGAGGCTAGCAAGGGAGGAAACTTTTGGCTGAAGCTTGAATCCTTGGAAGAATGCAAAATTCTGGCTAAGATTTCTTATTTTTTTTAGCACTTTTTCTTTTTCTTGTATAATCTCGGTTGAGTTATATTTGATTGAGAAATTGTGTAATTAATTAGTGACTGGTTAGACACTGATTAGTAAATATTTTTGTTGATTAATTGGTTGAATTTGAATCTGATTTTTCATTATTCTCTCTAATCTCCCATGTATGCCACGAAGGTGTTCGATGAAATGCATGGGTGAGATTTTGTGTTTGATTGTTTGATTTGAGAATTCCTTAGTGTTTAGTTAGTTAATTAAACATTTTTGGATGATGAATTAGAAGATAATTAATTAGTTAATCAATCAAATTGGATGTTCATTTATCTTAAGGACAAGAGTTAACGATTTAATGCGGGATTGAGGTCTCAATTCAACATTAGATTATTAATCTCTTGAATCTTGAATGGTTATTCAAGATCATTTGCTAATGAACACAATTAGGAATTCTTAGGCCAGAATTAATTATAATTGGATTAGGATAAGGATAGTGGATACCAAGAGACCATTCCTAAGCTAGTCACAAGCCATTATCTACCACAATTCATCTAATTAGGTAGCAATTAGGAATTTTAATTTGGTTTCATTTTAATTATTTTAAATCAACCAAACCCCCCTTAGTTTGGAAATTTTTAGGGTCTTTTAACACTTAGAAACTTAATTAAGCATTGAATTCCATTTCCAAGGGAGATGACCTAGGTTGTGCCACTTGCTATATTTTTAGTCAACCTAGTTTTATTTTGAGGGTTGTACGGCAAGCCCGTCATTACCCTTCTGTGTGAATTTTTTACCCCGTGCTGCGGCGCTCCTTTCTTTTGACTAACCCTTGGCCACAACTTGAGTCATTTTGGTCGTGGCTCAACCCCCTACTGCACCTATGGCTCCTAAATTTAGTCCCATATACTTCAACGCTCACTCTAGTAGTACTCTAGGGCTACTTTACCTTAATTTATAAGGTTCCAATGGCATTCTACTATCTAAACTTCTTAACGCACCCAATTCTAAACAACTCAAAACTCAAAAGCTAATCTCTACCCATTCATCTACTATATATCAATAAATTATGGACTTTGACACCAAGGATACTAGAGGCCGTAACAATTATCATTCAAATGTAAATCCTAATAAAGGGCATATACATTGCTAGTCTAAGTCAACATTTAAAGCAATACATGATTTCATTCTTAAATAATAAGTCATATCTTAAGGTCAACAAGGTTCCATATCAGGTTGTAAGCAAATTGATACATTAGATTCTATGATAATTATATTAAATAACTAGTCTCTATACTTGGCAATTCATAATGCAATGCGACAAACATATAAAAACTAATATTCTTGTTATACAAGCCTAATTTGACAAGGTTTTCAAACTTATGTGCTACCAAACCATACATTATGCTTCCATTAATTTCTCCTTACCACTAAGAGGTCCGATCCTTGAAAATGTTAGCTCACAATTAAGGTGAGATATACAATCTCAGTAATAGAAGGCAAATTTCATATATATTTATAGGTTAATCAACATAATGCAATTATACAAGAAACATACCGAAGGCATCAATATCATCAACAAATGAACTAGTTGGACTACTAATGACTACTATCCTATACTAGTAACACATATAACATATTAATGGCCAATAACACCAAGAAAGGCCTGTCCACAGCACCAACTCACTAATGAGCATAACTTAGACTCAGTGCATTTAGGGGTCTGATCACAACCCAATGCCCAATCGAAGCACGATGCATAGGTGGAAGCTGCACCACAGCTCTATCATGGACTCACAAAGTCCAATCACAACATAATTCAAGTAGCCAACTAATCATTTAGCATTTCAAAATCATACATGTACAACGAATATCATATTAAAATGAACATATATGGAATTAGAAAATTAACCCAGGTAATCTCAATAAAGCCAACTTCTCTTTCTCTAACTACCATCATGATCTAAATGCACACCAAGCTTAAAATAAGTATAGTTATCATCATTTCTAGTAACAAATCAGATATCCAAAGAGTTCAACTACCAATAACTACCTAAAAGTTACTTACCTATCCACCAATAGATTCTAATTTTGGGTTCTAGCTTCCCTACACTAGAAACTATAATAGTTTACTCTAATTTTTAAGTAATTTCGCATAAAATAAGGGCTCATATTATAAATCAAATATGGAGGTCTCAAACTAGTAGTAGATGCATCAAAATGGGAAGATGATACTTATGTAACAACACTCATAACTTCAACCTCCGAAAATCCACCATGGAAGCACCAAACAACAAGTTTCAGTTTTGGATGGAAGATAAAAATGCTCTAAATGAGAAACTAATCAGTTCAAATTGAAAAGAAAGAAGAGAAGGTTAAGTTCTATACATGTTACTTTGGCTAAATATTGCTTTAGAGGTAGGAAATGATGGAAATATGCAAGGAACCTTAGTCTCTCTTTTGGATCTCCAAAAATCTCTTATTCTTCTTATGTTTTTGCAAAATGAGGCAAAAGGGAAGGGTTTTCTCTTGGAGTTTTAGTGAGAAATGAGCTGACCCATCAGTCTAAAGTCCAATTGAGCTTCTTCCAAGTTGTTGGGCTATAGTTTAAAGAATGGACTGCAAAAAATTTAGAGCTAGAAGTGGAATATGCTAACCCAGAGGCCCAATTCCTTGTGAGTTCAGATTTTGGTTGGGTTAGGCCATGCATTCTAGGGTTAAATGGGTTAAATGAGGGTTAGACCAAGCTTCAACAATCCATTATTCTAAGTGGATTGATGCTTAACATGTTGGGCTATGATATATGGGTTAGTTAGGTTCAAAATGAGTTAGGCTTCCCTAAGAATGGAGTTAGGTTATATTTAGATGAAGTTGAGCCTTCATATAAATAAGCTTGGGCTTCTAATAATGTTCTTAACACATATAATTTAATCATGGGCCCAAATCACATTTAAATCCATAAATATTATTATACTTCCTCGAAATAATCTAATTAATAATTATTATTATATTAAGATACTCAAATTTGTCATTTTCCTTAAACACTCTTAATAATTTCATAATCCCTAAATAATAGTTATTAATTATTTCTGGGTGTTACATCTAATGGATTGTCTTCAATATAGATTGATTGATGCATTTAGGCTAAGTAAATGCAAATCCACCTGTGACAAATTCGCTGCTTTCTTGTATCGCGAGAAGGAAGAGATAAGGAACCAAAGAAAAAAGAAGAACTATAGGAGTTAGTGGCAACTTGAGACTCCGAGCTCCACAAGGTAGCATTATCTTCACATCTTACATACTTTTGAATATTGAAATGAGTTGAGATGCTTGTATGTGTAGTTGCTTGATATATCTATGAACTATGTTTTGATATGCTTTCCATTATAAGTTCTATGTTTAAGTTTGATATGTTTTCAAGTCCCACTTCCTTATGGTAAGGAACTAAGCATATTAGGTCTTCCTTGGCCCAAAAATGAATTTAGTTGAGCCTAACCAATATGTTTAGATGCCATGGCTTGATGAAAAATGAGTTTTCATGTTAAAAGTTACATTTAAGTTTCATGATGCATATGAATGACATCCTTGAACCACATGCATTACATTTTCTCATAGCATTTTTATATGTATTCATTTGGTTGAGATTTGCTACTCAAATTCTTCCCAAAATCTCACTCATATATTCCAACTAACCATTTCAAGTTCTCCAAGCAAGGGACAAGAAATAGAGAAGAACTAGGATTTAGAACATGTTGTAATAAGGATTTTGAATGTACATAAACTTGATGTATGTATTGGAACTGTGTAACTAGTGTACATAGTGTAATTATGATGTATATGACAAGGTTTTATGATGGAAACATGTGTATGAGTTAGAGAGCATGATTATAAGTCATTTTGATACATAATATAGCCATGAGTTTCATAATCTCATGTATGTCAAGCAATATGGAACAAATGCATACTTGGGAGTGGAATAGTCATTTTTTGATGTAAGCTTTATTTCATGCATTGGATCATATAGAATCAAAATTTGGTGGTTTTTATGGAAAAGTACAAATTAGAGATCAATTGAACTATTTTAGAATCAAAATTTAGTTTGAATGAGCTATAAATTACACCCCTACCCTTGATAGCTCAAATGACCTAATTTGATACTCAAATTTGGAATGTAATTAGAGAATTTATAGAGCTTTCTAACAAGATAAAAATAATTTTTTTTGAAACGATATAGAATATTTTATGAATTTTTAAAATTAGCAAAATTACGTAAAAATAACTAGTATTGTAGCATATGATGTAGGTTCTATTTTTATGGTTTTTAAAGAGTCAAATGAATTCATTTTTACTTAAAGTTTTTACACATAAAGTTCACATCATAAAATTTTCATAGACATCTAATTTGCATATATTAAAGTACGTAACTCAAGTTATGAATGTTTGAAATTTAAGGTCTTATTATATCAAAAAGACCAAATTGGACTATGTGGCTTCCATATATAAATGGGATTCAAGTCTTGGTTTTATAGACCAAAACAAACTTGTTTATAGTGATTATGAGTAAAGAAGAAGAAGAATTCAAATTTTGATTCCTATAGCTCTAATTGATTTGTAAATAGTCTAAAATCCACTACTAAAAGTATTGCAACATGGTTGCTAATGCATCTAAATGGTATATGTAAGTTAAACCTAGTTAGATATGATAGAATGTAACATATTGACTTTATTATTATTTTAGTCTTTTAACCTATTTATTTGTTTCAATTTAATTTTTTTTCAATTTAGTATCTTAAGTTTTAATTTATGCTTTATTTATTCTATTTCAATATATTCATAAAAGACCATTTTAGAATGCCAAAAGAAATTAAAGAACCACTTTAGAAGACTTAAAAAAAGGTTAAGGGACTTATTTGAAAATAATAAATAAAACTAATAGATAAATATGATACAAATTGAAAGTTAAATGACTATTTTAATACAAAATATATAATTAAGATATTAGATTGAAACAAATAAATTAATTAAGAGACCAAAATTATAGTGACGCTTGATTTATTCCTTCGACGGGAAGTGGCAGTTTTTACCCTCATTTATACTTGATAACGTTAAACTAGAGAAAGGGGCTGAGAAGGCAGGAAAACTAAAGGATAGAAAAATGGCTGACCAAAAAAAAAAAACCTAGATATTAGCAATTGCGAAAATAGAGCCTTGGGTAGGGGCGGCACAAACATATTCTGTAGCTTAGGCGAAATTTTAATACAAGACTTTTTATCTTCTTAATAAAAAAAATTTATTTTTTCTCCTTAAAATTTAGTTTTCTAATTTTGCATTAAAGTTTTCATAGTTAGGTTCTACATTATTCTAACTTTTAACTACTTTTTAATTTATATTATAATAATTTTTAACTTATATTTTTTTATAGGTATGTATTATTTTCTTGTGAAATTTTTTTAAAAAAATAGAATAATTGAAAATTAATTGCAATATAGATCACATGATGGAACCTTTTAATGGAATGATACCATTAAGTGTTTCTCAATCAAAGCATAATAACTTTCTCTTGCTTTTGACATAAGTGGAAGATAAATACAATGAAGGAGGGTTTGAGTATTATTCAAAATGAGAGTAAAAATGATCAGGAATAGTTTTATAGCAAAATATTTGAATGTTAGTGTGTTGGGAATGAGAGACAGAATAAGTTGTGAGAAATAATTTATTGTTAAAATTTGATACACTTAATTATGGGGAGTAAAAAAGGACAAAAAAGAGTTAGAATGTTGGGAATAAGAGATATTGATAAAAAAAAAATAGGGAGAAGAAATAGGCTTTGCAATTAATATGAGTGAAAAATAGTGATATTTATGAAGCAATTAAGAAATTTTAGGGCCTTGACTTGTAAAAATTTTTTAAAAATAAATTTGACTCTTTCTTTGTCATTAAAGATAATAAAAATCAAATTTTTTATAATTATATAAATTATAGGTGATACTAACCTAAAATTTTAAAAGGCTTAAGCAACGACTTTACTTACTTTATGCTTGAGCTGCCCTTTGGGATGAGTATTCGCCTCAGTTACTCTCTTCATAGTCCAGTTTTATCTCTAGTCCCTTTGTTTCTTTTTTCCTTTTAAATGATAAATTGACCTCTGCAATTCTTTGTAAGGGTTTCGATATTGGTATTTAGAGAAAAATTTGGACAATGGGAGTTCAGTACAGGTGGTGTTCCTCTTGTTTTGGTTATTCTGAGTAAAATGTTTTACAAAGTGATGCAGAAAAAATGAGAGAGAGAGGATGGATAGATGCAGAGGTGGCCAGTAACAAGGAAATGGCACAGAGAGGTAAAACTCTGTATTCTAGAAGGATGGTTAGGACTCTCAGGCTAAACATGTAATTAGACTTCACAGTTAAATACCAAGGTAAATAGATTCTAACAGGGGAGAACAATGATAACTTTTAAAGGGTTAAAATGTAGAATTTTCTGAACTTTATTTATAAATAATTTTTTGACTTTAAAAATTTTAATGAATCTTCTAAATTTAAAATTATGTGTGAGTCATATTTTATTGTCAATGAACTATTATTTTACTAATAGAAATGTAAGGAATTATTTACATGAAAAATAAAGTTTGGGAGTCAATTTTTAGAGTTTGATGATTAGGACATTATCTAGAGATGAAGTTTAAGAAGATTATATGTATGTTGACTTCTTTAAAGGAGAAAGATATCAAATATTAAATCCTTAAACTTTAGGAGAGGTAATAATAATTTACCTTTTAAATATTTTCTACACAAAAAAATAGTATAATTATTGAAGAATGAATCATTTTTATTGGCATGTCTTACAAATTTAAATATCAAAGATGAATATATACATATATATATATATAAATATATATTCTCTCTGTACCAAAGCTGTAATAATTAAAAAGTATTATTGAAGAAATGTATTATCATGCCTCCTTTGAGCTGAATGAGACAAAGTTGGAAACTGTAAGAGGCGAAACTGTTATAATTACACAGATACATAGGCTTCTAGCTGGGATGAGGACAATAGTGGGGATAAAAACTCATGACAAGTCATGGCAGTAGTAGTAGTATTATCTTTGATTACTATGTATAACTTAAAAAAATGGGGTTTTATGGTATTTTGGAGGTACATATGTGTGTGTGCGTGTTGAATGGAGTATTGGAATGCAGGAAGTTATATGAAGTGTTGTAAGGTGTAGTGTCATTATATGCATTTAGGCCAAAATGATACGCAATGGGATATGTTGCATGAGGAGTCACCCTTTTTCCCAGAACTTGAAAACGACAACTATATATGTATCTGTGGCCATTGCTCAGGTAGGGTGGGTCAACATTGGACTCCCACTTGCCCACCAATAATTATTTTGTTATTTTGCAGACTTTCTCCCATTTTGTAGCTTAATTTAATTAAATTTATTATTTCAATGAGACTTTGTTTGCACTCGCACACACCACCCCAGGGAACCCAGTACACTAAGGCCAAGGAAAATTAGGGTTAATTAGAGACAAGTCACTCATTAATTGATAGTTTAATAAAAAAATTAAATGATAACCTATTTTACTACTTGAATGTTATGTTATCATTATCAAGGTGAGGTAGATTAAATGAGTAAAATTTTTAATATTTCTCATGTCATTTTGGGCCTTATCCTTTGAAATTTGGAGACTCCAATGAATGATTCTCAACTCACTCTTGATCCATTTTACCAATCATACAGGCCACAATTCTTAAATCCTTTTGTGACACAAAACTAATTTTCTCAACAAAAAAAAAAAACAACGTTTGTAAAATACCATTTCAAAAATTTTATAACATGAACTCATTTTTTATTATTGAATCTTTAGAATAATAATTTTAATAGAATAAATTATGTAAACCTTTCTAAAATTTGACTAAACTGCACATATATCTCTCTTATTTCAAAAATTTTATCCAACGCTCTTCAATTTATTTTTATTAATGAAATTAATTTAGTTTCTTTACTGTCATTAAAATTACAATATCATATCATATCATATGCAAAAAAGTTATCTTTTAATTAAAAATAAATCCTTGACCATAATGTAAAACCCAGCACAGAGGGTAAAATTACATTTGAAATACTGTATTTTAAAAATATATATTAAATAAAATTTAGCTAATTTTTTTAAAAAAATGTAATTTATTCATTTTAATATCATAGACAAATTAAACTTGCAAGTGGACCCATGATCAACTATACATCACAGTTAAACCTTTCAATCATCTTCGCGTTGATTGGCTTCAATGGAATTCAAACTGAGGGATATCTTCAACTCTCTCTCTCCCGTCTCCTTCCTAGCGTCATTGGAACGTGAGATAATGTCATTTTCAAAGCTATTAAATAAGTCTAACGCCTTAAAATTAGACCTATTCACACACAACTATTATTATTTAAAAAGTTCTTTTTTTTCGGGCTGATATTTTAACGAAAGAAGTCACAAGTTTCTTATAGGACACCTCAAATGCAGGGCCCCTAGTACTACATTGGGGTAGGGACAAACAGTAATAAATTAAGCAACAATTGTCTTCGTATTTTGTCACCATGCTGCGCTCTAAGGATTGCAGAAGGGTGTAGAGAAGACAAATTATGCTGGCTCTCTTCTTTGCTATTCTGGGATTACCATAAGACTGGTGGGCCATGTACCACTTGAACATCTCCGCTCTTGCTTTTTCTTTCTCTTTCTCAATGTTATTGGTTTAAAGTATGAAACGTATAAAATGACTTTAACATTAAAAAAAAATAACACAAAAAACAGGAATATATATAATTTACTTTCTCTCTTTTATTTATTTATTCTTTTTTTTCCCTATATTTTATAAACTTCACATTTTATAAGCTTCAAATTCTTTCTTCTTTTACCTCAATTAAGTAGACCTAAAAGGCAAAAATTAGCTCAATTAGCTCAATGGACTTTAGCACTTAATTTTTCCTTCTATTTCAAACCAATTAGTAAGGTATTTCCCACAAAGAATTGCCATAGTTAAGGTCAAAACCCCCACAAATCATAGAATTTTGTACCTTTCACTTCTAAATTTTCTCTTTTCTATCCCACATTATAGGAGGTACAGACACACATGCATAATCACTTTTGCAAGTTAGAAAGAGGGGTGCTACATTGCCAAACAAATAAAGAAAAAAAAAGTAGTGTCAAGTGGAAAATTTTATCTCATAAATGTAGTTATATCTATGATCAAATAATCTCTTCTGAACTTTTTTTTTTCCTTACCAAGCTTTTTTAATTGTGAATAGAGACCTAACTTTGTGTTTTACACCAAATACAATTTGTTAATTTTATAGAAAATGACAAAGTATTAGCTATAAAAATTTTAAAGCTAAGACAGCATTCATTTTCGTTTCAATTTATTTTAGGTTCCCCTCAACTTCATGAAACTTATCTTCACACCTCATCTAATGTTTAAAATAATATCTTTACCTTTTTTTTATCTTATTTGAGTAATAAAAAAGTGGGTATAGATTATCTAAATTTCAACTCGTAAGTTATTTCTGTAAAATTTAAAAGATATAAAAGTGAAACATGAAAATTTTTTATGTCAAAAACATTTTAAAATGTTGTCTCATAGTACATCTCTATCTCTCTTTAACTATAAAAGTAAATTATTCAAAAAATAACTTCAAAGAATCATTGTTATAAATTATCTAATAAATGTGGTAAAAAAGGGATACAAAAAGAACAAATGTAAAATCTTCCATCCTTTATGACAACCTATGAAAATAAGCTTGATAGACCAGTTTTTAATAGAGTCGAAGAGACGATTGAGGTTCCAGACTGCAGGGAACGATGGGGAAAGAGTATTCTACATTTATCAGGACAAATTTCCTAATTTAAATTTTCGTCAACACTTTCGATGATTTACAGGTACTAGGAATTTCACACCAAAAGATAAATTGCGAGGGCTATTAACTCTATTAACAATTTATATTAATTAAAAAACTCCATAAATTGAAACAAAATGATGCGTACTCGTAAATGTTATAAATATTAGAAAAACGTAAATATGATTACTAAAATGACAATACGGAGAAGTTGGTAAAACTAATTTGAGTATGATAATAATAATATTCCTCACAACTAAGAAATGTTGCAAAAGTTAAAAGAAGCCATTAAAACTATAATTAGAGTAGAAGGAAGAGCATCAGAGGGGGTAAAATCTACAAAATTGGGAGGTTTATCCTTGTTCCTTGTAAACCCTAAAGAGACTTAAATGAGGAAAGTAATAATTTGGTGCTTAGGTTGTTAGATTAATTTAATTTTGTTTTTAAAATTAATAAATATACAGGTTAATTTTTAAAACTAACAAACTCATTATTCATTATTTTTTTTATCAAATTACAATTACAATGAGTTTGTCAATTTTTTAAAAATTAACTCGTATATTTATTAATTTTGAAAAACAAAAATTAAATAAATTTAACAACTTAAGCAACAAATTATAGATGTAGTACAAATTAACTTTGATTCATATAAGCAAAGAATAGAAATGCGAAAAGATTTTCCAAAACCTCCCCTATCTCCCCTCTTGTCCTTTGGTTGTTTCCGTACACAGATTCAATACAGCGGGGCCCGCTGAGGTGTCCCCTTCCTACGGTTCATCAGCCCCACCGAAATTTCCGACACCGGCGAACACGCCGGCCGACAAGCTCCTCTGTACGTCGAACCGCCACCGCCACTGCTCCTTTTCTTCCTCACAATCTCCGTTGTCGCCGTGCAAGCAAGCGTCCTGCAATCCACCCCTCCGTAGCCACCCGAACCGGACGACGTCGTCCGGTTCGAACCGGCCGGCTCGAGAACCGAGTCAGGGGTCATGAGACCGTTGTCGAACCCAGTATCAGGCAAGGGCAGGTAATTGCACTCGAACAAGTACCCAGAGAGGCCACCCCTTGTCCTCAAAAGGTAATTGATCTGTAAAGGTAAGTAAATAGAAAGCTGAAGTGATATGATATGAAATGAAATGAAATGAAGCCATTTGAGAGAATTTGCATGGGAGTTTGAGAAAGCTGAGAGATTGTGGAAGAAAAAGGTGGAAACATAATGGAATGGGAACTTGATGATGGTATTCAAAGTTTTAATTTATTTATTTATATATTTTTTCATTTTTCAATGCGAATTTGCAAAATAAATTAATTAATAAAGAAGAGACCTTGCACGAAAGAGAGCAGAATTGGTATGGGTCTTGCAGGCTTCTGTCACAGGTACTGCAGAAATTGCCGGAGCCTCTGAAGTTCCGTGTCTGTGGCCTTTGGTTTAAAAAAACCACTTTTGCACTGTTCGTTGTGTATGACTGTAAAAGAGAGTGAGAGTCTGTGAGACCCATCTATTCTTTTGATTCCCCTATTGTTTAATCCTTCATGAGGAATAATCAATCAATTCATGGACTTCTCAAGCATGCAGAAACAGAAACATCAATTGAAACATGGGTTACCTCTAGCTTTGCGGATTTTTTAGCGTTAAATTATTTTCCAGTGCAAAGAATCCATTACAAGATATGAACAGAAGTGAAGCAAGTATCTCAATTCTCACTATCTTCCATTTTTCTAGGTCAATTATACCGAACATGCGCTTCTAAGATGAAAAATTTTCACTTACTTGAACAGAAGTGCAGTCAATTAACTTGGCAGCATCATCCAACCTTATAACGTCGTGATAAACATATCTTCTAATCTGGAAAAGTAGCGAAAAAAACTAAAATCAGACCAAGAATTTAGACAAAGCAAGGATAATTAATAATCTATCATCAAATGGGTTTTTCGTTATATGAAATTTTGAGTGAGAACCTGTAAGAGTCTGTGAGAGCGATGAGGGGACAAACAGTGAGGGCAGAGGCTAATACAACAATCCAAACAGTACACGTTCTTTTCATTCTTCTTTGCTTCCTCATGAATTATGCAAGCGTTATAGAATTTCTCAGACAGAAGGACTTGAAGCCAGCGAGGAACATGTGAAGAAGAAACCAACTGCATATATGACCATGAATTGAATTAATTAACTTTCAGAGATACCCCAAGGAAACAGAAAGGACAAATTTGCAGGTAATAGCTGTGATAGCAAGGAGAAAAATAATACCCACCATGATTTTCTTCCTCCAGCAATTTGAATTTTGATGTGCTTCTGTGTGTTTCTGAATTGGAGTTTGTGGTTATGGAGATAATGAGGGTGAGAGAAGCTGCGATCACAGAGAGAAATAAACTGGATTTCAAAAGGAAGAGAGAGAGTGTGTCAGTAAAGGGGAACGGCGCTTGACAGCTGAAGATACAAATATTACTGTTACCAATGAAGAAGAGGGCAGGAGGAAAGGGGGGGTATGGTGGCCACAATTAAAGAGGATTGTGTCACACACTTCGCTCATCTTAAATTAATGGATTTTTTTTCTTAGAAAATTTAATTTTTTATGAAATCGAGTTTTTATTATTCAATTTTTTTACTTGTTATTATACTAATAGATTTAAGAGAAATTATAGTATAAGAATTTAAGTTTAAAATATTTATGTTAAAAGATATTAAATTTTAAATTATTTTAAAATTATTTCAAGACAAAAATTTAAATTGCATAAAAAATTATATTTTAGATCTTAATTTAAAAATTTTCTGTTCTCATCATTTAAAATAATTTAAAATTTTAAAAATATTTTAATATAAATATTTTTAATTTATGATTTTTAACTGTAATTTTTTTCTAGATTTAACAATACAAAAATTGAAAGTCACACTTTTTATATTGATAATTTAATAATTTGATCAGAATACCAAAAGACTAATCAAATATAAATTTTGTCAATCAATAATTTCTTGATGAGTGTTCCCATGAATTTTGTTGATTCGGAAATATTTGTTTGAGTTATTGTGCATTGTATGTGTAAATAATACTGAAGGGAAGTTTGACTATTTATAAGGCTGAAATTTATCAATGATTTAATTTATTTCTATTTTAAAATTTTTATTTACTCAACATATTATTAAGGGTAGTCTTTATTTAGTTGTTGAACAAATTTGATTTAGTTTTAAAAAATACCTAAAATTTAAGTTGATTTCAGATAAAAAAATATTATTTTTATTAAAATGATATTAAAAATAAATTAGTCTAATATTACAAATTAAGGTACAATAACATGTGTGAGATTCCTTTTCAATCACGCTTACCTTTATCAAATTCACACTTTTTTTAAAAATATATTTTCAATTGTCTTGTGAAGTTTTATATTACATAATGATGTCTCATATGATATTGTACTTTCGCTTTCTTTTTTGTTATGATCAAAATATCATTAAATTTTGTTGGAATTATTCTCTTTCTAAACAATATGGTATTCTCTTTTGATAAAGTATAATATTGTTTCTATCCGTTTCATTTATTTCTCTCACAGTAAAATATATGGAATATGATATCTAGGAGACATTATTATAAAATACGTATTAACACTCTTGTAATTAAATTGTTTGAGAAAAGAAGCCAGTAAAATTAACAAAATAAAAGGATAAACCCAACAATTTTAAGGAAAATAGGAATCGACTTAAAAAATGTTGCTTTTTTCATTGCTGTTTAAAAAGAGCCCATGTCCCGAAACCCTGAAAATCTCTAACCAAATGGTTCATTGTGAATGGCTGTCTTGCTGGCTCTCTCTCTCTCTCTCTCTCTCTCTCTCTCTCTCTCTCTCTCTCTCTCTGCGCTAAATGACAACACAAGAAACAGTGACTTTTCTCAGTTCTCGGTAGAAAAAGTGACAAGTGGGAATAGGCTCAAAATGATCATATTCGTAATGACAATTGTACCCATTAGTTTTTTTTCCTTAAAAGAAAATTGTTATTAAAATTTTTAAATATTTTTCAAAAAATACTTTATTTTAATCTCTTACAAATAAACTATTTCTTATAAAATTATCTTTTTAATTAATTTATCATAAATAAACATATTTTAATTTAACTCCTCATAAATAAAATTATTATCAATAATATCATATATTAATTTACTATAAATAAAATTAAGTAAAAATTAGTAGAAAGACATTATTTGTAACCTATAAAAAATATGTTGCATATCATCATATTTATTAATTTATTTACAATAAATTTATATAAAGACATTATTAATAATAATTTTATCTATAAAAAACTAAACTAAAACATGCCCATCTATCAGAGATTGATAAAGTAATTTTATGAAAGATTAAATTAAAAAATATTTCATCTGTGACAAATTAAAATAGATTTTACTCATTTTTTATATTTAAAATAGCTTTTTCATAAAAAAAAACCTTGTTAAATATGATAAAATTTGGTTAATTATTTATTAATTTTAATTATAACCATATTAAGATGGTTGGGGAATGATAACCTTTTTATATATAGATTGTTTTTACTTTTCATAAATTGTAAATTTTGAACTCTTTTATGTTTAATTATTAAACATTTTCATTGATAAGAAAATTTATTTAGAACAATGTTTTATTGTATTGCGATAATTATTAAACTTTACAACGCTATCAATATTCTCATATTAGTTATACATTTCTAATGCAAATCATTCTTTTTAGCTTACTTTTTCTTAGTATAAAAAATCATGAAGCTATTATTTATGACTAGAGATTAAGGTAGCTAAGGATCTAGTCAAGAAAACTTAGTTGAAATATAGTAGTCAATGACATGAACTAGCTAAAGCTCAATTACCAACCAAATATCCATGCCTCACATAACAGAAAGCTACAAAAATAAAAGGGTGTGAATCTTGCAAAATAGTAACATTTTAAAAGTAGTTGAATTTTATGATCTTTGTTATTAGGCTAATGAAAAGCACAAACACTATGAACAAAGACATGGCTTGATGGAGAACATGTATAATAGAGGAGGCTATAAATTGAAAGTAATGAGCACCATGCAACACACACATAAAAACCTTTTAAAATTCTTACAATCACAACTTTTTTAATTTTTTTTAGCTATTTATCTGCCTTATTTACCATTTTCAACCTAATTTTCAATTAACTTGTATTTGATTTTTTTTCAAAGTATTTTTGTTGTCAATTCCAAAGCTTGTACATTCTTTATAGTTAAATGCAATGGTTATTTACATTTATAGGCCATGCATATAAAATTTATGCATCGTTAACAACTTTATTTTATGCTTAACTATGTTTTGGACTTAAGGGAAACCACTTTTTAAGAAAGTTATATCCCATCTTCTTTTTTTTACTCATAAAACAAGGATTGAAAATTAGTTTTTCAAAATCAATTTCACAACTCAGTCATATCAATTACCCAATTGATACCCTTCTAGAAAATCTTATCAACACATAGAAATTGGCACTCTTTGTGGGACCTGTGAAGTTGTTAATGGTGCATATTCAAAGGCTTTAAGAGTTACCACAATTACCTTTAATCACTTGTTTGAAGAAGAAATGCCATTTTAGCACATTATATAATAGTTTGGAAGAGGGAACTAATGCCCTTTCCTCCAAATAAAGTTCACCAAAGTCATCTATATTAATGACAATTACAATTCCTTCCTTAAGGCATCACATAATGGAAGGAATTCTAGAATGCATGCCAACTTTGTTGGCTACATTTGTTGACATCTTGAAAGTGTTGGTAGTGAAAAAAAAATGCACAATGAATGTGAAAGGGAAAAACACGCCTCAAAATATTCTTGGGGGGCGAAGCATATGTGGTTTTACTACCAACACCCTTCTTGAAGGCCAAGTGTTAACTAATTACCCTCAGCCAAGCTATCCATCACCAATTCAGTTTGAATTTGTCCCTATGAATGGGATTTATGACTTGACATCATCAAATTCAAATAACTTCTAATATGAGCAAGTGAATAATGCTAAGAAGCTTATATCGACACCAGGTGTCTCTACCACATTGTCAGGACTCTCTTAAAGGAATTAAATATGGCATTTTCGATGTTAATGTTGGCTATTAGAAAATGACTACTTAATGGATAGCTAATATTCAGAGATATTAGGCCTATACTTATGGTCGATCCCATTTATGACACCTGTTCAATAAATAGAAGTCTAATAACTAGTGTCTATTACTATCTTTACAACACTTCAATTTAGCACAATAGGTGTGGTTCCATCTTAATAGTTGATAGGGCAAACATTAGTAATCTTCTATGTGGTACCATTCCAATAGTTGATAGTAGACACACTACCAACATGAAAGGTGACTATCCCATAAGTTGATGGCCTTAGCACCACTACTATTGATCATGACATCCTAGCTAAAGCAATGAGGAAATATCTTGTGTATGTGCCAAAGTCGAAGGATAGACCAATATATAAGAAGCCTTAACCTAATTGTATAAATAAGGCCATGCCCTTGCCCAGGGGTTACAAACCTTTTGACTACTCAATTTTCTTTGGAAAGGATGGACATTATTATTATTAATCATAGTGAAAGGTTTTTAGCTTAATGCAATAAGGTTAATCATAATGAATTCTATAAGTCATAGCTATTCTCTTTATCCCTGACCCACTCCATGTTCACTTGGTATGGAAATCTACCTCCTAATTCTATTTAGGCCTAAGCAATGGTGTCTATTTGTTATTATCTTGGCTTTAAAACAAAAGGCAGATGAGCTAACAAAAATTTTTGTTGTATAATTCCAAAAGATGAAGAGTAGATGTACTATTTAGTTGCTTGAAAGTGAGGTAGCAAGAATGGCAATTGGAAGAATGCATTGGCACTTAAGGAGATGTTGATTGTTCAAGAATTCTTTAATTTAATGGATTTGGCCACCAAGGCATCCAAAAGATATTCTGGCTTACTCTAAAATTCTAGCTAGTAAAAGATATTCTTACCTTACTCTAAAACCATCCGAGGTGAAGAAAACGTAAAAGATTGAAATTGCAAAGTCACACCTATTTGACATCACTAAAACTAACCAAATATACAACCATTTATTAACAAACAAGCATATTAAACTTTCAAATGGCCATAGGATTCCTTTAGTCGAAGAATTAAAAGGTAGAAAATACTGCAAGTAGTATAATTCTTACAGCCACATCACCAACAATTGCATTATTATTTGGAATGGCATCTAAAAGGCTGTGAAAAAGAGATGATTGCAACTTCCTAAAAAGGATATAATAGTCGATATCAATCCATTCCTAAAGGCTATCTCCACCAATGTGGTAACTATGGCACACCCTTCAGCAAATATGCTAAGGGGCCATCAAGCATGGCCATGTTGTCTAAAGAGGAACATGCCAAAATTAGCACTAGCCACCAAGACTAAAGGGCAATAGAGGCACCTAAAGCCAAAATCTTAGTTGATTGGTCAAATGCTTGCTCCGTGTGAAGGCAAATGCCATATAAGCATACTTGACTGACTTGACACATTACCAAAGTAGAACCAAAGACCTAATGCCTAAGCACATAAAAGGTAAGTTCACAAGTGGTGGTCACCTAACGGGGGCATTCAATTAAAAATCATTATTAAAGGCAAAGCTGCACAAGC
This sequence comes from Erythrophleum fordii, assembly GCA_032878935.1. Lineage (NCBI taxonomy): Eukaryota > Viridiplantae > Streptophyta > Magnoliopsida > Fabales > Fabaceae > Erythrophleum > Erythrophleum fordii. The sequence continues at coordinate 18,088,083 of JAVQMF010000038.1, forward strand.
CTTTCTAAGGTTTATCAAATTGAGAGTACCTTTGGTTAATGGCAAGTGGATTGTGAATGAGAAAAGGTTAAAGAACTTGAAATAGGGTGCATAATAGTTAACAAGGAATCAATTTTAAAGATTGTAATGGAAGTGTGCAGTTGAGCCTCAAAAAAGTGTGTAAAGGATGTTCAACATGACCTTGCCAACTAAAAGATAAGTTAGGAAGGAGGGCAATGACAAAGACTTACCAATAAGAAAACCTAAGATATCATCTTTAGGATAGTCTTCTTTAAATATGGTTAGAGTAATACCAAATATCTTCTTGGGTAAAGAGTCTTTGCTTGTTAAGTTGGAAAAAGATGTCAAAGCTTTCAAGCTAGAATAGGCTAAATTAGTTGAAGTAGGAATGGCCAAAGAAGTAGCTAAGGCAGTGTTTAATAAACCTAAAAAATTCATGGCTAGGCATTTTTTAACCCCTATACATCAAGGCCTTTGTTATTGCCTAACCTATCAGCTAAGTATTTGTTAATGCTGGACCAACACTTAATGTCATGTCACTATCATTGCTGAAGAGGTTGGGAAGACAAGAAAAGATCTTATTAAAATAAACATGGTAATGACAAATTTTACTAGTAGGCCTACACTAATTAAATGGATGTTTCCAATACAACTCACAATGGGAAGAAAGACCTTTACCATTACCTTCTTTATGGTGGAAGGGAAGGTCTCCACATGTTACTTTAGGACAAGATTAGATATATGCCAATTATTTTATCCTATCTTCCTTGCATCAACTTCTGATTTGTAAGAACATAGGAGACTTAAAGGTCATGAAAGTTGATGACAAACCATTCTCAACTGAAGTTAAGATGGCAGATGCATCATATTACATATGTAATATGCAATTGATAAACCTTACCTCTAAATCGTAAGTTGGACCCTACCATTACATACTAGCTTATGGTAATTGGTCTTTCTCTCAAGACTAGCATCACTAAGGCCACATCTAGCTTATTAACCAAAGAAGAGATTAATGGAATTATTAAAGTAGTTGAGGAGCTATACATCCATATAACGAAAGGAATGCTTCTTGTTAACTAATTAGAAATTAATGAAGCTTATGTAGCCTTCTTAAAGCCTATTATTAAAGACGCTATTACCATAATTGAAATAAGGAATCCCCTGGAAGAGGTTGACCTCAGCAACTTAAAGAGCATAAGGATAGCATTCATTAATGCCTTAATGACATAGGAGCAAAATGTAAGAATGGTGAACCTACTAAAAGAATTTAGAGATTGCTTTGTTTAGAACTACAATGAGATGTTGGGATTGTCTTAAGAACTAGCTAAGCATTATATACCATTGTATTCAAAGAGCTTAGGATGTATATAATAGCTAAGTAAGATGGCCCTAGAACTTATGCCTAAGATGAAAGAAGAATCTAATGGCTATTGGAAGATGGTTTCATTTGCATGACTAGGTACAATAATTGGTTATTAAACATTGTCCTTTTTGTAAAGAAAAATAGGAAAATTTTCATTTGCACTAACTTTAGACATCTTAACAATGCTACTTCTAAGGATGAATATGTAATGCCTATAATGATGTGCTGGTAAATATCATAGCTTCATATCAGATTATGTCTTTCATAGATGGCTACTCAAGATCTAATTAGATTTACATTGCTGAAAAGGATGTTGAGAAGAGAATATTCAAATTCCTAAAAGTAATTAGTTCTTTAAATAGGTAGCTATACTGTAACATCCGATTTTCTGAAAATGAGAGAAAATGTAAGAAACGTAATGTATGGTTTCTCCGTAAATGAACAAAACGCATCGAATACAAAAAGAAGTCCCCCAGAATGAGATAGTTAAGGTCTCAAAAAATTTGAAAAGTATTCTAGCTTCCTAAAAATGAAAATCCTAGGCTCAGACGAAAAGAAAAATGGAGCTAGAATAAAGAAACAATTTCTTATGAAACTTAATGGCATTTTCGTAATTTTAAGTAAATTTTTGGAATTCACATAGGAGGGATTTTTAAATAAAATTTTTGAGTTCCTCAGGATTCTCAGAGGTCTTAAAAATCATGGAAAGCCCCAAGACAGCTAAAGCCCCTTCGGTGGACATTTTCCAATGCCAGTGTGCCCGAAATTTGACAGATTCGTTCGGGAAGGTTTTAGCTCTAATTTGAGTGATTCCAAAGGCATTTTACTAAATTGGAAACCTAAATTTTATAATGGAAAAGATGGTTTTAAAAAAGGAGCTAAAATAAAGGAGAAACAAAAATGCAAAGTATGAAGGGCAAAATGGAAATTTTTGAAAAATGTAACTTATTCCCACCTATATATATGATGCACCCTTCTCCTCCCTTCATTATGCATGACCATGTTCTGCCTAAAACTAGAAGAAAACCTTAGGGGATGAGGCTCACAAGAAGGGGAAGAAAAGGAAGAGAAATCAAAGGCTTAAGGTATAGAAATTAGTAGTTTTTCATGCTCTTTCTCTTCCAAACCTCTTCTCCTCCATTCTTCTTTGTTTTCTATGATTAAAATGAAGTTTATAAATCTATTTTAAGGAAGAAACTGAGGGAAAAATTCGGATTTGAAGAGAGGAGCTCAAAGAACACAAGATTCAAGTGAGAAAAAGCAAGAAAACAAGGTAATTTCTCTTCCTATAGTTGTCATTTTTAGTTCCCTTCTCCACCATTTCGCCCCACTTGAGAAAATCCTAGTAGGAGATGACTTTTAGGCAGCACCAAGCATAAATCTAAGGAAAAAGGGTGTGGAGATTAAGAATATGCAAAGGAATTATCAAAAAGCCATTAGATTTCAAGATGCAAATTCTAGGGTTTCAATTGCACCTTATAAAATCTGATTTTGTATGATGATTCCTAGGACTAAATAAGAGTTTAAATGAGCTCCTAAGATCCTTAAGAGGCCCCTCATGTGCTTCTTCTCTTGAGAAAATAAAGAAAGCTCCATGGAACCAAATATGCTTCATTGTCTCGGCCAAGAAGGATTCTCATAGTTAGGGAGAGTTTTAAATTTTTCTAAGGCTATTCTTGAGTCATATTTGATGAATGAAAATGAGGGGAGGCCTTGGAAAAAATTTAGAACTCATGAAAAGTGATTTGGTGTCTTAGGTTCTATAATATGACCTAAAAAAGCAACATGGTGCTAGGCCTTTTGTTTTAATGATGTGATGACTCCAAGAGGCTTAAAAGGAGTCAAGAATCATATTTGAAAGGAAAGAATGAGGCCTAGAAGTCATTTGAGGGGTATTGCTTCATTAGGTGCCTCTATGAACCATAATAGGGGTTATATAGCAATCTAGTATTTTACTAAGTGATGTAGCCTTAGAATATATTTCATAGACCTAATTGGCTCCTATAAATTGTATCTAGGCCAAGAGAAACTATCTCTGCCAAATTGTGGGTGTGTGGCTGAAAGAGGAGGCTTGAATCCAAAAGAAAAAGTGTGTAATTGTGTGCAAGGTAGCTCTCTCCACCTTCTCTCATATATGGATATGTGTTTAGCTTGTTTTAGAATGTGTGTATGTGTATTTTCAAGCTATGAAAAAGTATGTTAGCATGTCTTTACATATTATGCTTCTTGATGCCATGTTATGTTTTCAAATGTTTGCATGATGTTTATATGAGTTTGCTTGAGTGTGGAGAGGCCAAGAATTCTTCCCTTTGGTGAGGATGAGCCAAGAACCCTTGAACTTGGTTGAGACAAAGTAAAGAGTCTCCCAAAAGCAAAGTGGGCTCTCAAGAGTATGGTTAAGTCTAAAGCTCTTAAAGAATAGGTGAGGCAAGTCCAAAATCCATGAGGAGAAGTGTGAGGCCAATCTAAGCACTTGGTGAGCTCTTGAATGTCTTGTATGATTGATTCACATGCCAAGTTTGCTTTTAAAATGTCCATGACTTCTATTTCCTCCATGCATGCATTTGAAAAGCTTGCTTTGCACATATTATGTATGATTGAATGGGAGATGAGCTATTGAGATTCTTTGAATCTCATCCCCTCCTTTCCAATAATCTCACATGCTAGGTGGACCAAGTGGATATGCCAATGAGAGCCAAGAACCATGAAGAAAAAAGATTGACAAGCTTATGCTTTATTTTATCTATTTTGGAACCATAATAATGGTTCAAGATGTATATGATATTGTATAAGTATTATAAACCTTGAGACATATGTAAATATACTATTATGTGATGTTTAGATGTATGAAAATGATATATGACCACTAGCACATGTTTTGAGTATGACATGCCATGGTATGAGAATGTAAAATTTGGTGATTATGTATATAAGTATGGGTTGAATGGCCAAAATGAGATGCATAAGATTTGGGACCATTTGGGTAACTCACACAAGTCTCAAATAAGCTTTTAAACTTTCCCAAAAGGTGCCAAGACCAAGGGAAATCTATTTGGCAACTTTGGTACCCAATATGGAGCTAAAATTGACTATAATGGAACCCTATATCACTTTTTGGCCAAATGAGTTATTCTTGCTCTGAAATTTGGCATGCAATTAGGTATCATTGAGAGCTTTTTGGGAAGCTAAAAAACATAATTTTTAGAGGTCTAGAGAATATTTGATGAATTTTCAAAGTTGGGATTTTCTATTGATTCTGGTATGGGCACTGTTCATATTGGCAGTTTTGTATTTTGTGTCACCTAATGGGCAAATGGTGTCTAATGTTTATGAAATTTTATATGAATAAACTAGAGGGCATAATATTTCTGGAGCCACTAAGATCACCTAATTTGGAGGTCTGAGTAGAGAGTTATGCATTTTTGAAGTTGGCTGTCAGTAGCAGTGGCGCCCTAGGAGTTCAGTTACTGTTCCATAGGATTCCAATAGTCAAAAGTATCTGTTTCATTCTGGATTTATTTTTAGCATAAATTTAACATTTGTAACTTTTTAGAATGACCAAATTTGTATGATTTTTAGTTTTATAGAATTAGTTATAAATTTTAGATTTTGTATCAGTAATCTGAACAGTAGCCCAGGCAACCAGCGACCTCAGTAGTTTTGCAGATGTCAAACGTCCTCCATGATGAATTTTATGGTCTGAGCATATTTTTAGTATGAAGTAGACATCCTAAGCTTTCCATAATGATCAAGAACACATGTTTTCAATGTTTTTAGATTTAGTTATGATTTTTCAAAATTTGCCCAAGAAAGAGGCCAATTCTGGCCGAAAATAAATACCCACTTTCCATGCTTCATTTCGGTTTCCATGGGTTGTAGGCATGTTTTTGGGATGTAAATGAGTTGTAATGATGTAATTAAATATGAAGATGTATAACATGAGTTCACATGGTCTATGTGACACCAAAATGAATTTTTAGATACGACGCAGTGTAAAAATATTCATTATTTTCCCTTGCCTCTTTATGAGAGACTTGCATTCTTCATGATATTATGCCATTTAAAAGTATGAGATGAGTTAGAATTTATGGTGTTACACATACCTTATGGACTAAACAATGTATGAGCTACCTATAACAGGCTAAGAAGACCATCTTCCATGGCTTAACTAACAAATCCATAGAGGTCTATATTGATGACATGATTGTCAAGTTAGTAAAGTTTAACTCACCTTGGATCTTAAAGTAGTGTTTGACTAAATGTGAAAACATAATTTGAAAATGAATCATACCAAATATGCAATTAAGGTAGCTTTTAGAAACTTCCTTAGATTCTTGGGAGATAGGAAAGGAATTGAAGTCAATGCAAACAAGGTCAAATCCATCTTAGAGACAAAGTTATCATTGAGAAAAAAAAATAACTTAAGCTGATTGGTAAAATCAACTTTCTCTAGAGGTTTATTGTTAATTTGGCTAGTAAACTTAAGCTAATCATGACTCTTTTATAGTTAAAAAACAATTTCATTAGGGGATTGAGTAAGAAGCTACTTTCAACCAAATTAAGTAATACCTATTTAAACCTCTAATATTGCTCTCATCAATAATGGAAAGACCTCTAAAGCTATATATCTTAGCTACAGAATAATATATTAGTGTGTTTTTAGCTTAAGATGTCTAAGGCTACATGGAGAGGGCAACTTAGTATCTCAACAAAGTATTAACAAACAAAGAGTCAAGAAACACATTAATTAAAAAGTTGTTTTTTTCTCTATATCGTGCTTACACCAAATTGGAATATTACATCCAGTTAAGATTGGTACAAGTTATATGCAGGGTCAATTTGGTTAAATATTTAGTATCACAACTAATCTTGTAAGGCAAATTAACTAAATGGGCTTTAAAGCTAAACTCTTCTGCTGTCAAACACATCCTATAATGACCTGTTAAAGGCTAGGTCTTCACCAATTTCCTAGCTAAATGCTTATGTCTTAAGGTGAGTTGGACATATAGGGATTCATGTGATTGAGATACTGGCAGATGTTTTTTAGTGGATCTTTCATCCATGAGAAAGTTAGAGTGAGAATAGTCATCATCACCTTGAGTAAGAAAAAGGCATGTTTCAACTTGAAGTTATTATTCTCTTGCTCAAATACTTAAGGTGAGTGCAAAGTAATGATTATTAGCTTAAAAATATTAGAAAAAATACATGTTAACTTATTCCAAGTAGTGGAAGACTCACAATTGGTGATTAAGAAGTTGACCAGGGAATACCAATGCTTATAATCGAACCTAAAGTAGTATCATTAACTAGCCTTAGAAAAACTTTAGCATTTCTTAGAAGTTATTATCATGTACACACTTATAGGAGCAAATGAGAAGCCAATAAGCTTGCCTAGATAACTTCTGGATATAGGGCCCCAACCTATCATTAGAAGTATCATCTTATTGACAAAATTTCTTTGTTGGTTATGGAAGAGATAGCCTAGATGGAATAGGTGACAATAGTTGGTTTTGACCTCAATCAAATTCCACTAGAAGAAGTTATGGGTTCTAAGGAGCATATGGTAATAAAAAGATTTAACCTCAATTAAGAACTTCCAGAATAAGTCATAAAATCAAACTTGAACTAACAACACCAAGATGAAGTTGGAGAACAAAGGCAGACATTAAGAGATAACCTGACATTTAAGAGCTAAAGTTTCCTACTCAGGAGTTGGTGACCCTAGTCTAGTTAGAACATTATCAGATATAGTCAAGCATGACTAAACTAGACTAATATGCCAAACAACTAAATGTAGTTGGACCAAAATAGGAGTAGACACAACTGTGTGTGTAACACTTTGAAATTAATTAACAATAATCATGATAAATTAAGAGATTGACATGGGGGATTTAGAAAGATTAAGGAAAATAAGGATTTTTTAAAGAAATGGATTTATTTTAGATATTTCTTGACAATAATCATTTTTGTCATTGTTAGGTAAAGATATATTAATTATGGTTATGAGTTTAATTAATGAAATTAATTGAGAGAAGATAAACACTTAATTTGGACCTTGTGATTAGTTCATTTATACCATGAGCCAAATATAGAAGCCCACTCTGAGTTTGGGGAAGAATGGCCTAATCTAATTTAATTTCTTAAAAGTCCAAAATTCAGAAAAAATGAGCCTAAGTGAGATATAGACCCTTAAACCTATGGCCTAATAGGCACATACCTAAACCCACTTGGGTTTTAGGTTTTTGGGTCAACCTAAGCCCACTTAAAACCCTAAGGGTTTTGTAGCCATATTAACAATTAGGAACTAAACACTTGTGTTGTAGAAACAAGAGTTCATTTTTGCAACTTGAAACAGGAGGCTAGGGTTCTCTACACATTTCCACGATTCCCACTTCTAGAGGAAGAATTAGCCAAGTTAATCTATATAAAACTTAATCGTCTTATCTTCCTCTTCAATTTGGCTTGAGTATTTTTTTGTTTGAAGTATTTTCACCTTCCACCCAAGTCTGAAATTTGTTTATTTTGGGTTGTTCTTGCATGGTTTTCAGAGGTTAAGGCTAAGAGGGTCATTAGATAAGTATCTTTTCCTTATTTTGATGTGTTTTTTGTTGGTTTGAGACCCCAATGGCTAACTTATGATATAAGCTTAGATTTTGTGTGAAAATACCTAAATATTTGAGTGGAATATTGTAGTTTCTAGGTGGGTGAAGTTCAAACTCGAATTTGAGACCTCTTAGTGAGTGGGTAAGTGATTTCTAGGAACTTCTTGATAGGTTAGTGCCATGGTATCTAATTTATGCTATAATTAGTATCTAAAATATGCTTTAATTTAACCTAAGATCCTTTAAAGTATGGGCATTTATCTTTGACTTTAGAATTTAATACAACTAAGTAAGGTAACCCGGGTTTGATATAATTCTTTACATATGTGCTTTGTTAATATGATTTCTGTTATATAAATATGTTTTTCTTTGTTAAATGACCAGTTGGCTACTTAATTATTATATTTAGACCATGTGTGAGTCCATGGTGGAGCTATAGTGTATTTCTCACTCGTATATCATGCTTTGAGCAGGTACCGAGTTATGATCAGACTTATGAATGCACTGAGCCTAGGTTGTACTTAATAGGGAGTTGGCGCCATAGACTAGTCTTTTCCTATGTTATTGGCCTTTAACATGTATGTATGATTACTAGTATGGCATAGTAGTCATTGATAGCTTAACTAGTTTATTTGTTAATATGATAGATGATTATGATATTTATTTGATTAAAATGCACTTATGTTGATTGAGTTGTACATATGTTTGGAATTATCCTTTGGTTTTTGATATTCATATCTCATCCTATTTTATGGGTTAACAAATTTTAGGTGAAGGTTTGTCAGGTAAGGAAAAAGGAAAGCAAGTGGATGAATATCTATGAGTTGTGGCTATGTGTGGAACCTCTACATTTTGGACTATTATGACCTAGAGTAAATGTTAATTTTGTGATTTATTTTACACAGCACCATTATGTACTCATATTGCCAAGTGTAGGTATATCGATATCTTGTAATCAATGATGTAACTAATAGGAGAGCAGATCTTATAGTAGTTGAAATTTGATGTATAAATTTAGTTAATATCTGATATAGATTATTACTAATATGGAGCTATCACTTAATCACTTGAGATTTGATTATGTAATGTAATAAATGGTTATCCTAGTTGGCATTATATGGTAGCTCAGCTAGAATATATATACATATGTATAGGAATGATGTTATTAGTAGCCTTGGTTATCAATTGCTATCATAATATGTTCATGTGTTGATATGTAGTACTCAATTATTATGAATTCCCTTAAAGTTTATGATTAATGTCGAGTATTAATTTGTAGTATTTGGGAGTTAGGAGGTTTAGAAAACCATGAATGTTAGCTAGGGTGGCCTTAGAACTTACTTAAAATTAATGAAATATGGTTGGAAAGTAAGAAAGTGAGGAAATAGAATAAAAAGGGGATAGAGTTACGGCCAAAACTACTTAAGTCACGGCCAAGAGTAATCTAAAGGTAAGGAGCACTATGGTGGAACGGGTTGAGTTGCGGTGCAACATGAGAATTGTAGGTCTATAGGGAACCCAAGAGCAGTCTCACCATGGCAAGCATTGGTTGAAAGACTAAGTAAAGTTCTAGGAAGCTTTCTTACCGTGATGCTATGTGGGCTTGTTGGGCTGAAATACAAGAGATTTTGACTAGGGAGTTCCAGAGAGGAAACTTGTTGCATCGTGAAGGGTTCAAGTCGCAACAAGGATCAAGAAGTTTTGAATAATAAGGTCTAGAAAGTCATCTCGCCATGGCGTGGAAGGCTTGGGCCACGACACAGATAATACATTTTTGGTTTTACGCTCTAGTAACCACTCAAGTTGTGGTGTGGGCAAACCAAGTCACTATGTAAGACCAATAACTCAATTTTTAGGTTCTAGTAGCCAACTTAGCCATAGCAAGAATGTCCAAGTTACGGCCTTAAACACTAAACCCCTATTTCTAACCTCTAGAACTTAGTTTATGAGGCTAATGGTATGTAATGGCTTTAGAACAATTATAAAAAGGTTTCGTGGATGTAGAGTTACTCGTAATATGATATGAAGGATGTCTTTGATGACTTAAATTTCTTATAAGCTTAAATGGCTTTGCTTATTAGATAATGATCCTAAAAAAGAATAAGGTTCAAATTTCCTCAATGGAGTTGTATTTAGATTACCCTTGGATTATAGTTTAATAGGGAAGCCTTTGGTTGTGATTGTGGTATTACAGGGTGTTATAGCTGCACATAGGGAACTTGCTGAAATGTTGAGATAGATGCAAGAAGCTATGGCTATAATAACTAACTATATGAGGGAACAAGTTGAGGCCTATAAGGCTACTATGAGGGCAATGACTAATCAGCTTCAAGAGCAAGTTGAGGCCCAAGCAACTACTATTTAAGTAGTACAACAATTACATGAGACCATGAACCACCAGAATCAAGAGTTGCTGGTTGGAAACTGGTATGGTGCTGGTCAGAATCTTGGTGTGGGGCATCAATGGGAAAATGATGACATCTTAGTTGTGTTGGCCAAGTTTCAAAAGGCTGATCTTCCATCATTTAGGGGAGAGTTAGACACTAAGAAGGCTGATGTAATTGGAAAAATTTTTTGAAGTTATAACTTGCAACACCAAGTAAAAGGCTAGGTTAGCTATTTACAAACTCGAGGGTGAGGCAGAGCATTGGTGGCGAAGTGCATTTTGGTTATTGACTTCAAAGGAAATACCCTTGACTTGGTTATTACACTAGAAGGTTTCTAGTTTGATTCGAGGTACTATTCTTGTTCATAATCATATTGTAGATGCATTATTTCATTCAAGTGAGATCTGTTTATTCATCTCATATGATTGTGTTAAATGTTTGGGTCTTAAGATTAGCTAGTTGCCATTTGAATTATCTGTTTCTACCATTGTTGGATATTCTCTGATTATATCTTATGTACGCCTAAATTATTATACAATTAGATAGCTACTGTACTACCATTGACTTGATTTGCATCCCTTTGCATGATTTTGATGTGATATTGGTATGGATTGGTTGTAAGCTAATAATACGATACTTGATTATAACCGTAACACTATTTTCTTACCTACTAATATACCTGAACCTTATCCTGTGTTTGAGCTTGCTTGTGTATCTATTGCTCATGCTGGGATGTACCTTAGGCGTGATTGCCAAGGGTTTCTAGTATTCTTTTCTTTGCATGTTGAAGTTGACGATGGGTTGAAAGATATACCTATGATTAGGGAATTTTTGAAAGTTTTTCCTAAAGAGATTAGTAGTCTACCCCTAAAGAGAGAGTTAGAGTTTTTTATTGACTTGGTTCTTGGCACAGGACTAATTTCCAAGGCTCCATATAAAATGGCGCCTGCTGAACTTGTTAAGTTGAAGAGTCAAATAGAAGAGTTGAACTTAATATAGTTCTTAAAGAATGGAAAAGAATAATTAAAAAGGCTTATGAGAGAGAAAAAGCTAATCAGAGCTAAAAGAACCGATTCACGCTAAGTTGACGGAAAAATCAAGGATTTAGAAAATATGAGAATTTTGCTTGAGAAATGAATATCCCTCATCATAATATTATAAAATAAAGTTAGTAGATTAACCAAATGAGATTGGTTTAACTAAGTCTTTGATGCTATACGATTTAGAATGCTAGGTAGCCATAATTTTAATTAGGCTTTTTCAGACTATTTCAAGTCCCTATAACCTCGAAGCAGATATTTTTAATGAAAAGTATAGTTTAAATTTTATTTTGGAACTATCAGCTTTTGAAAATATGGAGAAATGAGTTCAAATGGTGGAATTAAAGTGTCAAGACAAAATTGATATTTTTGAAAAAAAATTATAAAACCTTAGCTATATATATATGTGATAGGCCACTCATCTACCCCTTCTTATAACCAACCTAAGGTAGCACCGAATTCTCTCTTGGAGTTGTGAAAAAGGAATAAGGAAGAAGCCACATATAGGTAAGCAAAATTCATAAATTTAGTTATGATTTTGTTATAAACTTTCTCCTACTCCTTCTCCTCTTTCTTATTGTGGTTTTGGTTTTTTAAAAGAGTGAGTGTTGTGGCTAGTTGTAACATCTCTTCTAAATACCCACCTTTAGCTATATATTTTTGAGGAATTTCTGATTTAACTTTAATTACTTTTTCTATTTTAATTATTCCTTTACAATAAAATCTAATTAATGGCATAGTGCACTACAAAAATAATGGAAATACATTGTAATTCATACAAACTAGTTTAAAAGTTCTATCATAGGGGAGTGGCGTCATACAAATCACATCACGACAAAAAGGGATCCATCCTATAACTGTTCAAAGAGAAAATCCCCAGATAACAACAAGGATCAAAACGTAGTCCCCTATGCTCACAATAGGTCAGTGTCAATAACTGGGCCACTATTCATGCAAATAGAGGAGTAGGAAAGTCAAATCCACCCACTGGGAATGTGTGGGACTCAAGCTCCCCTGGGGACACAAAATACACAAGTACAACATGAATAACATCATCATATGATATGATGCGTATATTATGGATGATGAAGACCCATCCCTGGAGTGGGAACTAGATTCACTCCACCTGGAGTTCTAAGGTCACTTGATAAATCGGCATCTAAAAAAAATATAAACCATAATAGAGCGAGAAATAATTTTTTGAGTGACATAGACAGGATTAATACCACATAATATCTATGAAAAAGAGTCAAGTAATTTTAATAGATAGCAAGTAATATAATGGTAAGACAGTTAGTTTACTAAACAATATAAATGGAGAGATGTACCTGTTAGCAATATCTAACGTGAATATGAAATAGCAAAGTGAATAGACATATTACATCTAAAGATAGAACATGACTAAATATAAGAATTATCTCAACGTAATTAATATTAAGCAATTGCAAGATATTCACGAGTTTTCTACATACATAGAGTACAGAACATATAACAAACAATATTTATTCCCTCTTAACCATTAGGCCTTAGAGATTGCTAGGCCCAACACTCAGACCGTGTCATATTGGCTTTGATAAGCTCAAGCCCAGCTCATATTGCACTACCATGACATAGCAGGCTCACCCCTGCTTCCTTTACTGAGGCATCCCCCAGTGGGTATCCAAGGAAAGTCATATAAAATATCACAATAATACATCATCCAAGCCATCATTTGATCAAGGCATAATAGATGTGTTTGGGAAAGAACTTCCTTGCGCAACTTTGTGCATAAAGAAATAATTTCGATAGCATGCCAGCATACTGGAGTCCAGAAATTAGTGGTTCAAATATTTTTAAGTATCTTTAAGATTGGACATCCAACACGACAGTAGCTACCCAATGGCTAACTCTGGCACACACAGGGCTCACCCCCTTCCGCCCTATATATATTGGCCAGTCCTTTACCAAATAACCCATACTCATAGAATTAGGTAGTAAATAGCATATTATCCATGTCAAGAAATCAAACAGTATATCAACATAACAAACAGTGCAATTCCCGAGCATATGTTATCACATATTTCATTCTTGACATAACACTGCATAATTTTTCAACTATCACAAATGGGCTCCAAAATTCACAAAATAATTATTAGTATAATCCAGATAGCATGTAGAATATATTAGGTCATAGCAATCATCTAAAACATATCAAATAACATAAGTAAAAGTTCAAGAACTTCTTGGTCAACATTTTTTTAAAAAAATTTGACTTTTTATATAATGATCCATAATTCTCCAAAATTTCACCATAAGTCTTATTTTTTATCTAGATTAACCTAATTTAGTTGGATTTAAGAAAAATCTTCCTTAGGTGTATGTACACATGTTGGCCGAACCTATGCATCAAAGAAGGCATGTGATTTTGCTTCATTTTCATGTCACCAAATAGCACACATACATATTCAAAGGAGATAAACAAAAGCCTTCAATCAATTTCTAGAGATTTCATATATATTCTACAATTTTTTCAAGGTAAAATTCTAGGGTTTCTTGCCAATTTCTTCATGAAAATCAAGGCTATATTAATCTTCCTCTTCCTTAGGCTTTCTTCCATCACTTCCCTATTTATTTTCTCTTCAATTTCTCCCATGGCATCTTGAAATACAAAACTTCTTGATTTGTAGAAAGTTGCCAAGATTAGGAATTTTCTTGAATCACATGAATCCATAAGCCATATATATGATTTCTCCATCTTTTCTTGGCTAGAATTCGTGGAAATAACAAAATTTCCCATCTCCTCTTGCCATGGACAAAATTAGAAAAGAAGAGAAGAGAAAAATCCTTAGGGAAAAATAGAAGAAAAACCAAGAAGAAAAAAGGCTATCTATGTTACCTTAGCTTCGCGGTGTTTGATTTTTCCTAGTGGCTTTTTTTTTTTCTCTCTTTCTCCTCTGTTTTCTTCTTCTTTAGGCTGAGCATCTTCTTCTTCTTCTTCTCCTCCTCCTACCTGAATTGGTGTGTGTATTTTGTGTGTGAGAATGGCATGAAAGTGTGTGTATTATATATATATATATATATCTTGGTTATAAATTGTTAATATTTAATTAACTTTAAAGTGGAAGATCTTGACCTTTAGATTCCATGAATGGTTAGGATTTGACCTTGAAATAAGAGATAAAATGTAAGCCTTTGGATTAGATCAAAGGCTATGGTTTGATCTTGAAAAGGTAAAGAACTTTAAGCCATTGATTGTATCAATGGTTTAGATCGCATCACGTTTTACGGACGAATATTAGCCGTTGGATTGCCATGGTTACTTTTTCATAATATGTGAAGATAGGATTGCATTTAATGCTGCTTGAGTCAGTGTCTATGTCATGTTGAAGTCAACAGTAACTTTTTTGTAATGCATGAGATTTCTAAGATTCGCTAATGTAAACCTGTGTAATTGCTCTATAATTTATGTAATTTTCAAAATTTTCTTTCAACTTTCAGTCTCTTCTTCACACATGGTGCCACATCATCACTTTCTCTCTCCTCCATGGTGCCACATTAGCACCTTCTTAGCTCCTTGGTGCCATGTTAGCTCTTCCCTAGTTAGACTTACAAAATTGCCACTGTTTTTTAGGTTCTCCGTAATATTTTATTTAATCAATTTTTTTTGAGTTCTTTACTATATTTTAATATTATTTAGACCTATGTAAGTCCTATTTAATGTTTCAAATAATATATTTAAATATTATTTATTTTTCTAATATTTTATTATTTTAGGGTCCAAATAATCATTTTGCTCCTGGTAGTGATATGATAGACAAGCACCTCTATTCTTTTCTTGCTTCTTCATAACTCTATATTTCTGAATTCTGTCACCACTACTTAGTAGATTTTTCAGCATAGAATTTCTTGAAATAGTTAACACATGTTTAGGATTTTAGTTCGTCTTCGTATAAGCTTGTAATTATTCTGGGCCATTTTTTGGTCTTAACGAATCCAAAATTTCATGCAACGAGTTTTATAATTTTCTACACATTATTTCCTAACTATTGATATATATATACACATTGGATTAGTTCTGAATTCCCCTTCCTTTTAGAAAAATTATTAAAGTTAGTCTAGGTGGTAAATGACAATTTTGCCCCTGGGCCCCCTGGACCCCTTTAAAATTTCAAAAATTCCTATAGGTCCTATTTAACTTATACTTCTTATATACGAAGCTATTTTGTTCAAATTCTTTTTATTAAAGTTTAATAAATTCATTACATAAAATACTAAATAATTAGAAAATCCTAATTCTAGAGATGTTACATTAGTCCCTTAAATGAAGAAGCACTTTTAAGGAAACCAATTATACCAAAATAATTCTCATTAATAGTATATCAAAGCAAAGTATGGTTTATACAAGGAAAAATTTTTATTCTTGGAATCTTAGACCAACCTAGGTTTGCCCAAGAGAGGAAAGGAGGGAAGGAGACTTGAGCTTGGTGGAAATTTGATGAGATGAAAGGTTTTGAAGGGTGAAGAATAAGAACATGCAAAGACAATTAGTTAAAAACTAAAAGAATGACATATGGTTCACTTAGGCTTAGAAATTGGCCTTGAAAGATTTAAAACCCTAGGAGAGTTAACTAATTCCTTTAATACCATAAATGAGTTAGAAATGAATTATGGAGATCTTAAAACCATTTAAATTCCCTATAAAGTAAGCAAAACTCCAAGATTTTACTTAAGGATAGTGCCTCAACCAAGGAGGGGTTTGAGTGTCTAGGAAGATGTTTCATTGATTCTAAGGTTTTAAATGAGCTATATATGAAATATAAAAACTAACAAAACCATTGGAATGAATTTAGAAACCTTATTTTTATAAGTTAAAAGTTAGGGTTCAAGAATGCCTAAAGGGACTATATGACTCTAGGCATGTTTAAATATGCTTTTGATGTCTCTAATGAGTTCTGTTAAAATCATGAAAATCTTATATGATGAGATTTTGAAGCTTGAAAATTGAATTTTGAAAGTTACCCTTCAAAGCATTCAAAGTGATCTAAAGGTATACTTCAAAGACCTAGTAATGCATATATTGTTAAATTGAGATTAAATATATCTTAATTAATTATTTTATGCTTTAATAGGATGTGTATAGGCCAAGCAAGTGAGATGACACCAGGGTGCATGTGTGAGGCCATGGAATCAAGAAAAGGAGACAAAGGGATTTGATTGATTTTTGCTTGATAAGGTAGCTTTTCCTTCATTCTTACATGTATGGTTGGTTTGCTGGAGTCCTTGGTTGTTTGTGTATAATGTTTATAATGGATTGGCTTGTTGATTATTGAATAAAATATGCAATTACATGATGCCTATTTGGATTTATGAGCAGGGTGGCTCTTGATGGGTAAGGCTAGGGAAATGAGCGTAAGATTGCTTTACCTTAAGCCAAAAGTCCCTTGAGAGCATGGAATTACTCTTGTTTGAGCCATGAGACCCCTAGAGCATGGATTTGCTCTCTTATATATTACTTGGCTATGATTGCATAACATGCATGCCTTCTTCACCCCTAGAGTATGGATTTGCTCTCTTATATATTACTTGGATATGAGTGCATAACATGCATGCTTGCTTCCATGTGTTTGAACGAACCATATATATGTTTGAATATTGGTTTATCTATTGGGATTATTTGACCTATATTTCCTTATCACCACTAACCATGGCTAGGTGATATGCAAAGTAAGGACAAAGATGAGCAAAATACTTAGAGAAGTCATATATGTAACGAACATAATTTTCGTAAAATGACGAAATGAGTCGTATAAAAGTAAGTCATATGAAATGACCTAGATAATATCCTAAAAAAAATTTGGGTTGAGTCTTAGATTCCTAAAAATGATAATTCTAGGCTCAGACAGAAAGAAAAACATAGTTAGGATGGAGAAATAATTTGTGACGGAAACTAATGAAACGTAATGGCATTTTCGTAAATAAGTGCAACTTTTGGAAAACCACATAAGAGGACTTTTTAAATGAAATTTTTGAGTTTCCCAAGGTTCTCAGAGGCCCCAAAAACTATGGAAAGTCCCGGGACTGGTAAAGCCCCTCTGGTGTATATTTTTCAACGTCAATTGACCCAAACTTTGACCGATTTGTTCAGTAAGATTTTAGCTCCAAATTGAGTGATTCCAAAGGCATTTTATTAAATTGGTAATCTAAATTTTATGATGGAAAAGATGGTTCTAAAAAAGGAGCTAAAATGAAGCCAAAATGAAATTGCTATTACGGAAGGGCAAAATTGAAATTTATGGTTTCTTGAATGTTCTAAAGAGTTCCACACTTTTCTCCCTTCTTCTCCTCTTTAATAAGCACGACCCTTTATGCCCAAAATACAGAAAATCTTCAGCCCTCTTAGACACACAAGAAGGAGGAGAAAAAGAGGAAGAAAGCCAAGGAGAAACTAGGTAATTTCATGAAATTTCTTGCTCCATCTTCCTCCAATCTTGTTCTCCTCTCTTCCTCCTTTCTTTCCGTGGATTTTTTTGAATGATTTGGTTCTGTCTTGAGGTTCGACCAAGGAGGGAAATTTCGTGTTTGGAGAAGAGAAGCCAACCAAGGGAAGAAACATCCAAGAAACTAAGGAAAAATAAGGTAAAATCTCATTCCTATGGTAGCCTCTTCTTGTCCCTTCTTCTTGTATGTTTCGGCCAACCTAGGATGGGATAGGAGGGGCTGGATTTTGGGCAGAACCAAGAGAGAAACCTAGGAAAAAGAGTGCAAGGATTAAGAATCTGGCAAGAAATTCAAGTAAAAACCAAAGGAAAACAAGTTAGAAAAGTGTAGTGCTTTCTAGGGTTTTAAAAAATCTGAGTTTGTGTGAATGTTTCCTTGGCTATTTGAATATTCCCTTGAGCTCCTACGACCTCTAGAAAGCCTCCCAAGTGGCTTTCCTAAGTCCATGAACCTTCCTTATGGGGCATATTTCGGCCAAGCTAGGTTCATTAGGCTAGGGGATGTTTTAAATTGTTCTAGCCTTGGTTTGGGACTTTATATGATGTTAGAAGATGGAAGAAACCATTAGGAAAAATTTAGGAGCCATAGATTGGGAGATGGGACAATGGTGTCCATAATGGTGCCTTATGAAGTAACTTGGTCTTTCAATGGTGCAATTAAATATGTGATGGTTCCAAGGACCTTAAATGAGTCTAAGAAGTCTAGAAATAACAAGAGAATGGAGCCTAGCACTTGAATGATATGAATTGCTTCAATAGGTCATTTATGGAACCAATATATCCATTATGGAACCAAGTATATGATAAGCTTTAGTTTAATGTC
This sequence comes from Erythrophleum fordii, assembly GCA_032878935.1. Classification (NCBI taxonomy): domain Eukaryota; kingdom Viridiplantae; phylum Streptophyta; class Magnoliopsida; order Fabales; family Fabaceae; genus Erythrophleum; species Erythrophleum fordii. Next base: position 18,106,777 of record JAVQMF010000038.1, read on the forward strand.
TTGGCTTGCTTCAAGGATATGATTGTATGTTATTTGTGATATCAAGGTCAAGAGAACCTTACTCCACCTAAGTGCTCTTGTGAAACCAAGGAGGGAAAGGAAATTGCAAAGTGAGCTTACATAAATTAAAAGGTAGCTCTCCACCTCATTCTCTTGCATTCTTGTGTGTATATGTATATGTTGTGTGCTTGTATATGCTCTTGTGATTTAAGAACATGCCACTTGATGTCTTGAAATTGCATTGGTACCAATGTATTATCTTGAATGACTGTGGATAGGGAAAGAGCTCATAAGGGTGAGGTGATGCCAAAAGTCCCTTGATGAAAGTGAGGAGATGCCAAAAGTCTCATGGCATGGGTGAGACAAGGCCAAAAGTCCCTTGAATGGGTAAGGCTAGGTCAAAAGTCCCTAGACCAAGAGTGAGGCAAATCCAAAAGTCCTAGAAATGGGGTGAGGCTAAATCAAAGGTCCCTAGAGAATGAAAGTGGTCTTGACATGTGAATGTGGCATATAATAGAATTTATTGCTCACTTTATGCTTACATAGTATGAATTTGATGTATGTATGCCTTGAATGTGATGTGAGTGGGTGTGTGAGCTATTGAGATTCTTGGAATCTCACTCCCCATTCCCTCTCATTCTTGAATTGTCTAGGTGGTGTTCCAAGTCAAGGAGATGCAAGCCAAGGATATTGAACATCTTTATTTTGGTGTATTATGTACTTTAAGTAGTGGTTGAATGTCAAAGTAATGATGCATGCAATTTTTTTGTGATGTAAGACCATGAACAAGTGTAAAATGATGTATGAACATGATGTAGACTTTATATGATACTAAAAGTAATGGAATTATGCAAATTGGCTCCTTAATGGTTGGATGTAACTATGCACAAATGGATGTTGAGAGACCAAAATGAGATGCATGAGGTTTGGAATCACTTGGGTAGTGTCTACAAGTCATATTTGTGTTTTGAAACTTGCTCAAGGGGTGCAAACTCAAGAAGAGGCCATTTGGTGCAAAGTGACTCTTGATAGGAAGCAAAAATGACCATTTCATGAGGTTATGTCACTTTTTGTCCAAATAATCTCTTCTTGGTTTGAAATTTGGCATGCATATAAATCCTATTGAGAGATTTTTGGGAAGCTAAAGTTGGTAATTTTTAGAGGTTTATGAAATATTTGGCGAATTTTTGAAGTTGATATTTTTTCTAGTTTTGGTCCTTGGTACTATAACATTGGTATGAAATTAAACTCTGTCACTCATGGGGCAAATGATGTCCAATTGCCACAAAATTTTATACAAAGAAACTAGACACTCCCAGTGACTTACTCCTACTAGAAGCACCTCATTTGGAGTTCTAGAGAGGAAGATATGATTTTTCAAAGATTCAGTCTAGTGTCAGGCGTCCAACCAAACTTAGTCACTATTTGATCAAAATTTAGGGTCTGGACTAGCTTGAACTAGTCTAGAGTTATTTTTTCCCTCTATCTAACATCCTCAGCTTTTTAGATTGGTATCATTCACTCAATTTGGAATTTTGAGGAATTAATTGGACATTTTTGAATTTTATATTAGTAAACTATGACAGCATCAGGACCTAGTCTGACCTCTAGACCATTTCTTGTGTCAAACGTTTGGTGTGTGGGATTTTATGACTTGTACCTATTTTTAGCATATAGTAGACATCCCAAGCTTTCCAAAATGATCAAGATTACATGATTTCAAGTTTTCTAGATTTACTTATGATTTTCTGAAGTTTTGGACAGAATGGTGGCAAATTTGGCTGAAATTCAATGAGTCCCATTCATGCTCCATTTCAGTTTCCTTAAGTTATGAGCAAGATTTTGTGATGCAAATGGGTTGTAATAATGTATTTAAATATGAGGATGTATGGTATGAATCTACACGGTCCACGTGTCACCAATTTAAAATTTTTAAGCATAACGCAATGCGATTAAATCCATTATTATCGGTCCATTTTCCATGTACTCTTATGAAAATGATGATAGGGAGCTTATGAATGCCATGAATAGGGTTAGATATATATGGTATTACAATATATGACAAGGAAATTAGTCTAGGATATGATATAGCATAAATACCAATGTATCTTTATATTTTGATGTAATGAAATGGAAATATATGTCAAAGTGTTGGACATTGATTTTGTGATCAATAGATGCAAATGTAAGGTTATAAAATATGATTTAGTATATGAATGCCGATATGACTTATGCTCATTTTTGCAGGTAGGATAGTGATTTTTAGTTGCAAGGCAATTCTTATATGATAAATTATTATCATATGATGCATATTTGGAAAGAAATTTGCTCATGGTGAGAAATGACATATTAGAGCTTATGTGGTACTATTTAGAATCAAAATTTTGACCATTTGAGCTATAAAATATCCCTTTACCTTGATAGCCTTAATGACCAAATTTAGGGCTAAAATTTTGTGAGTATTTAAAAAATATCTATAGCTTTATATAGAGCCAAGATCATAATTTTTGGAACTCTATGAAATATTTGGTGAATTTTTAAAGTTGGTCACAAAAAGCTGCCAATGCTTGTTATTATTTATTTTGGCATAGTCTTGGATTTCATTTTTTTAAGGGACCAAATGGATTTATTTTAATTTGAAATATTTGTAGTAGAAAGTTCACATAATAAGCTAAGGATACCTAATTTGCATTAATTAGAGTTGTGTAACTCAAGTTATGAAATTTTAAAGTTTGAGCTTTATTATATGTTCTATAGTCAAAATAAGCATATGTCTAATTCTATGGATTTAATCTTTACTTACATGTTATCTTGGATGGAATAAGATGTTTAAACATGAATTTATAGGATGAAATGGTGAAAATCCATGTTTAAGTATTATGGAGCCATTTAATGCTTTGAATAACTATGATTTCTGATGCTAAAAGTTTTGTTATCATTATTTTGCAATGAATGACTTATACATATAAAGACAATATATAATATGTTATGGTGTAACAAATTTTGGTATTAAAGTTACGGTTTAGGCAACCTAGTCCTCTATTTTGGTTTGAGGAGTGCTTGAATTATTTGTGTATGTGGTATGTGGTATGTGAATTGTCAAGGATATAGGAATCATTGTTCATCATGTTGTGAATATATATGTTATATAGTCAGGTTTGTAGTCCTTTTCAAACAAAATGGCAAACATTAGAAAGGGCAGACTTGCTAGGGTAGAGCTTGATCTTAAGTAGACTATTATGAATCGCTTGGATCAACAATAGGCTATGATAGAACAACAAAGGTAGATTATGTAATAGCAAAAGGAAATGACACTATAGCTAAAAATGCCCTAGCTAGAAGGGAAAATGAAAGAGTAAATGCCTCAGAACCATAACAACCAGTAAATATTCCTAATAATCCACCTCCATCCCCTCAAGACCAAATACAAACTCAACTTATTAATTAACAATTGTTGAATCAGTTTAGAAAGAACCATCCACCTTTTTTTTGATGGAGAATTAATAAAAAGTAAAGGCATGGATTATGTAGTTAGAGAAAAATTTTAAAGTGATGGGATGCACTTATAAACAAAAAGAGATGCTAGCCACTTTCATTTTAGAAAAAAGTCGATCATTGGTGGTGTATCATAAAAATGATTACATAGACCTGGAATATTCCAACTAATTAGGAAAATTTCTTAACTAAATTCTATGAAAAATATATTCCCAGTTCAGTTAGGGATCAGAAGGAGATAGAATTTACCAATTTGAAACAAATGGAAGAGATGACTATTGATCAATATGTGGCCAAATTTATAGAATTGTCTTGGTACTCGTTCTACTTAAAAAATGTAATGATGAAAAATAGAGGTGTGAGTGATTTGAGAAGGGAGTAAAACCCTCAATTAGAGATAGAGTTACTCTATAGAGAGTCAAAATATTTAATACTTTGGTAGAGGTCAGCAGGTAACTGAAACTAATTTGCAAGAAATAATGTAGGTAGGAGCTAGTCAGAAGGAAACCACAAAATTGAAAAAACTGAGACAAAAAGATAATGTGAGTGCCACAGCTAACCCAAAAAAAAAAAAAAGGCAAGATACCCTAGAACAAGAAAGGGCAGAAAGGGAAGAAGTTTTAGGCTAGCAGAGGACAACCATCCTAGATTACATGTTATAGATGTGAGAAGTCAGGACACATAGCCTGAAATTATTCTTAAATAGAGATGGCACCTCCACCTAGACTACAACCTAAGTAGGTATTTGCTTTTACTCAGCAAGAAGCCAATGAATCTCCTAATTTGATTAGAGGTATGATTAAAGTTAATGATTTTCTTGTGATTATTATGTTTAATTTAGGTGCTAGTTGCTTATTTATATCTTATGATTATATGAGAAAATTAGGTTTAATTATTGATACTTTACCATATGATATGTCTTAATCTACCATTACTGAAGGTCATGTGATTACTTCTCATGTTTGTTTGAATGTCATTATATAGTTTAACCATTGTTTAACTACCATTGATTTGATTTGTATGCCTTTATATGATATTAACTTGATTATTGACATGAATTGGATGGCTGTTAATAATGTTATACTTGCTTCTGTACATAAAATCATTATCTTACCTAAATGTGGGACTATACCTAGTACTTGGGTTGAGTTATCTTTTTTGTCTACTGTTTAGGCTAAGAGATACTTAGAACATGGATGTCAAGAATTTTTAGTCTTTTTCTCTATACAAGTAGAAGTAGAGGAAGGGATAGATGAAATCCCTATAGTTAGGGAATTCTTAGAAGTTTTCCCTAAGAATTATGATTTTAGTAGTCTACCTTTTAAGAAAGAAATAAAATTTTCCATTGATATAATACCTGGGTTGGATCAATGTTTAAAGCTCCTTATAAGATAGCTTCTACTGAGCTAGTAGAATTGAAAAAGAAAATTAACAAATTATTAGAAAAAGGGTTCATATGCCCTCGTGTATCATCCTAGAAAGCTTCTTTTTTGTTTGTTAAAAAGAAATATGGTAGCCTAAGATTGTGTATAGATTTTAATGAATTTAATAAGGTTATCATTTAGAATAAGTATCCCCTTCTTATAATTGATGATCTTTTAAATCAATTAGCATGGGCATTAATGTTTTCTAAAGTAGACCTTAAATCCTGCTATCATCAGTTGAGAGTTAAAGCTGAAGATATCTTAAAGACGATGTTCAGAATTAGATATAGATATTATGAGTTCTTGGTTATACCTTTTGGTTTGTCTAATACATTGATTATTTTTATAAAATATATAAATAGGGTATTTATACCTTATTTAGATAAGTTTGTTATGATCTTTATTGATGATATCCTTGTGTACATTAGGTTATTTGAGGAGCATGAAAGACATCTAATAATAGTCACTTGAGACCTTGAGAGATAAGAGATTGTATGCCAAACTTAGTAAATGTGAGTTTTGGCTTATTAAAGTGAAGGTTTTAGGTTATGTGATCTCATAGGTAGGGGTTAAGGTTGATTCCCATAGAGTTGAGGCTGTATTACAATGGGATAAACCTAAAACCATCGTTGAAGTTAAAAGTTTTCAAGGTTTGGCAGGTCATTATAAAAGATTCATATAGGGCTTTTTTCAGATAGCCTTACATTGACTAGGCTAATTAGGAAAGAGATATTGTTTATGTGGGATAATAATTGTGAGAGGAGTTTTCAAGAGTTGAAACTCTAATTGACCACTACCCTTTTGTTAGTTATACCTAACCCTAGTAAACATTTTATGCTTTATACTGATACTTTGAGAAAAGGGTTAGGATATGTGTTAATGCAACATGGTAGAGAAGTGACATATGCCTTTAGACAGTTGAGATTGCATGAGGAGATGCCTTTAGGCAGTTGAGATTGCATGAGGAGAATTATCTCACATGATTTGTAGTTAACTGTAGTAGTATTTACCCTTAAAATATAGAGGCATTACCTATATGGTACCATAATAAAGATATCCAGTGACTTTGAAATACCTATTGATTAGAAATAATTAAATATGAGATAGAAGAGAGGGGTAGAATTCTTAAAATATTATGACTATATATTGAAATACCATCCAGGTAAGGCCAATGTAGTGGCTGATGCTTTGAGTTGAAAGTCTAGACATGCAGCCTATATGATAATTAGGAAATAAAAAGTTTATACATGCAGCTTATTTGCTTTTAGGCAAATTGTTAATAAGTAAGACTAGAATGGAGAATGATCTAAGAGCTCAAATCTTAAATGCCTAAAAAATGATGACTTTTTGAATTGGGTTAAGAGTGAGATTTCCCAGGATAAGACCTAAGAGTTTAGGGTGTTTGAGGATGGTATGGTTATGTATTGTGATAGAATCTATATGCCAAATAAAATTGAATTGAGAGAAAACATTTTAGAGGAGATACATAAGAGTAAATATATAATTCATCCAAGTTCCATAAAGATGTACTAGGATTTGAAAAGATTGTTTTGGTGGATAAGGATGAAAACAAGCATAACCAGTTATGTGGTTAAGTGTTTGGTATGTCAGAAGGTCAAAATTGAGCATAAGAGACCAGTTAGGTTATTACAACATCTAAATATCCCTAAGTGAAAATGGGATAGTATAACTATGAATTTTATCATGGGATTACCCAGAAAATTCTTTAGACATGTTGCTGTTTGGGTAATAATGGATAAACTAACCAAGTCTTTACTTTTTACTAATTAAGGTTGTATGTACTTTGGATAAATTAGCCTAATTGTATATAAAGGAGATAGTAAGATTTCATGGGATGCCTAATATTATTGTATCTAATAGAGACCCCAAGTTTACATCAAACTTTTGGAGATTACTTTAGGCATCTTTAGGAACTAAACTCAAATTTAGTACTACTTATCACCCCCAAGCATATGGTTAGATAGAAAGGACCATCTAAACCTTAGAAGACATGTTGAGAGCATGTGTGTTAGAGAAGAAAGGAAACTGAGATGTGTATTTGCCATTAGCTGAGTTTGCATATAATAATAGTTACTATTCTAGTATCCAAATGGCTCCATATAAGGCTTTGTATGGGAAAAAATATAGATCACTTATGTATTGGGTTATGCTAGGTGAGGGAAGTTTGATAGGACCAAAGATAATAGACTAGCCACTAGGCAAATAGAATTGATTAGAAAGAAATACCTTACAGGTCAAAGTAGACAAAAAAGTTATGTAGATAAAAGAAGGAGGCCGTTAGAGTTTGAGATTGAAAATCATGTATTCATTTGAGTATCTTTATTTACTAGAGTGGGTCGGTCTATTAAAGTAAGGAAGCTCAATCCTAAGTATATAAGTCCATTTAAAATCCTTGAAAGAATTGGACCCGTTGCTTATCATATTGCTTTGCCTCTTAACCTAGTCTAAATTCATGATGTATTTCATGTATCCCCATTTAAAAAGTACTTGTCAAACCTCTCACATATCATAAAATATGAAAACATTCAATTGCAGGAAAATCTTTCTTATGTAGTAGTACCAAAGAAAATTGTTAATACCAATATCAAACAATTGAGAAATAAGAGTAATCCTCTAATAAAAGTGGTTTGGGAAGGCTTATCGTCTAATAAGGCAATTTGGGAATTAGATGATGATATAAGGAAGCAACATTCATAATTGTTTAATTGAGATATGTTCAGAATTTTGAAGATAAAATTTATTTTTAAGGGGTGAAATGTAATATTTTATATTTTGTAAACTAACATATAGTTTCTAAAGAATGGTAAAGAATAATTAAAAAAGGTCACAAGGAAAGAAAAAGCCAATCAGATCTAAAAGAACTAATTTGGGCTAAAGTGAAATAAAGTTAGTAAATTAACTAGATAAGGTTAGTTTAACTAAATCCCAGACTGTGTATGGTTTAGGACCTTGGGTAGCCATAACTTTGATCAAAATTTTTTGAACTATTTTAAGTCATTGTAACCTCATAGCAGTACTTTTAATAAAGAGAAAAGTCTAAGTTTTATTGTGGAGACATTGATTTCAGAAAATATAGAGAAATGAGCTAAAATGGTGGGTTTAAAGTGTAGAAACAAAATTAGTATTTTTGAAAAAATTATAAAACCCTGCTATATATATATGTGACACGCCACTATCTCCCCCTTTTCATAATGACCTAGGTAGCACCAAATTCTCTCTTTGAGGCATGAAAAAGGAAGATGGAAGAAGGAAGAAAGAAGTCACATATAGGTAAGCAAACTTCCTAAATTTAGTTATTAGGTTGTTATAAACTTTCTCCTACTTGTTCTCCTCTTTCTTATTGTGGTTTTCATTTCTTAAAAGGGTGAGTTTTGTGGTTGGTCCTTTAAGTGAAGAAGCTCTTTTGAGGAAGCCAATTATACCAAAATAATTCTCATTAAAAGTACATCAAAGCAAGTTATGGTTTATAGTAGGAAAAATTTTTATTCTTGGAACCCTAAACCAACCTAGGTTTAGCTAAAAGAGGGAAGGATGGAAGGAGACTAGAACTTGATGGAAACTTGGTGAAACCAAGGGTTTTGAAGGGTGAAGAATAAAAATATGCAAAGGGAATTGGTTAAAAACAAAAGGAATGGTATATGGCTTCACCTAAGATTAGAAATTGGCCTTGAAAGATTCAAAATCTTTGGAGAGTTAATTGATTCCTTTAATACCATAAATGAGTTAGAAATGAATTACAAAAATCCTAAAACCACTAGATTCCATATAAAGTAAGCAAAGCTCTAAGATTTGAGGCAAGAATTGTACTGTCCAGTTTTCGTAAAAACGACGAAAATAGATACGTTTTCAAAGTAAGTCCTCTAAAATGAATTAGTTAAGACTTAAAAAAATTAGAATGATGATCTAGACATTAAATAATGAATCTAGGAGGCTAAAGGTGCCTTGAAATAGAGGCTAAAATAGCCAAACAAAAATTAATGAAATAGTTACGAAACGTAATGGCATTTTTGTAATTTTAGACAAATTTTAGAATTCTCATGAGGGCTTTTTAAATGGAAAATTTGAATTTCTTAGGGTTCTCAAAGGCCTTGAAAACCATGGGAAGCCCTGGGATAGTTAAAACCCCTCTAGTATTTGTTTTCTAACGTCGATTGACCTGAACTTTGATCCTTTCATTTGAGAAGGTTTTAGCTCTAATTTGAGTGATTTCAAAGGCATTTTGTAAGATTGAGAACCTAAATTTTATGATGAAAAAGATGATTCTAAAAAAGGAGCTAAAACGAACTAGAAACAAAAATGCCAAGATTAAGGGACAAAATTAGAATTTTTAGAAACAACTACTTAAACTTACTTATATATAGGACCACGCCCCACTCTCCCCTTCACTTAGCACATTTTATTTCTTCCCTAAACTTGAGAAAGAACCAAGGGAGTGAGGCATAGAAGGGAGAGAAGAAAGGAAAGAGAAAAAGCAAGGAAAAGATATGGCTTTTTATGGATTTCCATGGTTTCTCTTTAGCAAACTCCTCCTCCATCTTCCCTTCTTTCCTATGGATTTATTAACAATTTTATGTTTGTTTTGAGGTTAAACCTAAGGGGGGAATTTTCAAAAATCAATAGGAGAAGCTAACCAAGTGAAGATCAAGCCAAGGAAACCAAGAAATCAAGGTATTTTTCCATAGTTCAAGCTTGATGTTTCTTGTTCTTTCTCTTGCATGTTTGGCCCTAGACAAGACCAACCCTAAGGGGTTGAATTTCTAGCCAAACCAAGGATGAACCTTAGGAAAATGAGGGAGAAGAAAAAGAATATGCAAAGGAAACAACAAAATAACCATTAGAATTCAAGATAGAAAAGTTAGGGCTTAAAGTGTTCCTTTAAAATTCTATTTTGATACAAGAATTCCTAGGCCAAATTAAGTGTTTGGATAAGCTTCTAAGATCCCTAGAAGGCTTCTCACATGCATCTTCTATCAAGAAAATAAAGCAAACTCACTTGGTGCTCATATAGGGTATGGTTTCAGCCTAGGCTAGAAATAGTACCAAGGGATAGTTTTAATTTATTCCAAACTTGATTTTGAGTCATATATGATGGAAGAGAATGAGAGGAAGCCTTGGAAAATTTTTAGAAACCATGATTAGTGAGATGTAGTTATAGGTTCTATATTATGGCTTAAAAAAGTAACACCTAGCTAGGCTCCTTAAATTAATTGTGTGGTAACTATAAGAGGTTTAAAAGGAGTCAAGAATCATAAATGAATAGAAAGGATAGAGCCAAGATGATATTTTTTTAAAGTTGCTTAATTAAGTGCATTATGGAACCATAAAAGAGCCATATAAACTACCTTACTTTTTTAATGAATATGTAACTTTAGAATTTGGTTCAAGAGTATAATTGGCTTCCATATGATGTGTCTAGGCTAAGAGAAACAAGCCCCACCTTATTATATATGTGTGATTGAGGAAGAGGAACCAAATTCAAAAAGAAAAGTGTGCATTTATGACAAAGGTAGCTCTCTCTTCTTTCTCTTATACATGAGTGGATGTTTATCTTGTCTTTGAATGTGTGTATGTATGTGTTAAGCCATGAAAAAGTGTTCTAGCATGAACTCATATGTCATGGTACCATGATGTTATTTTATGCATTCAAATGATACTTTGTGACTTTGCTTTGGTTTGCTTGAGTCTAGTGAAGCTAAGAACCCACTAACCATGGTGAGGATGAGCCAAGAACCCTCAATAATGGTTGAGACAAAGCCAAGAGTCTCCCAAAGGTAAGGCTTAGTTCAAAGCCTTCAAGAAAAAAGGTGAGGCAAGTCCAAAATCCTTGAAGAGAATGGGTGAGGCTAAACCACTTGCTTGGCAAGCTTCTATATGTTTTGTATGATTTCTTGAATGCTAGAAATGATTCATGAATGACTACATGCTCTATGATGTTCATGCATATATTTTTAGACTTGGATTTGTATTCTTTATATGTGATTAAAAGGGATAAGAGCTATTGGGATTCCTAGAATCTCATCCCTTCCTCTCCACATGTCTAACATGTCTAGGTGGACTAAGTGAATCAAGGAATGGAAGCAACTAAGCTTAAAGGAAGAAGATTCACAATAAAGTATGGAAATTTGCCATTTTGTAGCCATATGAGTGGCATATTATGTAATCCCTTATTGTATATGTTGTATGACTTCATGAACACATGTAAATATGTAAATCTAATATATATGTATGAGATTTGATGTCATATGTATGTTATAGCACAAATTTAACATTGAATGGTAAGAACTAGTATATGTACTCTTGTGTATATCTTGGGGTGGATAAGTGAGTTTGTGAAATCTGGGTTTATGCACCTTTGAAACATATTTAGTAGATCATTTTGGCGCTTTCCTATGTGCTCAAGTGGCCTAGGGAGCCTCGAAACTAAAATTGACCCTTGTGTATATACTCTATTAGCTCGAATTCTTGGCCATTTCTTGAGATGGTTATGAGTTATATTTGTGTATTTAAATATGAGAATGAGATGAATGAGTCCATATAGTCCACAAGACACGAAATGAAAAATTTATATATAATGTAATACGATTTAATTGAATATTTTCTTACTTTTCTTGAATGAATATGCTATACTAAGGAAAGAGAGCCTAGAAATAATATAAGATGAGCTTAGTAATTATGTTGTTACAAGAATCGTGCCTCAACTAAGGAGGAGTTTTGAGTGCATAGGGAGATGTTTCATTAATTCCAAGGTTTTAAATGAGTTAGATATGAAATATAAATACTAATGGAACCATTGGAATAAATTTAAGAACTTTATCTTTATAAGTAAAATGTTAGGGTTCAAGAGTGCCTAATAGGGCCATATGGCTCTATGTATGTTTAGATATGCTTTTGATAACTTTAATGAGTTCTAGTGGAATCATGAAAATCTTATATGGTGAAATTTTGAAGCCTAGAAATTAAATTTTAAGAGTTACCCCTTATAGCATTCAAATTAATCTAAAGTTACACTTTAAAGACCTATGCATATATTGTTAAATTGAGATTGAATATGTCTTAATTAATTATTTTATACTTTAATTGATGTGTCTTGGCCAAGCAAGTGAGATCACACCAAGGTGTGTGTGTGAGGCCATGGAATTAAGAAAAAGAGAAGAAGGGATTTGATTGATTTTTGCGTGATAAGATAGCTTTTCCTTCATTCTTATTTGTATAGTTAGTTTTCTTAAGTCTTTGGTTGCTTATGTGTATTGTTTGCAATGGATTGTCTTGTTGATTGCTATAATATTCCATACTATGATAATTGAAAAAGTCCCTAGAGAATATAATATTAATAAGAGCCTTTAAAATTGGGAATTAGAAACCATGGATTGTTTGGAATTAGAGCCAAAATGGCCAAATGAATTAAAGGAAAAACATAATAGCAAAAATGTAATTTTGGTCAAATTGTTAGAAACCTAAAAGAGGAACTTTTAAATAGTGAAATTAAGCTTACTAGAGTTCTCATAGGCCTTGAAAATTATAAGAAACATTAGAATGGTTAAAACCCTTCCAGTGTACAATTTAGGTCATCAATTGACCTAAACTTTGAGTGGATCATTCAGGGTTGTTCTAAATCTCATAAATTTGAAACCAAATTTTTAATAAACTAGAGGATCTAAATTTCATGATAGAAAAAATAGTTCTAAAAAAAGAGTTGAAATGAGCTTAAATTGTAGAATTAAAGAATAAGGGCAAAATTGGAAATTGTGCATTTATGAAACCTTAGCTTTCCCTTATAAAAGCCACCCCTATCATCTTCTCCTCACTTTGGCTAAAATTCTGCAACCTAAACCAGACCAAGAAGGCATCCAAGGATGCACTACAAGCCAAGAGAAATTGAACCTACCTAGGGTAAGTAAGTGTAGAATTTACCTATGATGTCCATGTAACCTAGTTTTTACTCTTTCTCCTTTTTCTCTTTATAGTTTTAGCTTCTTGAAAGATGGAATTTTGTGATTGGAAACTTGGAGGAAGAAGCTTTTCCAAGAAAAACAAATATGCCGTATTAGTATTCATTTAAAGCCTTTATGATTGATGTATGTTTTGGTGTAGGAAATTTGCTCTTCCTTTTTTCCCCATAAAACTCATAGGTTCAGTCGATTCAAGAGGGAAGTGAAGGGAGTTACTTTTTCATTAAACCATGATGGGAATAAGGGTTTTGGAGTGTAGAGATTAATATATAACCAATAGAAACCATTAAAAGGCTATAGGTTACAAAATTTCATACCTAAGGTTTTACTTGCACCTTAGGGAGTATGAAGCCTTAAATTAATATTTCAATTTATGTAAGAGTATAATTGAGCTAAGAAGAGGCTAAAGATTTCACCTAGGTGTCAATTTCCTAAGAGATAAAACAAGAGCTCCATGGATACTTAATGATAGGCATGTCTTAGCTAAGCAATGATTGGACTACTTAGGAAGAGTTTTCCTTGATTCCAAGGTTAGAAATAGTTTAGATATGAATTATAAATACCAAAGGAACCATTTGTTTAAATTTAGAAGCATTATTTTGAAATGTTAAAGTTTAGGATTCTATTATGCATAAAAAAGCAACTTGGTATTAGGCTCCTTGAATTGAGTTTCGTAATAACTCTAATGAGTTTAAATGGAGTCATATAACTTATATTGGGTGACAGTTTGGAGTTGGGATATTGATTTACATAGGTTGCTTCATTATACCACTTAATGGAGCCATATGAGAACCTAAAGTCTTAATTGGATATATAAGGCTTAAATGAGTCTAAATATGGTTCCATTGATGATTTCATGCATCATTTGGTATGTCTAAGCCAAGCAAGTGAAGCCTACCTCAAGTGTGGGTGTGAGGTTGAGAGAGCTAACCAAGAGCAAGGAAGAAATTGAATTGAATTCTCACATAAAGGTAACTCTTTATCCATTTTTGTATGCTTATCTTAGTGGCTTGAGTGTCTTTGATTGCTTGTATGTGTATGGATTATGAAATTATGCTTATTACTATTGGCTTGATGATTTTATGCAATTATGTGACACTTGAATGCATTTGAAATTGAAATAGCTCTTAATGGGTGATGTTATGCTAAAAGTCCCTTGATTTGGGTAAGGTGAAGCCAGGAGTCCCTAAATATGAGTGAGACAATGCCAAAAGTCTCAAATGTGAGTGAGGCTAAGTTAAAATTCCCTAAAATTGGGTGAGGCCAAACCAAAAGTCCGTAATAGTTAGGGGAGACTACACCAAAAGGTCCTAAAGCTTGTTTTTGCCCTGATGAAGTCATATGATTCCTCATATATGAACATATTTGGTATCTGAGTGGTTAATATGCATGCTTGCTTTCTTTGACATTAAGTCATATAAGTGTGCTTAAAGGATGAATGAGCTAGTGAGATTCCTATAATCTCATTCTTTTCTATATTATTCCTAACCATGTCTAGGGAATCTTCAAGAAACTAAAGATGAAGACCACAGAGTATGAAATGCCATACTTTGACAATAGTTTAAATTTGTGTATTTTGTTGCATATAAAGGGATGTATAAGATTAATTTGAGATGTAACCTTTCCCATATATTTGAAAGTATGGAACTATAATGTATATATCATTTTTTAATGCAAATGTGAAAAATTATGCAATTTGACCATGTATGTGCCATGGATTACATGTATGTAATGGAAAGTGAGAGTGTAAATTTGAGTTGCATGATGTTTTGTATGATGACCCTAATTTTTAATCCCAGTAATTAAGGTTAAATACGTGATTAATAATCATAGATTGTGATTACAAGGCATTACAACCAATTACATTGTGAAAATATGGGAAAATTTGAACCTTATTGTTATTAGAGTTATCAACTATACAATTACAAGCACTTATATACATAGGGGAAATAAATATTTATTTGTAAGCCTTTGATTCTATTACCCATCAATTATAACTCTCCCAATGTCTCTAAATCATCCCTTGAGATTCCTATATGAAAAACCAAAGTTTCCTAATTAATATAAGGGTTTCAGAACATTCGCCGTGACTAAATTACACTTAGCCGCGGCTAATTCCTCTCGATTTTTCCCCTTACTTCATCACTAGTTTTGCCTCGGTGAGTTGGACCTTCGCCACGGCCAACCTACATGGCGCCACAGGGAGGAAGCCTCTTGGAACCTACCTCGCCCGTCTCTCACTATTGGCCGCGGCCAATTCCCTTGTTAGCAGTGGCTAATTCCTCTTTGGAACACCTGGGACATTTTCGCAAACATTGTCGTTGAAAATGATATTAAATGGTGTCATACCATCAAAGAATGTGCACAAAGTTTATAGCATATTCCTTATATAACAATAATTTTTCATAAAATTCAACTAAGAAATTCTCTCGAGTAATAAGAATATTCTTTCCCTACATGATTGCCTCTATAGTGCAACACCAATGGTTGGCTTCCCTTTCTAACATAAAGGTGGCAAGTATCACTTTTTTTTCGGAGGTATAGCCCATTACTCTGAAAATTTTTTCTAGTTGCATAATCCATGCCTAAGCTTTTCCTACATCCAGCTGTCCATTAAATGAGGGTGGATAGTTCTTTTTAAATTGATTTAGTAGCTATTGATTAGTTAATTGGGCCTTTACTTGCTCTTAAGAGGGTGCTAGTAGATAGTCAGGAATAGGTGGCTACGATTTAGGGGCATCTCTTCTATTTTTCTCTTGCCTAGCTAGGGCATTCTGTAGCTACAATATCATTTCTTGTTGCTGCATTATTTGTCTTTATTGTTTCATTATAGCTTGTCGCTGATCTAGCTAGTTCATGATGGTTTGCAGAGGGTCCTCATATTCAACTCTAGCAACCTTAGTTGGCTTGCCCCTTAGAGTATTCACCATGATGTCTAAAAATAATTACAACCTTAGTACACAATTTAATAGCATACATAATCATTTTAACTATTTTCTTGACAATCACACCATAAGCATAGTCTGTTCAAACAATCCAAGACCTAAACATAGGGCTAAGTTGTCTGAACCATTACTTGGATACTAACACATAACATCAAAGAATGTTCACATTTTATAGCATATTCCTTATATAACAATAATTTCTCATATAGAAAACTTTTGGCAACGGGTATTATCGTTACTAAAGACACAAAATCTTTAAATGTGTTAATTACATATCTTTGTCATAGAAATCCCTAAATTCATGCCAACCAAGTTTGTTAGGTTTAGAATATTGTAATACCAGAGATTTCTAGCTTTGCCTCATGCTATTTCTAAGTCTCATGTCATGTATTTCATGAAGGAGTAAGAAATGACATTAAAAAAAGTGAATAAATTTGTGTTATGCTATGCATAAATTTTTCATTGATGTCCCGTGGGCCATATGGACTTATGTATCACATTCTCATATTTAATTACATAGATACAACTCAAATCCATCACCAAAAATGGCTTAGAACTTGTGCAATTGCAAGAAACACATAAAATTCTATAGTGTAGCATCGGCTAGAATTGTATGTTTTCTATTGCAAATTTTGAAAAATCATAACTAATTTTAGAAAAATCAAAATGATACATTTTTTACCATTCTAGAAAGCTACAGATGTCTACTTTATGCTAAAAATATGTCTAGGTCATCAAGTAGAAGATGTTTGACATTCAAAAAGGTACAAAAGTCTGACTAGTTATTGGAACTGATACAGATTTCTACTATGAAATTCAAAAATATCCAATTAATTCCAAAAAAATATAATTCATACAAATGATACCAATCTAGAAATATAAGGATGTTAGCTAGAAGGGAAAAATAGCTTCAAACCAGTCTAAGCACGTCCAAGGCTTGAAAACTAATCAAATAATAATATAGGTTTGACTGGATGCCTAATACTAGATAGAAACTTCAAAAACTTATATATCTCTCTTTAGAAATAAAAATGAGGTTCTTTTAGTTGGCACAAATCACTGGAAAGGTCTAGTTTCTCTCTGTAAAATTTTGTGGCAATTGGACATCATTTGCCCCATGAATGACAGGGTTTAATTTCAGACCAGAATAAACAGTGCACTGAACCAAAACTAAAAAAATTTCCAACTTTTAAAATTCATCAAATATTTCATAGACCTCCAAAAATTCTATACTTTAGCTTCCTAAAAAGCTCTTAACAAGCTCTAGATGCATACTAAATTTTAGACTAAGAAGAGTTCATTTGGATAAAGAGTGATATAGGTTAACAATATGATCAATTTTACTCCATATGAGATACCAAATGTGTCCAAATGGCCTTCTTTGATGTTTGGTACCTCTTGAGTAAGTTTAAAAGCATGAATATGACTTGTATGAACTATCCAAGTGGTTCTAAACCTTATGCATTTCAACTTGGCCATTTCACTTCCATTATTATATTGATACATCAAGCCATCAAGAAGCTAAACTTTCTATTTCTATTGATTTCACACCACATAAGGTCTATACAAGAGTTATACATCATTTTAAATTCATACATAAGCTTATATCTAAAAAATAATATATACAAAGCTACTTTGCCTTTCATATGGCCATAAACAAGTAAAAATTCATGCACTTTGTTGCCATATTCTCATCTCCCAAGTTGTTGGCTTCCATTACCTTATTCTCTTAGTTCACCTAGCATGTTAGAATATTGGAGAGGAGGGAATGAGATTCAAAAAATCTCAATAGCTCATCTCCATTTCAATCACACATAAAAGATGCAAAATAAGTCTTAAAAATTCATACATGGGCATAATGAATGACATGAACATTCAAGTAGCAATCTTGGCATGTGAGCAAGTCATACAAAGCATCCATAGACTTGCTAAGTAAGTGGATTAGCTTCACCCATTCGCTTATAGATTTTAGACTTGCCTCACCCATTTCTTTAAGAGGTTTTGACACTCTTGGGAGTCAACCTCACTTTTAGGAGACTCTTTACTTTGTCTCAATCAATTTCAAGGGTTCTTAATTCATCCTCACCATGGCTAGAGGGTTCTTGGCTTCTCTACACTCAAGCAAACCCAAGCACATATATTAGACATTATTTGAAAGCATAATATAACATCATGGAACCATGGAATAAAAGCTCATGCTACAATACTTTTCATAGCTTAAAACACACACAAACACATTCAAAGACAATGTAAGTACACATTCATGTATGAGAGAAGGTGGAGTGAGCTACCTTAGATGCAACCACACACTTTTCTTCTTGAATTTGCTCTCCCTTCCTTGGTCTCTCACACACAAAGATGTGGGATTGGTTTTTCTTGGCCTAAAGACAATTTATGGAAGCCAATTAGGTTCATAGAATCATTTCTAAGACCACATATCTTCCTTAAATACTAACTTAGTCTATTAACCCCTTTATGGTTCTAAGAATGCACCTAATGAAGTAACACCTATTAAATGAATTCTAAGATCTATTATTTCATTTCACATATGATTCTTGACTCTTTTTAAGCCTCTTGGAGTCATCATACAATTAGAATAAAGAGCCTAACTACATGTTACTTTTTTAGGTCATATTACGGAACATAAGACACCAATTCATTCTCTAGGCCTCCTAAATTTTTTCCAAGGCTTCTCCTCATTTTTATTCATCATATATGACTCAAAAATAGGCTTAGAAAAATTTAAAACTCTCCCTAGGTGTCCCATCCCCTTTAGGCTGAGACTATGTATCATTTGGCCCCCATGGATGTTTGCTTTGTTTTCTTGATGGAGGATGCATATGGGGAGACTTCTAGAGATCTTAAGAACTCATTTAAATATTCATTTAGGCCTAGAAATAATTATATCAAATCAGATTTTCAAGGGAACCTATGAAACTCTGGGTTTGCCACCTTGAAAATCAATGGCCTTTACTTGAATTTCTTTGCATATTATTATCCTCTCTTAAATTCATAGAATTAACCTTTGTTTCTACCCAAAATTCAAGCCTTCTTGTAGCTACATATATGGGGCAAAATGGGGAGAAGAAGGGGGAAGGAATAGCTACCATAAGATAGAGATTTTACCTTGTTTCCATGGCTTTTCTTGCTTGTTTCTCACTTTCCATGACCTCCTCTCTTCAAATCCGAATTTTTCCCTCTTGGTTTGACCTCAAAACAGCACTAAAAACCTCAATAAAACCATGGAAAGAAAGAGACGAAGGAGGAGAAGAAGTTTGATGAAGGAAAGTACTTGAAAAACCAAGATTTTCATACCTTTCTTGCCTTGCTTTTTCCCTTCTTCTTGCCTCCTCTTGTGAGGCTCATTCTTAAGGTTTCTCTTTGGTTTAGGGTAGAAACAAGTGTGACTAAATGAAGTGAGGAGGTGGGGCACCTCATATATATAGGGAGGTTTAAGGAAGACTTTTCAAAAATTTCCATTTTACCCATTATTCTTGGCATTTTTGTTTCTAACTCGTTTTAGCTTATTTTTTAGAAACATCTTTTCCATTATGAAATTTAGGTTTCTAATTTAGTAAAATTCCTTTGGAATCACTCAAATCAGAGCTAAAACCTTCCTGAATAAATCTATCAAAGTTCAGGCTCACTGTTATTGGAAAACGACTGCCTAAGGGGCTTTAGTTGTCTCGGGACTTCCTATGGTTTTCAGGGCCTCTAAAAACCCTAGAGAACTCAAAATGTTTATTTAAAAAACCCTCCTATGAGAATTCCAAAATTTACTCAAAATGACAAAAATGCCCTTACGTTTCGTCAACTTTTCGTCACAATTCGTTTCTTCATTTTAGCTCCATTTTTCTTTCTGTCTGAGCCTAGGATTCTCATTTTTAGGAGTCTAGGATGCTTTTCAAATTTTTTAGGACCTTAACTAAGTCATTTTAGGGGAGTTCCTTTTGTATTCGGTGAATTTTATACGTTTACAGAAAAATTATACGTTATGTTTCTCGCATTTTTAAAAAACCAGATATTACAAATATCATAAAAAAAAACTTAAATTTCAGATTTCATTGTATGTGCTTCAAATAACCACTTTTGCACATAATATATATCAAACTTTGAAAAATCATATCTTGCATTATACAGTCCAAATTATGCAAACTTGGTAGCTATAGAGAGCTTATAATGAGAACTATTTGTTGTAAAAATTTCAAATTAAAATGAGTTTATTTGTTCCTTCAAATCCCATGAAAATTGTAATAAGAACTATATAAACAATGCACAAGATTTTCTGCATTTTTTAACCAATTTTAAAAATTCATAATAAATTTTACAAAGTTCCAAAAATTATATTCTTTGGCTTTGTACAAAGCTCTAAATATTCTCTAAATGTCTACCAAATTTCACCTAAAAAATCGTTCATTTGGTTTATTTTTGGTTTAGGTGCAAAATATGTCTCATAATAGACTAAATTTGGTTCCAAATGATTCATTTTGAATCATGTCATCCTATGTTATGGTTTGAACAAGTTTTAAATGATAAATACAACATATATGACTAGTTCATCATGGCCTAAACGTCATGCAACTCAAATTCACACTCCCACTTATCATTACATATATGCATTTCATGGCTCATACTAGTCAAATTGCATAATCTTTCATATTTACATTAAAAAATGATATATACATCATAGTCCCATGCTTTTAAATTTGTGGGAAGGGTTGCATCTCAAAATATTTATATACATCCCTATATGTGCAACAAAATACACTAAAACTTAAACTATTATCAAAATATGTCATCTCATGCTCTTTGGTCTCTATCTTTGCTTCCTTGATGATTCCCTTGACATGGTTAGGAAAAATATAGAGAGGAATGAGATTATAAGAATCCTAATTGCTCATTCAATATTCAAGCACCCTTATATGGCACACTTAATGTCAAAGAAAGCAAGTATACATATTAAACAACTAAATATCACACATAATCCTGCATAAGGGATTATATGGCTCCATCAAGTAAAAACAAGCTCTGGGGACTTTTGGTATAACCTTACCCAACCATTAGGGACTTTTGGTTTGGCCTCACCCACTTTTAGGGACTTTTGACTTAGCTTTACTTATAATTGAGACTTTTAGCTTTGTCTCACCTATATTTAGGAACTTTTGGCTTCACCTCACCCAAATCAAGGGACTTTTGCCATAGCCTTATCCATCAAGAGCCATTTCAATTCCAAATGCATTCTAATGCCATGAAATTGCATAAAGTCATCAAGCAATTAACAGCATGCATAATTTGCAACCTATACACATGTTAGTAATCAATGACACTCAAGCAACCAAAATAGGTATATAAGAATAGATGAAGAGCTATCTTTATACAAAGAAGCACTTAAGTTCTCCTTTAGCCCTTGACTTAGTGTTTTGGCCTCACACCCACACTAAAGGGAGACTTCACTTGCTTGGCCTAGACATATCATATGTAACACAAAATTGTTAATGGAACCATTCTCATGCTCATTTAAGCCTTATACATACTAGTTAGGACTTTAGGTTCTCATATGGCTCAATCCAATGGCATAATGAAGCATCTCTTATAATTCAATATCTTGGCTCCAAGATCTCACCCTCTATTAGAACTCATTAGAGCCATCATAAACTCAATTCAAAGAGTATAACATTAAGTTGCTTTTTTATGTATAATGGATCTCTAACTTTCATCTTTCAACATAAGACTTCTAAATTTAAACTAATGGTTCCTTTGGTATTTATAATTCATATCTAGACCATATAAAACCTTAGAATCAAATAAAAATCTTCCTAGGTGTAACACCATATATTTTTAGCTCATTTCATACAATATCTATGCCTCACATCAAGCAATTCATACAAGAGGCAAGAAAATGGCATTGTTTTAATGCATTTATTAGCGTTACGTCACGTATAAAAATTCCATTCGGTGTCACATGGACCATATGAGCTCAAACATCATATCTCGATATTTAATTACATGAATACAACTTATTTGCAGCATTAAAAGTGGCTTACACCTCAAGAATCACGAAGGAAAGCGTGAAATATTCATATCCATTTTCGACTAGATTTGACTCTTTTCGACCAAATATTGGAAAATCATAACTAATTCTAAAAAAATCAAAATCATGCATTCTTGGTCATTATGGAAAGCTACGGATGTCTACTTTACACTAAAAATATGTCTAGACCATAACATCTATCCAAAAAGGTCCAGAGGTCAACTAAAAATCTAGTGCTATCATAAATTTCTGCAGCAAATTTAAAAAATGTCCAATTAATTCTAAAAAAAATCTAATCCATGTAAATGATACTGTAACACCCCGAAATTAATTAAGGTGTTAATTATGGATTAAGATTAATTAAGGATAATTAATAGAGCATAATTGGGCAAGTTAGTGAATAGGTATTCTAGAGAGATAAATTGTTAATATGGGTTGAGAATTTATTTAGGATGGAGATTTACATCTAGGCCCAAATTAATTAAATCATGATAAGAGGCTAATAGAGGCCCAATGAATTAGAGGTAAACCCAAACTAATTTAATGAGATAGAGGCCTAAGATTTATCTTGTATAGGCTCAATTAAGTGGCCCAATGATCCTTGTGCAGACTCAAGCCTTTGAACCCTTCAAATTAGGCCCAAAACCTATTAAACTTCAGCAACCCAATAAGTGAAAACTGGCCCAACAGAATTATGCAGCCCAACACTTAAAAACTGGCCCAATAAGCAAAATCTGAAACCCAATTGGGTTTGGACTTGGAGCAACCCATGACCCAACCCTTGACCCAACTTAAACCCACTAAAACCCTAAAAATCTGACTAGCCACCTCCCACATTCAGCAAAACACAAAATAGAAGAGAAATTCGGAGGTGAGGAGGAGAGGCTAGGGTTCTTCACTTAATTCCACATTTTCTCACATTTGGAGTAAGATTTGGCCAAGGTAATAGTTATACAACTTAATCCCCTCATCTTTTCCTTTAATTTGGTCCGATTAGATTTTCATTTGGAGGATTTTCATCTTACCCAAAATCTGAAATGTGGGTGTTTGGGGATTTTCTTGGTGAAATTCGTAGGTTGAGGTTGGGGCTGGTATTTAGTGACTTTAAACCCCCCATTTTGAAGCTTTCTTTGTTGGTTTGAGACCCCCATAGCTTATTTATATTATGGGTATTAACTTGGTACGAATTTGCTTAGGATTTTGGGTGAAACATTGAGAATTCTGGTGGGAGATACTTGAATCCGAATTTGGGAATTGTGGTGGCTGTTGCAATTGTCTGCAAGTGAGGTAACCGGGGTTTACAGTAATTCCATGCATGTATCTATTTTAATTTCATATTTGCTATATATATGAATGATTTGAAATGTTGAATGAATTGGTTGGCTATCTGTTGTATTATGATTGGACCTTGTGAGTCCATGGTGGAGCTGTGGTGCGGCTGCCACCCGTGCATGTGCCACGATCGGGCACCGGGTATGATCAACCCCAGATGCACTGAGCCCTGGTTGTGCTCAATGGGGAGTAGGTGCCGTGGACGGGCCTCTCCCAGTGTTAATGGCCTTTAACATGTTGATTATATGATTGCTAGTATGGGATAGTAATCATGATAGCCTAATTGTTTCATTTGCTGAAATGACTGATATGATTTTGATATGGATTTTGATTTATGCATATATGTTGATTAAACTGGATTATATGATGGAATTGCTTTGGTTACTGAGATTCATATCTCACCCCGTGTTGTGGGATCAATATTTCAGGTGAAAGTTCCTCGGGTAAGGATAAGGGTAAGCAAGTGGATGAAAATCCATAAGCTTCAACCTATGGGGAGATGGCTACACTTGGGCTGACTTAGCTAGTATAGATGCTAATTTTGTATTCCTTAATGTATAGCATCAACATGTACCTGCATTGCCAAGTGTAGGCTGAACATTTGATTTATTGAAACTGTATGTACTAAAGGGTTAGACCCCCTCTTGACTTAGTATTTGATGTATGGACTCCTCATTTCCGCTGTAATTGATGCTGACTTATAACATTGCTCATTAATGGAAATGTGACCCTTGTGATATGGATATGAACCCCTAATGTATGGAGCCCCCATTGGTTGATTAATTAAGGATAGATGTTGGTAGTTCATGTGTAATCTGTTGTTGTTATTTTATAAACTTGCTAATAGAAGGTAATTAGAGGTAGGAAATGGGCATATAAGTTTTGAATTGGTAATGGATGCATGGCTAAGTAAAAAGGGTAAATGAGTGTCATTAGAGCCACATAAAATGAGGGGAAGTGACCTTAGAGTGTCCCTAAGAAGAGAAATGGACTGTAGGGGGCGAAATATAGGGAAAATAGCTGCAGAAGGGAGTCACGCCGCGGCCAAGAAGGCTTCGCCGCGGCCTAGGGAGTGACAGTGGCGAGGGACGCCGCGGCTTGAGAAATCTCGCCGCGGCGCGGAGTGAAAATAATCGCCCAGGAGGTGACAGAACGTAACCTCGCCGCGGCGAAAGAAGTCCCGCCGCGGCGTGAGGCGAGAAAATTAATTAGGGAGGTTACAGTAGCTAACCTCGCCGCGGCGCCAAATAGGTTGGCCGCGGCGCAGGTCCAACTCGCCGCGGCGAAAGTCAAGAAAATTCCAGAGAGTAACTGGGCCGCGGCGCGAGAGTTCTAGGCCGCGGCGCAAGTTTAAAAATGTGGTTTTTGAGCTCCAGAACCTAACTTAGCCGCGGCGGGAAAGTTCCAAGTCGCGGCGCAGGTCCCCAAACTCCTATATTTGACCTAGAAACCCTAATTTCAGTAAGGCTAATGTTAGGGAATGGTATGAGTACATTGGTGGGATGTTTTTGTGGGTTGAAATTGATCAATGGATGAATCATAAACCTTTGATGATGGTATAAACCCTTCTTATGCATGATTCCGTTGTAGTTGATAGTTGATGATCCTAGTAGTATCAAGGTTTAAAATTTCCCTATATTTCTGCAAAGTAATTGATTGTAGCAACCCCAAACCTTGATCGCTAATTATTATCAGCATGTTTAACCTTAATTATCGAGATTAGAAACTAGGGTCGTCACAGATACCAATATGGAAATCAATAGATGTTAGATAGAGGGAAAAAATATTTCTAGACTAGCTCAAGCATGCCCAGACCCCGAAATTCAATAGGACAGTAACTGAGGTCGAGTAAAGCTCTTAATACTGAACAGAATTTTTAAAAATTCATATCTCTCTCTTTAAGCCTCCAAATGAGGTGCTTCCAGTTGGCACAAATGTCTAATTTCTCTGTATAAAATTTTATGGCAATTGGACATCATTTGGTGTAACACCATAGATTCTAGCCCATCTCATACATTTGAATGGCATAATATCATGAACTATATGAATTTCCATGGAAAAGCCAAAGAAATAATGATTATTTTCACGTTGCGTCATATCTAAAAATTTATTTTGATGTCACGTAGATTGTGTGAGCTCATGCTATGTATCCTCACATTTAATTTCATCATTAAAACTCATTTACATCCCAAAAATATGCCTGCAACCCATGGAAACTGAAATAGAGCATGAAAAGTGGGAACTCATTCTCGTCCAGAATTGACCTCTTTTTTGGGTAAACTTTGAAAAATCATAAATAAATCTAGAAAAAATAAAACAATGTAATATTGGTCATTCTGAATAGCTTAGGATGTATAATTAACACTAAAAATATGCTCAGATCATAACACACATCATGGCGGACGTTTGACATTTGAAAAACTACTAAGGTCGCTGGCTACCTGGGCTGCTATTCAGATTACTGATATAAAATTCTAAAATTCATAATTAATTTTATAAAACTCAAAATCACACAAATTTAGTCATTCTGGAAAGCTACAAATGTTAAATTGATGCTAAAAATAATTCTAGAATGAAACAGATACGTTTAGCTATTAGAATCTTATGGAATAGTAACTGAACTCTTGGGGTGCCATAGCTACTGACAGCCAAGTTCAAAAATACATAACTCTTTGCTCAGACCTCCAAATGAGGTGATCCCAGTAGCTACAGAAATCTTATGACCTCTAGTTTATGGCTATAAAATTTCACAAGAATTGTACAGCATTTGACCATCAGGTGACACAAAACACAAATCTGCCAGTGTGAATAGTGCACATACCAAGATCAATAGAAAATTTCAACTTTGAAAATTCATCAAATATTCTCTAGACTTTCAAAAATTATGTTCTTTAGCTTCCAAAAAATCTCTCAATCAGACCTAATTTCATGCCAAATTTCAAAGCAAAACTAACTCATTTGGCCAAAAAGTGACATGGGGTTCCATTATGGTCAATTTTGGCTCCATATTGAGTACCATAGTTGCCAAATGGATTTCCCTTGGTCTTGGCACCTTTTGGGCAAGTTTAAAAGCTTATTTGAGACTTGTGTGAGCTACCCAAATAGTCTCAAACCTCATGCATCTCATTTTGGCCATTCAACCCACACTTATGCATATTTCCATCAAACTTCCATAATGCATAATTGGGCATTCAAAACTTAAATTGTATTCTAAGGCTCATACATCATATCCATAGCTCTAAACATTATATAATAGTATATTTACATATGTCTCAAGATTCATTGTATATATACAACATCATATACAATATAAACCATCATTATGGTTCCAAAATGGACAAAACCATGCATAAGCTTGTCAATCTTTCCTCTTCAAGGTTGTTGGCTCTCATTGGCATATCCACTTAGTCCACCTAGCATGTTAGATTATTGGAGAGGAGGGGATGAGATTCAAAGAATCCCAATAGTTCATCTCCCATTCAATCATACATAATATGTGCAAAGCAAGCTTTTCAAATGCATGCATGGTGAAAATGTAAGACATGCATATTTTAAAAACAATCTTGGCATGTAAATCAATCATACAAGACATCCAAGAGCTCATCGAGTGCTTAGATTGGCCTCACACTTCTCCTCATGGATTTTGGACTTGCCTTAATCATTCTTTAAGAGCTTTGGATTCAACCATACTCTTGAGAGCCCACTTTGCTTTTAGAAGACTCTTTACTTTGTCTCAACCAAGCTCAAAGGTTCTTGGCTCATCCTCACCCAAGGGAAGAGTTCTTGGCCTCTCCATACTCAAGCAAACTGACACAAATATCATATAATCATTTGAAAACATAACATGGCATCAAGAAGCATAATATGTAAAGGCATGCTAGCATACTTTTCATAGCTTGAAAATACACATACACACATTCTAAAACACGCCAAACACACATCCATGCATGAGAGAAGGTGGAGAGAGCTACCTTGCACACAATTACACATTTCCTTTTGGATTCAAGCCTCCTCTTTCAGCCACACACTTAAAAATTGGTGGAAATAGTTTCTCTTGGCCTAGATACAATTTTTGGGAGCGAATTAGGTTCATGAAACATTCTCTAAAGCCATATAACTTGCTTAAGTACTAGATTGCTCTATAACCCCCATTATGGTCCATAAATGCCCCTAATGAAGCAACACACCTCAAATAATTTCTAAGCCTCATTCTTTCGTGTCAAATATGATTCTTGACTCCTTTTAAGCCTCTTAGAGTCATCACACCATTAAAACAAAGGGCCTAGCACCATGTTACTTCTTTAAGTCATAATATGGAACCTAAGACACTAAATTAATTTCTATGAGTTCTAAATTTTTTCCAAGGCCTCTCTTCATTTTCCTCTTCATTTTCATTCATTAAATATGACTCAAGTTTGGCCTTAGAAAAATTTAAAACTCTCCCTATCTATGAGAACCTCTTTAGGCCGAGGCTATGGAGCTTAATGGCCTTCATGGAGTTTGCTTGGTTTTCTTGAAGGAGGATGCATGTAAGGAGCATCTTAGGGATCTTAAGAGCTCATTTAAACTCTTATTTAGGCATAGGAATCATCATACAAAATCAGATTTTACAAGGTGCAATTGAAACCCTAGAATTTGCATATTGAAATCTAATGATTTTTTGATAATTCCCTTTGCATGTTCTTAATATCCACACCTTTTTCCCTTAGATTCATGCTTGGTTCTGCCTAAAAATCATCTCCTCCTAGAGTTTTCTCAAGTGGGGTGAAATGGTGGAGGAGGGAACCAAAGATGACAACCATAGGAAGAGAAATGTTTTCTTGCTTTTTCTCACTTAAATCTTGTGTTCTTTGAGCTCCTCTCTTCAAATCCGAATTTTTCCCTCAATTTCTCCCTTAAAAAAGATTTATAAACTTCATTTTAATTATAGGAAACAAAGGAGAATGGAGGAGAAGAGGTTTGGAAGAGAAAGAGCATGAAAAACTACTAATTTCTATACCTTAAGCCTTTGATTTCTTCTCCTTTTCTTTCCCTTCTTGTGAGCCTTATCCCCTAGGGTTTTCTTCTGGTTTTAGGTAGAACATGGTCATGCATAATGAAGGGAGGAGAAGGGTGCATCATATATATAGGTGGGAATAAGTTACACTTTTAAAAAATTCTCATTTTGCCCTTCATATTTTGCATTTTTGTTTCTCCTTCATTTTAGCTCCTTTTTGAGAACCATCTTTTCCATTATAAAATTTAGGTTTCTAATTTAGTAAAATGCCTTTGGAATCATTTAAATTGGAGCTAAAATATTCCCGAATGAATCCATCAAAGTTTGGGCACATCAACGTTAAAAAACATCCACTAGAGGGGCTTTAGCTTCCCGGGGCTTTCCATGGTTTTTAAGGCCTCTGAGAACCCTGGGAAACTTAAAAGTTTCATTTACAAAGCCCTCCTGTGTGAATTCCAAAATTGGCTCAAAATTACGAAAATACCATTACGTTTCATAAGCTTTTCATAAGAAATTGTTTCTTCATTCTAGCTCCATTTTTCTTTCCATCTAAGCTTTAGATTCTCATTTTTAGGAGTCTAGAATACTTCCCAAATTTTGAGACCTTAAGTACATCATCTTGTGGGACTTCCTTTTATATTTGGTGAATTTTATTCATTAACGGAGAAACTGTACATTACGTTTTTCACGTTTTCTTTTGTTTTCAAAGAACTGGATGTTACATTTGGCCCCTGTATGACAGATTTTATTTTCAGAACAAATGAATAGTGCAGCAGACCAAAATCAGAAAATTTGCCAACTTTATAAATTCATCAAATATTCTGTAGACCTCCAAAAATTATGTTATTTAGCTTCCCAAAAAGCTCTCAACAAGCTTTAACTACAAGCCAAATCTCAAATCAAGAAAAACTCATTTGGCCAGAAAGTGACATAGGGTTCCATTATGGTCAATTTTGGCTTTATATGAGATATTAAAGTTACCAAATGGCTTTCCTTAGGATTTGGCTCCTTTTGGGCAAGTCTAAAAGCATGATTAAGACTTGTGTAAGCTATCCAAATGGTCTCAAACTCCATGCATCTCATTTTGGCCATTTCATTCACACATGTGCATAATTCTATCAAACCATTCATAGAGCTAATTTGCCATCATATACTCAATTCACATTCTAGTGGCTACATAACATATTCTCTCATTCATATATGGTACAATATCATAATTACACATGTTTAAGAGGTTATAGACTATATACATCATGGGTTTATATGCTTTGATACAAATATGGCCTTAAAGAACTAAAAACTATGCATTAGGTTATCAATCTCTCTTCTTCAAAGTGGTTGGCTTCTATTACCTTGTCTACTTAATCCATCTAACACATTAGATCATTGGAGAGGAGGGAATGAGATTTAAAAAATCCCAATAGCTCATCTCCCATTTAATCATACATAATGGATACAAACAAGTCTCGTAAATGCATGTATGGTAATGTTGACATGTGAAAACATTCAAGAAGCATTTTCATCATTTGAAAATGCCATACATAGCATACAAAGGCTTGCCAAGAAAATGGATTGGCCTCACCCAATTTCTTGTGGATATTAGACTTGCTTCACCCATTCTTTAAGAGATTCTTAGACTCAACCATGCTCTTGGGAGCCCATCTTGCTTTTAGGAGACTCTTTGCTTTATCTCAACTAATCTCAAGGATTTTTGGCTCATCTTCACCATGGCTAAGGGTTCTTGGCTTCACCACACTCAAGCAAACCTAAGCACACATAAAAAAACATTATATGAGAGCATATTGTAACATCATGGCACCATGGAATTAAAGTCATATTAGAACACTTTTCATGGCTTAAAAATATACATACATACATTTAAGACAAGTTAAGCACACATCCATGCATGAGAGAAGGTGGAGAGAGCTACCTTGTACACAATTACACACTTTTTCTCTTAAATCCAAGCTTCCCTTTTCGGCCACACACACACAAAAGTGTAGGGATGGTTTCTATTGGCCTAAACACAATTTATAGAAGCCAATTAGGTTTATGGAATTAATTCTAAGGCCACACAACTCACTTAGATACTAACTTTCTCTATAAACCTCATTATGGTTCCATAATTACACCTAACGAAGTAACACCCCTTGAATAAATTCTAGGCTCTATTCTTTCCTTTCAAATATGATTCTTGACTCCTTTTAAGCCTCTTAAAGTCATCACACAATTAAAACAAAGAGCTTAACTACATATTGCTTCTTTAGGTCATAATATGAAACTTAAAGCACCAACTCACTTTCTATGAGTTCTAAATTTTTTCCAAGGCCTCCCCTTATTTTTATTCATCATATATGACTCAAGAATGGAATTAGAAAATTTTAAAACTCTCCCTAGCTATGCTATCCTTACTTAGGCGAGGCTATGGAGGAAATGAAGCCCCTTAGAGTTTGTTTTGTTTTCTCAAGGGGAGAAGCATATGGGAAGCCTCTTAGGGATCTTAGGAGCTCATTTAAACTCTTATTTAGGCCTAGGAATTATCATACAAAATCATATTTTACAAGGTGCAATTGAAACTCTAGAACTTGTATCTTGAAATCTAATGATTTTTTGTCGATTCCCTTTGCATATTCTTAATCTCCACACCTTTTTTCCTTAGATTCACCCTTGGTTCTGCCTAAAAATCAAGTCCTCCTAGGGTTTTCTCATGTTAGGTGAAATGGAGGAGGAGGGAACCAAAGATGACAACCATAGGAAGAGAAATTATCTTGTTTTCTTGCTTTTTCTCACTTGAATCTTGTGTTCTTTGGGCTCCTCTCTTTAGATCCAAAATTTTCCCTCAATTTCTCCTTTAAAATAGATCCATATACTTCATTATAATCATAGAAAATAAAGGAGAATGAAGGAGAAGAGGCTTGGAAGAGAAAGAGCATGAAAAACTATGAAAATCCATACCTTTCTACCTTGAATTTCTCCTCCTTTTCTTCCTCCTCTTGTGTACCTCATCCCCTAAGGTTTTTCTCTAGTTTTGGGCAGACCATGGTCGTGCATAATGAAGGGAGAAGAAGGGCACATCATATACATAGGTGGGAGGGAGTTACACTTTTTAAAAATTTCTATTTTGCCTTTTGTTTTTGGCATTTTTGTTTCTCCTTTGTTTTAGCTCCTTTTTGAAAACTGTCTTTTCTATTATGAAATTTAGATTTCCAATTTAGTAAAATGTATTTGGAATCACTCAAATCTGAGCCAAAACCTTCCCAAAAAAATCAATTAAAGTTCAGGTACACCAATGTTGGAAAACATCCACCAGAGGGGATTTAACTGTCCCGGGGCTTTCCATAGTTTTTAGGGCCTTTGAGAACCTCGAAGAATTTAAAACTTTTATTTAAAAAGCCTTCCTGTGTGAATTCCAAAATTTTCTCAAAATTATGAAAATGCCATTATGTTTCATAAGCTTTTCGTAAGAAATTGTTTCTTCATTCTAGCTTCATTTTTCTTTCTGTCTAAGCCTAGGATTGTCATTAATACTTTTCAAATTTTTTAAGACCTTAACTATCTCATTTTGGGGGACTTCCTTTTGTATCCAGTGAATTTTATTTGTTTACAGAGAAATCATACGTTACATTTCTCATGTTTTCTCTTGTTTTCAGAGAATCGGATGTTACACTAGGTGCCCTAAAGTAATCTTGGCCTAGACATGCCTATCATTAGGTATCCATGGTAGTTGCTTAATTCTCTTACGAAATGGACACTATAAAGCTTCCTTGGCCTCTTCTTATCTCAATTATACTCTTACATAGATTCAAATATCATTCTAAAGCTTCATACTTCCTAAGTTGCAATGTAAACCCTAGGTATGGAGTCTTACAACTTATAGCCTATTAGTTGTTTTAATTGGTTCCATATTAATCTCCATACTCTAAAACTTCCAAAATGACCATGGTTAAGTTAAGGATCAAATCCCTCTAGAGACTCCACATGTTGGTTGAACAAGAGAGGACTTAGAAAACCAAGAAAGAGCAAGCCATGCATATGGAACCATACCTTATTCAATTCTTTGTCAAATGGTAGTTCTTATGCTCCTAATACTTCTTCCAAATTCCACCCTCATTTTATTGATCCAACCATAAAATTTCACTTTTTAAATTATTACCATAGAAAGAAAGAGGAGAAAGAGGTGAATAACTTTTCCAAAGTCAAGAGAAGCTAAAACTCCATGTTTACATACCTAGGATACCTTAGTTTCCTCCTTTCTCCTTCTTATATTCTCCCACATTTCATATGCTAGTCTGGTTTAGAAGTGAGTCGATTAGGTTGAGGGAAAGAATGTGGTGTGATTAAAAGGAAGAAAAAAGGGTCTTTATTACTTTTACAAAATTCCTATTATGTCCTTGCAATATGATCATTTGATTTAAGCTCATTTTATATATTTTTTTAAGAGCCATCTTTTCCATCATAACATATAAGTCCTTTAGTTCATTAAAAGCATTTAGTTTCAAATTAATAGGATTTAGAACCATCCAAACTGATCTAGTCAAAGTTTAAGTAAATTAGCAACTGAAATTCTACACTAGAAGGGTTTTAATCATTCTAATAGTCCTATGATTTTTTGGACTTTTGAAAATCCTAGTGAGCTAAATTTTAGTATTTAAAATTCCCTCCTTTAAGTTTTTAAAAAGTTTCCTGAAATTATATTTTTGCCACTGGCTTTCAGTTCATTCCATTTAGCCATTTTGGTTTTGATTGAGTCATTACTAGTTTCTTAACCATATTTCTAAATGCCTTCACTATCATTATACCCTTAATTAACTTTAATTTACTTTTTTTAGGGTCATCTTATATCATAATGTAAATTTCGATCAAATTTATGAAAAAAATGGATATTACAAATGGTGACAAAAATTTTGCCATTAAAAATGACATTTAAAGGCGATAAAGCCCTATTAATTTGGTTTTTACAAAAAGTCATAATTGAAAGGGGACTTTTAGCAGTGATGTTGGTCACCACTAAAGTAACCCCATTGATGGTGACAATAGTCACTATTACAAGTATTTTTTATTGATAAAATTTTAGTGGCAATTAGGGGTGTCATTAAAGAGTTATTTTCTTAACACTTATTTTTTTTAACATTAGTTATACATGTTAATATTTTTTAACATCCATCAATTTGGGATATCATATGTAGGCATGGACAAAAAGAGTCCAGATGGACTTGTTGCTATGACTGTGTTGAATGTTGCAACATAGTAAGACCATCTATAATTGTTAATGATACTACCATGATTCATTGGATCTCATATGAGGTCCAATGCTTAGAATTTCATTCTATTTCTAGATGCCATTTTCTATGTTAGAATCATCCAAAATAAAAGATGACAATTACAAATATCACATTCTAAGCATTAGAACACAGATGGCCCTAATGAACTCGATAGTGAATTAATAGTTATATGTAAACAGATTGTGTTAATCTTTATAGACACCGAGTTTTATATCAATTGACCTACTCTTTATGTCATGGCATTCAACAATCAAGCTACAAGTTCATCTTTAGCTCTAAATTTGTCATTAGCAAAATTGTGATTATGCTTAGAGTTTATGGTGTACTTAGAGTTTACGTTTCTAGTTAAAGTTATAATAGTGTGGAAGCTTAACATTTTACATGTTATTACAAGATATGAGTCCTTTTTTTTCTATATTTAGCGGTGCTTTACTTATAGTTGACTAATTCAAGCTAGAGTTAATTCTAACTTAAATGTACATTAACTTTACTTGAACTTAAAAGGTTAGCTTACTAAATCCAATCTTAATCAACTATAACTTGTTTGTAGAGCTCTTTGTCATGGATTCAAGGTACACATGTTATGGCCTTAACCCTTAACAAAATTTTAAAGCATCACTAAACATTTTTAATTTTAAGTCTAGAAAGCCTTCCTTTAACCAAATAAGGATAAAGGATGAAAAGAAATTAACCTGTCAAAGCTACAACATTGTCCATGATTGAAAATTTACATTGACTCTACACAACTTTGTAATTCACCAAACTTGGTTTGCAACATCCTTTAAGTGATACAAAGGTCCCATAAAAATTTTAGAACAAAAGGAAAGCATTTGGTCCTTTAAATGCACTCATTTTCAAATTTAGCCTAACAATTTTCTAAACAAGAATTAAAGAAGTTTTAGGTGATCTATGACTACTCTAACTTACTCCACAATTGCATGTTTTATAGTAGCTTCTTTAGTACTAGGAACATCATGTAGCCTATCCTAAATGACCATTTCTCATCTAATTAAACCATATTGCTCATCCAAAAATCAAGACCTCAAATTATTAGTTAACAACAACAAAAATAGTGCAATAGCAATGCAAAACCAACCTTGTATCAAGTATACTCTAGCCAAGTTTTGGCTAAACACCATAACATTGAATTGATAGAACAACCAACAAAATAGGCTAAAATTAATTCAACCCATAAATAAAAAAAAAATTTGTTTATTCAACTTGAAAAACCAATAAAGCAGGGCAAAATGAAATCGACTTAAAAATAAAAAAAAATTTTCATTCAAATGACTTCTAATAATTAACCAAAAGAAATATCTCAACAAAGTAGACATATATATCAACTTATCTTCCAAGTATCACAATAAAGGCCAAATATCACAAAAAAACCTAATATGCTCACTACAAAAAAAGTCATATTCAACGATAACTTTTAAAGATAATTATTCATTTTTAGTGGTGACAATTATATATGTTGCTACTAAAATGCGTCACTGAAAAGGTATTTATCTTTTTGTTAAAACATTTAGTGGTGACACAAAAAGAGTCATTACTAAAAGTTTTTTATGACAACAAAAATATTTCTGTGGTGACAAAAAGTTGTAGCTAAAAGTATTTAGGGGCAATAACATATCGCCACTTACTATTTTGTTTTGTTTTTTGCCATAACTTTAGTGGCAACTATTTGTCCTATTTCTTGCCACTACTTTTAACTTTTTGTGCAACATAAATTTGTTGTAAAAAATCTATACAATGGTGTCAACTAGATGTCACCACCAAGAGAGTAACATTTTATGGCAATAATAAGTCATAACTAATTCTTTTTAAAATTGTTTCCCATACAACCCAAAAAAATTAGAGCCAAAATTTTTAGTAGTAACAGATGTTGCCACTAAAAGTTGTTTTAGTGGCAACTAATAAAAGTCACTATAGTCGTAATTAAATGTTTTTACTTTTTAATTTTTTAAATTAATGGATAGGGAATGAAATGCAAGGCCTTGTGAGTTTAAGCTATCTAACCCCCTTCATTTTGATTAACCTAATGGATCAGAGAGAGAGTGTGTGAGAGCAAGAGCTATGATGGAGAGACTGAGGCATTTGCCAATAATGAAGAGTGAGTGCTAGAGGGCATATTGGTTGACAACAGAGAGTTTAAGCTAGAGGGAATCATGTGACGACCCTAGCTTCTAATATCAGTGATTATAGCTAAATACACAATTAATAGATAATGATCAAGGTTTGGAGTCATTGCAATTAGTTACATTAAGAAAATATAGGGGAAATTTAAACCTTGTTACTACTAGGATCACCAACTAACAACCATAACGGGAACATGCATAAAAGGGGTTTGTACCATCATTAAAGGTTTAGGATTCATTCATTAATCAATTTCAACCCACAAAAACATCCCACCAATGTACTCAAACTATTCCCTAACATTATCCTTACTGAAATTAAGGTTTCTAGGTCAAATATAGGAGTTTGGGGACCTGCGCCGCGACTTGGAACTTTCCCGCCGTGGCTAAGTTAGGTTCTGGAGCTCAAAAACCACATTTTCAAACTTGCGCCGCGGCCTGAAACTCTTGCGCCGCGGCCCAGTTACTCTCTGGAATTTTCTTGACTTTCGCCGCGGCTACCTGCACCGCGGCCAACCTATGTGGCGCCGCGGCGAGTTTTGCTACTGTAACCTCCCTAATTAATTTTCTCGACTCGCGCCGCGGCGGGACTTCTTACGCCGCGGCGAGGTTACGTTCTGTCACCCCCTGGGCGATTATTTTCACTCCGCGCCGCGGCGAGATTTCTCAAGCCGCGGCGTCCCTCGCCACTGTCACATCCTAGGCCGCGGCGAAGCCTTCTTGGCCGCGGCGTGATTCCCTTCTGTCACTAGTTTCACTATATTTCGCCCCCTACACTCCATTTCTCTTCTTAGGGACACTCTAAGGTCACTTCCCCTCATTTTATATAGTTCTAATGGCATTTATCTACCTTATTTACTTAGCTATTCTTCCATTACCAATTCAAAACTTATATGCCCATTTCCGTTCTCTAATTACCCTCTATTAGCAAGTTTATAAAATAGCAACAACATAATATACATGAATTACCAGCAACTATCCTTTAATACTCAATCATTAGGGGTTCCATACAATAGGGGTTCATACCAATATCTCAAAAGTTACATTTCCATTGACAACCATACTATAGGTCAACAAGGTTTACAGCAGATCATATGAATCCATACATCAAATACTAGGTTAAGATGAGGTCTAACCCTTTAGTACATACATTCTCAATAAATCAAATGTTCAAGCCTACACTTGGCAATGCAGATACATGATGATGCTATACATTAAGGAATACAAAATTAGCATCTATACTAGCTAAGTCAGCCCAAGTGTAGCCATCTCCCCATAGGTTGAAGCTTATGGATTTTCATCCACTTGCTTACCCTTATCCTTACCCGAGGAACTTTCACCTGAAATATTGATCCCATAACACGGGGTGAGATATAAATCTCAGTAACCAAAACAATTCCATCATATAATCCAGTTTAATCAACATATATGCATGAATCAAAATCCATATCAGAATCATATCAGTCATTTCAGCAAATGAGACAATTAGGCTATCATGATTACTATCCCATACTAGCAATCATATATTTAACATGTTAAAGGCTATTAACACTGGGAGAGGCCCGTCCACGGCACCTACTCCCCATTGAGCACAACCAGGGCTCAGTGCATCTGGGGTTGATCATACCCGGTGCCCGATCGTGGCATATGCACGGGTGGCAGCCACACCACAGGTCCACCATGGACTCACAAGGTCCAATCATAATACAACAGATAGCCAACCAATTCATTCAACATTTCAAATCATTCATATATAGCAAATATGAAATTAAATTAGATACATGCATGGAATTAATTAAACCCCGGTTACCTCACTTGCAGACAATTGCAACAGCCACCACAAATCCCAAATTCGGATTCAAGTATCTCCCACCAGAATTTTCAATGTGTCACCCAAAATCCTAAGCAAATTCGTACAAAATTAATGCCCATAATACAAATAAGCTATGGGGGTCTCAAACCATAAAAGAAAGCATCAAAATGGGGGGTTTAAAGTCTCCTAATACTAACCCCAACCTCAACCTACGAATTTCACCAAGAAAACCTCCAAACACTCACTTTTCAGATTTTGGGTATAATGAAATCTCTCCAAATGAAAAACTAATCGGACCAAATTAAAGAAAAAGATGAGGGGGTTAAGTTCTATAACTATTACCTTGGCCAAATCTTGCTCTAAGTGTGTGGAAATGCATAATCTTTGCCCCAAACCCTAGCCTCCTTCTCAACCTCCGAATTTGCCTCTTGAGTTTCAGAAAAATGAAAGTGTGACTGAAGCATTAGGGTTTAGATGGGTTTAAGTTAGGTCAAAAGGCTGGGTCATGGGTTGCTCCAAGTCCAAACCCAAGTGGGTTTCAGATTTTGCTTATTGGGCCAGTTTTTAAGTGCTGGGCTGCATAATTCTGTTGGGCCAGTTTTCACTTATTGGGTTGCTGAAGTTTAATAGGTTTTGGGCCTAATTTGAAGGGCTCAAGGGCTTGGGTCTGCACAAGGGTAATTGGGCCACTTAATTGAGCCTATACAAGATAAATCTTGGGCCTCTATCTCATTAAATTAGTTTGGGTTTACCTCTAATTCATTGGGCCTCCATTAGCCTCTTATCATGATTTAATTAATTTGGGCTTAGATGTAAATCTCCATCCTAAATAAATTCTCAACCCATATTAACAATTTATCTCTCTAGAATACCTATTCACTAACTTGCCCAATTATGCTCTATTAATTATCCTTAATTAATCTTAATCCATAATTAACACCTTAATTAATTTCGGGGTGTTACAAATCATGCACGCACGCAAGAGAGAGAGAGAGAGAGAGAGAGAGAGAGAGAGAGAGAGAGAGAGAGAGAGAGAGAGAGAGAGAGAGAGAAAGAGAGCAACATACAAAGGAAGAATAAGATGAAGCAATTTAGGCTCGATACAGTGGAAAACATTGAGGAAGAGGTCTAATTTTTGGTTTTAGGTTTTCTTTTTAAGATTTACAGTTTAATTTTGGTTTCATTTTGCAACTTTAATTGTAGGGTTTTAAAGTGTTGATTTCTAGGTTGTTTGAATTTGGATTTAGTCATCATATTAATCTTTTCTAAAATTTTAGTTTTAAGGCTAATGTTAGTATTGGTAAAGTTGGTTTGGTTAATTTTGTCATTTTGTTTAGTTTGTTATGTTAGTTTTGGTTTGTTTACTAGTCTTTTTTGTACCATTTCTTTGTTTTTCTTTTGGTTAATGGAAGTTATATTTAGTGACCAAAAGCAACCAAAAAAAAAATCTAGATTTAGTGATTTAGGATTATGGGTTGTTTGATTTCTAATTATAGGTTGTTTGATTTCTAGTTTTTGTTCATGATTTTTATGCATATGAGATGTTTGTTTTCAGTTGTAGGGTTCTAAAATATTGGTTAAGTGAATTTTTTTGGTGAGGATGTTAACTTTGTCTCTCTTTTTCTTAGATGATTCATAGAAACTTCAATTACTTTTTATAAATATCATTCAATTTCTTTTCCTCAAAATTTTCATACTAATTGGATGTACTAAGCTTAATAATTTGAATTGGCTATTAGTTGTTTAATTTTGGTTTTTTATGGCATAATGCTTATTATCTTTGGTTGAGTTTCCTTACTTTGTTAGCCTAATTTATAATGTATAATTTGGCTAAGTTCTGCTCCTTTACCTAATATGTTCTTTTCCTTCTCCTTTTTCATTTGGAATGGTGGAGAGATTGAAAGTTATATAGAGATTGAAGTAGATTGCACTAAAATGGATTTTCAAGCATTTAGATCGCTATTTCAAGCTAAATAGAGTGGTTGGAACATATTCTAAGCCACATATGTGAAGAAGTTAGAATATTTTATTGGCCAACAATGAATAATGAAGTAGTTAAGTCTTATAGACTTTTAGATCTTCCCAAGTAGGAAGAGTTGTATGAAGAAGAATTTGATAAAATGATGGTAGATTCATCAGGCTAGGAACAATGCATGGAAAAGAGTAACAATGAAGCTTATTAATTTAGTAATGGTTGGGATTTATATGTAATTGATTTTAGGTGTATTAAATTTGTCTAAGCATTAATGTATTTTGTAGCTATAATATGAGCTAATTTAAAAAATAAAACTTTATCGACAACATTTGTCACCATTAAAGTCAATTTTAGAGATAACAAATATTATCATTGTAACAATGTACCTTTTAGCGATGCCAAAGGTTGCTGCAAAATAGAGACATCTAATGGTAACCCTTTTAGTTGCCATTGAAAGAAATTTTTAGTAGTAGGTCACTGCTTAAAGAATCTTTAATGAAAACTAAGAACATTGCCATTGAAAATCTTTTAATGATAACAAATGTTGTTGTGAAGAGTAGTACCCTTTTAATAGCAACATTCTCTAAAAGTAAAACTTTTGGGTTTTAGTGGTGAGAAAAGTTACCATTAAAAGTATTTTAGTGATGACTTTTCTTGTTGCTAAGTACAAGTTTTAATGTTAACTTTTTTAGTCACCTTTAAAAACCTTTTGTTACAGAGGTATTAAGGATGACCTGTCAACAACCAACTGTTGCCACTAAAAGAGACCTTTCTTTAGGCAATGGCTTTTTTTAAGCAAAAAATGTTAGAGAAATTCTAATTTCTATTTTTACTAGTCACATTTTTTCTCATCTTGCAACCTCTATCGTCTTCAAACATGGGTCATGTAACATCATTCTCTGAGTAGGGTATATAACTATAATTGTGACATAAATTAGTCTTTATATTTAATTAAATTATGTATAATTCATTATCACTATTAAATTTTGTGATATACGATAATAAGTTAAAATTTTAGTAAATATAATTATTAAATTTTATGATATTTTTGTGCTTAGTTAAAATTTAAATAGCTTTGTCAAAATTTAAGTAAATATATAAACTAAAAAAATACATTAAATTAGAGTTAATTTAATATCATGATAAAACAATAAATAGGATTCAATGAAATTTACTTGGAGAAAATCATAATGTTAAAAATACGTAGTATAAGTTAAATTTTCTAATAAAAAATTTTACAAGAATCTACTTGTAAATTAAATAGAATTAAGGGGATTAAATTTAACTAAAAAGTTATCCTTATTTAATAAGATAATATATCCTACCTATTATCTTAATTCAAATATAAATATAAATATATATATATAGGTAAAAACAATATATATGTAAGCTACAAGTGGCATACGTGGCCTACGATGAAATTAAACTATATTAGTAGGTTATATCTTAAGAAATACCACATGTATAGTTCCAGATAACTTTTGGCAATTAATTTTCTAAAGCAATGTGTATAGAGCTACAAACATGCAAATAGCCATGCCTTACCTTCCCTCTTGTAACAACAAAGGATTTGCAACAAATTTAAGTCATGAAGAAGGAAAGAGAATGGCAAGTGTAATATCCAGTTTTCTGAAAATGAGAGAAAACGTGAGAAATGTAATATACGGTTTCTCCGTATATGAACAAAATTCACCGGATATAAAAGGAAGTCCCCCTGAAATGAATTAGTTATGGTCCCAAAAAATTTAGGAAGTATTCTAGACCCATAAAAATGAGAATCCTAGGCTTAGATGGAAAGAAAAATGGAATTAGAATGAAAAAACAAAATGTAACGAAAGGTTGACGAATGTAAGGGTATTTTCATCATTTTGAGCAAATTTTGGAATTCTCATAAGAGGGCTTTTTAAATGAAAGTTTTTAGTTCTCCAGGATTCTCAAAGGTCCTGAAAACTATGGGAAGCCCCAAGACAGTTAAAACCCCTCCGGTGAACTTCTTTTAACATCAATGAACCTGAAATTTGACAGATTCATTTAGGAAGGTTTTAACTTCAATTTGAGTGATTTCAAAGGCATTTTACTAAATTGGGAACCTAAATTTCATAATGAAAAAGACGGTTATAAAAAAGGAGCTAAAATGAGTTAGAAATGAAAATGCCAAAAATGAAGGGCAAAATTGAAATTTTTAAGAAAGTGGAAGCTTCTTGAACACTCCTTAAGTTTCTTATTTCTTCTCCCCTTCATTTGCACAACTTATTCTGCCCAAGAACCAGGGAAAACACCAGCTCTCTTAGGCGCACCATGGAGGAGAAGAAAGGAGGAGAAAAAGCAAGGAAAAGGTAAGAAATTTCATGGATTTTCATGCACCTTCTATAACACCATAATTTTCTAACTTATCTCATGCCATTCTCATAATTTACATCATGCATTTCATGAAGGAGCAAGAAAAAGGGATATAAAATAATGAATTTTTTAGCGTTACGCTATGCATAAATTTTTCATTCAGAGTCCCGTGAGCCATATGGATTCATGTATCACATTCCCATATTTAATTATATAGATACAGCTCATTTGCATCATTAAAGGTGGCTTACATCTTGTGGAACTCAAAGGAAAGCATGAAATACATATATATATATATATATATTTTTTTTTTGGGCTAGATTTTTCACATTTCTGTCACAAACTTTGGAAAATCATAACTAATTCTAGAAACATTGTAATCATACATTCTTGGACATTTTGGAAAGCTACATATGTCTACTTCATGCTAAAAATATGTATGACCATAACAACTATCATAGAAGGCATTTGAAATTCAAAAAGGTTTAGAGGTTAGGCTGTTCACTAGTACTATCACAAAATTCTATAGCAAACTTCAAAAATGTCTAATTAATTTCAAAAAAATCCAATATATGCAAATGATACCAATCTAGAAAGCTATGGATGTTAGATAGAGGAAAAAAAATAACTCCAAACCAGTTCAGGCACGCCCAGACCTCGAAACTCAATCAAATAGTAACTAAAGTCAACTGGAGTTCCTAATACTGGACAGATTCTTTGAAAATTCATATCTCTCTTTCTAGACATCCAAATGAGGTGCTTCTAGTTGATATAAGTCACTAGGAATGTCTAGTTTCTTTGTATAAAATTTCGTGGCAATTGGACATCATTTGAGCCCTATGTGACAGATTTTATTTTCAGACCAGTATGAACAATGCCATGACCCAAACTAGAAAATTTCCCAAATTTAAAAATTCATCAAATATTCTATAGACCTCCAAAAATTGTGTTCTTTAGCTTCCTAAAAATCTCTCAACAAGATCTAATTTCAAACAAAATCTCAAATAAAAAAGATTTCATTGGGGCAAAAAGTGATGTAGGATTCTATTATAGTCAATTTTAGCTCCATATAGGATGTCAAAATGTCCAAATGGTTTTCCTCAGGGTTTGACACTTCTTGGACATGTCTAAAAGTATAATTAGGACTTGTGTAAGATGAATAAATGGTCCCAAACCTCATTCCTCTCATTTTGGTTATCTTACCCACACTTATACACAATTCCACAATAGAATTCAAGGAGCTACAATGCCATAACATGCTCAAATCATAATCTAATGGTCACATAATACATCCTCCCCTTTCGTACATGACATGTTATCATAAATACATGTGTTCATAATATCATAATACATCCATTGGTTACATCTTTTGCCATTTGTATAGCCTTAAAGTAGCAAAATTCATGTTCTTGAATGTCATACTCTTATCTTCAAGGTGGTTGGCTTTCATTACCTTATCCACTTGATCCACCTAGTATATTAGATCATTGGAGAAAAAGGGATGAGATTCAAAGAATCCCAATATCTCATCTCTTATTCAATCATACATAATAGATGTAAAACAAGTCTTACAAATGCATGCATGGCATGTGGACATGTGCAATCATTCAAGAAGCATTCTTAGCATTTGAAAAAGTCACACATAGCATACAAAGGCTTGCCAAGCAAGTGGATTGGCCTTACTCATTTACTTGTAGATTTTGGACTTGCCTTATCCATTCTTTCAGAGATTCTTGGACTCAACCATGCTCTTGGGAGTCAACCTTACTTTTAGGAGACTCTTTACTTTGTCTCAACCAATCTTAAGGATTTTTGGCTCATCCTCACCATGGCTAAGGGTTCTTGGCCTCACTACACTCAAGCAAACCAAAACA
Source organism: Erythrophleum fordii (assembly GCA_032878935.1). Taxonomy (NCBI): domain Eukaryota; kingdom Viridiplantae; phylum Streptophyta; class Magnoliopsida; order Fabales; family Fabaceae; genus Erythrophleum; species Erythrophleum fordii. The sequence continues at coordinate 18,150,389 of JAVQMF010000038.1, forward strand.
AATATCATAACATCATTTAGAAACATAAAATGTCATCATGAAACTATGGCATATGAAATCATGCTAGCATACTTTTCATGGCTTGAAAATACATATACATACATTCTAAGATAAGCTAAGCACACATCCATGCATGAGAGAAGGTGGAGAGAGCTACCTTGGATACAATTACACACTTCTCTTGAATCCAAGCTCCCTCTTTCAGCCACACATACACAAAAGTGTGGGAATGATTTCTCTTGCCCTAAACATAATTTATGGATCCCAATTAGATTCATGGAATTAATTCTAAGGCATGTAACTTCTTAGACTCTAGCTTAGTCTATAAACCTCATTATGGTTCCATAATTGCATCTAATGAAGCAACACCCCTCAAATAAATTCTAGGCTCCATTGTTTCCTTTCAAATATAATTCTTGACTCCTTTTAAGCCTCTTGGAGTCACCACACCATTAAAACAAAGAGCCCAACTGCATGTTAGTTCTTTAGGTCATATTATGGAACATAAAAGCAGCATCTCACTTTTTATACTTCCTAAATTTTTCCAAGACTTTTCTTCATATTCATTCATCATATATGACTAAAAAATGGGCTTGAAAAAAGTTAAAACTCTCCCTAGCTATAAGAACCCCTCTTGGCTGAACCTATGCTAGGTTTTAGGCTCCATGGACTTTGCTTTATTTTCTTAAGGGAGGAAGCACATGGGGAGACTTCTAGGGATCTTAGGAGCTCAATTAAACTCTCGTTTAAGCCTAGGAATCATTGTACAATGTCAAATTTTACAAACTGCAATTGAAACCCTAGAAATTGCATCTTAAAATTCCATGGGTTTTTGTTAATTTCCTTTGCATATTTTTAATCTCCATACCCTTTTTCCTTAGAATTACCCTTGGTTTTGGCTAAAAATCAAACCCTTCTAGGGTTTCTTAATTGGGGCGAAATGGTGGAGGAAGGGAAGAAAGGATATCAATTATGGATAAAGAAATTACCTTGTTTTCTTACTTTTTCTCACTTGAATCTTGCTTTCTCTAGGCTCCTCTCTTCAAATTAGAATTTCCCCCTAATTTTCTCCCTTAAAAAAAATTTTTAAACTTCATTATAATCATAAAAAAGAAAGGGGAATGGAGAAGGAGAGGTTTGGAAAAGAGAAAACATGAAAAACCATAAAATTCCTTACCTTTTCCTTGCTTTTTCTCCTCCTTTCTTCTCCTCCATGGTGTGCCTAAGAGAGCTGGTGTTTATCTGATTTTTGGGCAGAATGGGTCGTGCAAATGAAGGAGAGAAGAAATAAGAAATTTAAAGTGTGTTCAAGAAGCTTCCACTTTCTCAAAAATTCTAATTTTGCCCTTCGTTTTTGGCATTTTCATTTCTAACTCATTTTAGCTCCTTTTTTAGAATCATCTTTTCCATTATGAAATTTAGGTTCCCAATTTAGTCAAATGTCTTTGGAATGATTCAAATCAGAGCTAAAACCTTCTTGAATGAATCTATCAAAGTTTGGGTATACCGATGTTAGAAAACGTCCACCGAAGGGGCTTTAGCTGTCTCGGGTCTTCCCATGGTTTTTAGGGTCTCTGAGAACCTCAAAAAATTTAAAAATTTCATTTAAAAAGCCCTCCTATGTAAATTCCAAAAATTTGCTCAAAATGATGAAAATGCCCTAATGTTTCGTCACTCTTTTGTTACATTTCATTTCTTCATTCTAGCTCTATTTTTCTTTCCATTTGAGCCTGGGATTCTCATTTTTAGGAGTCTAAAATGCTTCCTAAATTTTTTTAGGATTTTAACTACATCATTTCGAGGGACTTCCTTTTGTATTCGGTGAGTTTCGTTCATTTATGGAGAAATCATACGTTATGTTTCTTATGTTTTCTCTTGTTTTCAAAAAATCAGATTTTACACCTTCTTCTTCCAAACTTGTTGCTTTCTTTTTAAGCTTTCTTTCCTATAGTTTTATTGAAGTTTTTGGATCTGTTTTGAGAGAAGAGTAGAGAAAATTCAGATTTGAAGAGAGGAGGGCAAGGAAAGTGAGAAACAAGCAAGAAAAGCCATGGAAACAAGGTAAAATTTTCATCCTATGATAGCTACTCCTCCCCCCTTCTTCTCCTAATTTCACCTTATATATGTAGCTGCAATGGGCAGAACCAAGGGTGAATTCGACGAATTTAAGGGAGGAGAGTAAAAACATGTAAAGAAATTCAAGAAAAGGCCATTGATTTTCAAGGTGGCAAACCTAGGGTTTCATAGGTTCCCTTGAAAATTTGATTTGATGTAATTATTCATAGGCCTAAATGAATGTTTAAATGAGTTCCTAAGATCCCTAGAAGTCTCCCCATATGCATCTTCCATGTAGAAAACAAAGCAAACTTTTATAGAGGCTAAATGGTGCATAGTCTTGGTCAAAGGGGGTTGATACACCTAGGGAGAGTTTTAAATATTTTCAAGCCCATTTTAAAATCATATATGATGAATGTAAATAAGGGGAAACCTTGGAAAAAATTTAGGAGGCTTAGAGAATGAATTGGTGTCTTAGGTTCCATAATATGACCTAAAGAAGCAACATATAGTTAGGCTCTTTGTTTTAATTGTGTGATGACTCCAAGAGGCTTAAAAGGAGTCAAGAATCACATATGAAAGGAAAAAATAGAGCCTAGAACTCATTTGATGAATGTTGCTTTATTAGGTGCATTCTTGGAACCATAAAAGGGTTAATAGACCAAGTTAGTGTTTAAGGAAGATGTGTGTCCTTAGAATTAACTCTATGAACCTAATTAGCTTCCATGAATTGTGTTTAGGCCAAGAGAAATGATCTCCACCTTCTTGGGTGTGTGAGGTCAAGGGAGAGGATTCAAGACTCAAGGAAAAAAATGTGTAAATGCAAGCAAGATAGCTCTCTCCACCTCCTCTCATGCATGAATGTGTGTTTACATTGTCTTTGAATGTGTATATATATGTTTTGAGCTATGAAAAGTATTTTAGCATGAGCTTTTATTCCATGGTACTATGATGATATTTTATGTGCTTGCTTTGGTTTGCTTGAGTGTGGAGAAGGCAAGAACCCTCTGGCCATCGTGAGGATGAGCCAAGAACCCTTAAAGTTGGTTGTGATAAAGTAAAAAGTCTCCCAAAAGTGAAGTTGACTCCCAAAAGTAAGGTTGAGTCAAAAACCTCTTAAAGAAATAGGTGAGGCAAGTCCAAAATCCATAAGTGAATGGATGAGACTAATTCACTTACTTCGCAAGCCTTCGTATGTTATGTATGACTTGCTCAAATATTAAAAATGTCTCTTAAATGATTGCACATGTAAATATGCTCATACATGCATTTGTAAGACTTGGTTTGCATACTTTATATGTGATTGAAAGGGGGATGAGCTATTGGGATTCTTTGAATCTCATTCTCTCCTCTTCTATGTTCTAACATGCTAGGTGGACCAAGAGAACAAGGAAATGAGAGCCAACCACTTAAGAGATAAGAGTGTGACATTAAAGTACATGGAATTTGCTTCTTTAAGGCCATATAAGTGGCAAATGTTGTAACCTATCATTGTATATGGCCTATGACCTCTTGAGAATGTGTAATTATGTTAAGATGTTATGTATAAATGAGAAATTATGTTATGTGAATACTAGAATATAAATTGAGCATGTAATGGCAAATTTAGTTTCTTGAAGGCTTGATGCATTAATGTATAAGTGGAAGTGGAATGGCCAAATTGAGATGCATGAGATTTGGGATTACTTAGGTGGTTCATACAAGTTATATTCATACTTTTAAACTTGCCTAAGAGGTGCCAAATATCAAAGGAGACCATTTGGACACATTTGGTATCTCATATGGAGCAAAATTGACCATATTGGAAAGCTAAACCAGTTTTTGTCCAATGAGCTCTTCTTGATTTGAGATTTGGCATGCATTTAGATCTTGTTTAAATCTTTTTGGAAAGATAAAGTGTATAATTTTTGGAGGTTTATTGAATATTTGATGAATTTTTAAAATTGAAAAATTTTTTGAAATTGGTTCAGTGCACTGTTCATTCTGGTCCAAATTTAAATTCTATCATTCATGAGCAAATGATGTCCAATTGTCACAAAATTTTATAGGGAGAAACTAGACCTTCCCAGTGACCTGTGCCAATTAGAGGTACCTCATTTGGATGTCTAGAAAGGGAGATATAAATTTTTGAAGTTTCTATCTAGTATCAGGCATCTAGACAAACCTAGGTTACTGCTTGATTGGTTTTTGAGGCATGGACTTGCTTGGACTGGTCTAAAATTATTTTTTTTCCTCTAGATAACATCTATAGATTTCCAAATTGGTATCATTTGCATGGATTGAAGTTTTTTGGAATTAATTGGACATTTTTGAAGTTCATAGCAGAAACTTGTATCAATTCTAGTAACTAGTCAGACTTTTGCACCTTTTCGAATGTCAAACGCTTTGTGCATGATGTTTCATGATGTAAAAATATTTTTGGTATAAATTAGACATCTATAGTTTTCCATAATAATAAAGAATGCATGATTTCTATTTTTCTAGAATTAGTGATGATTTTTTAAAATTTGTAACAGAAAAGGAAAAATTATGGCTGAGGTTACAACTATGAATTTTATGTATCTCTTTGCCTTGCACGAGTTCTAGACCACTTTTGATGATGGACTTGAGTTGTATCTATGTAATTAAATATGAAAATATGGTACATGAGCTCACATAGCACACGAGACATCGAATGGAAATTTCATCCCCTATGCAGCACAAAAATATTCACTTTTTATATGCCATTTTCTTGTGTTCTTGAGAAATACATGGCATGAGAGTTAGAAATAGCATGAGGCAAAGCTAAAAATCTATGGTGTTACAGCAAGAATTGTTTAGTTAAACTCTCCTATAAATAGTTCCCATGGCTTTCCTATTTTGGCACACCCTCGGCAAAAATAGAGAAGCAAAGAGTGAGAGAGTGGCAATGTAAGAGACAAATGAAAGTGACGAAAAGAACAAGGGGAAGGAAGGAGAAAGAAATTTTTAGGAAGAAAATCTCAAATTAAGGTAGGTATAACAACCTTTTCTTAGAATTTCATTACTAACATATCTTTTTAATATTTGAATTCATTGTTATAATGTGATTATAGTAATGTTTATATATGAACTACTTTAGAAATTTTACTCTTTTAATATGTGTTTGAATTAATTTAGGATTTTGAATGTATAAATCATAAAATAATGATGCCCAAATTAATTAAGGCTTCTCTTTGAGCATTTTGCTACTAAAACATTTTGGCATTTTTAATTCATGATTATAGTAATTTTTATAAATTAAAGTAATTATGTTTGAATTAATTAAACAACTTATGATTTTTCTCTTTAGAATATGCAATATTGCATGTAATTTAATTTTGAGTTAATTTAGAGTTAGCTTAGAATATTAAGATAATTTAGAATTTTACATAAATAAATTAAAATTATTGGGATCCATAAATTATACATTTTAGATCAAAACTATGATATAATGTCTATGCTAGAGTATTGTAAATTAATTATATGTGGAATTTTTCATTTCTTTTGCTCCAAGGAGTTTTCCTGAATTATGCTTGAGTATATGGATATGCATTAATTTTATCTCAACTTCAATTATGATTGTGCAATTAGATTTCTTTTATGTGACTTAAAGAAAGGATGAATATGTATATGGATTTTTTATCTATGATAAAGAAAGTATGTTGATGAGATAATTTATGAGAAAGATAAGATATGAAGAAAGTTATGTGAAATGAGAAATAATGTTTAAAGAAAAAAGTTATGAAAAGAAGGTGATCTTAGGGAACTATAAGGAATGACCCCAAAAGAGAAAAGAAAAGAAAAGGGGTGACTTTTGATTGTTGGTTCTCCATATATAAATGCATTATAGGGGACATCCTAGTGGAGAAAATGTCTAGCAATTTGGTTTTACTTTACATAGATAAGTAAAATTGGTAGATATATCAAGAAAGAAATGATAAAGATAAAGAAGTGATTCTACCATAAATATCTATGCATGATATTATTCTACCATGATGAAATGACATTTATGCATAGGCTATAAAATGATTATGCCATGATAAGATGATATTTATGCATAACATATGAGATGACACTATGTCGCCATGATGAGATGATGATATTATGATAAGGTGATATTTATACATAAGTTGTCTTTCTTATTTAGTTTCTATGAACGCAGTATAACCATGCTAGTACCATTATAAATTTTTAACTATTGTTATTACCTACTAGGCATTATAAATTCTTACCATTTTCATGATGTGTCTACATTAGGATGGCCTTCTAACATATGTTTAGGGTTGAGATATTGTGGATCGACATATCTTTATCAGTCTCACTTAATAATTTAGGATCTACACTGATAGCTTGATAGATTGTATATTAGATCGAATAGCAAATGTAAGGGAACCTTTTTGTATTTTTTTTTTTATATTTTGGAAAAGAGTTTCCCACAATTTTTATATATAAATATATAGCAAGTTCTATACATGAAAAACCCTACATCCAAGTATTATAAAATGAGGAATATCATGACTTAATTCCTTATAAAAGGAAGTAATATCAAAGTAAAGAGTTTCATAAGAAATCAATTAGGCAATAAAGCTAGAGATGTTATAGATCATCTTCTTCAAAAATGGGTTGCTTCCATCAATCGGTGGCTTTGTTTGATTAGATGGATAGATAGGTTTATTAGGTGAGCAACTCTAGATGGCTCCCAACGATGGAAAAATAGGATGGGAGGATTAGAAGAGACTGAGAAATGAGTTTTTTGAAGAAATAAAAGGACAATTGGGTTTTCAGATTTTTTAATTGGTCTTTTTTTTAAACATGGTTTTTCATGGCAATTTCCAATGATAATATAGGGTCGTCACGAAAAAACTTTTAGCAATAACATTTGTTGCCATTATAAAGTACTTCGTAGGGAGATATCAATGTTGCCACTATTACTTTTGTCACCAAAATTTTTTGGTGCCTATGACAAAAATCTTAAATGCTTAGCTTAATAGTCACCACTGAAATAGGTTTTAGTGGTAACAGAATGAAGGTTGCCAAATATGATCTTTAGTAGAACAACTAGTCGTAGTTGAAAGTCTTTTGTGGTGATACCATGGTCACCATGAAAGCCTTTTTTAGTGGCAACCCATAGAGTCACCATTAAAGGTTGTTTATGGCAATTATTTGTCATCATTAAAGATCTATTGTGGCAACCATGATTTGGCACAACAAAAGTGCCTTTTGTGGCAATAGTTTTGTTGTCATAAAAGAATTCACGTGGTGACAAAAAATTTGTCACTACTAAAAGGTATGTTGTGGCAACATTTTTGTCTTTGTGAAAGACTTTTAGCAGCAACACTTTTGGAGTTGCCACAACAAGTGTTGACTAAATGAAAGATGCCCTTTTATTGATGATTTGTAAAAGTTTCCATTAGAAGTATATTTTTAGTGATGACTTTTTTTTAGTTGCCGCTAAAAGTCATTGCTAAAAAGATTTTTTATAGTGAGGGTTTATTTTTATTTCTAGCCAATTTCATGAAAATTAGATGAAAAAAATTCTATAAATGGACTTGCAGTAGTAATTTGAGGTGAGAATACAAGCAATAGAAAAAATATATACAAGAGAAACTTATTTACTCCATGCTTCATGCTTTAAATGTGTTTCTATGGTAGCAATATTAAAATAGTCAATACTATATTGTTAATAAGTAGTAAAAATATATAGTGATTACATATGTATATATATATATATATGAAAACATAATGTGTGTTAGTTCTTGAAAACCTACACATGATAGAATATGATCTAATTTCTAAAGAATTAATATGGATATTTTCCATTGTATGGTTGGACATTAGATTAATAGTGAAGATATATGTTTCACAGATGATACTTAAAGATGAAATATATTTTTCTCATTTGATCATAAGTTATTATATCAGGAAATACGGAATTAATAAAGGCTTTGGAAGAGTTAGCTACTATATTATTACTTAGGAAGGATGAATTTTATTATTGATGATGCATTATTTTTATTAAGTCTTAAAGAAATTCATCAAATTTAAAATATATCTATCACAATAGATATTATATTGAGGCTATAAATGAAAAAAAAAATTAAATATCAACTTATTATAACTATTGTATCATGAAAGAAATGTGTATTGAAAAAATTACTAGTCTTGTCTTTTGGTTTGTACTATATAATTATTAGCACAATTAAAACACATGTTATAGTAAACTAGAAGTTTACTAATCTAACTACATTTATTGTGTAGGATGATCATTTTGGACATTTTAGATTAATTATTATGTAAAAAATTAAAGACTAAAGGATTTTTCAATTCAGAGAGTTTTCTCATTTTACCTTTACTCAAGGTAAATTAATTATTAGACCATTACTAGCTAAAATTAGAATTGGATCCTTTACATTTCTAGAACATATCCAGGGTGATATATATAGGCCCATTTATCCACCATATGGACTATTCAAATATTATAGGATTTTAATAAATGCATATACAAAGATTGTAACACTCGATATTCGTAAAAACAATGAAAATGAACTAGTTATAAAAGAAAGTCCCTTAAAATGAATAAGTTAAGGCCAAATAAAATTAGAATAAAATTTTAAATAATGGAAAATGAGGATTCAAGGCTTAAGATGCCCAGAAATTGGAACCAAAGTAGTTCAATCATCTTACCGAAAATATAATGGCATTTTTATAAATATAAGCACTTTTTGAAAAACTTAACGGAGGGACTTTTAAGTGAAAATTTTAAGCTTTTCAAGGATTTCAGAGGCCTTGAAAACTATAGAAATCTCTAGAACAATTAAAACCCATCTGGTGAGCGATTTCAGTTGTTAGTTGACTGAAATTTTGACCGAACAGTTCATATTGGCTTCAAATCCAATTTGGGTGAAATCAAAGAAATTTTATAAGTTAAAAGACTAAATTTTATGATGGAAAAGATAGTTCTAAAAAAGAAGTTGAAATGAGGCCAAATGGAGAAACCATAGTTTAGGGACTAAAATGAAAAGTGAAAAAGTGTTCTAATTCACTTTTTGACTCTTAAAAACACATCTTTTATCTCTTCCTTCTCATAACCAACATTCTGGCTGGTTTGAAATTGAACTCTAATCAGCCTCAAGCAATGCACAAGAGGGAGAGAAGAAGAAGGAAGAAAACTTGTAAGTAAGGTGAAAAATTCATGCTTTCTTCTTGCCTTTTTCTATGCCTAGCTTCTTCTCCTCCTTCTCTTCCCTTTTTCTATGGAATCTAAGGCTGATTTGGTTCTGTTTTGAGGTCAACACAATTAGAATAAGAGAGCTTTTGGAGTAGAGACTAGAAACAGGTGAAAGCTCCTTAAGAAAGCAAGCAAACAAGGTATGACTCATGCTTTCCTTTTGTTTCTTCTTTGATATTCTTCCTTGAGGTTTTTTCAGACAGACTTGGCCTCTATAGAGGAAGATGAATTCTAACCTTAGCAAGAAAAAAAAATTGTTTGGGAGTGTGAGAAGTAAGATTAGTCCATTGGAATCAAAAATAGAACCAAGAAAACCAAGTTGGTGCAACTTAGGGGTTTTGAGAGAAATGTAAATTTTGATTTTTCCTAGGGGTAATTAGGCTTATATAAGACATGGTATGAGTCCCTTCGATCTCTAAGAAGTGGTATACGAGCCATTCTCTTCAGGGAAAATTACAAAACTCCATAGGCTCATTACTAATGCAGTCTCAGCCAAGCATGTCCCAAGCACCTAAGGAGTGTTTTAAATTTTTCTAAGGCTAGAATGGGACTAGATATGATAGATGAACATCAAAGAAAGCCTCAGAAAAAATTTAGAAGCCTTGGTGTAATGCATTATCTACCTAGCTCTTCTTATTCCTTTTTAGTTAAATATGAAAGCTAGAAGCAAAGCATAGAGAATTCTCTTAAAAAAATGCTTAGAATCAAATTGTGCAACTATAAAATTTTCCATTTAATGTCTTATGGACTGTCTAAACACATCCATGACATTCATTAATTTAATTGCACCCATAAAATTCTATTTCATCTCAAAATATGGCTAGGAACCCGAGCTTTTGGTTTACACACATGAAATCCAAAGTGGCAGCCTTAACACTATACTATTCTGGAAAGATACAGATATCTAATTTATACTAAAAATAATTACAAACCAAAAAGAGATGTCTAACCATAAAAAATAGATGGAATAATACCATAGGTCATCTATCACTACTAGTACTATCCTTCCATTTCAAAAATTCATATCTCCCTGCTCAGATATCCAATTGGGGTGATCTTGGTGGCCATGGAAATTGTATTATTTCTAGGTTATTCTTGTAGAATTTCATGAGTATTGGACACCATTTGGATCTCAAATGACATAGCCCAAAATACTGACCATACGAACAATGTCTACATCAGTTCAGCAGAAAAATGACAACTTTGAAAAATCATAATTAATTTCATAAAGCTCCAAATAACCTGATATTTGGCTTTCTAAAAAGATCTAGATGAGATATATATAATGCCAAATTTCATGGGCAAATTCATTCATTTGGTTAAATTTTGATATTGGGTTACAAATTAGTCACTTTTATGTCTCATAAAGGGTCCAAATTATCCATTTTAGTTTCTAAGGCAACCATGGCCACTTAAGCAAATGGGAAAGCACTAAAATGGTCTAATAAATATATCTCAAAGGTGCATAAACCCAAAAATCAAAACTCACTCTCTCACCCTAAGCCATACACAAGAACATACAAGTTAAGTATTGTCATCCAATATCCAAAATGCACTATATCATACATATAACATTAAATCTTATTTGTACATGATACATTTGCATATTTACATATGTTCATAAGGTCATAGGACATTTAAAATAATGTATTATATCATGGGCCACTCATATAGCTACAAATTGAACAAAACTATACATCTTGTCAATCTTTCATCTCCCAACTTGGTAGCTTCTATTACCTTGCTCATTTGGTCAGCCTAACTTATTAAGACATTGGAGAAGAGGGAATGAGATTCAAAGAATTCTAATAGCTCATCTCCTTTTCAATCATACATAAATAATTCAATTCAAGTCTTAAAGTGCATGCATGAGCATAATGGAAAGCATGATCATTCAAGAAGCATTCTTGGTATTTGAATAAGTCATACAAAGCATACATAGACTTGTCAAGTATGTGGATTAGCCTTACCCATTCCTTTCAAGGTTATTGGACTTGCCTCACCCTTTTTCTTAAAGGCCTTGTACCATGCCTTACTCTTGGGAGACTTTAAACTTTGTCTCAACTATTCTTGAGAGTTCTTGGCTTATCCTCACCATAGCTAGTAGGTTCTTGGCTTCACCACACTCAAGCAACCTAAAGCAAATACACAAAGTGTCATTTGAATGCATAAAACAATATCATGGTACCATGGCATATGAATACGTACTAGAATACTTTTTCATGACTTAAAAACACATATCCACATATTCAAGACAAGGCAACATTCATCCATGCATGAGAGAAAGTAGAGAGATCTACCTTTGTGACACTTGCAAACCTTTCCCTTGAATCTTGAATCCTCTCTCTCGGCTTTACACACACAAAGATGTGGGATTTGTTTCCCTTGGCCTAAACACAATATATGGGAGCCAATTAAGTTCTTGGAATCATTTCTAAATCTATACATCTTCCTTAAACACTAACTTGGTGTAATAGCCCCTTTATAGTTCCAAAATACACCTAATGAAGTAACATCTATAATTTGAGTTCTTGGCTCCATTCTTTCCTTCCATCTATGGTTCTTAACTCCATTTAGACCTCTTGGAGCTATCACACAATTAAAACAAGGAGCCTAACTAGGTGTTGCTTCTTTAGGCCATAATATGGAACCTATGCTACCAATTCACTTCCTAGGCTTCCTAAAATTTTTCTAAGGCTTCCCCTCATCCTCTCCCATCATATATGACTCAAAATTAAGCTTGGATGAAATTAAAACTTCCCCTAGGTAGCTCAAGCTCTTTTGACTGAGACATACATTTGAATTATACCCAAGGGAGTTGCTTTAGTTTCTTTGATGGAAGAAGCATATAAAGAGGTTCCTAAAGGTCTCTAGAGCTCATATAAATGTTCAATTAGGCCTAGAAATAATTGCATCAAATTAGATTTTTAATGGAACACTTGAATCCCTAATGCTTCTATCTTGATTTTTGATAGTTGTATGTTAATTCTTTTTGCATATTCTTATTCTCTACACTTAGTTTTTTAAGATTCATCCTTGGTTTTGCCCAAAATCCAAGCCCTCTTGGACTTCCCTAAGGTGGCCGAACCTACAAGAGAAAGGGGGAGGAAGAAGCCACCATCAAAGTAAGATTTTACCTTGTTTCCTTGGCTTTCTTTGTTTGTTCTTGACTTAGCTTGGCATCCTTTCCTCAAACATGAAATTTTTCTCTCTATTCTACCCTCAAAATAGCACTAAAAACTTCAAGAAAACCATAGGAAGAAAAGGGAAAAGGAGGAGTAGAAATTTCCTAAAGAGAAGGCTAGGAAATTCCAACAAATTCTTACCTTTTTCTTGATTTTTTTCCTTCTCTTTTGCCTTGTTCTTGTGCACCTTCCTCCCTTAAGTCTTCTTTGGTTTTTGGTCAAAATAGTTCAGTATAAGAAATGAGGGAGAGTGGGGTGTGAGTTAAAGAAGGTTCAAGAAATATAACATTTCAAAATTTTCCATTTTGTCCCTTCTTCGTGGCATTTTCGTTTTAGCCTCGTTTTAGCTCCATTTTGAGAATTGTCTTTTCTATTATAAAATTTAGTTTCCAAATTTTATAAAATGCCCTTTGAATCACTCAATTTGAAGCTAAAACCTTTCTGAACAAATCAGTCAAAGTTTGGGTCAACTGATGTTGGAAAATGCACACTGGAGGGGCTTTGACTATCCCGAGGTTTCCCATAGTTTTCAAGGCCTTTGAGAACCTCAAAAATCTCAGATTTTCCATTTTAAAAGCCCTCTTATAAAAATTCTAAAATTTTCCCCAAATTATGAACATGCCATTATATTTTGTGTAACAACCTTAACTTCTAATCATCATAATTAAGGTTAAGTACGCGATTAATAACCATAAATCAAGGTTGAAAGTCATTACAACTAATTACATTCAAAAAATGCAAGGAAATTTGAAACCTTGATGTTATTAGGGTCATTAACTAGACAACCACAATTATTCTAATGTGCAAGTGAATTTAATTATCAATAAGGAACCTTTGATTCTTCCATCCTTCAATTCCAACTCACAAAACCTTTCTACAAGTGTTTCTAGATCATTTCTTAGCATTACCATAAGAGAAACTAAGGTTTCTAGGTGAATATGAGAAATTGAGCACTTTTGCCATGGCTAAATTCCCTCACGCCGAGGCCAATTACTCTCAGGTTCAACTCCTTACACCTTCACAAATTTTGCACGTTTCGCCGTGGCCAAATACCCTCTGGAATACCCCCAGACCTGCCTCTTAGACTTAGCTGCGGCTAACCTCACTATTTGCCATGGCCAATTGCTCTTTATTTTCTTCCTTGGCAGATTTGCCACATTTGACCGAGGCTAATTATATATTGGCCGTAGCCAATTACCCTCTGTTACTCTCCCTGGGCAACTTCGTCACTTTTGGCCAAGGCCAATTAAATTTTGGCTACAACCAATTCCCTTCTGTTCCTATAAATCCCAAGATTTCATCCTATGTTCTCTAATTCCCCCTCTAGCAACACTCTAACCCACTTTAACTTAGTTTGTGAAGATTTAGTATCTTTCTTTTACCTAATCTACCTAACACACCTATCATTACCTATTCAAAACTCAAATGTGGATCTTTAATCCTCTAGCCACCATAAACCAGTGAGTTCATATATCAATGATAGTAAAAAGTTCATACACTACTCACATTTCCATTCAAACATAAGTCCCATTAGAAATTCTATACATTACTAGTTTATGTTGACATCTAGTGTATTAAATGATTACAATCCCTATGCTTGGCAATTCATGATGTAATGTGGCAATTATATAAAGCTAGTAGTCTAGTTATATAAATACAATCTAACAAGATTTCCAAACTTACCTACTACTAAATCATATAATAAGCATCCATTGATTTTCTTCTTGCCATGAAGGAGAAGAGGTTTGAAAGAGAAAGAGCATGAAAAACTACTAATTTCTATACCTTAAGCCTTTAATTTCTCCTCCTCTTTGCCTTCCTCTTGTGCGCCACTCTCTCTAGGGTTTTTCTTTGATTTTGGATAAAACTTGGTCAAGCTAAATGAGAGGGGAAGAAAGGTGCATCATATATATAGGTGGGAGGAAGAAATACTTTTCAAAAATTTTAATTTTACCCTTTGTTTTAGCTCCTTTTTGAGAACTTTCTTTTTTGTTATGAAATTTAGGTTCCTAATTTAGTAAAATGCCTTTAGAATAACTTGAATCAGAGCTAAAACATTCCCGAACGAATCCGTCAAAGTTTGGGCACACCGACGTTGGAAAACGTCCATCGAAGGGATTTCAGCTGTCTCGAGGCTTCCCATAATTTTCAAGGCTTCTGAGAACCCCAGAGAATTTAAAACTTTCACTTAAAAAGACATCCTATGTGAATTCCAAAATTTGCTTAAAATTACGAAAATACCATTACATTTCGTAAGATTTTCGTAAGAAATTGTTTCTTCATTCTAGCTCCATTTTTCTTTTCATTTGAGCTTGGAATTCTCATTTTTAGGAGTCTAGAATGCTTTCCAAATTTTTATGGACCTTAACTAATTCATTTCGGGGGACTTGCTTTTGTATCTAGTGAGTTTTGTTCATTTACGGAGAAACCTTACGTTATATTTCTCACATTTTCTTTCATTTTTAGAGAACCCAATATTACATTTTTTCTAATGTTCTTCCATTATATGTAGTGCCATTCTAGCCTTGGAACAAAGTAAAATACTCCCTAGGTCCATGGACCCCTCCAGGCCAAGACATATGCATTGTTTTGGACCCATGGACTTTGTTTTGTTTCTTTGATGAGAGGTGCATGTGGGAGGCTCCCTTGATGTCTTAGATACTTATACAAACTCTTAAACACCTTAAATTAAGGCTAGAAAGCTTTATACAAACCAAGGTACAAGTGAAACCCTAGGCTAGACATCTTACAAATCCATGGTTCTTTCTTGGATTTCTTTGCATATTCTTGTTTCCCACACTCTAAACCCTTGATTTTACTCTTGGTTTGGTTTAAAACTAACCCCTTTGGCTATCCTAGAAGTGGCTGAGCCATACATACATAAGAATAAGAAGAAACAAGCATGAAGAGCAATGGTTTCTACCTTGGTTTAAGCTTTTTCCAAGAGCCTTTTCCTTTGCTTTAACTCTCCTCTTGAAATTCGAACATCCCCCCTATATGTGGCTCAAAATAGAACCAAACACTTCAATAAAAACTATAAAAAGAAAGGTGAGAAGGAGGAGATTCAAGTTGCTAAAGGAAAGACCATGAAATTCCATCAATTTTCTTACCTTTCCATAGAGTTTTTCTTCCTCTTTTGTTCCCATCTTGTGTGCCTCACTTAGTTGGTCTCTCCTCTAGTTTAAGACAAAAACAAGGTCGACTAAAGGGAGAGGAGAAAAGGGGTGTGACATATGTAACACAATTATTCTATAACTCATCTCATATCATATGTAGGTTTATTTCCATGAAGCACCTTAAGAAAAAGTTATAGAAAAATACAATTAAATTGCATTACATCATGGATAAATTTTTTCATTCGATATTCCGTGGGCCATATGGACTCATCCATTTCATTCTCACATTTAATTTCATAAATAAAACTTATAACAAGCTCAAGAAGTGACCTAGAACTCGTGCAAATGGATGGTATACTAAAAAACATAGTGTTCAGCCTCGAGTAGGATTTCTAGATTCTGTGCTTAAACTTTGAAAAATCATAACTAATTCTAGAAAAATCAAAATCAAGCACAATATACCATTTTGGAAATATAAATATGCCTATTTTATGATAGAAATAAATACAGACCACAACAGAGGTTGCTAGCCACCGGAATTGATGAAACAGTACCATAGGTCGACTGTTATTACTGGTACTATCCTCCAACTTTAAAAATTCATATCTCTCTGTTCAGAGGTCTAATTGGGGTGATATTGGTGGGTATGGAAATCTTATCATGTATAATTTATGAATATAAAATTTCATGAGCATTGGACATCATTTGGCCTACAAATGACACAGCCCAAGTTTTTAACCATATGAATAGTGTCTGCATCAATTCAACAAAAAAAGGCCAACTTTAAAAATTCATAATTAATTCTACAGAGCTCCAAATAATCTGATCTTTGGCTCTCCAAAAAGTTATGGATAATATCTATATGTGTGCCAAAGTTCATGGGTAAATTCGTTCATTTGGTTAATCTTGATATTGGGTTGCAAAATGGCTCATTTTGTATCACCAAAGGGGTTCAAATGACCCATTTTGAGTTCTAAGGCAACCATGACCACTTGAGCACGTGGGAATGTACCAAAATGACCTTATAAACTTATCTTAAAGGTGCATAAATCCAGATCACATATGTCTAGTCTTGCCATTCCATACCCAAATCGTGCTATATCATATATATGGCATTAATTCTTATTCATATCACACATATATATATATAAGTGTTTACACATGTTCAAATGATTACATAACAATTCCATCATAGAATTACATCGTATGCCATGTGTATGGCTACAAAAGAGATAAAACTAAGAATTTTGATGTCAAACTCTCATCTCCCAACTTGGTGGCTTCCATTACCTTATTCATTTGGTCCACCTAGCATGTTAAGACATTGGAGAGGAGGAAATGAGATTCAAAGAATCCTAATAGTTCATCTCCCTTTCAATTACACATAAAGTATACAAAACAAGTCTTGAAAAATGTATGCATGAGCATGATGACATGTGTAATCACTCAAGAAGTATTCTTAACATTTGAACAAGTCACACAAAGCATACATAGACTTGTCAAGCAAGTAGATTGGCCTCACCTATTCTTTTATAGATTTTGGACTTGCCTTACCTACTTTTTCTAAGAGGTTTTGACTCAACCTTACTCTTGGGAGACTCTTTACTTTGTCTTAACCAATTTTAAGGGTTCTTGGCTTCATCACATCCAAGAAAATCCAAGCACACATACTAAGTATTATTTGAAAACATATTACAACATCATAATACCATAATACATATGCACATACTAGAACACTTTCCATAGTTTGAAACACACATACATACATCCAAAGAAAAGTTAAGCATACATTCATGCATGAGAGAAGGAGAAGTGAGCTACCTTGGTTGCAACCACACACTTTTCCTCTTGAAAATGCTCTCCCTTCCTTGGCCACACACACACACAAAGGTGTGTGATTGGTTTCTCTTGGTTTAAACACAATATATGGAAGCCAATTAAGTTTATGAAATTATTTCTAAAGCTATACATCTTCCTTAAACACTAGCTTGGTTTAATAGTGTAACATCCAATTCTCTGAAAACGAGAGAAAACGTGAGAAACATAACGTATGGTTTCTCTATCAAAGAATGAAATTCACTGGATACAAAAGGAAGTCTCACGAGATGATGTAGTTAAGGTCCTAAAAGATTTAGAAAGTATTCTAGACTCCTAAAAATGAGAATCCCAGGCTCAGATGGAAAGAAAAATAGAGCTAAAATAAAGAAACAATTTCTTATAAAAAGCTTACAAAATGTAATGGCATTTTTGTAATTTTGAGTGAATTTTGAAATTCACATAGAAGGGCTTTTTAAATTAAAATTTTGAGTTCCCTAGGATTCTCAAAGGCCCTAAAAACATGGGAAGGCCTGGGACAGCTAAAGCCCCTCCGGTGGACGTTTTTCAATGTCGGTGTGCTTGAACTTTGACGGATTCATTTGGGAAGGTTTCAGCTCTAATTTGAGTGGTTCTAAAGGAATTTTACTAAATTGGGAATATAAATTTCATAATAGAAAAGACGGTTCTAAAAAAGGAGCTAAAAAGAAGGAGAAACGAAAATACCAAGAACGAAGAGCAAAATGGAAATTTTTGAAAAGTGTAACTTCCTCCCACCTATATATATGATGCACCCTTCTTCTCCCTTCATGTTGCATGACCAAGTTCTACCCAAAATCAGAGGAAAACCTTAGGGAGAGTGGTGCACAAGAAGAAGGCAAAGAGGAGGAGAAATCAAAGGCTTAAGGTATGGAAATTAGTAGTTTTTCATGCTCTTTCTCTTCTAAACCTCTTCTCCTTCATTCTTCTTTATTTTCTATGATTATAATGAAGTATATGGATCTTTTTTAGAGGAGAAATTGAGGGGAAAATTTGGATTGAACACAAGATTCAGGTGAGAAAAAGTAAAAAAATAAGGTAATTTCTCTTCTTATGGCTGTCATCTTTGGTTCCCTCCTCCTCCATTTTGCCTAACATGAGAAAACCCTAGAAAGTGTATAGCTAGGGAGAGTTTTAAAATTATCTAAGCCCATTTTTGAGTCATATATGATGAATGAAAATGAGGGGAGGCCTTGGAAAAAATTTAGAGCTTATAAAAAGTGAGTTGGTACTTTAGGTTCCATATTATAACCTAAAGAAGCAACATGTAGTTAGGATCTTTGTTTTAATTATGTGATGACTCCAAGAGGCTTAGAAGGAGTCAAGAATCATATTTGAAAGGAAAGAATAGAGCCTAGAATTTATTTGAGGGGTGTTGCTTCATTAGGTGAATTTATAGATCATAATAGGGTTTATAGAATAATCTAGTGTCTAAGCAAGTTGTGTGACCTTAGAAATTATTTTATGAACCTAATTGGGTTCCATAAATTTTGTTTAGGCCAAGAGAAGTCTTCCTTACACTTTTGTGGTGTGTGGCCAAAGCAAGGGAGGGGATTTCAAGAGAAAAAGTGTGTGATTGTGTGTAAGGTAGCTCTCTCCACCTTCTCTCATGCATGGATGTGTGCTTAGCTTGTCTTAGAATGTATGTATGTGTATTTTCAAGCTATGAAAAGTATGCTAGCATGATTTTATATGCCATGATTTCATGATGACATATTATGTTTCATATGATGTTTTGATGTGTGTTGTAACACCCTAAAATTAATTAAGGTGTTAATTATGGATTTAGAGTAATTAAGAATAATTAATAGAGGATAATTGGGCAAGTTAGTGAATAGAAGTTTTGGAGGGATACATTATTAATATAGGTTTGAGAACTTACTTAGGATAGAAATTGCATCTAGGCCTAAATTAATGAAACATGATGAGAGGCTAATGGAGGCCCAATGAGCTAGGTGCAGACCCAACCCAATTTAATGTGATGGAGGCCCAAGATCCACCTTGTATAAACCCTTATAAGTGGCCCAATCACCCTTGTGCAGACCCAAACCCTTGAGCCCTTCAAATTAGGCCCAAAACCCATTAAACTTCAGCAACCCAATGTATAAAACTGGCCCAATGGAATTCTGCAGCCCAACAATTGAAAACTGGCCCAATAAGCAAAATCTGAAACCCAATTGGATTTGGACTTGGAGCAACCTATGACCCAGCTCCTTAACCCAACTTAAACCCACCTAAAACCCTAATGCTTCAGCCACTTTCCCCCTATTTGCTGAAACACAAAGAAAATTCGGAGGTTGAGAAGAAGGCTAGGGTTGGGAGCAAGAATCTCATATTTTCACACACTTAGAGCAAGATTCAGCCAAGGTAATAGTTATAGAACTTAACCCCCTCATCTTTTTCTTTAATTTGGTCCGATTAGTTTTTCATTTGGAGGATTTTCACCCTACCCAAAAATCTGAAATGTGGTTATTTGGGATTTTCTTGATGAAATTCGTAGGTTGAGGCTAGGGCTAACATTAGGTGAGTTTAAACCCCTCATTTTGATGCTTTCTTTGATGGTTTGAGACCCCCATAGCTTATTTATATTATGGGTATTAATTTGGTACGAATTTACTTAGGATTTTGGGTGAAACATTGAGAATTCTGGTGGGAGATACTTGAATCCAAATTTGGGATTTGTGGTGGCTGTTGCAATTGTCTGCAAGTGAGGTAACCGGGGTTTACATTAATTCCATGCATGTATCTGCTTTAATTTCATATTGGCTATATATGAATGATTTGAAATGTTGAATGAATTGGTTGGCTATCTGTTGTATCATGATTGGACCTTGTGAGTCCATGGTGGAGCTGTGGTGCGGCTGCCACCCGTGCATGTGCCACGATTGGGCACCGGGTTATGATCAAACCCCAGATGCACTGAGCCCTGGTTGTGCTCAACGGGGAGTGGGTGCCGTGGACAGGCCTCTCCCGGTGTTAATGGCCTTTAACATGTTAAATATATGATTGCTAGTATGGAATAGTAATCATGATAGCCTAATTGCTTCATTTACTGATATTACTAATATGATTTTGAATGTTGATCTTGACATATGCATATATGTTGATTAAACTGGATTATATGATGGAATTGTCTTGGTTACTGAGATGTGTATCTCACCCCGTGTTATGGGATCAATATTTCAGGTGAAGGTTCTTCGGGTAAGGATAAGGGCAAGAAAGTGGATGAACATCCATGAGCTGAGGCCTAGTGTGGGAAGCTTCACTTGGTTTGAGTGTAATAGGGTAGATGCTAATTTTTGCTAAGTTCTGTATAGCATCATCATGTATCTGTATTGCCAAGTGTAGGCTTGCACATTTGATTTCAGAGGATGTATGTATGGAGGGGTTAGACCTCATTTTAATTTAGTAATTGTTGTATGGATTCATGATATCTGCTGTAATTTATATTGACCTATAATATGGCTTATCAATGGAAATGTAACCCTTGAGATATTGATATGAACCCCTAATGTATGGCACCCCCATTTATTGAGTATTAAAGGATAGCTGCTGGTAATTCATGTATATTCTGTTGTTGCTACTTTATAAACTTGCTGATAGAGGGTAATTAGAGAATGGAAATGGGCATATAAGTTTTGAATTGGTAATGGAAGCATAGCTAAGTAAATAAGGTAGATAAATGCCACTTGAGCCATATAAAATGAGGGGAAGTGACCTTAGAGTGTCCCTAAGAAGAGAAATGGAGTGTAGGGGGCGAAATATAGTGAAAACAGTGACAGAAGGGAATCACGCCGCGACCAGGAAGGCTTTGCCGCGGCCTAGGAAGTGACAGTGGCGAGGGACGCCGCGGATTGAGAAATCTCGTCGCGGCACGGAGTGAAAATAATCGCCCAGGGGGTGACAGAACGTAACCTCGCCGCGGCACAAGAAGTCTCGTCGCGGCGCGAGTCGAGGAAATTAATTAGGGAGGTTACAGTAGCAAAACTCGCCGCGGCGCCATATAGGTTGGCTGCGGTGCAGGTCCAACTCGCCGCGGCGAAAGTTAGGAAAATTCCCGAGAGCAACTTGGCCGCGGTGCAATGTTAAAAACTTGGTTTTCGAGTCTAGAACCCAACTTAGCCGTGGCGGAAAGGTTCCAGGCCGCGGCGCAGGTCCCCAAACTCCCATATTTGACTTAGAAACCCTAATTTCAGTAAGGCTAATGTTAGGGAATAGCATGAGTACATTGGTGGGATGTTTTTGTGGGTTGGAATTGATTAATGGATGAATCATAAACCTTTAATGATGGTATAAACCCTTTTACGCATGTTCCCGTTATGGTGGTTAGTTGATGACCCTAATAGTATCAAGGTTTAAATTTTTCCTATATTTTCTTAATGTAACTAATTGCAATGACTCCAAATCTTGATCATTATTTATTAATAGCATGTTTAACCTTAATTATTGAGATTAGAAAATAGGGTTGTCACATGTGTTTGGGTTTGCTTGAGTGTGGTGAGGCTAAGAACCCTTAGCCATGGTGAGGATGAGCCAAGAACCCTTAAGATTGGTTAAGACAAAGCAAAGAGTCTCCCAAAAGCAAAGTGGGCTCCTAAGAGCATGGTTCAGTCTAAGAATACATTAAAAAATTAGTGAGGCAAGTCCAATATCTACAAGAAATTAGATGAGTCTAATCCACTTACTTGGCAAGCCTTTGTATGCTATGTATGACATTTTCAAATAATGAAAATGCTTCTTGAATGTTTGCACATGTCAACATGATCATACATACATTTATGAGACTTGTTTGCACCTATTATGTATGATTGAAATGGAGATGAGCTATTGGGATTCTTTGAATCTCATCCCCTCCTCTCCAATGATCTCACATGCTAGGTGGACCAAGTGGATAAGATAATGGAAGCCAACCACCTTGAAGAGAAGAGTTTAACACCAACATGCTTAGTCTTTGCTTTTTAAAACCATAATGATGTTAAATGTTGTAACCGCTTGATGTATATGGTCTATAACCTCTTAGACATGTGTAATTATGATATTATGCTATGTATGAATGAGAGAATATGTTTTATAGTCATTAGAATGTGAAATGGATATATGGTGGTAAATTAGCTTCATTGGTGGTTTGATAGAATTATGCATATGTGCGGATGAAATGGTCAAAATGAGATGTATGGAATTTGGGACCATTTGGGCAGCTTACACAAGTCTTAATCATGCTTTTAGACTTGCCTAAAAGGTACCAAACCCTAGGGAAAGCCATTTGGTTACTTTGATACCTCAAATGGAGCCAAAATTGACTATAATAGAACCCTATATCACTTTTTAGCCAAATGAGCTCTTCTTGATCTGAGATTTGACATGCAATTAGAGAATGTTGAGATATTTTTGGAAAGATAAAGAACATAATTTTTTGAGGTCTATGGAATATTTGATAAATTTCCAAAGTTGGCAAATTTTCTAATTTTGGTCTGTTGTACTATTCATTTGGTCCAAAAATGAAATATATGACACAGGCTTAAACGATGTCTAATTGCAATGAAATTTTATACAAAGAAACTAGACATTCACAGTGACTTATGCCAATTAGAAGTACCTCATTTGGAGGTCTAGAGAGGGAGATATGAATTTTTAAAAAGTCTATTCAGTATCAGGAGCTTCACCCGACCTCAGTTATTGTTTTATTGAATTTCGGGGTCTAGGCATGCCTAAGCTGGTCTGAAAATATTTTTTCCCTCTAGCTAACATCCACATCTTTTCAGATTGGTACCATTTGCATGGATTGGATATTTTTAGAATTATTTAAACATTTTTTAAATTTGCTACAGAAATTTGTGATAGCACCAGTGAACAGTTGACCTTTAGACATTTTGGGATGTCAAACATCCTCTGTAATAGAAGTTATGGTCTGGACATATTTTTAGTGTGATATTCGTAGCTTTCCATATTACTAAGAATGCATAATTTCAATTTTTCTAGAATTAGTTATGATTTTCCAAAATTTGGTCAGAAAAGAGCTAAATCTGGCCGAAAATGGATATGAATATTTCATGCGTCCCTTCGTGATTCTTGAGGTGTAGGCCACTTTTAATGATGCAAATGAGTTGTATTAATGTAATTAAATATGGGGATATGATATTTGAGCTCATATGGTCCACGTGACACTGAATGAAATTTTTATACGTGATGTAACGCTAAGAAGTGTATTAAAACAATGTCATTTTCTTGCCTCTTGTATGAATTGCTTGATGTGAGGCATAGATATAGTATAAAATGAGGTAGAAATATATGGTGTTGCAAATAGCCCTTTTATATTCCCTAAATGCACCTAATGATGCAATATCCATCATATGAGTTTACTTTGTTTTCTTAACCCCTCTAGGTCGAGCCTATGCACCTTCTTCGCCTCTATAGAGTTTGCTTTATTTTCTTAATGAAAGATGCATATGAGGAGTCTTCTAGTGATCTTAGGGGCTCATTTAAACTTTCATTTAGGCCAAGGAATTATGGTATCAAATCAGATTTTACAAGGAACACTAGAAATCCTAGATTTGCTATCTTGAATTTCCATGGTTGTTTGCTAATTCCCTTTACATATTTTTATTTTTTACACTCAATTTCCTAAGATTCACCCTTGGCTCTACCCAAAATCCAAGCCCTCTTGTAGCTTCTTATGTTGGACATATGAAGGAGAGAAGAGGAGAAGGAGTAGCTACCATAGGAAGGAAGATTTACCTTGTTTTTCCTTGATTTCTTGGTCGTTTCTTCCTTTCTTTGACCTCTTCTCTTTAAATATGAAATTTTCCCTCTATTCTTTCCTCAAAATAAATTCAAAATCTTTAATAAAACCATAGGAAGGAAGGGGAAATGGAGAAGAAGAGGTTTACTAAAGAGAAAACATGAAAAAAATCAAGAAATTCCATACCTTTTGCCTTGTTTTCCTCCTTCTCTTCTTCTCTTTCTTATGCGCCTCACTCTTAGGGTTCTTCCTCTGATTTAGGGTAGAAACTAAATGAGCTAAATGAGTGAGGAGGTGGGGCAACATATATAGGTAGGTTTAAGAAACACTTTTCAAAAATCTTAATTTTGCCCTTTTGTTTTGACATTTTTGTTTGTGGTTCGTTTTAGCTCCTTTTTTAGAACCATTTTTTTCATTATGAAATTTAGGTTTCAAATTTAATAAAATACCTTTGGAATCACTCAAATTAGAGATAAAACATTCCCAAATAATTCTGTCAAAGTTTGGGTCAACTGACGTTGGAAAACGTCTACCGGAGGGTTTTAACTGTCCCGGGGCTTCCCATAATTTTCAAAGCCTCTGAGAACCTCGAAGAACTCAAATTTTCATTTAAAAAGCCCTATTATAAAAATTTAAAAATTTACTAAAAAATATGACAATGCCATTATATTACATTAACCTTTCATTTAAATTTGTTTTTCCATTCTAGCTTCATTTTTCTTTCCGTCTGAGCCTGAGATTCTTATTTGTAAGAGTCTAGAATACTACTTAAATTTTTTGGGACCTTGACTAATTCATTTTGGGGGACTTCCTTTTGCTCTCAGTGAATTTTTTATGTTTACGGAGAAACTATACGTTACATTTCTCACGTTTTCTTTCATTTTCAAAGAATCAAATATTACAACATATAAGGAGAAAGGTCACTTAATGGACTTTTAAAAAATTTTCATTTTGTCTACTTTTCTTGGCTTTTTCATTTTAGGCTCATTTCAACTCTTTTTCAAGAATCAACTTTTCTATAATAAAATTTAAGTTCTTTAACTTATAAAATGTCATTGGAATCACTCAATTTAGATCTAAAACCTTCCCTAATGAATTGGTCAAAGTTAGGGTCAACTAATGTTGTAAAATGTCAACCAGAGGGGCTTTAATTATTTTGGGGGTTCCTATAGTTTTAAAGCTTCTGGAAACCTTAGGAAACTCATTTTTCCTTATTTAAAAATTCCCCCTTTGTGTTTTTTAAAAAGTACCTAAAATTACGAAAATGCCACTACCACATCATTAAATTTTATTTGGTTATTTTGGCTATATTTTCAGGTCATCTCTAGCCTTAGATTCTTCTTATTTGAGATCTAGATTATTGCTCTAATTTTTTTGGATCTCAAATCATTCTATCTAGGAGACTTCTTTTTATATCTAGTGCATTTCATACGTTTATGAAGAAACCAAGCATTATGTTTCTCACATTTTATGGAGGAACTAGTTGTTGTATATGTTTGAAAGGTTAAAGAGCTTTTGAAATTCTTGGAATCTCACTCTTCCCCAATAAATGTCTAACCATATCTAGGTGAGCCAAGTGGTTCAAAAAATAGAGGCCAAAAACCTTGAAGACCAAGACTTTGACAAAGGAGTAGTTATTTAGCCATTTTGATGACATATTGATGTCAAGATATGTAAATACATGATGTATATATGATGTAGATCATTGAACATGTCCAAATATGTATAATGATGATGTATGTACTAATTTTGGAACCATATGAATGAATATGTAAGTTTTTGCCACTAAGGAACCTTTATGTGCATGTGTATAATTGCAAGTGACATGGTGAATATTAGCTCCATGATGATTTGAACCCATTGGCATGCTTCCATAGGCTGTAAATGTTTTTTTAGGTGTGCCCAAGTGGCTATGGAATGGTAAGAAGGTGATTTGGTGCATGTTGAACCCATTTTAGACTTTAAAAGTGACCAATGTTTAAGCTGAACCAAAGTTTGACCAAATGGATAAGTTTTTGCATGAACTTTGGCCAACAAGTAGGTCTCTTATAGAGCCTTTCATAGAGCTAAAGAGCACCAAATTTGGAGCTCTAGAGAATTTATTATGATTTTTTAAAGTTGAAAAAATTTTGCAAAAATGGTAACAGCACTGTTCACATGGTCAGTTTCTTCCTCCATGTCATCCAAAGGGCAAATGATATCTAATGCTCATGAAATTTTACAAGAATAAAATAGATATGATAAGCTTTATGTAGCACTTAAGAGCACTCTAATTTGAGGTCTGTAAAGGGAGAACCGAATTTTTAAAGTTGTATGATAGTACTAATAATGCAGGTCAACCTTGGTACTGTTCCATTAATTTTTATAGGTCAAAATGCCATTTTCTTGATTTCAATTTATTTTTAATCATTAGTAGACCTTAGAGATTTCTAGAATGGTATGGTTTGCTTGATTTTGATTTTCTTAAAATTAGTTATAAATTTTCAAAGTTCATGTTAGAAACTTGTGACAACAAACCAAAAGCCATTTTTGGCTTTTGGTGCTCCCTAGTTCCAAACTCGAGAGTAAACTTTTGATTTTGCGGAGTTTTATTCCAAATCAGTGGTTTATGAGATAAGTTATGATGCTTATGACTTAAATGAGTATATAATGCTTAAATAATATGGTATGGGGTATATAAACTTATAATATTACAAAGATGGTCACATGTGTATCTATTATCAACTTGTGACCTAGTATTTATGAGATTGTTTGCTCAAATGATTTTAATAAAGAACACAGTTGTTCTTTATTTAAATCATAATGCTCTACAAAGCAAACTTTAGCTATTATTTCTTTAAATCATAAAAAACAATTGCAATATATCAGACAAGTTGATAATGTATTTGGTTAAGGTTAATAACTCAACATATCCAAAAGATGTGCAGTTTACCTTTAGAGAAAAAGATTTCAAAAATCTTATATAAGATAATGTAGTATGTATAATTCAGCTAAAAGGAAGATAGGTAAAATAAAGGAGAGATATAATGAAACATATTTCACTAAATTTATTTTTCACTTGTGATTTCCAAAAGAATGGTGATCTATTCATGTGATAATCTAGTAGATTTATTTACCAAGGCATTACCAACTACCACATTTGAGAAGTAAGTGTATGGTATTAATAGTGGGCTCATATTAAAAGGAGAAAATTAAGAAAGTTTGTTCTTCAAACATGCACACATGGGAAGTTTAACTTAAAACTTTATTTTTATCTCTCTCTATATTTAATCCATGGGAAACTTTTGCAAGAGTTGTTTAACAAAATAAAAAAGAGGAGATTGTGGAAATAAAAATTCCTTAGATGATGAAAAATTAAAGCATAGTGTTCAGATGGGCAAAAATGTCAAGCTTCCTTGATGAAAGGCTAAGATAATAAGAATGAGCCAAAAGCATGTTCAAAAAGAATTATTAGTTGAATGGACCAAAATGGTTTTTAGATTATATAACAACAACAATAACAATAACATGAGGCTTAACAATGATGGGCCAAAAAGTTTATCAAGAAAAAAGGGTACATTTTAAGATACTAGGCTAAAATTAAAAAAAGAAAAGGTGTAGGCTCATTTCACATGTTCACTAAAGGATTGACTTTTGGCTCTTTACCATTTATGTAATAACCACCAAACATTACCCAAGAAATAAAACAAAAATATTACAAGGTGGTAGGTAGTTGAAAAGAATTTCAGGAATAATATACCTTAAAATGTATTTAAAGTACAAGCATTTAACATAAAAAGAGAAAGATTAGAAAAGGGCATTATACATATGTCTTATCCTCAACAAGAAACATTTATTGCACCATAAAGAGGGCAAATCAAATACATTTGAAGAAGACTCTTCCTCCCATATTGTTACCTTAAGCTTTTTATGAAGAAAGAAAGAGAACTGAAGCCATTGAAGAGGGAAGCTTTAGCATTTAAAAAGTCAGAGGCTTTAGTTGATGATTAAGGAAGATGCAATGTTCATAACATTTAACGAAGCTAATTTTGAATTGTTGGAAACAAGATGTGAATATTTTTTAGTAACAACGATATCAAATGATTAAATATTTAAGAGTTTCATGGATTAAGGTTGAAGGTAGAAAAACACACATTTCACTCTAGACAGATATTACTCTTCACTTACCAATCTGCTAAGGTTTACTATACATCAATACTTTAATTAAGATTTTAACAATTGTTAAGCTCTAAGTGAGCTACCTAAAGTGTCATGTGTGGGCTTGTGTTACATTTGCATATATTCAACTTTTTATATTTCATTTTGGATGCTAAGAACCTATAATAATCCTAACATTTTAAGTGAGATAGTAAAAGTCTAAATGATTGATTCTATTCTCAGGTTGCCTTGTAATAAGGTAATAAAACTTAAGTAAGTGATCCCAAGAAGTGAGGTTATCTTGGTTTTAAACTATAAAACACAAGAGTGTGATTCTTAGAGGTTTCCTTGTGATTAAGAAGTAAAAATGCAGTGGTTGATCCTCAAGAGAGGGTTGTCTAGTTGTACATTAGGTAATTTCCCTAATGAATATATGATTTTCTTTCTTCATGCTTAGGGACTCGATGCAAGACCAATTTGATCTAAGCTAAGATAAATATCAATGTTCTCTTATCCTTTCTCTCACTCTTAGTTTGTTATCTTATGCATCACTAAAAAAGCTTTATTTCATTTCACTAATGCACATTTATTTTTAGGAAGTATAGTTTCACATAATCTTATAGAAACATAAAGGTTTTTCTGAAAGTTTTAAATTGAAAATTTTATAAAAAGATCAATTCACCCCCTTTTAATCTCTTCTAGATTAACATGAATCACACCCACTGTAGTAAGTGTTAAAAATATGAATATACTTCTCTTTCCTTATGGAAAATAAGTTGGAGTATAGCTTATGCGTATGTAGAGTTGAGAAGAAGTAAACAAGTAAGTGGTGTAAATGAGTAAGTGTGTGGTTAGTGGCAAGTGTACTAATATTGTAATACCTTAGCTACTTTAGCCTTTTCATCCTATTACCAAGGCTTAGTTTATACACTTTACATAAAGAGCAATATTTTTAATAGCATTATTTTGTGTTATGTATGGCCCAAAAATTTCATTTCATACTTTGTGGACTGCATGAACTCATCCATATCATTTTCTACCCATATTACATCCATACAAGTTATAAATATCATCATTCATCTCATATATCTCGAGCCAGGAACTATACATTATGTAAACAAGACTTTGGCCTCAGGTTCACTATTCCAGTTTACTGATATGAAATTTGGAAAATCATAATTAATTCTAAAAAAATAAAAATCAAGTAAACTATACCATTCTAGAAATTTGTGGATGTTTATAATGGCTAAAAATAATTCCAAATCATGTAGATATCAATTGGACTGACAAAAATAATAGAATAGTACCAAAGGTCTATCTGCATTACTAGTACTGTCCTAACTTTAAAATTTTGGTTCTTCCTGTAGAAAGCTCCAAATTAGGTGATCTTGGTGGATATGGAAATTTTATAGTGTCTAGTTTATTCTTGTAAAATTTCATGAGCATTGGATATCATTTGGCCCATGTGTGACATAGAAATATGAACTGACCATATTAACAGTGCTATTACCATATCAGCAGAATTTTTTCAACTTTGAAAGATCATAATAAATTCTATAGAGCTCCAAATTGAGTGATCTTTAGCTCCGTGAAAATATCTCGATGAGACCTATATTAATGCCAAATTTCATAAGAAAATTCATCCATTTGGTCAGTTTGAGATTAAGCTCAAGATTTGGTCACTTTTAACACTATAATTAGGTTAAAGAGGTACCAAATGATCTTCTTAATATACCATAGCCACTTGAGCATGTCCCATAGCACAAAAATAGCCTAGGGAAGCATCTCAAATGGTTTGAAATATCATGGAGCTCAAACTCACCATGTCACTTGTATCTTTACACATATACATACTAGTATATAGATGGCAAAATCCCACATTTCCATACATCTAGCTCTAAGATTCATACATACATCATATATATATACATTCAAACTTGTTCAAATGGTTACATCTTATATATACTAAGGCTTGGTTTATACATACATCTAATGCATCTTAATTGGAATTTTTTCATATAATTGTTTCTCACAATCCAAAACCTATGTTTCTCTCTTGCTAGGACTAGAATTCATTCTCTCTTGGCTGGGCTCTAAGTGGGACAAAACACACCCAAGGAGAATGAACAAAGAAGTGCAAGAAAAGGATGAAAGTTGCCTTGATTCTAGGCTTGTTTCAAGAGCTCTTTCACTTGGTGTAATCCTCTCCTTTAAACTCTATCTTCCTCCTTCTGAATTAGACCCAAAACAACCCCAATTCATTCATGGAAATCATAGAAAGAAAGAGGAGAAGGAGGAGAATAAGGTTTGTAAAGGAAGAACCATGAAATTCTAAGATTTTCTCACCTTTTTTCTTGACTTTCTTCTTCTTCTTTCCTCTCCTTCATGTGCACCCTTGAAACTCTCTCTCAATTCTACTTAAACGAACAATACATCAGTGGAAAGAAAGAAGCAAGTGGCTGGAGATTTTTAAGAGGTAAAAAGGTAAAGTTAACATACTTTTTCACTTTTTATTTTAGTCTCTAAATAATGGTTTCTCCATTTGGTCTCAATTCAACTCCTTTTTGAAATATGTCTTTTCCATCATAAGATTGAGGCTCTCTAACTTATAAAATGCCTTTGATTTCACCAAAATTAAGTTTGAAACCATTCCAAACTATTCAGTCAAATTTTTGGTCAACCAACGGCCAAAATCACTCACAGGAGCGGTTTCAACTATTCTGGGGGTTTTTATGGTCTTCACTGTCTCTGAAAACTTTGGAAAGCTCAAATTTTTCATTTAAAAAGCCCTCCTATAAGTTTTCTAAAATTTCCAAAAATTACAAAAATGCCCTAATTTTCTTTCACAAACATTTCTAGTTCATCTGGTTCTGTTTTCAAGGCACCTCTTGTAATATCTAATCCGTCAAAACTATAAGAAAACGAAATTCACCGGATACAAAAGGAAGTCCCTCAAATAGAGTAAATTAAGATTCAATAAAATTAAAATAATATTCTAGACCTTAAATAATGATGAGTCAAGGCCAGAGCCCTAAAATTGGGGCCAAAATAGATGAAAAAAAAAGATTAGAAAAAGGTCCCGAAGAGTCTCCAAGGTTAAGTATGAAGCCAGGGACTAAAATGCAAAGAAAAGGCATTTGTTGGGCAAAATGTATAGATTGCCTGAAAGTTCAGGAAACCCTAGTTTCACCCTATATTCGTGGCTTTAGGCACGAATATCAAAAAATCAGGCAGGAATCTCAGAAATCCATGACCCACGATTAAAACTCCGTTTGATAAGACAGGTCCAATGACACCACGTTATCCGGATGGCCAGGCGGGATCCAGTCTGAGATTCGGTTAGCCCGATCAGTAGCGATGAGTAAAATAAAAAAAGGAAATTGTAACAACTATAGAAATAGTAAAGGGCTAAGAAACCCTGAAGGAGTTTTGGAGACTAAACTGTAATAAATAAAAATTTTAGAGCACAATCATAATACAGAACGGTGAAAATTACACCTAAAGACCCAGATGTCCGATTGACACCGAAATTTATGAGGATCGAGCTTGAAGGCCCCTAATCCATGTTTGAGGCTCAATATGGCCAAAAAGTAGAGGAAACAATATTTATAAATTTTAAAAAGTCTAAAGGTACGTATTGTACTGTAAAACCTTAATCGAGCCCAGACACCAATTTTTAGATTGTTGTAAGGCCCAATAGCCGATTCTAAAGGCCCAATAAGAGAAAAGAAGATATAATTAGGGCTTTAGAGAAGATGATACCCAAATGTAAATATAAAATAAAAAGGAATGAAGAAAATGATTTTAGTTAGTTTAAAGAATTAATCATGGTTAGGTTAAAAATTAACCATGATTGAGTTAAAAACTGACCATGGTTCAGTTAAGAAAATTAACCATGGTTACTAAACATAACTTAAGGGCTAAGAATAGGCATCCAAGTATGTGGCCAAGGAATTTTGGAAGAAGATATTTAGTCATAAAATTAGAAAATCAAAAGAAAAAAGGATTGGAAGGCTAAGATTTGATCTTGAAAAGGTTGATCTAAGGGTCTAAATTTGGTATGACCATTTAACTTTATTTAAGTTTATCTCCTTCACCTCCATTCCACCATTTTCATGCCACACAGAAAGGAGAAGGAGAGAAAAACGTGAAGAGAGAGGGGGAGGGAGAAAAAGTGGAAGAAGAAGTGAAATCAAGCAAAATTACCACCATTCTTCACCAAATTTCTTCATTTTCTTCATCCTCCAACCATTTTCTCCAAAGGGTAGCTGCATCTTTATCTTTTCTTCAAGTTTGAATGTAGCTCTAAGTGGGAAAAGAAGGAATTTTAGTGTGAGAAAAGACAAGGAAGCAAGGATTAAGCTTAAAGAGTAAGTTTTCTCCACCTCGCACTTGAAAATCACATGGTTTAAGTTAGTTTTGTTAAACCCTAGCTATGAGTCACTTTTAGACAGCATATGGATCATTAGAAATGGATTTTATATGTTGAATATGAAGGCCTAGGAATGGAGTTTATATATTGACTATGGAAGCCATATGAGCTTATCCATTTTTGTTGTGTGCTAGAACTTCGAAAAACATAAAGATTGAAATTTTTGGGAAAATAGAAATGTTAGGGAGATGCTATCTGAATTTTCCCAAACTTTTTATGGTGTTTTCTTAATATTTTAAAGTCATTTATACCAAATTTCAAGTCCTAAAACATGAAGAAAGAAGCTATGGAATTTTTAGAACCAAAGAAACTCACTTTTGGGCCTAAAATGGACCTAGGTTATGTTATGACCAAAACGTGTTGTTAAGGGTGTAATTTGATAATTTTATCATTCTAATGGATTCAAAAGGGTGTATTTAGCTAAGAATACCTATGGAAAAGCCCCCAAAAATCATGGAGTAAAATTTTTAAATTTTGGCCAAGAAATGCATACTATTTGGCCATAATGGATTGGAAGGGAAGGAGTTAGATTTTTCCAATTCCAATGGTTCTAATGAGTTTAAAAGGGTCATAATACTTTAGAAGTTAAAGTTTATGTATTGATTGTAATGAATTATCATTATGATTATAGGGTTTGATATTTGTTTGAGAATTCCCAAAGCAAGTAAATCGAGTTCCAAGGATTGAGGAGCAAAGATTGCTAAAGTAGAAGTTTTATTTTCTCTTTCTTTAAGCTTGTATGTTTGTATAATGATAAGTGTTATGCTATATCAAGTTGTCATTTATGCTATAAGATGAGACATGTATGCTTAGATTGTGCTTGGCCTTGTATGAAATTCCTTGTATTGCTATATGGTATGTGGCATCTTGATTGGCATTATTTTATGTACTTACATGCTTACTTGTAAATGAGATTGGTTTACTACTACTGAGATTTCATAATCTCACCCTAAATATAACCCATGCTAGGTCCGAGTTCAAGCAAAGAAAAGCAAAGGGTGTGGAGATATAAATGAAGGACCTTACTTTTATGCATCACATTTTGTCATGTAATTAAATATCTTTGGATTATGGTATGTATGAGTTGTGTTATAATGATGCATGATAACAGGGAATGTAATAGAAAGCCATGTATATACCCAACCCTGAAGTAAAAAAATAAAATTTTTATCAGTTCAGGTTTTCATTTATTCCTCTAAGTTCTATATGAGGTATTTGTAGTAGGAAAAGCGTTATATGGTCAGGTATATCACCTCTGGTCTTAGATCCTTCTTATTTAAGGTCCAAATTATTAATCTAATTTTATTGGACCTTAAATCATTCTATCTAGGGGACTTTCTTTTATATTCGGTGTATTTCATACGTTTATAGAGAAAACCAGGCATTATAAATATGAGTGTATGCCAAAGTAATGTTCAAGTGTGAGTGGGAAGTACCACATTCATAGAAAATTGAATAATTGAAGACTATATGAGTGGATTGACCTATAGACCTAATACCTTCAGATTTTAGGTTAAGAAGTGATGTCAAATTCATGAGTATAGTTTATGAGTAAAATCAAAATGAGCTAATGTATGAAAATTACAGGTATATGGCAGAATTGGTTTTCAGTTTAAATATATGAGACTAGGAAATATCTTTGTGTAAAGTCTAAGAAAGGAACTTGAAAATACACCTATAAGGGGATGAATAGGTGTTTGTGCCAAAATGTTAACAAAATTGAAAATTAAATTTATTAATCAAATATTTAGAATGATTAAATATGAATGATAGCTTAAAATGAAGTTATAGTGAAGTATGCAAGTAACATTTAATTGGAACTTAAAATAGTCAAATGGAACTTCATCATAGATAAACTAAAGAGAGATAGGGAAAAGAATATAACACCAATAATTATTTTAGTTTAGAACTTTGTCCTACATCTAGGCCCCTTAAAATCCAAGAGATTTTCTTCAACTATAACAAAGTACACAAGGGATGGTTTACATGGTGCTCCTAAACAACACTTAAGGTTTATACTCACCTAAAACTCAATTGGGCTTTCTTATAGCTCACCCTCAACTAACTTTCATCTTATTAGGAAAGATTTGCAAGCTCTAGAATGAATTATAAGACCTTTATAACAATGGGGTTACACACAAGCTCACAACTAAGCTCTCACAAGCTAAATAAACTGAAGGCTAAGTATAGAGAAATAAGTATAGAGCATACAATAGCTTTGAATTTTTATATGCGAGTTCTTGCTGTCTTCTATTATCCTTATTCTTATTTTATAGTGGCTTTTGAAAGTTAGGCATTTGGACCTATTATTGCTTCTTCTTGATTCTAGTTTATAGGGTAAATGACTCAATAACAAGCAGAGTATATCTTCTAATTTGCACCAAGACTTTTCCTTTATTCTTCCTCTTGTAAAAAAGAGCATCACTAGCCATTAGGTATTAATTATAGTCTTTGTACTTGATTGTTTCTTCATTGATAGAATGATCACCAAAGGCATTGTATAAGACAAGGAAATAAAGTATGATGGCAACAAGCTTTGCCTCATGTTAATAGATAGATAGTTTCCTTTTTTATTTTTTACAATTTGATTATTGCTTAAAGATGTTGGGGACATACTTAAATATTGGATTTCCTTTTCTTTATTTATTAGTGTAATCAAATTTATAATACTAATAAGTATATATACAGAAATAATATTTGAATAATACGACTTTAATTTAATTTCATTCCTTAAATATAATTTTCTTTTAAACTATGCAATAGGCAACAATATTATATCACATTAAAATAACTTAATGCTTTATTTTCAAATAAATTAGTTTTTTTATCATCAAAATTCATGGTGAAATCATTTGGGTCAACAATCTCCCTTTTTTATATGATGACAAAACTCTATGGTTCAAAGCCTTTAAAACATTAAGTATTTTAGTTTAACTAAAGTAAAGAGGTTAAGAAAATATTTCCTTACATATACTCTCTCGTAGTCTGTGCTTGTTGATATGATTTATTTGCTTACTTCCTTTCACTAAATGAATATTTGAACAATGATATCACAACGGTAAAAACAATAGAATAATATAAACATGTTGTAATTGACTAGAAGAATTTCTAGTTGAACTAGAACATAAAGCATTTAGTTCTATATCAGCTACAACAATAACTTATCGGGTTGGAACCACTAAGTTCTCCCCTTTTTTTAGTAACAAAAAGCAACTAATGGATGAATATAAAAATCATTTAGTCACAAGAGCAGAGATATCCAGAAGTTGCAATGGATATAATAACCAAAACAATCAACAAACGATTCTAACATTTTAATAACATGAGTACATATGCAAGCATAAACCAAAATGTAATAAGTAATAAGTGAAACAAGAAAGTAAATAGATAGGAGCCATCATAAGCAAGTCAAAACAATAAAAAAGCCAAAGATAAGCCTTTAACATGGCTTGAAGCTTGGAGGGAAGATAGTAACATTCATAATGCCTATGCTTGCATTAATTTGATCCAACTGGTGAGAGGCCTATCCAATTATAGTGGTAACATCTTTCTTAAGACCATCTAGGGCTTTAACTTGCCCTTCTTAAGGACTGCTACTTTTACTTTTAGATCAGCTATTGTAGTGTAAAGATTCTAGATCATATTCTCAATCACACTAGACACAAGGGTTGGTTCATCTTAAGGAGGGGTAATAGAAGGTGGAGGAGTGGGAAAGTTGTCAATTTCAAATCAAAACAACAACTTTCTCCTTAGTCTTACGACACTATGTTTTGCTTATCCTTGGTCAACTTATTTGGCTTTTATGCCTCAATTTGCAGTTAACTAGAACTTTAAAATACACATACATTAAGAAACAAAAACATAATGACATTTTGTATAAAAAAAAATGCACAATTTACTCACCAATGTAGTCACAGTAGTTATGGAATAAGATTACTCATAACTTTTTCTTTTTTGAGAGATTTGTACCTATCTTCAAGGAAAGGTTCAATATAGATTTCAACCAATTCATATTCAATTTAGATGTAGCTAACCTTTACATCACCTCTTTGCATATAATCCCTTATAAAATGATGCTCGATCTTTAAGTGCCTTGTTCTTGAATGATGTATCAAATTTTTTGTAAGGAAAATTGCACTAGTGTTGTCATAAAAGATTGGAATGTGCTCATAAATTAGAGAGAAGTTTTCTAGTTGTTGCTTTATATATAGAAGTTGAGTGTAGTAACGACCAATAGCCATTTATTATATTTTTATAGTGGAGAGGGCTACTAAGCTTTGTTTCTTGCTATTCCAAGATACTAAGGCGTGACTAGGGAATTGG
Source organism: Erythrophleum fordii (assembly GCA_032878935.1). NCBI lineage: Eukaryota > Viridiplantae > Streptophyta > Magnoliopsida > Fabales > Fabaceae > Erythrophleum > Erythrophleum fordii. The sequence goes on from JAVQMF010000038.1 coordinate 18,187,458, forward strand.
TGAGTGCCACTAATACTTGTTCTATCTATGTTGTTATCTACAAAGTCAACATCTACATAGACTACTTGCTTAAAGTTATTATTCCTTGGATACCATAAACTAAAAGTTTATGTTTTAAATAAGTATGCAATTTTTTTTTTAGGTGAAACAAATGAGGCCTAAGCTAGAACTAAGAAACTAAGAAACTAAAAAGAGATGGAGCTTAAAGGCTTCAACAACATTAATATTCAAAATATGAATTAGCATGGACCTTTTAACTCCAACTAGTTAACTTCATGTTTAGCTATAAGATCAGTAGTTTGATTGGCTTTATGACTAATATGCTATAACACCATAATCCTATAACTCATCTCATACCATTTATAGGTTCAATTTCATGAACCACATAAATTCTCAAGGAAAAGTCATTAAAAAATACAATTAAATTATGTTGCATCATGCATAAGTTTTTCATTCGATGTCTTGTGGACCATATGAGGTCATCCATCTCATTCTCATGTTTAATTACATAAATACAACTCATAACCATTCCAAGAATTCACCAATTTGGAAAGCTATAGATGTTAACTAGAGGAAACAAAAAAGTCCAAATCATTTTAGTAGCCTTCAGACCACGAAAACAGATGGAACAACAACAAAGGTTGAGTGGCTTCCCTGATGTTGACATAAAACTTCAGAAAGTTATTTCTCCCTTTACAGACCTCCAATTGAGGTACTTCTAGTGGTTATAGGTCACCATGGATGTCTAGTTTATGCCTATAAAATTTCATGATAATTGGACACCATTTGCCCTATGAATGTGATGATCGTGTCGAGCAATCTCAAATAAAACTAGGTAGCAAAATAAGTTTGTAGATAATGGTGCAACCTAGGTCATCTTTCCAAGGAGTTTATGCCTTAAATTGTTTATGGAAGAGAGTTCTAAGTATTACTAATTAGGACTTAACTTGGGGGTTTGATATGCTAGAATTTAATCGAACTAAAATTAATTGACAAAAATTAGAAATCTAAAACTAAGTTCAAGTGATTAATCAAATAAATGTGGTAACTAGCTTTCAATTGGATTCCCTAGAGTTCAATTATCCTTGCTCTAATTAGCTTACCAATTTAGGATTAAATTCTTGCTCTTTAGTGCATTCCTCATAGGGTTCTTGATTAACCATCCAAGATTCAATTCATCAATTGTTCAAAGAATTTTGCAACCACAAGAAACCTTAAACAACTAATTAATTGGATTAAGAATAAGAACACACTACACTAAATTTGATTAATTTATGAAAGCTACTGCACAATTCACTCAAGATGCTAATTCACCAATTAGATTAATTAATTCCTCAAGCAATTAATTGCACAAAAGTTCCAGCTAACTAACCCAATAACCATTGCATTAATTAGCCCAAAATCAAGAGGAAATTAGAGTTCAATTGCACAGCATTAATTCTGGAATTTTCACAAACACATGATGATCAAAAAATAATTCCAAAATTCAAATCAAGTTCAATCCAAGACTTAATTCAATCCAGTAATTCTAGCAATTAAATTCCTAAACCAAAAAGCTAAACCTAGTCAAATTAACAAAGGAAATAATGCTAAAATCAAGAGATTGAGCAAGAGAGTTTTATCCAAATTCAATAGGAGATGTAGAGCTCAAATCTTCATCTAGGAGAATTCAATCTTCAGCTAGCCACCACAAGGAATTCAAGCTGCCATGGAAGGATTAAATGAAGGAGAATCAATCAAAGAAGCATCCATCGAGAAAGAAAGAAAAAATTCTTCTTCTTCAGCGCTGGAAATTCTCCTCCTCTCGATGTCTCCAGCCTTTATTTTTACGTTCTCCTCGTTCCTCTCTCAGCGTCCCCTCTTAAGTTTTTATATTCTTCTTCCCTCCTTGTTCACGTCTCTTTCCTTCTGTTTCTGCACGCTGAAATCTTGCAACTAATCCTCATCTTCATCTTAATTCCCACGTCAGCCCAAAGTAGCGTCTGGATGTGTATTTCTCTTCCCCTTTCACGTGCTATTCCTTTGTGCCAATTACCCGTAGCTTTGCATGTGAAATAAGGTGTGGGTCCCGCTTCTTTTTATTATTATATTCCACATGCATGCTATAGCTTCTGCATTCTGTCCAGACGTGATTTTCTTGTTTGCTTCTTCGTCTTCTGCAGCTCTTCGTTCTGCCTCGTGTTGCTTCGTGTTTTAAACCCAGGTGCTGCCTTTGTTAGCTCGTGTTGCTTCCTTGAATCAGCTGCTCGAGTTCAGCCTCTTGCTTTCTTCGAATCTTAGCTCCCATTCTCCTTCTCTGTTCTGTAATCACGTTGCTGCATGCTCTGTTCTGCGTTATTCTTCCATGTTTTGCTCGAGCTATACGCTGCTGCCCAGACTTCAACTCGTGGCTTCTCTCGTTGGCTCTGTAGCTGCTGAGCTTCATCATTCATTGCTGTCACGTTACTTCTCCCCAGTTTCTGCAGCTTCTTCACGTGGCTACTGATTTGTATTTTGCTTCTTCTCTGTTCAGCTGGTTTGTATTTTGTTTCTAGCTCTGTTCTGCTCCATTTTTCTGTTCGTGTGCTTCGTGTGTTGCTCTTCCAAGCTCCAGCCACGTCGCTTCTCAACGTGGCTTCTCTTCATTGTTTTGCTGCTGTTCTGCATGTGTGTTTATTTCTGCTTCTCTGCAGCTTTTCCACGTAGCCAGCTTCTCTGTTTGACGTGGTTCTGGACTTCTCCTTCCCATTCCATGCATGCTACCTCTTCTCCAAACCAACCTCTATTCAAATGCATTTACCCACAAAAATTCTGCAAGAATGATAAACAATATTAAGTAGGATAGGATTCACAAAACTCATTTTAAAGAATTTATGCATTAAAATTCATTATTTTGTCAATTGTTTTCTAAAGTGCAAAACTAGCTATTAAAATCAATTTCCATTTAATTGCATTTATTAGGCTACATTTAATTATTAAAAAGGTTAAGTTAGGAGAAATAAAGTGTATAAAAATTATGCTTATCAAATTCCCCCACACTTAAACCTTTGCACTCCTGGGCAAAGCTTAAAATCCAAGATAGAATGATTTGAAACACCCGGCTAGTAAAATGATAAGTGGAAAATGAAAATGAAAAAGGAGTGTAAGAATCACAAGCTAGAGATTAATCATAACTCTTCAACACTTTAACAATCTAAGTTAACTTCACTTGCATCAAGAATTAAGCTTCATGGCAATTTCATTTGAAAAGAATAACTGAAATGCATAGCCCTCTCACATGGTTAGTGTTTACTCTCATCTCTCAAGTGTTTATGGGAAATGTGTTTCACTCAAATTCCACCTATCCAAGCTCACTACCATAAGCTTGTCAAGTTTCTAAGTCTCCACCACTCATGCCAAATGCAATGCACAAATCAAAGGACTTTATTAAGGGTTGTAATGGGGCTAAGGGAGATGAAATGAATGGATACAAAAAGAAGGGGAAAAACTAAACAAATGGATATCTTAGAACCTCAAGAGCACTCAATGACAATATAGGATAAGGAAGAGTGTGCTTTCAAGGCCTTATTTTAATTAGTAACAGGTAATTACAAACTCAAATTGAAATACTTTTTTCTTTTGATTTCCTGTTGCTTTTCTTCTTTTTTTTTTTTTGCTTTTTTTTTTTTTTTTTGCTTTTCTATCTTTTCTTCTCTTTGCATTTTTTTTTTTAAAACAAATTCACTAACAGTGGCCTTAATGGATGCAAAGCACACACTCTTTCTTCCCAAACAGGTGTAATGCTCCTTGAAATTCCTAAGGCATCCTAAAACAGGGTGGAAATATATTTAATGGCTATAGGCTAACAAGAAAAGAAAATCAAGTCCAAAGTGGCTAAACAATGGATAAAATGAATGTATGGTTAGCTTTTTGGCTCTCTAGCTATAAAAGAAATGAATGCCTTATCATTTTTATGCATGCACGTGCAAATGTGGCCTCAACAAAGAATCAAGACAAGTTCTAGAGTGAAATAAAGATAGGTGAATACACACTAGAATTGAATAATTAAGGCTCAAATCCTCACCAGCTAATCGCTATCAAATAATTCATTGAAATCAGATTCATTGCCACTTAACTTGAATCAAGACACAAGATTCATTACTTGTCATGTCTAGGTGAATCCAAATTATAGTTATCTCAACTTGCAACTTTCACAGGAAAACTGAAAAGAATCATACTATTTTTCAAAAAAAATTTTCAAAAATTTGTCAAAATTTTTTTTTTTGGAAAATAACATAAAACTAATTAAAAACCTAGAAACTATAAAAATAAACTAACCAAAATAAAACAAAACTAAAAATTTATTTGTATCCCCCCCACACTTAAACATTGCATTGTCCTCAATGCCAGCACTCAATCCAGAAAACAGATAAAGACAACACAATATAAAAGGGGAAAGGGAAAGAGTACAACCGGGGTTTAGGGTGGGTTATGAAGTTGGAGCTCCTCCTTGTTATCCCTTGGAACTCCTTCATAAAAGTGTTTGAGTCGATGTCCATTAACTTTGAAATTAGCTCCCGTTTGCTCATCCAAAAGCTCAACTGTGCCAAAAGGGAAAACATTAGAAACTATATAAGGACCTTCCCATTTAGAACGAAGTTTACCTGGCATAAGCTTCAGACGGGATTTATAAAGTAAGACTTTTTGGCCGACAACAAACTCTTTCCTTGCAATCATTTTGTCATGAAATGCTTTTGTCTTCTCTTTATAGATTCTTGCATTGTCATAGGCTTCCAATCTGATCTCTTCAAGCTCTTGGAGTTGGAATTTTCTGTGAGATCTTGCTTCATTCAAATCCAAATTACATTTCTTCACGGCCCAGTAAGCTTTGTGCTCCACTTCCACCGGTAAGTGACATGCTTTTCCAAATACCAGCCGATAGGGTGACATGCCAATAGGCGTCTTGTAGGCAGTTCTGTAGGCCCAAAGTGCATCATCTAGCCTCTTGCTCCAATCTTTCCTATTTGGCTGCACTGTTTTCTCCAAAATTTGCTTCACCTCCCGATTAGAAATTTCTGCTTGGCCATTTGTCTGAGGGTGGTATGGAGTAGCTACTTTATGCACAACACCATACTTGCTAAGCAAGCTATGCATATTCCGGTTACAAAAGTGAGTGCCCTGGTCACTGATAATGGCTCTGGGGATGCCAAACCTACAGAAAATGTGAGAGTGAATGAATTCTACAACCACAGAAGAATCATCAGTCCTGGTAGGTTTGGCTTCCACCCACTTTGAAACATAATCAACGGCCAATAAAATGTATGAAAAGCCAAAAGAAGTGGGAAAAGGTCCCATAAAATCAATGCCCCACACATCAAAGACTTCACAAAATAAGATAGGGTGTTGTGGCATTTCATTTCTCCTAGATATGCTACCTGTTTGTTGACACCGAACACATCTTTTACAAAAATTAAAGGCATCACGAAATAGGGTAGGCCAATACAATCCACTATCTAGAACCTTCCTAGCTGTGCGTTTTGAACTAAAGTGACCTCCACATGCTAGTGCGTGACAAAAATTTAAAACAGAATCAAATTCTATATCAGGCACACAACGTCTAATCACTTGGTCACTACATAATCTCCATACATATGGATCATCCCAAATATAATACCTAGCTTCACTCCTAAACTTATTCAACTGATGTTTAGTCAAATCAACAGGCAGTTCAGAAGCAGCTAGATAATTCACTAAGTCTGCGTACCATGGATAAAAACTATGCACAGCACATAAATGCTCATTAGGGAAATCATCATCAATAGGTAAGGAATTTACTTTTGAAGCTTCAATTCTGCTCAAGTGATCTGCCACCAAGTTTTCAGCTCCACTTTTATCCCGGATGTCAATGTCAAATTCTTGAAGTAGAAGCATCCATCTGATCAATCTTGGCTTTGCATCGGGCTTCTTCAACAAGTACTTCAAGGCTGCATGATCAGTAAAGACAATGACTTTAGTATCAAGTAAATATGATCTAAATTTATCTAAAGCAAAAACAATAGCAAGAAGCTCTTTTTCTGTGGTTGTATAATTTGCTTGGGCCCCATCCAAAGTCTTGGATGCATAAGCAATCACATGGGACCGCTTATTCACTCTCTGGCTCAAGACTGCACCTACAGCAAAATTAGATGCGTCACATAAAAGCTCAAATGGGAGGGTCCAATCAGGAGGTTGAATAATGGGTGGGGAAGTCAAGCATTTCTTAAGTTCATCAAAAGCTGTTTTACATGCATCATCAAATTGGAATTCAACATCTTTTTGTAATAACTTAGACAATGGCAAAGCAATTTTACTAAAGTTCTGAATGAATCTTCTATAAAAACCTGCATGACCTAGAAAAGATCGGATCTCCCGAACACATGTCGGGTATGGTAGAGAGGTTATAACATCTAACTTAGCTTTATCTACCTCTATGCCCTGTTCAGATATAATATGACCCAATACAATGCCTTTCCGAACCATAAAATGACACTTTTCAAAATTAAGTACAAGGTTTTTCTCTATGCATCTAGCTAGGACTCTATCCAGACTACATAAGCAATCATCAAAAGAGTTCCCATATACAGTGAAATCATCCATAAAAATTTCTATACAATGTTCAAGGAAATCACTAAAAATGGAAACCATGCACCGCTGGAAGGTCCCAGGGGCATTGCAAAGACCAAAAGGCATTTGTCTATAGGCATATGTTCCAAATGGGCATGTGAATGTCGTCTTCTCTTGATCCTCCGGGGCTATGCATATCTGAAAATACCCTGAAAATCCATCCAGAAAACAGTAGTGAGATTTACCAGCTAAGCGCTCAAGCATCTGATCAATAAATGGGAGAGGGTAATGATCTTTTCTAGTGACTAAATTTAGCCTCCTATAGTCAATGCAAACCCTCCAACTATTCTGTACACGGGTGGGCACCAATTCATTATTTTCATTCCGGATCACTGTGATCCCTGATTTCTTTGGAACTACCTGCACAGGACTAACCCACTGACTGTCGGAAATAGGATATATTATACCAGCAGATAAAAGTTTAGAAACTTCCTTTTTAACCACATCCAGAATAAGTGGGTTCAGTCACCTTTGAGGTTGCCTTACTGGTTTTGCCCCATCTTCCAACAAAATTCTGTGCATGCATGTATCAGGGCTAATGCCAGGTATGTCAGCTAAGGTCCACCCTATTGCTTGTTTTCTCCTCCTTAAGACCTCTAGAAGCTTCTCTTCTTCCTCTGGAATAATGTCACTAGCCACAATTACTGGAAGTTTCTCATCTTCCCCCAAGTAGGTGTACTTGAGATTATCTGGCAGTGGTTTGAGCTCCAAGGTGGGAGCTTGCTCAACCGAAGGTATGAGTTGTTTGATTTCAATCTCTTCCATGCCAAATACCTGTTCAGATATCTCACAGACAGAAGAAACAACTTTCCCATCTTTGGGAATATCAGCAGAAGGAGTATCAACAAGAGAACTAACAGCAATATAAACATCAGTATCACTATCAGATGAACTAGTTACACAGTATCTATTACCATTATCAATAGGCAATGCAAGAGTGGAAATAGATGAACTAGCACAATCAGCATATCCAGAAGTGATATCAATATGCAACATATTCTGAGAATCAGTAAATCCAGCAACATTAGAACATTCAGGGAAAGCAACAGCATGCACATCATCTTTAGAACAAGAAGATTGACCTAAACTAGTATAATCATCCAAATCAGACAAAGGCTGTTCTACAGTGAAATCAGCATAAAAGGAGGAGGTCTCAGAACCATGATAGTCAATACATGGAAGAGACTCACCATTCTCAATGAAAGCACTAATCTGGGAGCAATTATCACATATAGTACTTCCAACACATGTACAGTCAAGAGAATCATCCAAGTCAGCAATATCACAGGAATCAGTCAATAAACTATCCCAAAATTCAGTGCTAGCATTATCAACTAACATATCAATCAGGCTGATATTAAAAACAGAGTTATCATCACAAGGATATTTCATGGCATCAAATATATTAAATTGTATCACATTGCCAGCAAACTCCATTTGAAGAGTACCCTCATGCACATTTATAATTGTTTTAGCAGTTTTTAGGAAAGGTCTACCTAAAATGAGTGGGGCATGTCCACTAGATTTATATCTATCATCCTCCATATTAAGGACATAAAAATCAGCTGGAAAAATCAAATCCTTTACCTTAACCAGAACATCCTCCAACACTCCTGAAGGATAAGCAATACTCCTATTTGCCAGCTGCACAACCACTCCCGTAGGTTTCAGCTCTCCCACCTGCAAAGATGAATAAACAGATTTAGACATAACATTTATAGCTGCACCAAGATCAATTAAAGCATCAGAAAACTCAAAATTTCCAATGGTGCATGGGATTGTAAAAGTGCCCGGATCTTGACACTTGGTGGGCATTGTTGGCTGTATGAGTGCTGAAACATTCTTGCCAAAATTGACTTTTTCATTCCCTCTCAGACGCCTCTTGTTAGTACATATCTCCTTGAGAAACTTGGCATATTTAGGAATGGTCTTGATTGCCTCCAACAGGGGTATATTGACTTCAACCTTTTTAAAAGTTTCAAGAATTTCTTTTTCTGCATCTGCTTCAGTTTGCTTCTTTCCCAAGGTAGGTCTATGTGGGAAAGGCAAAATTTTATTTGCTTCCTCTTCATTATTAGGCTCATTTGGTGCGGTGTGTGTTTTTGATGACGCCGATTTATCCATGGTGGTGGTATCTGCGGATCCCTGAACTTTTTTTCCATTCCTAAGAGTGATGGCACTGACATTGCTACTATTCCTCGGATTAACAACTGTTTGTGAGGGCAATTGGCTTGAACCTTGACTTTTTATCTCATTGAGAGAAGTAGCGAATTGTCCTATCTGAGTATCAACCCTTCTTTCTAAGTTTTGCATCATTTGTGTGATTTGTGCTTAATTCTCCATAATACGCTTCATCATGTCTCCCATATTATCCCCTTTCTTTGGTTCTTCCTGCATAGGAGCTGGCTGCCTAATAGGTTGGGAAGACTGTGCATTAGGTCCTGCAACATTGTATCTATTTTGTTGCCCTCCCCCATATCTCAAATTGGGGTGATCCCTCCATCCTGGATTGTATGTATTAGAATAGGGATCATATTTTTGTTGCCCTTGTTGCATCGGCCTAACTGGAAACATCCCAGCACAAGCCTCTACCTTGTCTTCTAACATAGGGCACTGATCAGTATTATGTGTGGCCAAAGAGCATATATCACACAGGGGTCCTACCAAAGTAGTAGGGGTAGATGTTTGTCCAGATGCATAACACTGTGGATAAGAATATGCCTGAGTAGGGTAAGACTGTGGTGCATAAGTCTGAGAAGGAGCGGAGGATGACTGCTGCCGATCTAAAGCAAGCTTTTGGAGCACAGTAGACATTACTTCAAGTTTGCTCTCAATTCTCTGACCATAGTCTGGAGCACACAATTCATTGACTCCTCTTGCTGTTTGCATTGATCTGGATCCAAATTGCTGAGCATTCTGAGCCATCTTATCAATCAACTCCCAGGCTCCTGTAGGTGTCAGATCACCTAAGGCTCCCCCAGAGGCAGCATCAATCATATTTCTATCCATGATCAACAGCCCCTCATAGAAGTACTGGATAAGCAACTGATCAGAGATTTGATGGTGGGGACAACTAGCCAACAATCTTTTGAATCTTTCCCAGTACTCATATAAAGTCTCTCCACTATTCTGTCTGATCCCACATATCTCCTTCCTTATTGATGCAGTGCGAGATGCAGGAAAGAATTTCTCCAAAAATAACCTCTTAAGTTGGTCCCAAGAAGCAATGGCACCGGGAGGTAGATAGTACAACCAATCCTTGGCTAAACCATCCAAGGAAAAAAGGAATGCTCTGAGCTTGATTTGTTCCTCTGAGACACCTTGTGGCTTCATTGTAGAGCATACAACATGGAATTCTTTTAGATGTTTGTGAGGGTCATCTCCTGCAAGTCCCTGAAACTTAGGAAGTAAGTGAATCAATCCGGATTTAAGCTCAAAATTTGCATCTAATTCTGGATATTGTATGCAAAGATTTTGATAATGCACATTAGGAGCTGTCAATTCTCTAATAGTTCTAGCATGCATGTTATTATTCAAATTTGCATTTACATTCAAGTTAGCCTGAACATGCATATTCCTGTTAGCATTTATTTGATCTTGTTCAGCCATATTATCACTAGCAAATTGAAGTGCACAATCAATTCCTTGCACAGAATCAAAAGCACATGAATTAGAGCTATTAATTCCTACACTATCTTTGTTTTTCCTAATCCTTACTTGTCTTTTAAGGGTTTTTTCAATTTCTGGATCCAAATCAATTAATTTTTCACTAGAACTTCTTGTCATACACCAATTACACAAGCAAAAACTAAGAAGGAACACAAAAATTAACAAAGAAAAATTAAAACAAAAATTCCAGAAAAATTAGAAAAATCCTAGAAAATTCGAAAAAATACTAAAAAATTCGAAAAAGTGCTCTAAACGTTGGAATTTGGCCAAAAAATGGTGCATCTAATAGCTATGCTATTACTTTTGCTCACAACACCCAAAAACTTTGAAATACAGAATTTGAGAATTTTCTGGGCACTTTAAACGAAAATTCCAGCAAGCAGGCAAATTAATACGCAACACCGAAATTATCCAATTCCAAGCTCGAAACAGAGCAAAAATTTAGCTAAAATAGAATCAAAACAGAGATAAAACAAAATAAAAACACCTAGAAAACTTTCTCAAACAATTAAGAACTAAACTCCCCGGCAACGGCGCCAAATTTGATGATCGTGTCGAGCAATCTCAAATAAAACTAGGTAGCAAAATAAGTTTGTAGATAATGGTGCAACCTAGGTCATCTTTCCAAGGAGTTTATGCCTTAAATTGTTTATGGAAGAGAGTTCTAAGTATTACTAATTAGGACTTAACTTGGGGGTTTGATATGCTAGAATTTAATCGAACTAAAATTAATTGACAAAAATTAGAAATCTAAAACTAAGTTCAAGTGATTAATCAAATAAATGTGGTAACTAGCTTTCAATTGGATTCCCTAGAGTTCAATTATCCTTGCTCTAATTAGCTTACCAATTTAGGATTAAATTCTTGCTCTTTAGTGCATTCCTCATAGGGTTCTTGATTAACCATCCAAGATTCAATTCATCAATTGTTCAAAGAATTTTGCAACCACAAGAAACCTTAAACAACTAATTAATTGGATTAAGAATAAGAACACACTACACTAAATTTGATTAATTTATGAAAGCTACTGCACAATTCACTCAAGATGCTAATTCACCAATTAGATTAATTAATTCCTCAAGCAATTAATTGCACAAAAGTTCCAGCTAACTAACCCAATAACCATTGCATTAATTAGCCCAAAATCAAGAGGAAATTAGAGTTCAATTGCACAGCATTAATTCTGGAATTTTCACAAACACATGATGATCAAAAAATAATTCCAAAATTCAAATCAAGTTCAATCCAAGACTTAATTCAATCCAGTAATTCTAGCAATTAAATTCCTAAACCAAAAAGTTAAACCTAGTCAAATTAACAAAGGAAATAATGCTAAAATCAAGAGATTGAGCAAGAGAGTTTTATCCAAATTCAATAGGAGATGTAGAGCTCAAATCTTCATCTAGGAGAATTCAATCTTCAGCTAGCCACCACAAGGAATTCAAGCTGCCATGGAAGGATTAAATGAAGGAGAATCAATCAAAGAAGCATCCATCGAGAAAGAAAGAAAAAATTCTTCTTCTTCAGCGCTGGAAATTCTCCTCCTCTCGATGTCTCCAGCCTTTATTTTTACGTTCTCCTCGTTCCTCTCTCAGCGTCCCCTCTTAAGTTTTTATATTCTTCTTCCCTCCTTGTTCACGTCTCTTTCCTTCTGTTTCTGCACGCTGAAATCTCGCAACTAATCCTCATCTTCATCTTAATTCCCACGTCAGCCCAAAGTAGCGTCTGGATGTGTATTTCTCTTCCCCTTTCACGTGCTATTCCTTTGTGCCAATTACCCGTAGCTTTGCATGTGAAATAAGGTGTGGGTCCCGCTTCTTTTTATTATTATATTCCACATGCATGCTATAGCTTCTGCATTCTGTCCAGACGTGATTTTCTTGTTTGCTTCTTCGTCTTCTGCAGCTCTTCGTTCTGCCTCGTGTTGCTTCGTGTTTTAAACCCAGGTGCTGCCTTTGTTAGCTCGTGTTGCTTCCTTGAATCAGCTGCTCGAGTTCAGCCTCTTGCTTTCTTCGAATCTTAGCTCCCATTCTCCTTCTCTGTTCTGTAATCACGTTGCTGCATGCTCTGTTCTGCGTTATTCTTCCATGTTTTGCTCGAGCTATACGCTGCTGCCCAGACTTCAACTCGTGGCTTCTCTCGTTGGCTCTGTAGCTGCTGAGCTTCATCATTCATTGCTGTCACGTTACTTCTCCCCAGTTTCTGCAGCTTCTTCACGTGGCTACTGATTTGTATTTTGCTTCTTCTCTGTTCAGCTGGTTTGTATTTTGTTTCTAGCTCTGTTCTGCTCCATTTTTCTGTTCGTGTGCTTCGTGTGTTGCTCTTCCAAGCTCCAGCCACGTCGCTTCTCAACGTGGCTTCTCTTCATTGTTTTGCTGCTGTTCTGCATGTGTGTTTATTTCTGCTTCTCTGCAGCTTTTCCACGTAGCCAGCTTCTCTGTTTGACGTGGTTCTGGACTTCTCCTTCCCATTCCATGCATGCTACCTCTTCTCCAAACCAACCTCTATTCAAATGCATTTACCCACAAAAATTCTGCAAGAATGATAAACAATATTAAGTAGGATAGGATTCACAAAACTCATTTTAAAGAATTTATGCATTAAAATTCATTATTTTGTCAATTGTTTTCTAAAGTGCAAAACTAGCTATTAAAATCAATTTCCATTTAATTGCATTTATTAGGCTACATTTAATTATTAAAAAGGTTAAGTTAGGAGAAATAAAGTGTATAAAAATTATGCTTATCAGAATGACATAGGTTTATTTTTAGACCCATAGTCACAGTGCACTAACTAAAACTAGAAATTTCTCCAACTTCAACAATTCGCCAAATATTCCCTAGACCATTAAATATTCTATACTTTAGCTTTCTAAGAAGCTCTCAACAAATTCTAGATACATGCCAAATGTCATATTAAGAAGAGCTCATTTGGTCATATCTTGACAGAGCTCACGAATTTGACAAATTTGACACCATTTATGATTCAAAATGGGTCTAAATGGCTTCCTACATGCTCTAGCACCTCTTGGGCAAGTTGTAAAGCATAAACATAGCATATATGAATTGCCCAAGTGGTCCAAATCATCACACATCTCAAACTCATCATGCTATAGGTAAAAATACACTACTACCTACAAGCCACTAAAGGGCCAAATCTCATATTTCTATTGCTTTGGTTCTATACATGGTTCATATATCATTTATATATACTTTTACACTTGCATAAACATTTACATCTCAAAAAGAATAGATATACATAAGCACTTTGGCTTTCTTATATATCAAACTATGCATAAGTGTGCAAAAGTATCAAGAAATAGCCATCTATGCCTCATGGCCTCCACTATTTGGCTCTTGAGCTCCAGTTGGACCATATGAGATGAGAGAGGGAAGGGGGTGAGATTCATGAAATCTTAATAGCATATACACTTATTCAAGGAAGCACTCAAGACATATAAATAAGTCAAAGCATGCAAGTAGGCATCTAACCATTCACAATCATACAACACATGATTTATATGCCATGAATATCATATCAATGCCAAGAATGAGCTCTAGGGACTTTTGGTCTAGTCTCACCTTATTTTAGGGACTTTTAGATGGCCTCACCCTTAACCTAGGGACTTTTGAGTTAGCCTCACTTGTTCATGAGACTTTTGGCCTTGTCTTACCCATCCTTAGGGACTTTTGGCTCTACCTCTCCTATCACAAGAGACTTTTCGCACCACCTCACCCTTCAAGAGTAATTTTCACAACCCAAAAATATAAGCATATTGGTACCAATGCATCAAGGCAACATCAAATGGCATGTCTCACAATATAAGCACATGCACAAGTATACAATGACCATCATACATCCAAGAATGCAATAAGAAAGAGTAAAGAGTTACCTTGTAAGCCAACACAAACCTTCCTTTTTGATTTCTCTTTGTCTTTCTCGATCTCAAAAACACAACTAGATGGAGCTTATTCTCTTAAGCCTAGACATAACAAATAGCATGCAATTACTCTCTTGGAACTCAAATAATTACTCACAAAGGCTAGGAGATTAAATCCCTAGTTTTTCCCTCTTAATTTCCACTAGTTATTCTCCTAGTTCCTTTGTATTTCCCAAGTCCCCACACTCTAATTCAAGGGTTTCCTACTCATTCTAGGTCAGAACTTTCTTCCTCTCTCAAGCTCTTAAGTTGGTAGAACCAACATACACAAGAAGCAAAGAAGAAGAAGCAAGATGCATAAGCATCTACCTTGAGTTCTAGCTTCTTTCAAGAGTGGTTCTCTTTTGCCTTCACCTTCCTTTTTATTCTTCACTCTCCCTCTTCTGAACCAAGCTTAAAACAAAACTCATTTAACAACTAAAACCATAGAAAAAGAAGGCAAAGAGAGAAGCGCAAAATTTTAAGAAGGAGGGTTATGGCAATTTCAAGTTTTGCTTACCTTCTCCTTAGTTTCCTTCCTTCTTTCTTAGCTTTTCTTAGTTTCTCTCTCTCTCTCTCTAGCCCTTTTCTCTGTTTTGGATGAAGTATAAGTCAGTTAGAAGAAAAGGAGATGATCAAGACGCTTTAAGAAGCAAAATTCTCCTTTTTCATGCTTCCTCAGACTAACCCTCACTATAGCAGAAAATAACCCTCACTACGGCAAGCACGTATCAGTCCCAGACCCCTGTTCTCACTACAGTGCGTGCTATTACGAGGAACTCCCTGGTTTTTGTATTGGACACCCAAACTCATTATAGCTAGAAGCATTCTCGCTATAGCTAGAGCGAATAGGTATACTCGCTATAGCTAGGTGGATTCTCACTATAGCGAATAGGTAAATTCGCTATAGCCGGGTTGTAGCCAACAGACTTAGAAAAATTTCAGGACTTAGAAATTTTTCAACAATTCTGGTTGTTACATCACCCATTCTCTTCAAGGTTATTAGACTTACCTCACCCTTTTTCTTAAAGGCCTTGAACTAAGTCTTACTCTTGGGAGATGTCTTAACCATTCTTAAGGGTTCTTGGCTTCACCACACTCAAGCAAACCAAAGCAAACATGCTAGGCATCATTTGAAAACATAATATGACATCATGGTACCATGGGATATAGGCATATGTCAGAACACTTTTCATGGCTAAAAACACACATACACACATTCAAAGATAAGGCAAACATTCATTCATGCACGAAAGAAAGAGGAGAAAGCTACCTTTGTTGCAACCATACACTTTTTCTCTTGGAAATGCACTCCCTTCCTCGGCCACACACTCACAATGATGGGAGGCTTGTTTCTCTTGGCCTAAATACATAAAATAGGAACCAATTAAGTTCTTGGAATCATTTCTAAAGCTACACATCTTCTTTAAACACTAATTTGGTCTAATAGCCCATTTTTGGTTCCAAAATGCACCTAATGAAGTAACATCCATCATTTGAGTTCTAGGCTCTATTCTTTCCTTTCATTTATGATTCTTGACTCCTTTTAAGCCTCTTGGAGTCATCACACAATTAAAACAAGGATCCTAACTATATGTTGCTTCTTTAGGTCATATTATGGAACCTATGATGTCATCTCACTTTCTATGGTTTCTAAAATTTTTTCAAGACTTCCTCTCATTCTCTTCCATCATATATGACTCAAAAATGAGCTTGAATGATTGAATGAAATTAAAACTTCCCCTAGGTACATAGAACCCTTTTAGCCAAGACATATACTTGATTTGTACCCTAGGAAGTTGCTTTGATTTCTTTGATGGAAGAAGCATGTGGGGAGGTTCCTAAGGGTCTCTAAAGCTCATAAAAACGTTCAATTAGGCTTACAAATATTTGCATCAAAATAAATTGTTGTTACACAATTGAATCCCTAATTATGTTATCTTGAAAACCAATGCTTCTTTGTTAATTTCCTTTGCATATTCTTGTTCTTCTCCCTTACTTTCCTAAGATTCATCCTTGGTTTGGTTCAAATTTCATTCCTCCTTGGCTATCCCTACATGAGGCGAAATGGAGAGAAGAAGAGCAAGGAAGATTAAGTTGGAAAATGGCAAAATACCTTGGTTTTCTTGGCTTTTCTTGCTTGTTTTATACTTTGCTTAGCCTCCTTTCCTCAAATCCGAATTTTACAACTCTGTTCTGCCCTCTATATAGACCCAAAAACATCATTAAACCCATGAAAATAAAGAGGAGAATAAGGAGAATCATTTGGCTAAAGAGAAAGCTTGAATTTCCATGGAATTTCCTACCTTTTTCATGCTTTTTCTCCTTTCAAAATCTCCTCCTTTGGTGCATCTAAGAATTGCCTTATTTCTTTGATTTGAAGGCAGAAATGAATTGGTCTAGATATGGAGGAGAAGAGTGTGAATAATAAAGAGGATTCAAGAAGGTTTCGTTTTCCAAAATTTCCAATTTTACCCCTCTGTCTTGGCATTTTTGTTTTGGCTTCATTTTGAGAACTGTCTTTTCCATCATAAAATTTAATGTAGTCACTATGCAATTAGGAAAGGAAGTAATCCAAGACCTATTCCCTAGAGCTCTATTCGATCTCTTAAATAGTCTCCAAAGTGATCCAACTTAGAACTTTCTAAGTGAAGTGATAGCCATAATAACCTAAATCTAGAAAACCATAATTATGAAATCTTTCTTTAAATAGATTACATCTAGCAATGTTAATTAAGGCCCTATTGTAACACCCTAAAATTAATTAAGAATGATTATGATTGATTAGGGAGTAATATGGGTTTAATTAGAAAAATTAATTAAGAGAGGATGACATTAAATTGGGCCTTATAATTAATTTAATTATTGTTTTAGGTTAAGTGTAAATACCCAATCTTAGCCTTAGGGAGGTCCAATTCTATTTCTTAGAAGCCCAATATTCATTTGTACAAACCTAAATATTAATAGATGTTTTTAGCTTGACCTAACTCTCATATATAACCTACGTAATCTTATAATCCATGGCCCAACAAATATATGACTAAACCCCCTTAGATTTTAGGCCCTTAGGTCAGCCTATAACCCATCTAAACCCTAATTTTACTTCAACCTTCCCCTTCCATTTTGTAGAAAATACAAGAAGCAAAGGGGAATTTCAGAAGTCCAAAAGGAAGGCTAGGGTTAGCAGTAAAATTCCATCATTTCCCACTCCTAAAGCAAGATTTAGCTAAGGTAACTTATATTAACTTAATCCTCTCTTCTTTCTCTTCAATTTGAACTAATTAGTTTCTCATTTGGAGCATTTTTATTTTCCACCCAAAACTAAAACTTGTTGTTTGGTATTTCCATGGTGGATTTTCAGAGGTTAAGTCTAGAAGAGTTGCTAGGTAAGTATAAACTCTTTATTTTGATGCATTTTCTATTGGTTTAAGACTCCACTAGTTGATTTATAGTATGGGTATTAATTTTGTGCAAATTTGCCTAGAATTTGAAGTGATATTCTGAAGTTACTGATATGAGAATAATCAAATCCAAAATTGGAGACTTGTAGAGGTTAGGTAAGTGTCCTCTAGGTAGCCATTAGTATTTTAATTCTTTGGGTACTTGTATGCTGCTATAAATTAATGAATAAGAATGGTAATGGTCGAATTTTATATTCATAGGCTGAGTAGCATTGTTATTGGCTTTCAAGGAATTGTCTAAAAGTGAGGTAATCGGGGTTAATGTTAAAGTCCATACATATGTCTATTTTAATTTTATGTCTACTGCACATGTATGATTTTAAAATACATAATGAATGGTAGGCTATCTGATATATTGTATTTGGACCTTGTGAGTCCATGGTGGAATTGTGGTGTAGCTGCCACCCGTGCATCTTGCTTCGATCAGGCACCCAATTATGATCAGACCCTTATATGCATTAAGCCCAATGTAACATTCAATTCTCTAAAAACAAGAGAAAACGTGAGAAATGTAACGTACAATTTTTTCATAAATGAATGAATTTCACCGAATACAAAGAGGAAGTCCCTCGAAATGAGATAGTAAAGGTCCCAAAAAATTTGGGAAGCATTCTAGACTCTTAAAAATGAGAATCCCAGGCTCAAACGAAAAGAAAGACAGAGTTAGAATAAAGAAACAATTTCTTATGAAAAACTTACGAAACGTAATGGCATTTTCGTAATTTTGAGAAAATTTTGGAATTCACATAGGAGGGCTTTCTAAATGAAAGTTTTGAGTTCTCCAAGGTTCTCAGGGCCCTGAAAACCATGAAAAGCCCCAGGACAGTTAAATCCCCTCCAGTAGACATTTTCCAATGTCAGTGTACCTGAACTTTGATGGATTCGTTCAAAAATTTTTTAACTCTAATTTAAGTGATTCCAAAGGTATTTTACTAAATTGGGAATCTAAATTTCATAATGGAAAAGATGGTTCTAAAAAAAGAGCTA
Source organism: Erythrophleum fordii (assembly GCA_032878935.1). Lineage (NCBI taxonomy): Eukaryota > Viridiplantae > Streptophyta > Magnoliopsida > Fabales > Fabaceae > Erythrophleum > Erythrophleum fordii. Next base: position 18,206,115 of record JAVQMF010000038.1, read on the forward strand.
AAACGGAGGAGAAACAAAATTGCCAAGAATGAAGGGCAAAATGAGAATTTTTGAAAAGTGTAACTCCTTCCCACCTATATATATGATGTGCCCTTTTTCTCCCTTCATTATGCACGACCATGTTCTGCCCAAAACCAGAGGAAAACCCTAAGGGATGAGGTGCACAAGAGGAGGAAGAAAAGGAGGAGAAATTCAAGGTAGAAAGGTGTGACGACCCTAACTTCTAATATTAGTAACTATAGTTAAATACACGTTTAGTGATTAAAGATTAAGGTTTGGAGTCATTACAATCAATTACATTAAGAAAATATAGGGAAATTTGAACCATGATGTTATTAGGGCCATCAATTAAACAACCACAAATGGGAACATGTAGAAAAAGGTTTGTACCATCATTAAAGGTTTGTGATTCATCTATGCATCGATTTCTACACACAAAAACCTCCCACAAGTGTTCCTATATCATTTCCTAGCATTAGCATTAAAGAAATTAGGGTTTCTAGGTCAAAGGTAGGAGTTTGGGGACCTCCGCTGCGACTTGGAATCTTCCCGCCGCGGCTAAGTTAGATCCTGGAGCTCAAAAACTAAGTTTTTAACCTTGCGCTGCGGCCCAGACCTTTTGCGTCGCAGCTAAGTTGCTCTCGAGAATCACTGGGTAACTTTCTTGACTTTTGCCGCGGTGATGGCCGCGGCAAGTTTTGCTACTGTACCCTTTAATTAATTTCCTCGACTCATGCCGCGGCAGAACTTATTGCGCCGCGGTGAGGTTTCATTCTATCACTCTCCTGGGCGATTTTTTTTCGCTCTTTGCTGCGGCTAGATCTGTTAAGTCGTGGTGCCTCTCGCCATTGTCACTATTCATGCCGCGGCGAGGCCTTCCTAGCCGCGGCGTGACTCCCTCCTGTAGCAATATCTTCTACATTTCGTCCCCTACACTCTAATTCTCTTCCTAGGGGCACCCTAGGACCACTTTCCCTCATTGTATGTCGCTCTAATGGTATTTATCTACTTTATTTACCCAATTATTCCACCATTATCAACTTAACACTCAAATACTAATTCTCACTCACCTAACCACCACATGTCACCCTTTTCATGGGTTAATGACAGTAAGGATTCATATACATACTATCACCAATTAACATCTCATACACATTTTGATAGAGGTTTCATGCATCAATAATCCATCTCAATATCTCAAGGGTTACATTTCAAATGATAAGCCATATTATAGTTCAACAGAGTTTACAACAGATATCATAAATCCATACATTAAATACCAAATTAAGGGGGGTCTAACCCTGCAATATATACATTCTCAGTTATCAAAATATGAAAGCTTACACTTGGCAATACAGATACATGATGATGCTATACAAGACTTAACAAAAATTAGCATCTATCCTATTGCACCCAGATCAAGTGTAGCTTCCCACACTAGGCCTCAGCTCTTGGATGTTCATCTACTTGCTTGCCCTTATCCTTACCCAAGGAACCTTCACCTGAAATATTAATCCCATAAAACGGGGTGAGATACAAATCTCAGTAACTAAGGCAATTCCATCATATAACCCAATTTAGTAAGCATATATGCATGAATCAAAATCAACATCAGAATCATACCAATCATATCCGTAAATGAAACAATTAGGCTATCATGATTACTATCCCATACTAGCAATCATATTATCATATGTTAAAGGCCATTAACACCGGGAGAGGCCCGTCCACGGCACCTACTCCCCATTGAGCACAACCAGGGCTCAGTGTATCTGGGGTTTAATCATAACCCGGTGCTCGATCGAAGCACATGCACGGATGGCAGCCATATCACAGCTCTACCATGGACTCACAAGGTCCAATCACAATACAACAAATAGCCAACCAATTCATTCAGCATTTCAAATCATTTATATACAACAAATATGAAATTAAATTAGATACATGCATGGAATTAATGTAAACCCCAGTTACCTCACTTGTGGACAACTTGCAACAGCCACCAATGGTACAAAAATCCCTATAACCATAGCATCAGAAAATTACCACTCTAATTCATCATTAACAGTAGCAATAAGTACGCAAGGAATTTAAATGCTAATAACTACCTAAATAACACTTACCCAATCACCACAAATCCCCAAATTCGGATTGAGTATGTACTCTACCAGAATTTTGCTATATCACTCAAATTCCTAAGCAAATTCATATATAATTAATACCCATTTTATAAATCGACTATGGGGGTCTCAAATTAACAAAGAAAGCATCAAAATAGAGGGTTTATGCTTACCTAATGTCAGCCCTAACCTCAACCTACGAATTTCACCAAGAAAATCCTAAATAACCACATTTCAGATTTTGGGTAGGGTGAAAATTCTCCAAATGAAAAATTAATTAGAACAAATTAAAGAGAAAGATGAGGGGATTGAGTTGTATAACTATTACCTTAGCTGAATCTTGCTTTAAATATGAGAAAATGCAGAATCCTTGCGCCCAACCCTAGCCTCCTTCTCAACCTCCGAATTTTGCTTCTTGAGTTTCAGCAAATGAGAAAGTGGCTGAAGTATTAGGGTTTTAGGCGGGTTTAAGTTGGGTCAAAGATGGGTCATGGGTTGCTCCAAGATCCAACTACAAATAGGCTTCAGACTTTAGCTTGTTGGGCCAGTTTCAAAGTGTTGGGCTGCAGAATTTTATTAGGCCAGTTCTTATACATTGGGTTGCTGAAGTTTAATTAGGTTTGGGCCAAGTTTGAAGAGCTCAAGGGTTTGGGTCTGCACAAGGGTAATTGGGCCACTTATAAGAGTCTATACAAGGTGGATCTTGGGCCTCTATCACATTAAATTGGGTTGGATCTGTACCTAACTCATTGGGCCTCCATTAGCCTCTTATCATGATCTATTAATTTGGGCCTAGATGAAATTTCTATCCCAATTAATTCTCAAACCCATGTTAATAATTTATTTCTCTAAAATACCTATTCACTAACTTGCTCAATTATCCTCTATTAATTATCCTTAATTACTCTAAATCTATGATTAACACCTTAATTAAATTTTGGGGTGTTACAAACGGTATGAATTTTCATAGTTTTTCATGTTCTTTCTCTTCCAAACCTCTTCTCCTTTATTTCCTATGATTATAATGAAGTATATGGATCTATTTTAAAGAAGAAATTGAGGCGAAAATTCGGATTTGAAGAGAGGAGCTCAAAGAACATAAGATTCAAGTGAGAAAAAGCAAGAAAACATGGTAAATTTTCTTCCTATGGTTGCTCCCTCCTCCTCCATTTTGCCTAACATGAGAAAACCCTAAGAGGACTTAATTTTTAGGCAAAACAAAGGGTGAATCTAAGAAAAAAGGATGTGGAGATTAAGAATATGCAAAAAGAATTAACAAAAAAATCATTAGATTTCAAGATGCAAGTTCTAGGGTTTCAATTACACCTTGTAAAATCTGATTTTGCATGATAATTCCTAAGCCTAAATAAGAGTTTAAATGAGCTCCTAAGATTCCTAAGAGGCTTCCCATATGCTTCTTCCCTTGAGAAAACAAAGCAAACTCTAAGAAGCTCCATTTCCTCCATAACCTCGGCCAAACAAGGATAGCATAGCTAGGGAGAGTTTTAAATTTTTCTACACCCATTCTTGAGTCATATATGATGAATGAAAATGAGGGGAGGTCTTGGAAAAAATTTACAACTCATAGAAAGTGAGTTAGTACTTTAGGTTCCATATTATGACCTAAAGAAACAACATGTAGTTAGACTCTTTGTTTTAATTGTGTGATGACTCCAAAAGGCTTAAAAGGAGTCAAGATCATATTTGAAAGAAAAGAATGAAGCCTAGAATTTATTTGAGGGGTGTTACTTCATTAGGTGCATTTATGGACCATAATAGGGTTTATCTAGTGTCTAAGCAAGTTGTGTGACCTTAGAAATTATTTCATGAACCTAATTGGCTTCCATAAATTATGCTTAGGCCAAGATAAATCTTCCTCATACATTTGTGGGTGTGTGGCCAAAGTAAGGGAGGGAATTTCAAGAGAAAAAGTGTGTGATTATGTGCAAGATAGCTCTTTCCACCTTTCATGCATGGATATGTGCTTAGCTTGTCTTGAATGTATGTATGTGTATTTTTAAGCTAGGAAAAGTATGCTAGCATGATTTTATATGTCATGATTTCATGATGACATTATGTTTTATATGATGTTTTGATGTGTGTTTGGGTTTGCTTGAGAATGGTGAGGCCAAGAACCCTTAGCCATGGTGAGGATGAGCCAAGAACCCTTAAGATTGGTTAAGACAAAGCAAAGAGTCTCCCAAAAGCAAAGTGGGCTCCCAAGAGCAAGGTTGAGTCCAAGAATGCATTAAAGAATGGGTGAGGCAAGTTTAATATCCACAAGAAATTGGATGAGGCCAATCCACTTGCTTGGCAAGCCTTTGTATACTATGTATGACATTTTCAAATGATGAAAATACTTCTTGAATGTTTACACATATCAACATGACCATACATGCATTTATATGACTTGTTTACATCCATTATGTATGATTGAATGGGAGATGAGCTATTGGGATTCTTTGAATCTCATTTCCTCTTCTCTAATGATCTAATGTGCTAGGTGGATCAAGTGGACAAGGTAATGGAAGCAAACCACCTTGAAGAAGAGAGCTTGACAACCTAATGCTTAGTTTTTAGTTTTTTAAGGCTATAATTGTGTCAAATGATGTAATCCAATTATGTATATGGTCTATGAACTCTTAAAACATATGTAGTTATGATATTGTGCCATGTATGAATAAGAGAATATGCTTTGTAGTCATTAGAATGTGAATTGGGTATATGATGGCAATTTAGTTTCATGAATAGTTTGATGGAATTATGTAGATGTGTGAATGAAATGGCCAAAATGAGATGCATAAGGTTTGGGACCATTTGGATAGTTCACACAAGTCCTAATTATACTTTTAAACTTTCCCAAAAGGTACCAAGACCAAAGGAAAGCCATTTGGACATTTTGGTGTCTTATATGGGGCCAAAATTGACCATAATGGAACCCTATGTCACTTTTTAGCCAAATGAGCTCTTTTTGATATGAGATTTGGCATGTAATTAGAGCTTGTTAAGGGCTTTTTGGGAAGCTAAAGAACATAATTTTTGGAAGTCTACCAAATATTTGATGAATTTTCAAAGTTGGCAAATTTTCTGATTTTGGTCATGTCACTATTCATACTGATCCGAAAATGAAATCTGTCACACATGACTCAAATGATGTCCAATTGCCAATAAATGGTTTGATGGAATTATGTATATGTGTGAATGAAATGGCCAAAATAAGATGCATGAGATTTAGGACCATTTGGGCAGCTCACACAGGTCCTAATTATGCTTTTACACTTGCCCAAAAGGTGCTAAGACTAAAGGAAAGCCATTTAGACATTTTGGTACCGTATATGGGGCCAAAATTGACCATAATGGAACTTTATGTTACTTTTTATGCAAATGAGCTCTTCTTGATATGAGATTTGGCATGCAATTAGATCTTGTTGAGAGCTTTCTGGAAAGCTAAAGAACATAATTTAAAAAGGTCTACCAAATATTTGATAAATTTTCAAAGTTGGCAAATTTTCTGATCTTAGTCATGTCACTGTTCATACTGATCTAAAAATGAAATCTGTCACACATTGCCCAAATGATGTCCAATTGCCATGAAATTTTATACAAAGAAACTAAATGTTCACAGTGACTCATGCCAATTAGAACCACCTCATTTGGAGGTCTAAAAAGGGAGATATGAATTTTTAAAAATTCTATCCATATCCAGTATCAGGAGCTTCACCCGACCTCAGTTATTGTTCTATTAAATTTTTGGCTCTGAGCGTGCTTGAGCTAGTCTGGAAATATTTTTTCCCTCTAGCTAACATCCACAGATTTCTAGATTCGTATCATTTTCATAGATTGGATTTTTTTGGAATTAATTAGACATTTTCAAAGTTTGCTGTAGAAATCTGTGACAACACTAAGAGGCAGTTTGACCTTTGAACATTTTCGGATCTTAAACGTCCTCTGTGATAGATTTTATGGTCTATACATATTTTTAGTGTGAAGTAGACATCCATAGCTTTCCATAATGACCAAGAATATATGATTTTAATATTTCTAGAATTAGCTTTAATTTTCCAAAATTTGGTCAGAAAAGAGCCAAATTTGGCCAAAAATTGATATAAATATTTCATGCTTCCCTTCGTGATTCTTGAGGTGTAGCCACTTTTGGTGATTCAAATGAGTTGTATCCATATAATTAAATATGAGAATGTGATGTATGAGCTCACATGGTCCATGTGACACCAAATGAAATTTTTATACACGACGCAAAGTAAGAAAATGTATTATTTAAATTCTCTTTTCTTGCTCCTTCATGGAAACTATGAATGTAAAGCATGAGAATGTTATAGAATGAGCTAGAAATACAAGGTGTTACACCCAAGTTGTGCTTATTGGTAAGTTAGCGCCATGGACAGGCCTCTCCTAGTGTTAATGACCTTTAACATTTGAATATGTAATTGTTAGTATGGGATAATAGTCACCAATAGCTTAACTATTTCATTTGCTGATATAACTAGTATATTTTCTAATGCTTACATAATTTTATGCACACATGTTAATTAAATTAGAATATATGAATGGAATTTGCCTTTGGTTACTGATATTTGCATCTCACCCTATTTTATGGGATAATACTTTCAGGTGAAAGCTCTTCAGGTGAGGATAAGGAAAAGCAAGTAGATACCATCCATGAGCTGAGGCCTTGTGTGGGAAGCTAAACTTAAGTTAAGTTAATTTAAGGTAGATGATGATTTTGTTGTTCTCTTGTATAGCATCATCATGTAATCATACCACCCAGTATAGGTATTTTATGTTTTATTAACCTATGATGTATCTAATAGGGAGTTAGGCCTTATATAAATCTAGTATATAGTGTATGTACTTGTTTATATCTGATATGGAACCTTTTTAGTATGAATGTATGACTTGACTCTTGAGAGCATACTTTTATATCTCCATGAATGACAATGTTAGTTGCTTATGGATCTTGTTGCTGTCAATACTTCATGAATTTACTGATGCATGATAGTTTGATGAGTAGGAATCAACCCCTAAGTCTTCAATTGGTAATGATGGGTATGTTTGGTAAACTAGTTAGATGAAAGTGATTAGAGCCTCACAAATTAAGGTAGAGTGGCCTTGGAGTGTTACTAGAGGGAGAGTTAGAGTGTATGGGACAAAACTTAAGGAAAAATGGTGAAGAAGAGGGTCATGTTGTGGCCAAAGTGCTCTGAGTCACGGGTAGGTGTCAGGCAGAAGTGAAGAATGCCGCAACGTGACGTGTGTCACCATGGTGCAAAATGAAAAAGTTGCCCAGAGAGGGTAACAGAGAGCAACCCCTCTACGATGTAAAATTTTCAGCCACGATGCAAGTCGAGAAAATTAGGGAATGAGTGTTCTAGTAGCTAGTTTCACTGCAACGTAGTTAATGCCTGCCGTGATGTGAATCAAGAAATTTTCTATAGCTAGTTCTAGGGTGTTTTTTGCCATGACGCCACATAGGCCCATTGCAATGAGGGTCTAACTCGCTATGACAAAAATCACGAAACACATGAACAGTAGGTCCCCGAAAGCATTCTGCCATGGCATGAAAAACCTAACCCATAGTGCAAGGTGTGAAATTTCAATTTTAAATTCCAATAACCAACTTAGCCGTAGCAGGGAATGTAATGTCCAATTTTCGTCAAACGATGAAAACTATGGGAAGCCCCAAGACAATTAAAACCCCTCCGATGGACATTTTTCAATATCAATTGACCTTAACTTTGACGGATTCATTCAGGAAGTTTTAGCTCCAATTTGAGTGATTCCAAAGGCCTTTTAATAAATTAGGAATCTAAATTTCATAATAGAAAATACATTTTTCAAAAAGGAGCTAAAACAAATCAAGAACAAAAATGCCAAGACAAAGGTGCAAAATTGAAATTTTTGAAAATTGTTTCTTAAACCTACTTATATATAGGTCATGCCCCACCTCCTCACTCATTTAGCCACATTTGTTTCTACCCTAAACAAGAGAAGAGAGCTAAAGTTTGAGGTGCACCAAGAGGAGGAGAAAGGAAGGAGAAAAACAAGGTAAAATGTATAGTTTTTCTTGATTTTTCATGCTTCCTCCTTAGTAAACTCCTTCTCCTCCACCTTTCCTTCTTTCCCATCATTTTATTGAAGTTCTTGGATCTATTTTGAGGGCAGAATGATAAGCATGATTTTTATACATTTTAATTCTCCTAATTTTGGCATTTTAATTGAATGAAATTTGATTTTATTGACCATATTTGCAATTTAGGAATTAATTTACAAAATTTGAATTCTCAATACATAAATCTCTTTTAAAATAATTTTGTGATTTTTTTCTACTTAATTTTTTCCATTCCTTGTGTGCAGATCTAATTAGGCTTTCCTTGTTTCATGCATAGATTGGACCTCCACGTGTGGCTCTCTCTTTTGACACACATCATCATGCATCATCATTCATTTATTCACTATCCAACCATCCACTCTCACATGCATGAAATGAATAGAAGATAGAAGCTCATTCATGTATCTTTTTCACCAATTCACACATTCATACACACCCACACGTGATGAAGAGGAGGGAGAGAAGGTATCCAGCTCATAGACACATGCATGACTTTACTATAATCAAACTTCATGGTTGGCATTCACACTTAAAAGCATATAGAAACTTACATCACCCATCCACGTAGCACTCACACATTGGTTCACACATTCACATAGCTCACTCTCACATTTCATGCATGAGATTCATTCCATGTAGTCTGAAGCACACACTTAAAGTATAAGGTTCTAATTCACTCCATCCTCATGAGCTCACTTCATCAGCTCACACACGTATTAAGAGCCACGGGTTAGCACAAGCTGGAAGCTAGAACATGTGAACAGAGTAAGACAAAAGAAGTATGGAAAGAAGGCTTGAGCTGAATATGAAGAAATGAAGAAAGAGGAGCTAGCTAAATTAAAATGCGAAGAAGGAGGAATCACATGGAAAGCATGCAAAGTTGATGTTGGGCAACAGTAAAGATAGGAGAAGAAGTGGAATGAAGGACTTGAGAAGAGAACTAGCTGAGCAGAGCTAACGTCCAGAGAGGAATTAAACTTAAGTAGAATGTGATGAAAGCTCAAGTTATTGGTTATTGATGCATAAGTTGAATGAGTGAAGAGGCAGGCCACGATGAAGAAACGCTGAAGCCACGTCATTCATGAGCTCACAAAGCATGTGTGAGCTGAGAAGATGTTATGGAGAGGAAAGGATAAAGAAGCTACATAAGCAGAACTGCATGTGAGAAACATGGAAAAGCTAGGCAGCAACACAAAAATTAATGACAGAATGAGTGAGTCATGCAAAGGAACACATGGGCTAATGTTGAAATAAGATGAAACTCAGGAAATTTACACACATAGAACCAATGATGAGTTAACGTGGGAGTCAATTGCAAGATGAATGAGCTGTGGCTGACATGTATTAATGAAAGCATAAGCTGGAAGAAGAAAAAAATATGTATAGCATGAGGCATTCAGTGAGAAAACGTAAGCTAAGGGGCACGTGAGGATTAAGGAAAAAAGGCTGAAGCATTCATCGAGGGGAATTAACACAAGCTAGAAAAGGAGAGGGGGAGGCGTACTGGAACATTAAAACACAAGAGCTCTAGGGAGTGGGGAATTAATCCATTTCTCCATAGCTGAAGCTCCCATCATCAATTTTCTTCGGATTAAACTCTCCATGGCAGCTTGAATCATCCATGGTGGCTAGCTGAAGCTTGGAAACTCCCAGATGCAGATTTGAGCTCCACACTTCCTCAACAAATTGGATAAAAATTCCTTGCTTACTCTTTTAATTCTAGCATTAATTATTTTATTAATGTGACTAGGTCTAGTTTATTAATTTAAGAATTTAATTGCTAGAAATTATTAGATTGGTTTGTTTTATGGATTGAGTATAATTTGATCTTTGGAATGTTAATTGTGATCATTACATGTTTGTAAAAATTCTAGAATTTATGCCGTGCAAATTACTTTTAAATTCCTCTTAATTTTAGGCTAATTGATGCAATGTTGTGCAGCAAATTTTATTGATCAACTAGGATTGGTTTTAGTGTGCTCTTGTTCTTAATTCAATTAATTAATTTTTCAAGGTTTCTTATGGTTGTAAATTCCTTGAATAATTGATGAATTGAATCTTGGATGGTCATTCAAGAGCTTTTATGAGGAATACACTAATGAGCAAGAAATTAAATCCAAATTTGGTCCACTAAAAAGAAAGTAAGAATAATTAAATTCTACGGAGTCCAATACAAGGCTAGCTACCACATTTTCTTAACTGTTCACTTCAATTTAGTCTTAATTTTTTTATTCTTATCAATTAAATTTTAGTTTAATTAAATTCTAGCATTTCAAAACCCCCTAAACAATTTTCATTTAGTAATACTCAGAACACTCTTTCATAAACAAATTAAGGCACAAATTCCTTAAAAAATGACTTAGGTTGCACCATTATCTACAGAATTTATTTTGCTACCAAGTTTCTATTTGAGATTGCGTGACACAATTGTCAAATTTGGCGCCGTTGCCAGGGAGTTTAGTTTCTTAATTATTTGAAAGGGTTTCTTAGTATTTTTGCCCTATTTTTGCTCTGTATTTGTTCTATTTTTCCCCTATTTTGAACTTGGATTTAGATCATTTCGGTTGCTTGAATCAACTTGTCTGCTTGCTGGAATTTTTGTTTTAAGTGACCAAAAAGTTCTCAAACTTTGTTTTTCAAGATTTTTGGGTGTTTTAAGCAAAAGTAATAGAAAAGCTATTAGGTGCACCATTTCTTGGCCAAATTCCAACGTTTAAGGCACTTTTTCTAATTTTTTTAATATTTTCTTGAATTTTCTAGGATTTTTCTAATTTTTCTAGATTTATTGTTTTAATTTTTCTTTGTTGAATTTTGTGTTCCTTCTTAGTTTTAGCTTGTCTAATCGATTTATGACAAGGATCTCTGGTGAAAAATTAATTGATTTGGATCCAGAAATTGAAAGAACTTTTGGAAGACAAGTAAGGATTAAGAAGAACAAGGATAGTGTAGGAATCAGTAGTTCTAATTCTTCTGCTCTTGATTGTCTATAAGGAATTGATTGTGTACTTCAATTTGCTGGTGCTAATATGGCTAAACAAGATCAAATGAATGCTAACATGAATATGCATGTTCAGACTAACTTGAATGCAAATGCTAACTTAAATGATAACATGCATGCCAGAACCATTAGAGAATTGACAGCTCCTAATGTGCATTATCAAAATCTTTATATATAATACCCAGAATAAGATGCAAATTTTGAGCTTAAATCTGGTTTGATTCACTTACTTCCTAAATTTCATAGACTTGTAGGCGATGACCCTCACAAACATCTAAAGGAATTCCATGTTGTCTGCTCTACAATGAAGCTACAAGGTGTCTCAAAAGTTTCCTTTTTCCTTAGATGGTTTAGCCAAAGACTGGTTGTACTATCTACCTCCCAGTGCCATCACTTTTTGGGATTAACTGAAGAGGCTATTCTTGGAAAAATTCTTTCCTGCTTCTCACACTGCATCAATAAGGAAGGAAATATGTGGGATGAGATAAAATGGTGGAGAGACTTTATATGAATATTGGGAAAGATTCAAGAGGTTGTTGGCTAGTTATCCTCACCATCAAATTTCTGATCAGTTACTTATTCAGTACTTCTATAAGGGGCTGTTGAACATGGACAGAAACATGATTAAATGCTGCCTCTGGTGGAGCCTTAGGTGATCTGAAATGCTCAGCAATTTGGTTCTAGATCAATGCATATGGCAAGAGGAATAAATGAGTTGGGTACTCCATAGTATGATACTAAAGTTAAAAGTCAATTGAATGAGCTAACCACTATGGTTTGTCAGCTTACTTTAGCTCAAAAGCAATAACAGTCATCCTTTACTCTTTCTCAAACTTATGCACCACAATCTTACCCTACTCAGACACATTCTTATCCACAGTGCTATGCACCTGGGCAAACATCTACCTCTACTACCTTGGTGGGACCCCTGTGTGATATATGCTGTTTGGCCACACATGCTACTAATCAGTGCCCTATGTTAGAGGACAGGGTGGAGACTTGTGCTGGGATGTTTCTAGTCAGGCCAATGCAACAAGGGCAATAAAAATATGATCCCTATTCTAATATATACAATCTAGGATGGAGGGATCACCCCAACCTGAGATATAGGGGAGGGCAACAGCAAAATAGATATAATATTGCAGGACCTAGTGCACAATCTTTCCAACCTATTAGGTAATCAGTTCCTATCCAAGATGAAACCAGGAAAGATAACAGCATAGAGTTTATGATGAAGCAACTCATGGAAAAGATAGATGAAAATGAGGCTATACAAAAACAAGAAATGGCTAACTTGAAAACTCAGAATAAACATATGGAGAATGTGGTTAGTTAGTTAGCTAGCTCTCTCAATAAGATAAAAAGCCAAGAATCAGGCCACTTACCTTCACAGACAGTTGTCAATCCAAGGAATAGTGGCAATGTTAGTGCTATCACTCTTAGGAGTGGAAAGGAAGTTCAGGGATCCTCAGATACCACTACCATGGATAAGCCAGCGTCATCAAAAACACACATCGCACCAAATGAGCCTACCAAAGAAGAGGAGCCAAAAAAAATTTTACCTTTCCCACATAGACCTACCTTGGGAAAGAGGCAAACTAAAACAAAAATTGAAAAAGAAATTCTTGAGACTTTCAAAAAGGTTGAGGTCAATATACCCTTGTTGGATGCAATTAAGACCATCCCTAAATACGCCAATTTTCTTAAGGAAATATGTACCAACAAGAGGTGTCTAAGAGGGAATGAAAAATTCAATTTTGGCAAGAATGTTTTAACACTCATACAACTAACAATGCCCACTAAGTGTTAAGATCTGGGCACTTTTACAATTCCATGCACCATTGGGAATTTTGAGTCTTTTTATGCTTTGATTGATCTTGCTTATGCTATAAATGTTATGCCTAAATTTGTTTATTCATCTTTGTAGATGGGAGAGCTGAAACCTACCAGAGTGGTTGTGCAGTTAGCAAACAAGAGCATTGCTTATCCTTCAGGAGTGTTAGAGGATGTTCTGGTTAAGGTAAAGGATTTGATTTTCCCAGTTGATTTTTATGTCCTTAACATGAAGGATGATAGATATAGATCTAGTGGACATGCGCCACTCATTCTAGGTAGACCTTTCCTAAAAACTGCAAAAATAATTATCAATATGCATAAGGGTACTTTACAAATGGAGTTTGCTGGTAATGTGATACAATTCAATATATTTGATGCCATGAAACACCCCTGTGATGATAACTCTATTTTTAGTATCAGCCTAATTGATATGCTAGTTGATAGTGCCAGTGCTAATTTTAAGGATTGTTTATTGACTGATTCCTATGATATTGCTGACTTGGATGATTCTCTTGATTGTATATGTTCTGGAACTACTATAGGTCACAGATGTACCCAGATTAGTGCTTTTATTAAGAATAGTGAGTCCCTTTCATGTACTGATTATCATGGTTCTGAGACCTTTTCTTTTTGTGCTAATTTCATTATTGGTCAGCCTGTGACTGATTTGGATGATTATACTAGTCAAGGTCAATCTTCATGTTCTAGAGATGATGTGCATGCTATTATTTTCCCTAATTGTTCTGATGTTACTAGATTTACTGATTCCCAGGATATGTTGCATGTTGATGTCACTTCTGGATATGTTAATTATGTTAGTTCATCTATTTCCACTCATACATTACCTATTGATAGTGGTATTAGATGTTGTGTGACTAGTTCATCCAATAATGATACTAATGTTGCTACTGCTGTTGATATTCCCAAAGATAGGAAAGTTGTTTCTTCTATCTATGAGTTATCTGAATAGTTATTTGGCATGGAAGAGATTGAAGTCAAACAACTTATACCTTTGGTTAAGCAAGCTCCTACCTTAGAGCTCAAACTATTGCCAAACAATCTCAAGTATACTTATTTGGAGAAAGATAAGATGCTTTCGGTGATTGTAGCCAGTGACATTATTCCAAAGGAAGAAGAAAAGCTTCTTGAGGTCTTGAGGAGGAGAAGACAAGTAATAGGGTAGACCTTAGCTAACATACCTGGCATTTGTAACACCCTAAAATTAATTAAGGTGTTAATTATGGATTTAGGTTAACTAAGAATAATTAATATAGAATAATCAGGTAAGTTAAGTGAATGAAAATTTTAGAGAGATAAATTATTAATATGAGTTTGAGGTTTAATTGAGATAGAAACTTCACATAGGCCCAAATTAATGTAAGAGATCATGATAAGAGGCTAATGGAGGCCTAATAAGTTAGGTGCAAATCTAATATGATTTAATGTGATAGAGGCCCAAGATCCACTTTTTTTAGGCTCTTATAATTGGCCTAATAACCCTTGTGCAGACCCAAATCAATTGAGTTCTTCAAACTTGGTCTGGCCCAATTACATTTCTGCAGTCCAAGATATTAAAGCTAGCCCAACAAGGTTTAAATCAGAATCCACTTGCAATTGGACCCTTGGGTCAGCCCATGACCCACCTTTGACCTAACTTAAACCTAACTAAAACCCTACACTTCAGCCCCTTCCCCATTTTGCTGAAACACAAGAACACAACCCATTTTAGGAGGTTTAAAGGGAGGCTAGGGTTTAGGGCAAGAAATCCACCATTTCTCACTTCTAAGCTCAAAATCAGCCAAGGTAATAGTTATATAACTTAATCCCCTTTTCTTTCTCTTCATTTTGGCCAAATTAGTTTTTCATTTGGAGCATTTTCACCATACCCAAAATTTGAAACTTGCCATTTGATGTTTCCATGGTGAAATTTCGTAGGTTGGGACTAAGGGTGTTGTTAGGTAAGTATAAATTCTTCATTTTGATGTTTTCTTTGCTAGTTTAAAACCCCTATAGCTAATTTATAATATGGGTATTGATTTTATGTGAATTTACTAAGAATTTGAAGTGTTGTTTTGAGGTTTCTGGGGTAGGCTCAACCAAATCCAAATTCGGTTTAATGGTGATTGGGTAAGTTTTTCTGAGTAGTCCTATATAGCTTAACTCTTTAAGTGATGGGTTTGCTTATACAAATTGTGATTAGGGATAGTAATAGCTTGGTTTTGTGTTCATAGGCTGAAGTAGCACTCAATTGGCTCTTAGAAGATTGACTACAAGTGAGGTAACCAGGACTATATTAATTCCATGCATATATCTTCTTTAATTTCATATTTACTGTACATGAATGATTTGAAATGCTAAATAAATTGGTTAGCTATCTATTGTATTATGATTGGACCTTGTGAGTCTATGGTGGAGCTGTGGTGTCGCTGCTACCCATACATATACTTTGATCGGGTACTGAGTTATGATCAAACCCCAGATGCACTGAGCCCTGGTTGTGCTCATTGGGGAGTGGGTGTCATGGATGGGCCTCTCTTGATGTTATTGGCCTTTAACATGTGGAAATATGATTGCTAGTATGGAATAGTAATCATAATAGCCTAATTATTTCATTTACTGATATGACTGGTATGTTTTCTGATACTTTTGTGAAATTATGTATATATGTTAATTAAATTAGAATGTATGATGGAATTTGCCTTAGTTACTGAGATTTTCATCTCACCCCATTTCATGAGATTACAATTTCAGGTTAAGGTTTTTCGGGTAAGGATAAGGGCAAGCAAGTGGATGAACATCCATGAGCTGAGGCCTGGTGTGGGGAGCTACATTTAGTCTGAGTGGAATAGAGTAGATACTAATTTTGTTAACCTCTGTATAGCATTATCATGTAATCATGTTGCTAAGTGCAGGAGTCTATATTTTGATGATATAACATGTATCTATTGTGGAGTAGGCCTTACTTTAGTTTGGTATTTGATGTATGGATTTATGATATCTGTTGTGAACTTTGTTGAATTATGATATGGCTTACTAGTGGAAATGTAATCATGTGATATTTTAGATGTTGATATGAACCATCGATGTATGGAACCCCTATTGATTGTGTATCGAATGATAACTGCTGATAGTTCATAAATTCCTGCTATTGTTACTCTACAAACTTACTGATAAAGGGTAATTAGAGAAAAGAAATTGACTCTTAAATCTTGAACTAGTAATGATAGATTAGCTAGATAAATTAGGCTAAGGAAGGTTATTGGAGCCCCATAATTAAGATAGAGTGGCCCTAGGGTGTCAATGGAGGGAGAGTGGAGAGTACAAAATAAGATTTTAGGAGTTGTAAGATCAGAAAGCATTTTGCCACGGCCAAAATGGGGTTAGTCGTGGCCAATAGAGGCAAAGTTACCCAGGGAGAGTACCAAAGAGTAATTCATCGGGGGGAAAGTGGAATTAGCTGCGACGAAATGTGAGAGGCAAAACTGGGAGTCGTCCAGAGGGTAATTCACCGCGGCTAAATGGGAATTGGCCACGATAAACTTTTATGAGAATTTGTCTGGCGTTGCAGAGAGGAATTAGCTACGCAAAAAGGAGGAATTGGCCGTGGCCAATAGTGAGAGGTGAACAAGGTAGGTTCTAAGAAGCTTCCTCGCTGCGGTGCCATGTAGGTTAGCCACAGCGAAGGTCTAACTCGCCGTGGTGAAATCAGTGATAATGTAAGAAGTGAACCCGAAAGAAATTGGCCACGGCTAAGAGGAATTTGGCCGTGGTGAACATCCTGAAACCCTTATATTCACCTAGAAATATTAGTTTTCCATATGATGACCTCAAGGGTTAACTTAGAACATTTGTAGAAGATTCTTATGAGTTGGAATCTATGAGTAACAAAACTAAAGGCTTAAAAACGAATGTTTGTTTCCCTGATGTACATAAGTGATTGTAATTATATGGTTGATAACTCTAATAACATTAAGGTTCAAATTTCCCTATATTTTCTGAATGTAATTAGTCGTAATGGCTTGTAACCCTAATTCATGATTATTAATCATGTATTTAACCTTAATTACACTGATTAGAAGTTAGGGTCATCACAGCATTAGCCATGATACATGCATGCATAGAATTCTGTTAGAAGATGGGGCAAAGCCAGTAAGGCAACTTCAGAGGCAACTGAACCCACTTATTCTGGATGTGGTTAAAAAGGAAGTTTCTAAATGTTTATCTACTGGTATTATATATCCTATTTTTGATAGTCAGTGGGTTAGTCCTATGCAAGCGGTTCCAAAGAAATTAGGGATCACAGTTGTCCAGAATGAGAATAATGAATTAGTTCCCACTCGTGTACAGAACAGTTGAAGGGTTTGCGTTGACTATAGGAGGCTTAATTTAGTCACTAGAAAAGATCATTACCCCCTCCCTTTTATTGATCAGATGCTTGAGCGTTTAGTTGAAAAATCTCATTACTATTTTCTAGATGGATTTTCAAGGTATTTCCATATATGCATAGCCTTAGAGGATCAAGAGAAGATGACATTCACATGCCCATTTAGAACATATGCCTACAGACGAATGCCTTTTGGTCTTTGCAATACCCCTAAAACTTTCCAGTGGTGCATAGTTTTCATTTTTAGTGATTTCCTTGAACACTATATAGAGATTTTTATGGATGATTTCACTATATATGGGAACTCTTTTAATAATTGCTTATGTAGTTTGGATAGAGTCCTAACTAGATGCATAAAGAAGAACCTTGTACTTAATTTTGAAAAGTGTCATTTTCTCATTCGAAAAGGCATTGTATTAGGTCATATTATATCTGAATAGGGCATAGAGGTTGAGAAAGCTAGATAGATGTTATCACTACTCTACCATACCTAACATGTGTTCAGGAGGTCCAATCTTTTCTAGGTCATGCAGGTTTCTATAGAAGATTCATTCAAAATTTTAATAAAATTGCTTTGCCATTGTCTAAGCTATTACAAAAAGATGTTAATTTCCATTTTGATGATGCATGTAAAACAACTTTTAATGACCTTAAGAAATGCTTGACTTCCCCACCCATTATTCAACCCTTTAATTGGAACCTCCCATTTGAGCTTTTATGTGACGCGTCTAATTTTGCTATAAGTGCAGTTTTGAGCCAGAAAGTGAATAAAAGATCCTATGTGACTGCTTATACATCCAAGACTCTAGATAGGGCCCAAGCAAATTATATAACCACAGAAAAAGAGTTTCTTGCTATTGTTTTTGCTTTGGATAAATTTAGATCTTATTTGCTTGATACTAAAGTCATTGTTTTTACTGATCATGCAGCCTTGAAATACTTGCTGAAGAAGCCTAATGCAAAGTCAAGATTGATTAGATGGATGCTTCTACTTCAAGAATTTGATATTGACATCCAGGATAAAAGTGGAGCTAAAAACTTAGTAGCTGACCACTTGAGCAGAATTGAGGCTCCAAAGGTAAATTCCTTACCTATTGATGATGATTTCCCTAATGAGCATTTGTATGCTGTGCATAATTTCTATCCTTGGTATGCAGACTCAGTTAATTATCTAGCTGCTTCTGAACTGCCTGTTGATTTGACTAAATATCAGTTGAATAAGTTTAGGAGTGAAGCTAGGTATTATATTTGGGATGGTCCATATTTGTGGAGACTATGCAGTGACCAAGTGATTAGACATTGTGTGCCTAATATAGAATTTGATTCTGTTTTGAATTTTTATCACACACTTGCATGTGGAGGTCACTTTAGTCCAAAATGCACAACTAGGAAGGTTCTAGATAGTGGATTGTATTGGCCTACTCTGTTTCGTGATGCCTTTGATTTTTGTAAAATATGTATCAAGTGTCAACAAACAGGTAGCATATCTAGGAGAAATAAAATGCCACAGCATCCTATTTTGTTTTGTGAAGTCTTTGATATGTGGGTCATTGATTTTATGGGACATTTTCCTACTTCTTTTGGCTTTTCATACATCTTATTAGCTATTGATTATGTTTCAAAGTGGGTGGAAGCAAAACCCATTAGGACTAATGATTCACCTGTGGTTGTAGAGTTTGTTTGCTCTCACATTTTCTATAGGTTTAGTATCCCCAGAGCCATTATTAGTGACCAAGGCATTCATTTTTGCAACCAGAATATGCATAGCTTGCTTAGTAAGTATGGTGTTGTGCATAAAGTAGCTACTCCATACCACCCTCAAACAAATGGCCAGGCAGAAATTTCTAACTAGGAAGTGAAGCAAATTTTGGAGAAAACAGTGCAGCCGAATAGGAAAGATTAGAGTAAGAGGCTAGATGATGCACTTTGGGCCTATAGGACTACTTACAAGACTCCTATTGGCATGTCACCCTATCGACTGGTTTTTAGAAAAGCTTGTCACTTACCAGTAGAAGTGAAGCATAAGGCTTATTGTGTTGTAAAAAAATGCAATTTGGATTTGAATGGAGCAGGATGTCACAGAAAATTCCAACTCCAAGAGCTTGAAGAGATCAAACTGAAAGCCTATGACAATGCAAGGATTTATAAAGAAAAGACAAAGGCATTCCATGACAAGATGATTGTAAGAAAAGAGTTTGTTGTCGGCCAAAAAGTGCTACTTTATAAATCCCACTTGCAGCTTATGCCAGGTAAACTTCATTCTAAATGGGAAGGTCCTTACATAGTTTCTGATGTTTCCCCTTTTAGTGCAGTTGAGCTTTTGGATGAGCAAACGGGAGCTAAATTCAAAGTTAATGGACATTGGCTCAAACACTTTCATGAAGGAGTTCCAAGGGATGACAAGGAGAAACTCTAACTTCATGACCCACCCTGATCACTGATTGTACTATTTCCCTTTCCCTTTTATAGTGTTGTCTTTATCTATTTACTGGATTGTGTGCTGGCATCGAGGACAATGCAATGTTTAAGTGTCAGAGGGGATACAAATAAAATTTTTTATTTTGTTTTGTTTTGGTTAGTTGATTTTTTCTAGTTTCTAGGCTTTTAGTCTTTTGTTTTACCTTTAGAGTGTTGAAGTTTTATGTTATTTTCCAATTCTTGGATTGAAAAAAACAAACAAACAAACCACTCTGCTCTTGTAGGAGTTACTGGTATTAAGGGGATCATAGCTTTGATATATCTTGATTTGATAGGGAATTGACCTTATGTAGAGAATACAAGTTAAGCAGCAATTAGCTTTGCTTTAATGAAATTTGATGATGGTCAATTTACCTTGTGAGATTTTTGAACCTATTATTTATTCATTTCTAGTGTGTATCCCCTATCTTGCTTTTACTCTAGAACTTAGCTTGAATCTTATTCAAGGCCACATTTATTCATTTGCCATGCATGAAAAGGATTAAGGCATTTATTGTTATTTTGTTAAATCCATTTGCTTTACCCTTTTGAGCCACATTTGTTTCCTTTTTAGCCTTTTAGCCATGAAAACCAAACGAATGTTCTTCCTACCTTGATTAAGATGCTTTTGATTATTAAGGGCATTGTATCTTGTTAAGGTTGGTGGGAGTGCATTTTTCACATCATTTATAAGCCATTTTTTTGTTCTTCTTTGAAAATATTCCAAGAAAAAAAATATAAAAAAATAAAGAAAAGAAGCAAAGCAAAGCAAAAGAAAAGCATTTAGAAATATTAAAAAAATTTTGAAAGAGAAAAAGAAGAAAAAGGAAAGAAAAGTTGTTCTCTTAGTGCATATTTTTGTTTGTGGTAAATAGGGCCTTAAGATACACTTTCACTCCATCCTTATTCTTATTTTAATGCTCTTGATGATTTTAAGCATCTAATTTGCTTTTTGAATTTCCTTCATTCTTTTGTTTACCACTTATTTCATACCTTAGCCTATATTACAACCATAATAAAGACCTTTTGATTCATTCATTGGCATTTGATTTTGATGGTAGAGATGTAGATGATTGCCAAGCTTATGGTAGTAAGGTTGGGTAGGATGGAATTTGAGAGTAAGCACTTCATCCTAAACACTAAAGAGTAAAGTGATAAACACTAATCCAAGTGAGGGACTTTCATTGCATTTCATTTTTGATTAAGTGTATTACCATGGTACTTGTTGCATTGATGCAAGTGACATGACTTGGAGAATTGAGCTATTGATTTGCTTTAAGTTTCCTTGTGCTAAGTGACCTACACAATTCCATTTCTCTTGATTTCCTTTCCATTATCTTTTTCTTGGAGCATTAGTTTTCTTTTGCCCGGGAGTGCAAAAAATTAAGTGTGGGGGAATTTGATAAGCATGATTCTTATACATTTTAATTCTCCTAATTTTGGCATTTTAATAATTAAATATGGCTTAATGAATTTAATTGATTGAAATTTGATTTTATTGACCATATTTGCAATTTAGGAATTAATTTACAAAATTTTGAATTCTTAATACATAAATCTCTTTTTAAATAATTTTGTAATTTGTTCCTACTTAATTGTTTCCATTCCTTGTGTGCAGATCTAATTGGGCTTTCCCTGTTTCATGCATGGATTGGACCTCCACGTGTGGCTCTCTCTTTTGACACACATCATCATCATTCATTTATTCACTATCCAACTATCCACTCTCACATGCATGAAATGAATAGAAGATAGAAGCTCATTCATGCATCTTTTTCACCAATTCACATATTCATACACGCCCACACATGATGAAGAGGAGGGAGAAAAGGTATCCAGCTCATAGACACATGCACAACTTCACTATAATCATACTTCATGGTCGGCATTCACACTTAAAAGCACGTAGGAACTCATGTCACCCATCCACATAGCACTCACACATTGGTTCACACATTCACATAGCTCACTCTCACGTTTCATGCATAAGATTCATTCCACATAGTCTGAAACACACACTCAAAGTATGAGGTTCTGATTCACTCCATCTTCATGAGCTCACTCCATAAGCTCACACACGCATTGAGAGCCATGGGTTAGCACAAGCTGGAAGCTAGAACATGTGAGCGGAGTAAGACAAAAGAAGTATGGAAAGAAGGCTTGAGCTAAACGTGAAGAAATGAAGAAATGGGAGCTGGTTGAATCAAAATGCGAAGAAGGAGGAATCACGTGGAAAGCATGCAAAGTTGACGTTGGGCAACAACAAAGATAGGAGAAGAAGTGGAATGAAGGACTTAAGAAGAGAACTAGCTAAGCAGAGCTAAAGTCCAAAAGCTTGCATGAGCTAGAGGAATTAAACTCGGGCAGAATGTGATGAAAGCTCAAGCTACTAGTTGTGGATGCATAAGCTAAATAAGTGAAGAGGCAGCCCACAATGAAGAAATGCTGAAGCCACGTCATTCATGAGCTCACGAAGCATATGTGAGCTGAGAAGATGTTATGAAGAGGAAAGGATGAAGAATCTACACGAGCAGAACTACATGTAAGAAACATGGAAAAGCTAGACAGCAACACAAAAATTAATGACGGAATGAGTGAGTCATGCAAAGGAACATATGGGCTGATGTGGAAATAAGATGAAGCTTAGGAAATTTACACACATAGAACACATGATAAGCTGACGTGGGAGTAAATTGCAATATGAATGAGCTATGGCTGACGTGTATTAATGAAAGCGTGAGCTGGGAGAAGAAAAAAATGCATACAGAGTAAGGCATTTAGCGAGAAAACTTGAGCTAAGGGGCATGTGAGGATTAAGGAAAAAAGGCTAAAGCATTAATCAGGGGGAATTAATGCGAGCTGGAAAAGGAGAGGGAGAGGGGTACAGGAATGTTAAAACATGAGAGCTCTAAAGAAAGGGGAATTAATCCATTTCTCTATGGCTGAAGCTCCTATCATCAATTTTCTTTCGATTAAACTCTTCATGGTAGCTTGAATCATCTATGGTGGCTAGCTGAAGCTTGGAAACTCCCAGATGCATATTTGAGCTCCACACTTCTTCACCAAATTAGATAAAAATTCCTTGCTTACTCTTTTAATTCCAGCATTAATTCTTTTACTAATTTAGGAATTTAATTGCTGAAAATTATTGGATTGGTTTGTTTTATAGATTAAGTATATTTTGATATTTGGAATGTTAATTGTGATCATTACATGTTTGTGAAAATTCTAAAATTTATCTGTGCAAATTATTTTTAAATTCCTCTTGATTTTAGATTAATTGATGTAATGGTTGTTGGATTAAGTGGCTGGAATTTTTGTGTAATTAATTGTTTGAAGGATTCATTAATCTAATTGGTTAATTAGCATCTTAAGTAGATGGTATAGCAAATTTTATTGATTAACTAGGATTGGTTTTAGTGTGTTCTTGTTCTTAAATTAATTAATTAATTTTTCAAGGTTTCTTGTGGTTGCAAATTCTTTGAATAATTAATGAATTGAATCTTGGATGGTCATTCAAGAGCTTTTATAAGGAGTACACTAATGAGCAAGAAATGAAATCCAAATTTGGTCTACTAAAAAGGGAGCAAGGATAATTGAATTTTAGGGAGTCCAATATAAGGCTAGCTACCACATTTTCTTAATTGTTCACTTCAATTTAGTCTTAATTTTTTTATTCTTATCAATTAAATTTTAGTTCAATTAAATTCTAGCATTTCAAAACCCCCTAAACAATTTTCATTTAGTAATACTCGGAACACTCTTTCATAAATAAATTGAGGCACAAACTCCTTGGGAAATGACCTAGGTTGCACCATTATCTACAAAATTTATTTTGCTACCTAGTTTCTATTTGAGATTGTGTGACACAATCGTCGTAGAACAAAGGTGGAAAATTCGGATTTGAAGAGATGAGGCTAAGCAAAGTGAGAAACAAGCAAGAAACTAAGGAAAAATAAGGTAAATCTTCATTCCATGGTAGCTATCTCTTACTTCCTCCTTCTCCATGGTTCGTCCAACATAGGGAAATCCAAGAGGGCTTGGATTTTGGGCAGAACCAAGGGTGAACCTTAGGGAATGGAGTGTGGAGAATAAGAATATGTAAAGAGAATTAACAAATAATCATGAAAAATCAAGATAGTAAAGTTAGGGTTTTAAGTGTCCCTTATAAAATCTGATTTAATATAATAATTTCTAGACATAAATGAGTGTTTAGATGAACTCCTAAGATCCCTGGAAGGCTCCCCATATGCATCTTCCACCAAGAAAACAAAGTAAATTCCATAGATGCCAAAAGAGAGTATGGTTCAACCAAGAGGGTTCTATGTACCTAGGGATAGTTTTAAATTTTTTTCAAACCCATTTTTGAGTCATATATGATGAATGAAAATGAGGGGAAACCTTAGAAAAAATTTAGGAGGCTGAGGGAATGAATTGGTATTATAGGTTACCTAAAGAAGTAATACCTAGTTAGACTCCTTATTTTAATAGTGTGATGACTCCAAGAGGCTTAAAAGGAGTCAAGAATCATAAATGAAAGGAAAGAATAGAGCCTAGAACTCAGTTGATGGATGTTGTTTCATTAGGTACATTTTGGAACCATAAAAGGGGTTGTTAGACCAAGTTAGTATTTAAGGAAGATGTATGGCTTTAGAAATAATTCCAAAAACCTAATTGGCTTCCATATATTGCGTTTAGGCCAAGAGAAACAAATCCCACACCTTTGTGTGTGTGAGGTCGAGGAAGGGAGAGCATTTCCAAGAGAAAAAATGTATGGTTGCAACAAAGGTAGCTCACTTTTCTTTCTCTCATGCATGAATGTATGCTTACCTTGTCTTTGAATGTGTGTATGTGTGCTTTAAGCCATGAAAAGTGTTCTAGCATATACCTTTATTCTATGGTACCATGATATTGCATTATATTTTCAAATGATGTCTAATATGTTTGCTTGGGTTTGCTTAAGTGTGGTAAAGCCAAGAACCCTTAGCCATGGTGAGGATGAGCCAAGAACCATTAAAATTGGTTAAGATAAAGTAAAGAGTCTCCTAATAGTGAGGTTTAGTCAAAACCTCTTAAAGAAAATGGATTAGGCAAGTCCAAGGTCTATAGAAGAATAGGTGAGGATAATCCACTCACTTGGCAAGCCTATGTATGCTTTGTATCACCTATTCAAATGCTAAAAGTGCTTCTTGAATGGTCATATATTTCATTATACTTATACATGCATTTTCAAGACTTGTTTTGTATTCTTTATGTGTGATTAAAGGGAGATGAGCTATTGGAATTCTTTAAATCTCATTCCCTCCTCTCCAATGTCTTAACATGCTAGGTGGACCACATGAGCAAGGTAAGGGAAGCCATCAAGTTAGAAAATAAGAGATTAACAATAATTTTCCTAGTTTTGCTTCTTTTATAGCCATATATGTATGGCAAGTGATGTAATCCTATGATGGAATTGTTGTATAATCATATGAACATATGTAATCACTCAAAAGTTTGATGTATATGTGAGTTTTAGTGTTAAATAATTGGTAATGTGCATTTTAGGTAGTGAATTGCAATGTAAAGCATGTGTAATCTTGTGTATGGCATGGGGTGAGAGAGTGAGTTCTTAATTTTTGGGTTTATACACCTTTGAGACAATTTTAAAAGGCCATTTTGGTGTATTCCCACGTTCTCAAGTGGTCATAGATGCCTTAGAACTCAAAATGGATCATTTGGACCCTTTGTAAGACTTAAAGTAACCATTTTACAACCTAACATCAAATTCTAACCAAATAAATGAATTTGCTTATGAAATTTAGCATGCATATAGATCTTATTCAGAACTTTTTGGAAAGTGAAAGATCAAATTATTTGGAGCTCTGTGGAATTAATTAAGATTTTTCAAATTTGGTATTTTTCTATTGAACTAATGCAGACACTATTTATATAGTTAGTAACTTGGGTTGTGTCATTTAAAAGCCAAATGATGTACAATACTTATGAAATTTTCGAGCCATAAAGCAGATATGATAAAATTTCCATGGCCACTAAGATCACCCCAATTAGACCTCTGAGCAGGGAGATATGAATTTTTGAAGTTGGAGGATAGTACCAGTAATGATATTCCACCTCTAGTACTGTTCCATCAATTTCCAATGGCTAGCGGCCCTTGTTTGGTTTGAATATATTTTTAGCATAAAGTAGACATCTATAACTTTTCATAATAGTAAATAATGCATGATTTCAATTTCATTAGAATTAGTTATGATTTTTCAAAATTTATGATAATAATATGAAAATCCTACCCGAGGCTGCATCATTGAATTTCATGTATTCTATCCACTTGCATGAGTTCTAGGCCACTTCTTGAGATAGTTATAAGTTTTGTTTGTGTAATTAAATATGAGAATGAGATTGATGAGTCCATGTGGTCCACAAGACACCAAATGGAAAACTTATCTGCTATGCAACATAAATTTATTCATTATTTTTAATGTCAATTTCTTGCTTCCTTGTGAGATGCATGGCATAAGGAATGGAAATAGCATGAGACAAGCTAGAAATTTATGGTGTTACAGGGAAGGTCCAAGTCATGGCAAAGGTTCCCAAACTCCTATTTTTGACTTAGAGATCTTGAGATTTACTATGATAATGTTGTGCAATGACTTGGGAATGTTTACAATAGGTTTTTGTGAGTTGAAATCAGTAGCAAGATGAATCAAAGGTCTTAAATGATAATTATAATTACTTGTAGATTTGATTAGATATGGTTGTTTAGTTGATGACCCTAATAATATCAAGGTTCCAATTTTTTCACTTTCTCTTATCTTAATTAATTATAATTACTTTAGACATTGATTTGCTATTACTAATTATACTATTAAACCTAATCACAGTAATTGAGAATTAAGGTCATTACACCCACCCTTTTGCTCTCCAAAATTCATAATATTATTAAATTCACCAACCATAATCCACGGGGAGGTGATAGCATTCGACTTTTCAAAGAGATAATACCATAACTGTTCCCTGTGATATGAGTGAAGAATAGCATAGATTAATGTGAAATGAAAACTCTCCCCATTATCACTATTAATAAGCATGTGGATGAACTGAGAGGTGTGATGAAGGATGGAAATTGTAACTCTAGAAACTTTTCAAGTAACCTATGTGAACACCGTATTTTGTCCAGACAAACTAAAATAATAATAATAAAAGAAAATTAGCAAAAAATATGAAAAAAATAATAATAAAGAAAAGTCATTAAAAAAGTATTAGCCTTCCAAAAATATGAAAAAATAATAATAAAGAAAAGTCATTAAAAAAGTATTAGCCTTCTTTTCTCTCAAATTCCTAAAAAAGTATTAGCCTTCTTTTCTCTCAAATTCCTAAAGCCCAAATAACAAAAAAGAAAAAATATGAAAAGTTTGAAAAAAAAATAGAAAAGAAAGAACGAAACAAAAAGAAAAAGAAAATAAAAAAAATCAAAATGCAAAGGAAAAAACAAGGTAAAAATAATAACAATTTTAATAGGTGAAACAATGATAGGTAAAAAATATGAAAACAAAAAACAAAAAAAAAAAAAGAGAGATTAAAAATTAAAGATAAGAAAAAGAGAGAGGAAAATTTTGAAAAAGGGAGAGAAAAGAAATTAAAAAAGAAAAATAAAAAAATAAAGAGAGAGAAGAAAAAGAAAGCTTTCAAGCTACTAAATTAAAAGAAAAATGGCTTAAATCCAAAAAAAAACCTACAGCCCAATCTTTCTAGGTCTGGTCCATTAACTCAGAGACCCAAAAGGAGATGCAGCCCAATCTTTCTAAGTCTGGTCCATTAACTCAGAGACCCAAAAGAGATAAATAAAAAAAACAAAAAATATAAAAAAATGTAAACAAAAAACAAAAAAATGGTTCAAAACGCAGGAACCCTGCGTTTTGATCCAGCCCCTCCCTTTCACGCTTTGGTCTCAGCCACCAGCAAAGAAAAGACAGACAACAACGGGGCAGAGGAGGGGGGAGAGAGAAAAGACAGACGCTCTGAGGCACAGGGGGACCAAAGGAGATTCTCCCTCCCCGGGGTGCCTCTCCTCGAATCCACAGGGAAGCCAGGCCGAGAGGGAGATTGTGCATCTCCTCAAAGGGTCACCAGGGATAAAAACTAGGGAGACCCACTCGAAAAGGGGGGAGGATTGTTAGTGAGAGATTTTTGAAGCGAAGGGAAAGAGAGAAATAGTAGAGTGTGAGAACAAAAGGGAATGCAGAAGAGAGGAGGAGAGTCGGAGGGATTCAAGAACAGCGAGCTACAATAAAAAAGAGCCTCTTGGGATTTTGTGGAAGGGTTTTTGGTTTCGGGAAAGGGAATTTCTAAAATTAAATAAACAAGGAGACAGAGAGAGAACAAAGGGGAGGAAGTGGATAGAAGCAACAGAGGGGGAGACAGAGGCACAAAAAAGAGATGATTCTGAGCATAAAGAGGGAAGGAGGGGACGCACAAAAAGAAACGAGGAAGAAGAGATTAAGGGGGATTGGAAGGGGGAGAGAGAGAGACTGAGAAAAGCTGAGATTCAATGAGAAAGAAAGGCTTAGAGGGGAAACTGAGAGAGGGATTTTAAGGATTCGAGGCCGAGGAAGAGAGACAGTGACTAAGAGAAAAGTGTGAGTAGAGAGGCAAGGGAGGTTAGCGGTGCTCGAAGAAATTGCCATCGACAGAGAAAGAAGGGGAATCAAAGGAGAGTTAGCTTAAAGATGACGAGCAGCTAAGACTGAAAAAGGAAATCCTAGAATCTCCAATCCGAAACGCTGGAAGCAGTAAAAAGAGAGGAACGTAAGTTCTTATGGCTTTGCTTCATTTGTCTAGTTGGCTCTGATGGATTGGAAAGTAATGGCTTTGTTTTGTCTTTCTATATATGCTTTATTTTGATTTTAATCTCAGTTATACTCTATGCTGGTTTTGTTTTTACTTCTGGTTGTATGATCTAGATTGGGAATCAATCTGCCGATTGGATGTAATTAAAAGAAGCTCTCCAAGCTTTCCATATATTCTCTATGTTGTTCTATTTTTTTTTTCCTTGCTTGGATAATGTTTTGTCGTTGATAACATATATGGTTCACTTGGGAGATTCATTTCAATTTTTATCTGATGACCTAGAAATTTCCTAATGATATGAACTAATGAGATTAAAAGGAGTTCTTTATCCCTTGTCCTAGTTCTATAGTTATGACATGAAGTCTGAGAGGTCATATTGGTAAAACTCATGGTACCTATCGTCTGTATGTGTTGCTTTGTTAAATGAAGGATCTTAATCTCATGATGGGATGTTTGCAAAACATTTTTGCACTCGAATAAGATGCAGGCTTCAATTCATGAAGTATATGTGAGTTTTGTCCAGCGATTAATTTTGCTTGAAATGGTGAATATAAATCCTCTTGGGACTGAGACTTTCCTTTGTTTGAGAGTTTTGATAATGTTGTCAGTAATTGTAGTATAGTCTCTTCCATAAGCTGCATTTGTCATGGGCTGGAATTTTGGATACATGTTTGAATAGGAACTTTGTGTTTTTCATTGTGGTTTATTGGTTCTGTTGGGATTTGACTTCATTTAGGTTTTGAAATGTCTTGAATGGGACATGAAATCTGATAAGTGTCCCCTTGCTTACTTGGTTTTCCTTGTTTTGGACTTATTCCTAGTCTCATTTAACATATGGGCAAATATGACGATACACTGTTTTATGCTTTTTATGGAAACTACTACACATTTTGATTTCTCTCTCTGTGCGAGTGACGGGCTTGTCGTGCAACCCTCAAAATAAAACTAGGTTGATCTAAAAATATAGCAAGTGGCACAACCTAGGTCATCTCCCTTGGAATTGGAATTCAATATTCAATTGGGTTCTCTAAGTGTTCTAAGATTCTATAACTATTTAATTTGGGGGTTTTTAATTGAATTAAAACTATGCTAAACTGAATTGAAACAAAATTCCTAAATACTACCTAATTGGATGAATTGTGATGAATGATGGGCTTGTGACTAGCTTAGGAATCGTCTCTTGGTATCCACTATCCTTATCCTATTCCAATTGTGATTAATTATGGCCTAAGGACTCCTAATTATGTTCATTAGCAAATGATCTTGAATAACCATTCAAGATTCAAGAGATTAATAATCTAATGTTGAATTGAGACCTCAATCCTGCATTAAACCGTTAACTCTTGTTCTTAAGATCAACGAACATCTAATTTGATTGATTAACTAATTAATTATCTTATGATTCATCATCCAAAAATGTTTAATTAACCAACTAAACACTAAGGAATTCTCAGATAGACATTTAAACACATAACCTTACTCATGTATTTCATCGAACACCTTCGTGACATACATGGGGGATTAGAGAGAATAATGAAAAATTAAATTCAAATCTAACCAATTAATCAACAAAAAAGGGTTTCCTAATCAGTGTCTAACCAGCCACTAATTAATTACATAAATTCCTAATCAAATACAACTCAACCGAGATTGTACAGAATAAGAAAAAGATGTAGGAAAATTAAAGAATCTTAGCCAAAATTCTGCTTCTTCTCCAAGGATTCAAGCTTCTCCAAGAGCTTCCTCCCTTGCTAGCCTCAAGATGAATGAATTAGATCTTCATGTTGGCGTGGTTGGAGATGGAGAATGGAATGGAGAGATGGATGAAGGCGAAGGGGATGTGTGTATGGCCGAATGGTTCTCCCCCTCTCCATGAATGATGGATGCGTGGGTGTTTTAAAAGGCCAATGACCGAGGGAATAAGGATTAATGAGGCGTAGGGATCTGGAGTCGTGTGGTGAATGGAGTGTGTGGAGTTGTGAATGAATCTGGACGCTGGATAGTTCTCATTGAAACTGCCCTCTTTCACGTGCTATTCATTAATTAATTCACGTGATTAACTCTTCGTTTAAGTGCTGCCTCTTCCCATTATCTGAAGCTCCCTTGTGCGTGTAAAAACGTGGGCCCCAGCATCAATATAATATTCCATGTTGGCTACTGTAGCTTCTGCTTCTCTTCCTCGTTTTGCTGCTGTGCTTCATCGTGTCTGCTTGTGCTGCTTCATGTGTGTTGCTCGAGTCTGCTGCCATGTGTTTTCTGTTCATATTCTCTTCTTCTTCATTCCAACTATAGCTGCTGTCCTCTTCTTATTCGTCGTTCTGCAGCTGCTTCGTGAATACCTCACTTTCACTCTGCTCACATTCCCACGTGTTTTTCCACGTTCCATGCAGCAGCTGTAGTCTTTCTCCTGCCAGATGTGTGTTTGTTCCTTAAAATCTGCACATGCTTCTCCTTCCCTTGCCATGAGTTCCAGCGTCTTTTCCTCTGTTTCTGCTATTATCTCCACGTGAAACTCTTCCCATGCAACTTGTAGTTTCTTTACTCGAGCTGCATACCTCATGCATGGTTCTGTTGTGGAGTCCGGGTGCTGAATAAGAGTGAATAAATGAAGCTGCTCCAACGTCTAGCGAGAGGGAGAGAAGGCGTCCTCCAGGCATTAGTATGAAGACCAGAAAATGAGAGCTTGAAGCAGCTGCTTCGTGAAGCTCCAGGCGTCCTTTAGCGTTCAGTACAGAGGTAAAGCAAAAGGAAGAAGCAACTCATTTCCAGCGCCTCCCCTGTGTCTCTGAAGTCCAGAAGCAAGAAGAACGAGCTCCAGGTCTCGCCTCAGTCTCTCTTTTCTGTTTTCACGTCCAGAACCAGAACCTAGCTGAAGAAAAGTGAATGAATCAGTCCAAGCTCCTTCCTCCAGCTCCTTGCTCTTCTTTGTGCCAGCTCATCCTTCCATTCTTAGCTTGTGCTTCTTCTTGTTTCTGCATTACATTCTCAAGTTATTAGCTCCACAAAAAGAACATTTGAAGCTCAATCTTCACCTTCCATTCATTTTTTCCACACTCAAGCTATTTGCCCATAGAAAATTCTGCACAAAAGAATAGAGAATATTCAATAGAATTATTCACAAAATTATTTAAAAGAATTTTATGCCTTAAAACTCAATAATTTTGCTAATTAATTCACAAAGTGCATAAGTGGCTAATAAAATCAAATTGTATCTAATTAAACCCTTAAAGCCATCTTTGATCATTAAAATGACTAAGTTAAGAGAATTGAATTGTATGAAAATCATACTTATCAGCGAGGCCCATGAACTGGAGGCTCATGATCTGATGAAAACAAGAAGGCAAGAAGCTACCCAAGGAGATGGTTGGAAGAGATATCCTATGGGTCATCAAGGAGGACGTTAAAAAGATGGAGGAACTCAAAGACAAACAATTGACTGTGGTTTAATCTTTCCACATTTCTATTTTTATTATTTTTTGTAAATATTATCTGGAATTATTATGTTGGTTTGATTGACAATAAGAACACACACTAACACAAATGTTTTATACTTGCAAATACTATTATTTTTCTTTATAGATTTCATTTCCTTTTCTAGAATAGCCATATGGGATTTTTTGTTCCCTCAGGCACATAGGAACAACCTATAGGTCATGTGTGGCAACAAAGCCTCCTTGGTACCTATTAGGGTCTTAAATATATATTTTAACAAATTTTGGGTTTCAATTGTTAAAGTCGAATTGATTTTCTTTAAATAAAGATTTTCAAAAAAAGAGAACAAACAAAGACAAAACCAAACAAGAAAACATAAAAAGTAAGTAAGAATTGAATTTTTTTAGGCTTATGAACTTTTCTCAAAGTTTCTTTTAATAAAACTATATTTCATAAAAACAAAAAAAGACAAAGAAAGAGAAAATTGAAAAAACAAAAAATGATAACAAAAAATTAATTAAATTCTTTTTGTAAACTTTAGAGCTTTTCTCCAATTTCATTCAATAAAATTAGAAGTAAATATATGCTTTACAAAAGTTGAAAAAAAGGTGTTTCAAAACAAGAAAAGAAAATCAATAAAAAAAATTAGAAATAAAAAAAGAGAAGATGGTAAAGAAAATGAGCTTATTTTAGTTTTCACATATTATGACATACAAATCAATCTCAAACTTGTTTTCTTGGTGAAAGTCTAAAACGATTTTTATTTTCTTTTTCTCTTCTAGAAAAAAAATATTATAATAATAATAATAATAATAATAATAATAAAACAAAAAAGAACACAAAATAAAAATAAAAAAATATACGAAAAATTAAAAAATCATAAAAAAATACACACAAAACAAAGATAAACAGAAATAAAAATAAAAATAAAAAATAAAAGTAGAACAAAAAATAAAAATTAGCCAAAAAAAAAGAAACAAATAGAAAAAAAACAAAATAATAATAATAACGAAAACAAAAAAAAAAGAGAAATAAAAATGGAAAACAAAAAATGACAACAAAAACAAAAAAAATAAAAAGAAAGAAAAACAAGAATAAAACAATAACAAAAAATTAAAAAAATAAAATAAAACATAATAAAACAAAAAAATAAAAATAAAAATAGAAAACAAAAAATAAAAAGAAAGAAAAAACAAGAATAAAACAATAACCAAAAAAATTAAAAAAAAATACAACTAAATAAAACAAAAAAAGAGAAATAAAAATAGAAAACAAAAAATAACAACAAAAACAAAAAATAAAAAGAAAGAAAAAAAAAAGAATAAAACAATAACCAAAAAAATTAAAATAAAAGAAAAACAAAAAAACAAAAAAAGGTAATAAAAAACAAAAATAAAAAATGAAACGAAAATGAATGAAGAGCAAAAAAAATGATAAGCAAGAGAGAAAAAAAATTGAAAATGCAAGAAAAATTAAATTAAATTTTCCTTTAGCAAATAAAAACACATCAATCAATTTCAAAACTTGTTTGATCTATTAAAGGAAAAAGTAATTTATTTTCTTTGTCTTTTCACGAAAAAAAAATACCCAAACAACAAAATTAAATATAAGAAAAAATTTAAAAATAAAGAACATGCAAAAAGGAAAAAAAATAACAACAAAAAACAAGGAAAAAAGACAAAAACAAAAACATAAAATAAAGAAAAAAAACACACCAACCCACCAATATAGTTTCTTAACCGAAGTACATG
This sequence comes from Erythrophleum fordii, assembly GCA_032878935.1. Taxonomy (NCBI): domain Eukaryota; kingdom Viridiplantae; phylum Streptophyta; class Magnoliopsida; order Fabales; family Fabaceae; genus Erythrophleum; species Erythrophleum fordii. Next base: position 18,240,067 of record JAVQMF010000038.1, read on the forward strand.
GACTTTGATCCTTCTTGAAGGGTACGTAGGCCCTAAACTCTCACCTTAGGTCAAGTCCGCCTTTGTAAATAAACATTTTCTTTTGATTTTATTTCCTTGATTTCTTTTCTTTCATTTTACTTTTAACTTTATTTCTTTAACTTCTTCTTTTTATCCTTAATTTAATTGCCTTAATCTCTTTCTCTTTTTTATCTTGCATGTGATTTGTTAGGAGAATTAAAAATAGAATAGAAGTCATATTGATTTTGCACAACTGACTTAGGGTAACCGTTCTTAGGGATGGGGTGTAGTGGGATGCCTAACACTTTCCCCACTTGCAATCGACTCCCAAATGGGTGTAATGGGTGCCTAATACCTTCCTCACTCACAATCAACTCCCAAATTCGAATTTGGTTTGTAAACCATTTTTCAAATAAAAAGGTCTTTCTAAAGTTTTATCTTTTCAAAATTAAATTTTGGTGGCAACTCTTGAACTCTACTTTTACTTTTAATTTTGATTTCGGTTTTTGTTTTCTTTGAAAACCAAAATTTTCTCTTTTTAAAGGCGTCACGCGGTCGCATATTTGGGTGTGACAACCTAAATGCTGCCTAATCTTCCATTATTAGGAATGGAAAGACACCTATTAAATCCCAGTTTCTAAAACTTCTTACTGGCCATCACATTTTCATTACAGGTCTCAACCAAGGCAACCAAATCCAAAGAATACAAATCTTTCATTTGACTCATATAACAATGAAAGTTGACACCACTGATACCCTTTATATTCCAAACTAAAACGTTAACCATTGAAAACAAAGGGACTTAAGCAACCTACATCTTAATTGCATCTTCCTTGTACATGTATAGTGTTTATTCCATGCAAGAAACATTATTCTCCAAGTTGCCATAATCTTAGTCCATCATGTCGCTCATGAAGAATTCACCATGGGCATCAAAGGTTTTAAATGATGGCCTAATAATGGTTAAAGACTTGAAGGATGAAGTGGGTTTGAAAAGGTTCACTATTATGCCAAGTTTGAAGAGGGAGGCAAAGCACATAAAGACAGTGGGCCTTAATCCTAAATGGAATCCTCTATGTCACGTAAAGGAACTAGCATGTTTTCATTACCATGGCCTAGTGTAGTAGTCACTTCTTGAAAAATGATGGGTCATGATTCTACACATCTCTGTCAAAGGGCCTGTGTTGAATCTATTTATGATGGGCTTGCTTTTTGGTAGTCAACTTAAGCCCATTAAGATTATCATTTGTTTTTTCTCTAGCATAAAAAGTTGTCTCCTTAACAACTTTGTTGTTATCTGTGATGACTTTAACTTCTAATCATAGTAATTAAACTTAAACATGCAATTAATAGTCATAAATCAAGGTCTAGCACCATTTAAATTAATCAATTTAGGAAAAAGTAAGAAAATTTAGACCTTAATGTTATTAGAATCATTAACTAAACATTTACAAGCATTCATGTACATGAGTGAAATAAATCTCCAATTAAAAGCCTTTAAATCGATTATCCATTGATTTTCAATGCTCAAGAACCCTTTATAAGTGTTTCTAGTCATCCTTTGATGTTGCCATAGGAAAAACCAAGGTTTCTAGGTTAATATAAGAGTTTTAGGACCTTCGCCGCAGCTAAATACTTTAACGCTGTAACCAATTGCTCTTGGGTTCACTTCTTACAGCTTCACAGATGCCACAGCAAGTTGGAGCTTTGCCATGGTGAGAAGACCTCCTGAAGCCTACCTCACTTGCCTCTTACTATTGGCCATAGCCAATTCCCATATTAGTTGCAACTAATTCCTCTCTGGAACACTTGACACATTTTCGTAAAGTTTGCCGCAGCCTATTTCTCATTTCGCTGTGGCGAATTACTTTCTAGATAACTTCTAGTTTAACCTCTCACATTTCACTATGGCTAATTCTACTTCTTACCGTGATGAATTGCTCTCTAGTACTTTCCCTGAGTAACTTCGCCTCTATTGGCTACAGCGGAATGCCTTCTGATCTTGAAACTTCTAAATGTTGTCTCATACACTCCCATTCTCTCCCTAGTGACACCCTAAGGTCACTCTACCTTAAATTATGGGGCCCTAATGGCTTTACTTTACCTAATTGGCCCAGCTTATCTATTGTTACCAATCAAAGACTTAAATGTTAATTCCTACTCATCCAACTACCATATATCAGCAAGTTCATAGGTTAATGACAACAGGAATTTTATAAGTTACCAATAACTATCATTCAAATACATATTCAATTAAAGATTTCATGCATTACTGGTTCAAATCAACATCTAATGTATCACACGATTACATTTCCAATAGTAAACCATATCATTAATTTAACAAAATTCATACATCAAATATTATAAATTCATACATCCAATACCAAGCTAAAATGAGGCCTAACTCCTCAATAGATACATTCTAAGTAATCAAAATATAAACACCTACACTTGGCAATATGATTACATGATGATGCTATAAAAGAATAACAAAATTTGCATATACTCTACTCATATTAGCCCAAGTGTAGCCTCTTCCACACATGGCTAGTGTTCATGGATTTTTATCCACTTGCTTCCCCTTATCCTTATCCGAAGGGCCTTCACCTGAAAGTATGATCCCATGAAACAGGGTGAGAGTGAATCTCAGTAAATAAAGGCAAATTCCATTCATATATTCTAATTTAATTAACATATATGCATGAATCAAAATGAGCATCAAAATCATATTGATCATATCAGCAAATGAAATGATTAGGCTACTATGATTACCATCCCATACTAGCAATCACATTTCCATATGTTAAAGGCTAATAACATCGAGAGAGGCCAGTCTAGGGCACCTACTTCCTAATGAGCATAACCAGGGCTCAGTGCATCTGGGGTCTGATCATAACCCAGTGCCCAATCGAAACACATGCATAGGTGGTAGCCGCACCACAGCTCCACCAAGGACTCACAAGGTCCAATCACAATACAACAGATAGTCAACCAATTCATTAGCATTTCAAAACATAATTGTGCAGCAAATATAAAATTAAATTAGGTATATGCATGGAATTTAATCATAACCCCCGGTTACCTCACTTGCGGACAATTTTCTAGAGAACCAATAGTAATGCTACCTTAGCCTAGCTATTCCAAGAGAAAATTCAAATTGAATGTTTCCTCCATGATAAACTTTAATGTATCACCCTAAATTCTAAGCAAATTCATATAAAATTAGTACCCATACCACAAACCAACTGTGGGGTCTTAAACTATCAAAAAATATATTAAAATAAAGAGTTTATGCTTACCCAATATCTCTCCTAACCTCTACCTCAGAAAATCCTCTAAGAAAATACCAAACAAACACATTTCAGATATTTGGCATGGTGAAAATGCTCCAAATGAGAAGCCCATCTAGTCAAATTGAAGAGAAAGAGGAGAAGATTAAGTTATATAACTATTGCCTTAGTTGATTTTGAGCCTAGAAGTGAGAAATTATGGATTTCTTGCTTAGAACCCTAGCCTCCCTCTTAAGGTGCGAAAATGCTTCTTGTGTTTGTCTTTTATGTTTCAGCAGAATGGTAAGAGGGGGCTGCATGTGTTTAGTGTAATATCTGGTCCTCTGAAAATGAAAGAAAACGTGAGAAACGTAATGTATAGTTTCTCTGTAAATGAACAAAATTTATCAAATACAAAAGGAAGTCCCCCGATATGAGATAGTTAAGGTCCTGAAAAATTTAGGAAGCATTCTAGATTCCTAAAAATAAAAATCCCAGGCTCAGACAGAAAGAAAAATGGAACTAGAATGAAAAAAGAATTTTTTTCAAAAAGCATTTTCGAAATTTTGAGAAAATTTTAGAATAAATATAGGAGGGCTTTTTAAATGAAATTTTTGAGTTTTCAGAGGTTCTCAAAGACCCTGAAAACCATGGAAAGCCCCGGGATAATTAAATCCTCTCCGATGGACATGTTCCAACGTCAGTGTACCTAAACTTTGACGAATCCATTCGGGAAGATTTCAGCTCCAATTTGAGTAATTCCAAAGGCATTTTATTTAATTGGGAACCTAAATTTTATAATGGAAAAGACAATTCTAAAAAAGGAGCTAAAACGATGGAGAAACAAAAATGCAAAGTACGAAAGGCAAAATTAGAATTTTTGAAAAAGTCACTTTCCTACACCTATATATAGGCGGTGCCCCACTTTCCCCTTCATTTGGAATCAGAATTTTCTGCATAATTTTAGAAGAAGGGAGCTAGGGTTTGGGGACACAAGAGAGGAAGAAGAAGAAGGAGAAAATCCAAGCTTAAGGTATGTTTCCATGGTGATTTTTCATGCTTTTCCTCATCCACACCTTCTCTTCTCCCTTCTCCTTTGTTTCCTTTGATTAAAATGAAGTTTATAAATATGATTCAAGGGAGAAATCCAAGGGAAATTTCGGATTTGAAGAGAGGAGCTTAGAGAAAGCAAGATTCAAGCTAAAATAAGCAAGAAAACTAGGTAAAATCTCATCCTATAGTTGATATCTTCACCCACCCTTCTTCTCTATTTCGCTTAACCCTAGGAGCTATAGGAGGATCTAATTTTTAAGCCCAACCAAGCATGAATCTTAGGTATTTGATAGAGAAAAACAAGAATATGCAAAGAAAATAACAAAATAACCATTAGATTTCAAGATGCAAATTCTAGGGTTTTGCATGTATCTTTCAAATTCTAATTTTGCATGATGCTTCCTAGGTCTAATTAAGAGTTTAAATGAGTTCCTAAGACCCCTAAGATGCTCCCCATATGCTTCCTCCTTCAAGAAAACAAAGAAATCTCTATGAAGGCCAAAAGTGCTCATAGTCTCAACCTAAGCAAGTTCTTGTAGCTAGGGAGAATTATAAATTTTTCTAAGGCCATTCTTGAGTCATATTTGATGAATAAAAATGAGGGGAGGCCTTGGAAAAAATTTAGAACTCATAAAAAGTGATTTGGTGCCTTAGGTTCCATATTATTACCTAAAGAAGTAACATATACTTAAGCTCTTGGTTTTAATTGTATGATGACTCCAAGAGGCTTAAAAGGAGTCAAGAATCATATTTGAAAGGAAAGAATGGAGCCTAGAAATTATTTGAGGGGTGTTGCTTCATTAGGTCCAAGTATGGACCATAATAGGGGTTATAAAGCAATCTAGTGTTTAATCAAGTTGTATGGTCTTAGAGATTATTGCATGGACATAAGTGGTGTAACAACCGGGAAAAAGAAAAGAAAAGGGAAAAGAAAGAAAATAGAAAGCTGGAAATTTTCGGAATCCAGAATTTCTGCCAAGTCCTCTCGCAATAGCAAGAAATGGTCTCGCTATAGCGAGAGTGCTTATTCGCAATAGTGAAAGAGATTTTAGCTATAGCGAGTGCTGGCAGCAGTCCATACAAAAACCAGGGAGTTGCTTGCCGTAGCGTGCGCCATAGCAAGATTGAGATCTGGAACTAACGCGAGTTCGCCACAGCGAAGGTCGAAACTCGCCATAGTGAAGGGAACTGACACGAGTTCGCCGTAGCGAAGGTTAAGCCTCGCCGTAGCGAAGCCAGATTACACGAGCTCGCTATAGCGAAGGTTAGTTTTCATCGTAGCGAGGGTCAGTCCGGAAGAGAGTAAATAGCGAGAATTAGACTTCATAAAACACCCAAACTCATTTCTTCTCTCATATCTGCCCTAGACTTCGACCCAAGGAGAGAAAAGAGGTGTAGAGAGTGAGAGAGATCAAGAGAAGGAGGAAGAGCAAGGGAAAGGTAAGGAAATTTCCCCCATTTCTCTTTAGATTTCTGATCCCCTCCCTTTGCCCTTTTTTCCTACGATTTTGTTTGTAAAAATGGATGGTTTTTGGGCATGGGTCAGAAGAGGGAAAGTGGAAAACACCTTTGAATCTTTGTGTTTCTTTGAAAATGTGGTTTCCACTACCATGGGAGCTTCAGAGAGAGAGAAAGAGTTGATGGCATTCTAGAGAGAGAGAGAGAACTCTAGGTGCCGGTATGTAGGAGAGTTTGATCTGATGATTCCATGTTAAGAGAGTAATTGCATGCTTTTGTGTGTCTAGGCTCAAGTGAAGCACATCCACCAAGGTGTGAGTGTGAAATTAAGAAGGGAAAAGAGGAATTGAAAGGGAAGGCTTGTGTTGCCTTTGGCTCTAAAGGTAGCTCTCTCTTCCCACTCTTTCTTGTTGCATTCTTGGTTGTAATAGTCATTGTATGTTATGTATATGCTTGATGTGTGGAATATGCCATATGCTATTGCTTTGATGCATTGATGCCAATGTGCTTGTGTATTGAAATGTGAGAATTGCTCGGGTGAGGTAGCGCCGAGAGTCCCTTGAGATGGGCGAGGTAAAGCTGAAAGTCCCTTAAGAATGGGTGAGACAAGGCCAAAAGTCTCAATCGAGTGAGGCCAAGTCAAAAGTCCTTAAACTAGGGTGAGGCCATCCAAAATTCCCTAAACTCGGGTGAGGCTAGACCAAAAGTCCCTAGAGCCCATTTTTGGCATTGTTGTGATTTTCATAGCATGTACAATGTGTGTTGGATGATTGAGAATGGCTAAATACTTATTCACATGCCTTGACTTATTATATGCCTTGATTGCTTACATGATTGAGTGCATGAGCTACTGAGGTTCCCTGAATCTCACCCCTTCCCCTCCCAACTTAATATGCTAGGTGGAGCTCAAGGAGATCCCAGCACACACCAAGGAGCCTAGAAGCATGCTTAGTTAGATATTACTTTCTTTTGGAATTTTGATGTACTTTTGATGTAAAGTGGTGCCACAATGAACATGCGCCCACTATTTTTGAGATGTAAAGGTTGTAACATGTGTATATGTATGAAAAGATTATGTATGAACTATGTTTATAGCCAAATTAATGGAAATGAAGGTTTTGCCCCTTTTGTTGAATGCATGAAGTAGCGTATATTTGGCCGTAGCATAGCGAGATTGGAATGTATATTGATTTAGACCATATGGACTTGTTATATATCCTAGTTTTATGTTTTTAAACTTGTCCATGAGTGGCTAGAGTGTGTGAGAGGCCGTTTGGACCCATTTTGGACCTCTTGGGTGCCAAAACTGGTAAATTTGTGAGCTATGTCAAAATATGACCAGATGAGCTCCTTTTGCCATGAAATTTGGCATGCCTCTAGAGTTTGTAGAGAGCTTCTTGAGAAACTAAAGTGAGTAATATTCGGAGGTCTAGAGAATATTTAGCGAATTGTTGAATTTAGGAAAATTTAATGGATTGGTCATGGACTGTTCATATAAACCAGAAATGAAATCTGTGGCATTCTTAGACCAAATGGATTCCAAATGTGGTGAAATTTTATACACATAAACTAGATAACACAGTGACTTATAGAAACTGAAATCACCTAAATTAGAGGTCTGTAGAGAGAGAATGAACCATCTGAAGTTCTATATCAGCATCAGGGAGCTCTCCTGACCCCCGTTACTCTTCCATCGGTTTTTGGGGAGTAGGATCTACTGAACTGATCTGTACTTATTTTTCTCCTCTAGTATACATCTGTAGATTTTCAAATTGGTATAGTGTGTCCAGATTGAATTTTTGTGGATTTAGTTATGAATTTTCGAAAGTCATGACAGTAAGCTGCACTAGAAACAGTGACAGCCGGAGCTCCTTCCCATTTGCGATGTCAAACATGGTCCAAACGCTGAGATTGTGGTTGGGAATTATTTTTAGTGTAAATTTGACACTCAGAGCTTTCTAGAAAGCTAAAGTTTACTATATTCCCATTTTCCTAAAATTAGTTATGATTTTCCAAAGTTAGAGCCAAAATATGACTTTTGGGCACAAGTGAGAAAAATGCATTTTTCTGGTTTTTGGCTCTAGACCCGTGGCTTATGGTTTGTTTTATGCTATGTATGAGTCGTATATATGAAGTTTGAGTTGAGGATTCTAGAGATGGGTTCACAGGACCCACGGGGCAAAAGATGAGTGTATGAAACCCCGGTTCATAGCATACAAATGCCACGGATTGGTGTTGATTCTTTGGAAATCATATGGAACCAAGCCCAGTGAGAGGCGAGGTAGCGGTAGTAGATTAAGGTATTACATTTTTAGTATCAGAGCAAAGGTTCAGGCACTTTTGCTCGATGTTGGGCTCTTGAATGATGTGAATTGCTGGTGCTTGGTGTGAATGGTCATGGAAGTTGTAGCATCCATATGCATATGTGTTGTGATAGTGTTGTGAACTGAGGATTGCTACTTCTTTTCAGACATGGTTGAGACTAGACAGGGTAGGGGTAGAAGCAGAGGCAGACCGCCCAGGGCTCAGAGAGCTGAGCCAGAGGTTCCTGTTGAGACTGAGGATCCTCTACGGGCCATCATGGAGAGACTTGATCGTTATGAGGCCATGATGGGCCAGCATCAAGAGATGCTGGAACAACAAAGATATATTGCCCAGCAGCAGCATGATATGATCATGCATTTGCAAGACACCCTGGCTAGGCAAGAAGAAGCCAGAAGAGATGCCCCTATACCTCAGCCATCTACATCTAGCATTCCACCTGTACCTCCCCAGGAGCCTGCTGCTCCTCAGACCCAGACGCCTATCCAAAAAGTATTGAAGCAGTTCAGGCAGAACAATCCACCCTCATTTGACGGGGAATTGGATGCGGATAAGGTGGAGGCTTGGGTAATGCAGCTTAAGAAGATATTCTCAGTGATGGATTGTACCACTGAGCAGAAAGCCTAGTTAGCCACCTTCATGCTAGAAAAGGAAGTTGATAGATGGTGGGATAGTGCGAAACCCCTGATGGAGACCAAGAATATACAGATCACTTGGGAAACCTTCTTGGTCGAATTTTATGAGAAGTATGTCCCAAGTTCAGTGAGGAAAAAGAAAGAGATGGAATTCATGGGCTTGAGACAGACGGATGAGATGACTGTGGATCAGTACGTGGCCAAGTTCATAGAGTTGTCTCGGTATTCCTCTTACCTCCAGAGGTATGATGATGAACCCTGGAGATGTGAGCAGTTTGAGACTGGTTTGAGGCCCCTGATTAGCGATAGAGTCACTCCACAGCGGATCAGAAAGTTTAATACTCTTGTGGAGGTCAGCAGGGTGATTGAGACCAACTTGCAAGTTATCATAACTGCTGCGACTACGGCTAGTCAGAAGAGGGTTCCAGATTTGAAAAGGCCGAAACCAGAAGAGGGCTCTAGTTTGACCCCTAGTACTAAGAGGAGAGGCAAAGGGCCATGGAATAGAAAACCACAGCGAGGTGTGCCACCTCCGCGGGGCCAGTCATCCTTCCAGCAGTCTCTGGTGACATGTTACAAGTGTGGGAAGCCGGGGCACATTGCTAGACACTGTCCTCAGATGGAGACAGTGCCTCCTCCTAGACCACAGACCCAGGGCCGAGTGTTCGCCCTTACTCAGCAGGAAGCCAGCGCATCTCCCAATTTGATCCGAGGTACGCTGTTAGTGAATGGCTTTCCTGCAGTTGCTATGTTTGATTCGGGTGCTAGTCACTCGTTTATATCTTATGATTGTGTGAGGAAATTAGGTCTGGTTGTTAGTGTCTTGCCATTTGACTTGTCTGTCATTACACCCACTGGAGGCCACGTGGTTACTTCCCATACTTGCTTAAATGTCACTGTCCAATTTAACCATTGTCATACCACTCTTGATTTGGTTTGTATGCCTTTTCATGATATTGATTTGATTATTGGTATGAACTGGTTGGCTGTAAATAATGCCATACTTGATTGTGAACACCGAACCATTTCCTTACCTGCTTGTGGGACCATACCTAGGGTAGGAGCTGAGTTATCTTTTATGACTACTACCTAAGCTAAGAGATATTTAGAGTGTGGATGTCAAGGGTTTTTAGTCTTTTTCTCTATTCAGGCTGAGGTAGAAGAAGGGATAGAGGAGATTCCAGTTGTCAGGGAATTCCCGGGGGTTTTCCCTAGAGAGTTTGATTTCAGTGGCCTACCCCCTGAGAGAGAATTAGAGTTCCCTATAGACATAGTGCCTGGGGCTGGACCGGTGTCCAAAGCTCCTTACAGGATGGCTCCCGCCGAGCTTGCTGAGTTGAAAGAGCAGGTAGAGGAATTGTTAGAGAAAGGGTTTATCCGCCCTAGTGTTTCACCTTGGGGTGCTCCGGTGTTGTTTGTGAAAAAGAAAGATGGTAGCTTGCGGTTATGTATTGATTACAGAGAGTTGAATAAAGTTACCATCAAGAATAAATATCCTCTCCCTAGAATTGATGATCTATTAGATCAGTTGGCTGGGGCATCTGTGTTTTCTAAGATAGATCTTAGATCTGGTTACCACCAGTTGAGAGTGAGAACTGAAGACGTCTCTAAGACGGCTTTCAAGACGAGATATGGGCACTATGAGTTCCTTGTGATGCCATTCGGGTTGACGAATGCGCCTGCTGTGTTCATGGATTATATGAATAGGGTATTTAGACCGTATCTAGATCAGTTTGTGGTGGTCTTTATTGATGATATTTTAGTGTACTCCCGATCTTTTGAGGAGCACGAGAGGCATTTGAGACTAGTCCTAGATACCTTGAAAGAGAAAAGGTTGTATGCCAAACTTAGTAAATGTGAGTTTTGGCTGACCGAGGTGCGATTCTTAGGTCATGTGATCTCACAAGATGGGGTTGCGGTTGATCCCCATAAGGTTGAAGATGTGTTACAGTGGGATAGACCTAGAACGATCACCGAAGTCAGGAGTTTCCTAGGTTTGGCAGGGTATTATAGACGATTTATTCAGGACTTTTCTCGGATGGCCTTACCACTGACGAGGCTAACTAGGAAAGATACACCATTTGTGTGGGATGAGAGATGTGAGAAGAGTTTTCAGGAGTTGAAACTCTGTTTGACCACTGCCCCTGTACTGATTATCCCTGACCCTAGTGAACCATTTGTGGTTTATTGTGATGCCTCGGGCAAAGGGTTAGGATGTGTGTTAATGCAGCAGGGTAGAGTAGTGGCATATGCCTCGAGGCAGTTGAGACCTCATGAGGAGAATTACCCCACACATGACCTGGAGTTAGCTGCCGTAGTGTTTGCTCTTAAAATTTGGAGACACTATCTGTATGGTGCGACCATAGAGATTTATAGTGACCACAAGAGTCTAAAATACCTGTTTGATCAGAAAGAACTCAATATGAGACAGAGGAGATGGATGGAATTCCTGAAAGATTATGATTATGTGTTGAAATATCATCCGGGTAAGGCCAATGTGGTGGCGGATGCCCTGAGTAGAAAAACCATCCATGTAGCCCATATGATGATTAGGGAGCAGGAGCTCCTAGAGAAGTTCAGAGATTTAAACCTCTTTTGTCAGGTGATATCGGGTAGATTGTGTTTGAGTGAAACCCGAATTGAGAATATCTTGAGAACCCAGATCTTAGATGCCCAGAGAGAGGATGAGTTCCTGAAACGGATCAGGAATGAGATCACCCAAGGTAAGACCTCAGATTTCAAGTTGTCTGAGGATGGCATGATAGTATATCGGGATAGAATCTGTGTGCCTGGTCAGAATGGGTTGAGAGAAAGCATTCTGGAAGAGGCGCATAAGAGTAAGTATACTATCCACCCAGGTGCCACCAAGATGTATCAGGATGTGAAAAGAATTTTCTGGTGGCCAGGGATGAAAAGTGATGTGACGGAGTATGTGGCTAGATGCCTAGTGTGTCAGAGGATAAAGATAGAACACCAGAAACCGGCTGGGTTGTTGCAACCACTAGATATCCCTGAGTGGAAGTGGGATAGTATAGCAATGGATTTTGTCATGGGGTTACCCAGGACATCCTCTGGACACGATGCTATTTGGGTAGTTGTGGATAGACTGACGAAGTCTACACACTTTTTAGCTATTAAGGCTACTTATACACTGGATAGGTTGGCCCAGTTGTATATCAGAGAGATAGTGCGATTTCATGGAGTACCCAATAGCATAGTTTCAGATAGAGACCCCAGGTTCACATCGAACTTTTGGAGGTCATTGCAGCATGCCTTAGGGACGAGATTGTGGTTTAGTACTGCATATCACCCCCAGACAGATGGTCAGACTGAAAGAACCATCCAGACATTAGAAGATATGTTGAGGGCATGTGTGCTAGAAATGAAGGGGAACTGGGATGCGTATTTACCATTAGCAGAGTTTGCATATAACAACAGTTACCATTCCAGTATTCAGATGGCCCCTTATAAGGCTTTGTATGGGAGAAAGTGCAGATCCCCTCTGTGTTGGGTTGAGTTAGGTGAGAGGAGTATGATAGGACCTGAGATTGTGGACCAGACCACCTGACAGATAGAATTGATTAGAAAGAGGCTCCTCACGGCCCAGAGTAGGCAGAAAAGCTATGTTGATAAGCGTAGGAGGCCGTTAGAGTTTGAGGTTGGAGACCATGTGTTCATTCGAATATCTTCAATGACGGGAGTAGGTCGGTCAATGAGGGTAAGGAAGCTCAGTCCTAGGTATAGTGGTCCGTTTGAAATCCTTGAGAAAATTGGACCCGTGGCTTACCGAATAGCCTTACCTCCTAACCTAGCCCAAATCCACAGTGTTTTTCATGTCTCTCAATTGAAAAAGTATTTGCCAGACTCCTCACATGTCATAGAATATGAGCATGTGCAATTGCAGGAAGATCTTTCCTATGTAGTGAAACCGGAGAGAATTGTGGATGCTAAGCTTAAACAGCTGAGAAGCAAGAGCATTCCTCTGGTGAAAGTGATCTGGAGAGGTCTGACATCTGAGGAAGCAACTTGGGAATTGGCGGATGAAATGAGGCAAAAATATCCAGAGTTATTCCCTTGAGGTAAGTCTTTAAATTTTGAGGACGAAATTTCTTTTAAGAGGGGTAGAAATGTAACAACCGGGAAAAAGAAAAGAAAAGGGAAAAGAAAGAAAATAGAAAGCTAGAAATTTTCGGAATCCAGAATTTCTGCTAAGTTCTCTCGCAATAGCGAGAAATGGTCTCGCTATAGCGAGAGTGCTTGTTCGCAATAGCGAAAGAGATTTTAGCTATAGCGAGTGCTGGCAGCAGTCCATACAAAAACCAAGGAGTTGCTCGCCGTGCGCCATAGCGAGAGTGAGATCTGGAACTAACGCGAGTTCACCACAGCGAAGGTCGAAACTCGCCATAGCGAAGGGAACTGACGCGAGTTCGCCGTAGCGAAGGTTAAGCCTCGCCATAGCGAAGCCAGATTACACGAGCTCGCTATAGCGAAGGTTAGTTTTCGCCGTAGCGAGGGTCAGTCCGGAAGAGAGTAAATAGCGAGAATTAGACTTCATTAAACGCCCAAACTCATTTCTTCTCTCATATCTGCCCTAGACTTCGACCCAAGGAAAGAAAAGAGGCATGGAGAGTGAGAGAGATCAAGAGAAGGAGGAAGAGCAAGGGAAAGGTAAGGAAATTTCCCCCATTTCTCTTTAGATTTCTGATCCCCTCCCTTTGCCCTCTTTTCCTACAGTTTTGTTTGTAAAAATGGATGGTTTTTGGGCATGGGTCAGAAGAGGGAAAGTGGAAAACACCTTTGAATCTTTGTGTTTCTTTGAAAATGTGGTTTCCACTACCATGGGAGCTTCAGAGAGAGAGAAAGAGTTGATGGCATTCTAAAGAGAGAGAGAGAACTCTAGGTGCTGGTATGTAGGAGAGTTTGATCTGATGATTCCATATTAAGAGAGTAATTGCATGCTTTTGTGTGTCTAGGCTCAAGTGAAGCACCTCTATCAAGGTGTGAGTGTGAAATTAAGAAGGGAGAAGAGGAATTGAAAGGGAAGGCTTGTGTTGGCTTTGGCTCCAAAGGTAGCTCTCTCTTCCCACTCTTTCTTGTTGCATTCTTGGTTGTAATAGTCATTGTATGTTATGTATATGCTTGATGTGTGGAATATGCCATATGCTATTGCTTTGATGCATTGATGCCAATGTGCTTGTGTATTGAAATGTGAGAATTGCTCGGGTGAGGTAGCACCGAGAGTCCCTTGAGATAGGTCAGGTAAAGCCGAAAGTCCCTTGAGAATGGATGAGACAAGGCCAAAAGTCTCAACCGAGTGAGGCCAAGTCAAAAGTCCTTAAACTCGAGTGAGGCCATCCAAAAGTCCCTAAACTCGGGTGAGGCTAGACCAAAAGTCCCTAGAGCCCATTTTTGGCATTGTTGTGATTTTCATAGCATGTACAATGTGTGTTGGATGATTGAGAATGGCTAAATGCTTATTCACATGCCTTGACTTATTATATGCCTTGATTGCTTACATGATTGAGTGCATGAGCTACTGAGATTCCCTGAATCTCACCCCTTCCCCTCCCAACTTAATATGCTAGGTGGAGCTCAAGGAGATCCGAGCACACACCAAGGAGCCTAGAAGCATGCTTAGTTAAATATTACTTTCTTTTAGAATTTTGATGTAATTTTGATGTAAAGTGGTGCCACAATAAATATGCGCCCACTATTTTTGAGATGTAAAGGTTGTAACATGTGTATATGTATGAAAAGATGATGTATGAACTATGTTTATAGCCAAATTAATGGAAATGAGGGTTTTGCCCCTTTTGTTGAATGCATGAAGTAGCGTATATTTGGCCGTAGCATAGCAAGATTGGAATGTATGTTGATTTGGACCACATGGACTTGTTATATATCCTAGTTTTATGCTTTTAAACTTGTCCATGAGTGGCTAGAGTGTGTGAGAGGCCGTTTGGACCCATTTTAGACCTCTTGAGTGCCAAAACTGGTAAATTTGTGAGCCCCGTCAAAATATGACCGAATGAGCTCCTTTTGCCATGAAATTTGGCATGCCTCTAGAGTTTGTAGAGAGCTTCTTGAGAAGATAAAGTGAGTAATATTCAGAGGTCTAGAGAATATTTAGCGAATTGTTGAATTTGGGAAAATTTAATGGATTGGTCATACACTATTCATATAAACCAGAAATGAAATCTGTATTCTTAGACCAAATGGATTCCAAATGTGGTGAAATTTTATACACATAAACTAGACAACCACAGTGACTTATAGGAACTAGAATCACCTAAATAGGAGGTCTGTAGGGAGAGAATGAATCGTCTGAAGTTCTGTATCAGCATCAGGGAGCTCTCCTGACCCCCGTTACTTTTCCATCAGTTTTCGGGGAGTAGGATCTACTAAACTGATCTATACTTATTTTTCTCCTCTAGTAGACATCCGTAGCTTTTCAAATTGGTATAGTGTGCCCAGATTGGGTTTTTGTGGATTTAGTTATGAATATTCGAAAGTCATGACAGTAAACTGCACCAGAAACAGTGATAGCCGGACCTCCTTCCCATTTTCGATGTCAAACATGGTCCAAACGCTGAGATTGTGGTTGGGAATGATTTTTAGTGTAATTTTACACTCAAAGCTTTCTAGAAAGCTAAAGTTTGCTACATTCCCATTTTTCTACAATTAGTTATGATTTTCCAAAGTTAGAGCCAAAATATGACTTTTGGGCACAAGTGAGAAAAGTGCATTTTTTTGGTTTTTGGCTCTAGACCCGTGGCTTATGGTTTTTTTTATGCTATGTATGAGTCGTATATATGAAGTTTGAGTTGAGGATGCTGGAGATGGGTTCACAGGACCCACGGGGCAAAAGATGAGTGTATGAAACCCCGGTTCATAGCATACAAATGCCACGGATTGGTGTTGATTCTTTGGAAATCATATGGAATCGAGCCTAGTGAGAGGCGAGGTAGCGGTAGTAGATTAAGGTGTTACAAGTGGTCTCCATAAATTCTGTCTAGGCCAAGAGAAACCATCTCCACAAATTTGTAGGTGTGTGGTCGAAAGAAGAGGCTTGAAATCTAAGAAAAAAGTGTGTGATTACATACAAGGTAGCTCTCTCCACCTTCTCTCATGCATGGATGCATGTTTGGCTTGTCTTAGAATGTGTGTATTTTTAAGCCATGAAAAGTATGCTAGCATGATTTTATGTGCCATAATTTCATGATGTCATGTTATGTTTTCAAATGAATGTATGATGTTTGTTGAGTTTGCTTAAGTGTGGAGAGGCCAAGAACTCTTAACCATGGTGAGGATGAGCCAAGAACCCTTGAGATTGGTTGAGACAAGTAAAGAGTCTCCTAAAAGCAAAGTAGGCTCCCAAGAGTATAATTGAGTCCAAAGCTCTTAAAGAATGGGTGAGGCAAGTCCAAAATCCATAAGGGAAAGTGTGAGGCTAATCCAAACACTTAATGAGCTCTTGAATGACTTATATGATTTATTCACATACCAAACTTGCTTCTTCAATGTCCATGACTTCCATTTTATCCATGCATGCATTTGTAAGGCTTACTTTGCATATATTATGTATGATTGAATGGGAGATGAGCTATTGGGATTCTTTGAATCTTATTCTCTCCTTTCCAATGATCTCACATGCTAGGTGGACCAAGTGGACATGGTAATGGGAGCCAATTACCTTGAAGAAAGAAGATTGACAACCAAATGCTTTAAGTTTTGCCACTTTAAGACTATAATTGTGTCATATGATGTATCCCTTTGATGTATATGGTCTATGACCCCTTAGACATATGTAATTATGATATTATATGATGTAGGAATGAAAGAATATGTTATGTGAATAATGGAATGTAAATTGAGTATGTTATGGCATTATAGCTTCATGAATGGCTTTATGGAAATATGCATAAGTGTGGATGAAAAGGCCAAAATGAGATGCATGAGGTTTGGGACCATTTGAACAGCTCACATAAGTCCTAAATGTGCTTTTAGACTTGCTCAAAAGGTGCCAAAACCAAAGGAAAGCCATTTGGCAATTTTGGTATCCTATATGGAGCCAAAAATGACCATAATGGAACTTTATGTCACTTTTTGCCCAAATGAATTATTCTTGGTCTAAGATTTGGCATGCAATTAGGTCTCATTAAAAGCTTTTTGGGAAGTTAAAGACCATAATTTTTAGATGTCTACAAAATATTTAATGAATTTTTAAAGTTGGCAATTTTTCTGATTTTGGTCTGCTGCACTATTCATTTGGTTTGAAAATAAATTCTATCACCTAAGGCTCAAATGATGTCCAATTGCCACAAAATTTTATACAGAGAAACTAGATATTCACAGTGACTCGTGCCAATTGGAAGCACCTCAATTGGAGTCTAAAGTGAGAGATATGAATTTTTGAACATTTTATCCAGTTCTAGGAGTTTTGCCTAACTTGAGTTATTGTTCTATTAAATTTCAAGGTTTAGGTTACCTGAGCTGGTCTAGAAATATTTTTCCCTTTCTAACTAACATCCATAACTTTCTATATTAGTATCATTTGCATGGATTAGATTTTTTTAGATGGAAGCACCTCAATTGGAGTCTAAAGTGAGAGATATGAATTTTTGAACATTCTATCCAGTTCTAGGAGTTTTGCTTGACCTGAGTTACTGTTCTATTAAATTTCGAGGTCTAGGTTACTTGAGCTGGTCTAGAAATATTTTTCCTCTTCTAACTAACATCCACAACTTTCTATATTAGTATCATTTGCATGGATTGGATTTTTTTGGAATTCATTGGATATTTTCAAAGTTTTCTGCAGAATTCTATGACAGTTCCATAGTGCAGTTTGACCTCTGGACTATTTCAAATGTCAAACATCCTCTATGATAGATGTTATGGTCTAGGCATATTTTTATTGTAAAGTAGACATCTGTAGCTTTCTAAAATGGCTAAAAATTTATAATTTTGATTTTTTTAGAATTAGTTATGAATTTCCAAACTATGGTCAGAAAAGGGGCCAATTCCGGTAAAAAATGCACACGATTATTTTGAGCTTTTCCTTAATTTCCATGAGTTATGGGCCACATTTTATACTCCAAATGAGTTGTATTCATATAATTAAATATAGGAACGTATGATATGAGCTCATATGGTCTACGTGACACTAAATGGAATTTTTTTACATGACACAGCGCAATTAAATGCATTATTTTAATAGACTTTTTCTACTTCCTTTATGGATTTGAGAATGTGATGCATAAGAATGTTATGATATGAGCTAGAAATATATGGTGCTACATTTAGAGTTTTAGTTGGGTTTAAGTTGGGTCCTAAATGGCTTATGGGCTGACCCAAAAGTCCAATTCCAATTGGGTTTAGATTTTATGCTTGTTAGACCAGAATTCATTAGTTGGGCTGTAAAATTTTGATTGGGTTAGGCTAAGTTTTAAAAGCTCATTTGATTTGGGTCTGCTTGTGGGTTATTGAGCTAATTATAAGAGCTTATGTAAGTTGGGTCTTAGACCCATATCTCACTAAATCATATTGGGCCATCACTAGGTGCTTTCTCTTAGGCCAAGACTCACATTAAAAGGTTGGGTCTGCACCTAAAATCATTAGGCCTCTATTAGTCTCTAACCATAGCCTATTTAATTTAATTTGGGCCTAAATGAGATTTCTAACCCATTTAAATCTTAAGCTTATATTAATAATTTATTTATCTAAAATTTCCATTCACATAACTAGTCCCATTATTCTATATTAATTATTCTTAATTAACCCAAATCCATGATTAACACCTTAATTAATTTTGGTGTTACATTATCTATATGTTGTAATGTAAATTTGAAACTTTTGTTATAACTATTAGCATTAATTTCCATAGAATCATCCTCATTTATTCCTATTAGTAACGTAAAGTAAGATCTTATTGTTTCTTGCGTCGAAACCATGATAACCTTGTCCTTCACCTTTTGAGATCATCGAGGCTTCTAAATAACTTGTCATGGGCCACAATTGCCAGTGGTAAGTTGATGGTCAAAACCATTATTTGCCAACTCTTCCTCAAGTAAGCCAAGCTCATCTCCAACCATAAAAACTGCTTTTTTAAGATAGCCCTCTAAGTAATGTCCAAACTTCCCACATTGAAGATAATAGATGTAGACCTTCACACTCAAGCTTAAAAATCCTCTCATTGAACTTAAAATTGGGAATAAGAGGCTTCTCTGGATCTAGTTTAATACAAAGCTAGATTAGAGATAAGTGTTAAAATCAACCTTAACTATTTTATTGAACCTATTACATATGTAGGTAAAAAACTTTTGCATCATAATACTCAATGAGGAGGTTAAGTATCCAAGCCCATGTCATTATCTTGTTAATGCTAGCTAAATCCAGGTTAAAGTTAGGACTCCACTTTAGAATTATGAGATAGTGATCATAGATCAATAAGAACAAAATCAAAATCATCAAGACTAGTAAATTTTACCAAGAAGAAATTATTACCCAAATTGACTAGAGTAAGAACTCTATTTTTTGCCTATATCGATGAATATGAGCTTTTAAAGCTTTGTACCCTATGGATTGTCTCAAAAGCTTAATGATCAAAGACTGCCTCCATGGTCTTTGCAAACATATCTCAAGCTTATAGGAGAGAATAAACTCAAGCCATCCATACCTTCTCTCCATTAATTCAACTATGTGAAGTTCCATAGTAGTATTATCATGTTTGCCCAACCCATCATCTATAGCCTTAATCTTATCATCATCATCCACTAGGTCTAAGAGTCCTGTGAATCCTTCTTGCTATCACTTAAAGATCCATTTATTAAGGTCTTACCTCCTATAAGCATCTGTTTGTAGCCTTTCTTATACTCTTCCCCTTACTCCTTAAGAGGATTTTCATAATAAACCACATCAGTATACATAACTACAAATGCCTTAAGATTGAATGAATAGTCACTATTTTTAATCTTCTTTGCACTTTGGTCAAGTTGGTCCTTCTCCTCAATTAGGATTGTCTCCTTCACATAAACATCATTTGTCACCTTAAAGCTAATAATTCTTTTTATAGAAATGTAATTTAATTCTTTGGGATTAGCTGAGAATCTTGCATATCATACTTACAAACATTAAACATAATATCTGACCTACTTGCAGTAAGATAAAGTAATGAACCAATCATATCTTTATACCTCTTTTTATCAAACTCCTTGCCATTCTCATCCTTGTCCAAATTTGTTAGTGGGCATATAAGTGTTCCAATTGATTTGTAGAATTTAAAGCCAAACTTCTTGATAAGCTGTGTGGTGTACTTGGCTTAACTAATTTCAAATTCTCCTTTCTTTAAATATCAAAAAAGAAATTCATCTCTCCCACCATACTCATTTCAAATTCTCCTTTCATAATATTGAAAATTTCTTTACATTGAGATTCATCAGTACTTACAAAGATAATATCATCAATATAAATTTGAACTAGCAAAGAATCATCTCCATTTTTCTTAATGAAGAGAATGCTATCAAGTTTGTCTCTTAAGAATTTATTTGCTAAAAGAAAAATGCTCAACCCAATTGTTACATAGAATATAAGAGGAATTTACAATCACTTTACATGACCCAATTAACTCTACAAACCTATCAATTCACTTGCTACAATTTTATACAATCCCTTACATTGATATTTACATATTGTGCTCAAGCTTACTAAAAAGGTAGCAAGAAGTGCTATAGATAAGTGTAACAAATTCTCTTGCAACAAAACATAAAGAAGGAGAGTTCTAATTAAGCAACAAATCTTTATTAGGTCTTAAATTACTGTGTGATATACATCACCTCATATTATCCCATATAATTGGATTGATTATTGTTCCTTACACTCTTAGTGTAATTGCTAGCCTAAGTGGTGGGTTACGTGTTACAAAATAAACTAAAAAGGGACATCAAACTATCCTAGTATGAAAATAAAACTAGATCATATATAAATATGAACCTTTTGCTATTTTGTAAGCCTTACCTATTTAAGCGGAGACTAGAAAATACATCATTCCTACATAACTTTATTAAAAACCAATGAAGCATGCATAAAGCTAATAATAACTAAAACAAGCTCCTTCAACCTTGTATAATCGAAACTTTAGTAGTTTATTTAGTTTAATAGCTGTAAGTCAGAAAATTACTCGATAAGGCTTAAATCAACTATTTAGATTGCATTAAATACCTTGTGTTTACCTTATCTTGTCTATTTAGAATATTATACCTAATAAATAACTTACCACTTAAATATTAGAGTTGTAAGTGATCCATTGCTACATTTTTATTTTATTTTATTTTTACAAGGTTAGTCCATCCTCTCTTTCTATATTAAGTAGGCACAATCATTGCTTTTCTACACTTGATAATATCACAAACATTTATATTCATCATAAATTTCTATATATCACCACCTGGTGTCTTATAATTAATTTACATTTTTTTTGTAACTCGGATTACTTTATAGCTAGAACAAAACTAAGGACATTAGTACCTAAAGTAATAAACACATATCTCTTTAATACGAATTTAAATATAGAAAGATAATTTAAAGAGTCCGATGACTCACAATATTCATCACTTACACCAATAGGCATAAGATAAACAATATAAATGCCAAGAGTGAATTGATTATGATGTGTCTAGTTATTTACAACCATAGTATCAAGAAATTTTAAAATTTTTAACCCCTTACCTAGTGACCCAACCCTAAGAGCTAGCAAGATATAAGTTATCAAACACATCAATCGAATTAACATACACATAGTGTAGCACATGCAGTTTAATAGCTATAGGACCTATCCAATTATCATTTCTAGAAGCATACCATGTGAAATTCATTGTTGGCAAATTTTTTTTTTAAGATATCATACTATTCTAAATGGCTTATAACAACATCAAACTACACTTGTGTTTAGGAACACATCAGTAACCCTCTATGCAACCTAGTAAATCTTGTGTAATCAAGACCAAAGCCTTATCCAATTAAAATGTGCAATATTCACTACCATATAATTTAGCCTACAGGACCCACCTGGCTAACCATAATGATACTCATGATTCCATACTTAGACTTTCAAACAGTCAAAATATGATTTACGCCATCATGTGCAATAAGGAGGAGTCTAAAAACCTAAATAACTAAGTGGCCTTAAGTGGCTCTTATACGCTACATATGACCAAGAGACAATTTTCAGACAACTTCTATCTATACATAGACTCAAATGTTGATCCATAAAGCACAACAAAAGAAAGAAGAACCAAGATCTTGTAAGGCCTCTAATGATGCCTCAGTCATGATTATGCCTAGGTTTCATAATGATGACTGAAGTCCCATCAGAGAATACTCGCTCCACGGGCCATAGGAAAACCAAGCTCTAATACCAACTTTGTCACACCCCAAAAATGAAGATATGATTAGCATGAAATTACAAGGTTTACCATGCATCCATAAGCCTAAGCTAACACTCTAAAGCAAAATTCTTAAATTCATAATACCAAAGTTTAAGGCCATAACTTTGGCAAACATAATCAACTAATAAAATTCTTTAGCATAATTCAAGATCATCAATGCTTAATCAAGTTTTATTCCTTGTAGAATTCTTCTTTGGGTGCAAAGTGTCCTCAATAAATAGGCAGCCTACAAATTCCACTATATACAAGAACTCAATGGTACTAGTAAGAAAGCTTAGCTCTTTACATAACTAACCAAATTACGATAGGGGCCTACCAATTATGGAGCTATACAAAAGAACAATTATTAATTACATTCATGAAAAGTTTTGCTAAAGGAAAAAGAAAATACGAGACATAACAGCTACATGTTAAGGTACCCATACCCTAAGTATAACCTGTGATTGTATAGTAATTTACAACCTGTTAAAGAAGTAAGCAAGGTGAGTTATAATACTCAATGAGTAGATAACACTAGCTATGACATGAAGAGACAAACCAGGACATAAGAGTTTTCCAAAAAACATTATTCACATTGAGAGTCAATAAACCATCATGAATTTTCTTTATTTTTAAACAATAATAAGAATAAGATAATTCATAACTCATATAAAATAATAATGATAATGTACAAATAATTCAACGTTTGTTTCATAATTAAAACAAATACTTTAAATAAAAGTCTTATTATAAGGTCATTTAGCAAACTAGAATAAAAAGCATCTAGTCAAAATCAAAACAAAACAAACTCAGAGTGTAACATCCCAAAATTTATTTAAGAGCAATTACGATGAGTTAAGGAATTAATATGGGTAATTAGTAAAATTAATTAAGTAGAAAGTGAGATGGATATTAAATTTAGGCTATATAATTAACCCAACTCCATTTCTTAAGAGCCCAACCTTAGTTATGTGCAGACCCAATTTTAATGGACTCTTATAGTTGGCCCATTAAATCAAAATCTCAACCCACTTGGATTTAGGCCTTTAGGTCAGCCCACAACCCAACTTAAACCCATCTAAATCCTAAATACACTTCAATAATCTTCCCATTTTGCAGAAAAAACACAGGACACAAGGGAAATTCGGAGGTCCAAAGGGAAGGCTAGGGTTAGTAGCATAATTCCATCATTTCCCACTCCTAGAGCAAGATTCAGCCAACGTATCATATATAACTTAATCCTCTCTTCTTCCTCTTCAATTTAAACTGATTGATTTCTCATTTAGAGCATTTTTATCTTCCACCCAAAACTGAAACTTGTTCTTTAGTGCTTTCATGGTAGATTTTTAGAGGTTAAAGCTAGGGGTATTGTTAGATAAGTGTTTCCTTCCTATTTTAATGTATTTTTTACTAGTTTAAGACTCTTATAGTTGATTTATAATATGAGTATTAATTTTATGCAAATTTACTCTAAAATTGAAAGGTATCTTAAGGATTCTGGTGTGAGGAACACTAAATTTGATTTGGAGCTTTGTAGTGGCTTTGTAAATGTCCTATAGGTAGTTTTTGGTAGTTTAATTTTTTGAGTATTTAGTTTACTATAAATAATGAGTAAGAGTAGCAATTGTTTGGTTTTGTACTCATAGGCTAAAGTAGCATTGTTATTGGCTTTCAAAGAATTGTCAACCAAGTGAGGTAACCAAGGTTAACTTTTATTCCTTGCATATATTCAATTTAATCTTATATCTACTGCACATGTATGATTTTAAATGCTAAATAAATGGTTGGCTATTTGATTTGTTATGATTGGAGCTTGTGAGTCCATGGTAGACTTATGGTATGGCTACCACCCGTGCATTGTCACACCATACTTTATTAGACCCTATATTCCCATATTCAAGATAGCTTTCATGTGCAAGTAAAGAAAACCAAGGAAAGGGAATAAAATACGCTATTTCTTTGCGTTGCATCGAGTTTAAAAATTCAAATTTTGATCTGTAGGCCCCAAAAACTTGCTAATAACATTCTCTAATTATTTTTCATCCATAAAAATTATAAACATCCTAAAAATTTGCATAAACCATGGACCAAGAGCTAAAAATCACAAATACTCATGTTTTGCCTTAGGTTAGAATTTCAATTTTCTGCTAGCAACTTTAGAAAATCATAACTAAGTCTAGAAAAATTAAAATCAAGTAACACATAGCTTTCTGGAAAGCAATGGATATTTACACTAAAAATAATTCCAAGCCATAAAATCTCATCTGGACCACGTTTGACAACAAAAAAGGCACAAAGGTTGGGCTGTCCAATATTATTGATATAGCTTATTGATATAAACTTTGAAAATACATAATTAATTCCACAAAAATCCAATTCATGCAAAATGTACCAATTTGGAAAGGTGTCGATGTTATCTAGAGGAAAAAAATAGTTTTAGATCAATCCAAGAGCATTCAGACCCTAAAAATTGATAGAATAGTGTTAGAGGTCTGACTATACACCTGGAATAAAACAAAAATTTCAAAAATTCATATCTCCCTCTCTAGACATAAGATGCTTCTAGTTGGTGCAGGTCACTGGGAAGGTCTAGTTTCTCTTTATAAAATTTCATAGCAATTGGATATCAATTGCCCCACATGGACAGTGACAATACCAAACCATGGAAAATTGCCAACTTTAGAAATTCATCAAATATTCTCTAAAGCTCCAAATAATATGAACTTTGGCTTCCCAAAAAGCTCTAGATAAGATTTATGCAAATTTCATGAGGAAATTCATCCTTTTGATCAATTTGTGACACAGGGTTGCAAAATGCCCTTTTTAAGCTTTATATGGGGTCTCAAGGGTTCATTTTTGCTTCTTCTCATTCTATGGCCACTTGAGCACATGGGAAAACATTAAAATAATCTATCAAACATATCTCAAAGGGATAATAACCTAGATTCCATAATCTCACTCATCCACACCAAGATATACACAAGAGCCATACTTGTATAACTTTACATATCTAAGTCAAATTCATGTAATATCATTCACATGGGTCTAGTTCTCATACTATACAATATATCCATGCTTTTACAAATATTCATAAGCTCATACATCATATACATTATAGAGATACATCATGTGACAACCATATAGCTATAATGCAAATATTTTACAACTCCATTGTTAATCTTCTTGCTTTCAAGTGTGGTGGCTCTCATTTCCTTGCTCTCTTGATCCACCTAAGAATATTAAGTAATGAGAAGGGAAGAGTGAGATTCTAGGAATCCCAATAACTCTTCTCTCTTTCAAACACACATGATGGATGCCATTTTCAAGTTTAGAAATTCATGGAAAGCTTTCTTGAAAATCATGAACATATATAAAGCATTTCTTTAATTCAAGTACACATAATCATCATATATAAGCTTGTCAAGACAATGGTTTGGCCTTACCCATTCTCTTTGAGACTTTTGGACTTGCCTCACCCATTCTTAAGGGACTTTTGAATAAGTCCCACTCTTTCTAGAGACTTTTGGCTTGTCTCACCTAACCTTTAGGGACTTTTGGCTCCTCCTTAGCCTTGCTAAGGGACTCTTGGCCTCACCACACTTAAATAAGCCAAGAACATACGTAAAAGTATTTTAAAAACATATAAACATAACAACATGGTACTATAACATTTAAATGCTTGTTAGAGACATATTTTATGGCTTAAACATATACACACACACATTCAAAGACTAGAAAACATCCACACATGCATGAGAGAAAAGAGAAAGAGCTACCTTGCATGCATAACACACTTTAACACACGTTAACCTCTTGAATTCTCTTCCTCTCCCTTAGCCAAACGCCCACAAAGAGGTGGAGCTTGACTCCCTTGGCCTAATCACATAAAATCAGATCCAATTATAATCTTGGAACAATTACTAAAGCTACACATACATTAGAACAACTTGGTTGCTCAAATGGTTCAATTATGGTTTCATAAGGCACCTAATGAAGCAACCTTGAGCAAACATGATCCTGGCTCCAATTTCTTCCTTAATCTATGACTCTTGACTCCATTTAGACTCCTTAGAGCCATTACACAATTATTTTAAGGAGCCTAACCAGGTGTTGCTTCATTATGCTATGATATGGAACTTATAGCTCCATCTCATTATCCATGACTTCTAAAATTTTTCCAAGACTTCTTCTCATACTCTCCCATCATATATGATACAAAATCAAGCTTGGAAGCAATTAAAACACTCTCTAGGTATTACTTCTGTCCTAGGCTAAGACAAGGCTTCCTTAAGGAGTCCATGGAGTTTCTTTGCTTCCTTGGATAGGAGGTGCATGCGGGAGGTTCTCTAGAGATCTTAGAAGCTCATACAAACACTTATATAAGTTTGGAAATTCTTGAATCAAATCACACTTTTCCATATGTCCAAGAATCCCTAACTTTGCTATCTTGAATTCTAATAGTTCATTTTGATCCCTAATTGCTTTATTAGATTCCCCATGCCTCAAAGCCTCACTTATTATTATGCTTAGACCAGAATTAGATCCCTATTATACAGCCCCTATTCTGACCAAAACCATAAAGGAAAAGAAATTCAAGAAGAAGCAACAAAGTCCCACTTTGCTTACCTTTTTTACAAGCTTTTCAAGGGAGCTTCCTTATGCTACCAAGAACCCTCTCAAATCCTCTCTTCCCTCTCCTAAACCAACCACATATCAACACCAAATTAAATGCCAAAATCATGAGAAGGAAGAGGAAGAAGAGGGGAAGAAGTTTAATAAGGCAAGGAGTAGGAAAAAGTGGCTAAAACTTACACTTTTCAAAACTTTTTCTTCTTTCCTTGGCCTCCCCTCTTGTGTGCCACTCTTAATCCTTCTTAATTCTATTTTAATGTGTGGTAAAGTTGGTAAGAAGATCTGACCAGAGATGGGACGTTTTTATAAGTCTAGGATTTCATTTAAGCAACTTTTAAAATTTGAAATTTAGTCTCTCTTCTTAGTTTTGTCCATTTGAGCTCATTTCAACTACTTTTTGAAAACCATCTTTTCCATCATAAAATTTAGGTCCTTTAATTTATAAAATGGTTTTGGTTTCACCCAAATTGGATTTCAAATCATTTTGAACTATTTGGTCAAAGTTTTAAATAACCAACAGTCGAAATTGCTCATTGGAGGGGTTTAAATTATTCTGAGGGTTCCCATGATTTTCAGGGCCTCTCAGAACCCTAAAAAGTTCAAATTTCTCATTTAAAAAGCCCTCCTATGAGTTTTCAAAATTTTTCAAAAATTATAAAAATGCCCCTACTTTTTTCGATAAATTTTTTAAGCTCCTCTGGCTCTGGTTTCAAGCATCTTAAGTCTCAAATTCTCATTTTCTATTATTTAGAATTTTACCTTAATTTTAGTTTGCCACAAATTCTTTTATTTAGGGGACTTCTTTTTATATTTGGCTCATTTCTTATGTTTACAGAAACTAGACATTACATGCATTGTGCTTCTATCAGGTACCAAGTTATGATCAGACTCTCATATGCACTAAGCCCAGGTTGTGCTCATTAAAGAGTTGGTACCGTGGACAAGCCTCTCCTAATGTTATTGGCCTTTAACATATTGTGTGTAATTACTAGTATGAGATAGTGATCACTGGTAGATCAACTATTACATTTTGCTAATATTATATTATTTTTTATACTTATCTAATTTAATACATATATGTTAATTAATTTGAAGCATACAAATGGAATTTACCTCCGGTAACTGAGATTTACATCTCACCCCATTTTATGAGGTAACTATTTTAGGTAAAGGCTCTTCAGATAAGGATAAAGGGAAGGAAGTGGATGAACATCCATGAGCTATGACCCTATGTGGGGCATGCTGTAACATCCGATTTTCTAAAAACGAGAGAAAATGTGAGAAATGTAACTTACAGTTTCTCTATAAACGAATGAAACTCACCGGATACAAAAGAAAGTCCCCCAGAATGAGATAGTTAAGGTCCCAAAAAATTTAGAAACCATTCTAGACTCCTAAAAATGAGAATCTCAGGCTTAGACGAAAAGAAAAATGGAGTTAGAATGAAGAAACAATTCCTTATGAAAAACTTACGAAACGTAATGGCATTTTCGTAATTTTGAGCAAATTTTGGAATTCACATAGGAGGGCTTTTTAAAAGAAACTTTTGAATTCTCTAGGGTTCTCAGAGGCCCTAAAAATCATGAAAAGCCCCGGGACAGCTAAAGCCCCTCTGGTGGACGTTTTCCAACGTTGGTGTGCCCAAACTTTGATAAATTCATTCGGGAAGGTTTTAGCTCCAATTTTGAGTGATTCTAAAGGCATTTTACTAAATTGAGAACCTAAATTTTATAATGAAAAAAATGATTCTCAAAAAGGAGATAAAATGAAGGAGAAACAAAAATGCAAAGTATGAAAGGCAAAATAGAAATTTTTGAAAAGTGTAACTTATTCACACCTATATATATGATGCACCCTTCTCCTCCCTTCATTATGCGTGAGCATGTTCTACCTAAAACCAGAAGAAAACCCTAGGGAATGAGCTCACAAGAAGGGGAAGAAAAGGAGGAGAAGTCAAAGGCTTAAAGTATGAAAATTAGTAGTTTTTCATACTCTTTCTCTTCCAAATCTCTTCTCCTCCATTCTTCTTTGTTTCCTATGATTAAAATGAAGTTTATAAATCTGTTTTAAGGGAGAAATTGAGGGGGAAATTCGGATTTGAAGAGAGGAGCTCAAAGAACACAAGTTTCAAGTGAGAAAAAGCAAGAAAATAAGGTAATTTCTCTTCCTATGGTTGTCATTTTTGGTTCCCTTCTCCACCATTTCGCCTCACTTGAGAAAACCCTAAGAGGAGATGATTTTTAGACCGAACTAAGCATGAATCTAAGGAAAAAGGGTCTGGAGATTAAAAACATACAAAGAGAATTATCAAAAAGCCATTAGATTTCAAGATGCAAATTCTAGGGTTTCAATTGCACCTTGTAAAATCTGATTTTGTAAGATGATTCTTAGGCCTAAATAAGAGTTCAAATGAGCTCCTAAGATCCCTAAGAGGCCCCCCATATGCTTCTTCCCTTGAGAAAAAAAAGAAAGCTCTATGGAACCCAATATGCTTCATTGTCTCGGCCAAGAAGGGTTCTCATAGCTAGGGAGAGTTTTAAATTTTTCTAAGACCATTCTTGAGTCATATTTGATGAATAAAAATGAAGGGAGGCCTTAGAAAAAATTTGGAACTCTTAAAAAGTAATTTGATGCCTTAGGTTCCATATTATGACCTAAAAAAGCAACATAATGTTAGGCTTTTTGTTTTAATTGTGTGATGACTCCAAGAGGCTTAAAAGGAGTCAAGAATCATATTTGAAGGGAAATAATGGAGCTTAGAATTTATTTTAGGAGTGTTGCTTCATTAGGTGCATTTATGGATCATAATGGAGCTTATAGAACAATCTAGCATCTAAGCAAATTGTATGGCCTTAGAGATTGTTTCATGAACCTAATTGGCTCCCATAAATTGTATCTAGGTCAAGAGAAATCATCTCCGCCAATTTGTGTGTGTGGCTGAAAGAGGAGGCTTGAATCCAAAAGGAAAAGTGTGTAATTGTGTGTAAGGTAGCTTTCTCCACCTTCTTTCATGCATGGATGTGTGTTTAGCTTGTTTTAGAATGTGTGTATGTGTATTTTCAAGCTATCTATGAAAAAGTATGCTAGCATGCCTTTACATATTATGCTTCTTGATGCCATGTTATGTTTTCAAATGTTTACATGATGTTTGTATGAGTTTGCTTGAGTGTGGAGAGGCCAAAAACTCTTCCCTTTGGTAAGGATGAGCCAAGAACCCTTGAGCTTGGTTGAGACAAAGTAAAGAGTCTCCCAAAGGCAAAGTGGGCTCCTAAAAGTATGGTTGAGTCCAAAGCTCTTAAAGAATGGGTGAGGCAAGTCCAAAATCCATGAGAAGAAGTGTGAGGCCAATCTAAGCACTTGGTGAGCTCTTGAATGTCTTGTATGATTGATTCACATGCCAAGTTTACTTTTAAAATGTCCACAACTTCTATTTCCTCCATGCATGCATTTAAAAAGCTTGCTTTACACATATTATGTATGATTGAATGGGAAATGAGCTATTGGAATTATTTGAATCTCATACCCTCCTCTCCAATGATCTAACATGCTAGGTGAACCAAGTAATTATGGTGAAGGGAGCCAACAACCATGAAAAGGAAGGATTGACAAGCTTATGCATGGTTTTGTCCATTTTGGAACCATAATGATGGTTCATATTATATATGATGTTGTATATGTACAATGAACCTTGAGACATATATAAATATACTATTATGCAATGTTTAGAGCCATGGATATGATGTATGAGCTTTAGAACACAAATTGAGTTTTGAATGTCCAATTATGCATTATGGAAGTTTGATGGAAATATGCATAAGTGTGAGTTGAATGGCCAAAATGAGATGTATGAGGTTTGAGACCATTTGGGCAGCTCATACAAGTCTCAAATAAGCTTTTAGACTTGCCCATAAGGTGCCACAACTAAGGGAAAGCCATTTGACAAATTTGGTACTTCATATGGAGCCAAATTTGACCATAATGGAACCCTATGTCACTTTTTGGCCAAATGAGATAGCCTTGCTCTAAGATTTGTTTTGCAATTAGATCTTGTTGAGATATTTTTGGAAAGCTAAAAAACATAATTTTTGGAGGTCTAGAGAATATTTGATGAATTTTCAAAGTTGGGATTTTCTATTGATTCTAGTATGTGCACTGTTCACACTAGTAGATTTGTGTTTTGTGTCACCCAATGGTCAAATGGTGTCCAATTCTTGTGAAATTTTATAGTCATAAACTAGAGGTCATAATATTTCTGTAGCCACTGAGATCACCTCATTTAGAGGTCTGAGCAAAGAGTTATAAATTTTTTAAGTTGGCTGTTAGTAATAGTGGCACCCCAAGAGTTCAGTTACTATTTCATAGAATTCCAATGGCTAAACGTATTGGTTTCATTCTAAAATTATATTTATCATCAATTTAACATTTTTCACTTTCTAGAATGACCAAATTTGTGTGATTTTGATTTTTATAGAATTAATTATGAAGTTTAGAAGTTTGTATCAGTAATCTGAACAGTAGCTAGCGACCTCAGTAGCTTTTCGAATGTCAAACGTCATCCATGATGTGTGTTATGATCTAGTCGTATTTTTAGTGTGAATTATACATCCTAAGCTTTTCAGAATGACCAAGATTGCATTGTTTTGATATTTCTAAATTTAGTTATGTTTTTTCAAAGTTTGCCCAGAAAAGAGGCCAATTTTGGCCAAGAATGAGTTCCCACTTTTCATGCTCCATTTCGGTTTCCATGGGTTGTAGGCATGTTTTAGGATGTGAATGAGTTGTAATTATGCAATTAAATATGAGGATGCATAGCATGAGCTCATACGGTCCACGTGACACTGAAATGAATTTTTAGATATAGCGCAATACGAAAATAATCTCACTTTTTCTTGCTTTTCCCATGGAAATCCTATATAGTTCATGATATTATGCCATTCACATGTATGAGATGGACTAGATTCTATGGTGTTACACAGGCTGCACTTGGGTTGATTTAATTTAAGATAGATGCTAATTTTTATTATTCTTTTGTATAGCATCATCATGTAATCATATTGCCAAGTGTAGGAGTTTTGTGTTTTGATAACCAATGATGTATCTAATAGGGAGTTAGGCCTTCTACAAATTTGGAACCTGATGTACGCACTTATTTATATCTGATGTGGAACTTTATTAGTATGGATATATGACTCATCACTTGAAGTATGTTATTGTATCACCATGAATGATCAAGTTAGTGGTTTATGAATCTTGTTGTCAATAATTTTTGAATTTGCTTATGCATGATTGTTAGAGAGATTTGAAATCAATGCTCTAGTCTCTAAGTGGATGTGAGGGTATGCTGGGTAATTTAGCTAGTTGG
This sequence comes from Erythrophleum fordii, assembly GCA_032878935.1. Classification (NCBI taxonomy): domain Eukaryota; kingdom Viridiplantae; phylum Streptophyta; class Magnoliopsida; order Fabales; family Fabaceae; genus Erythrophleum; species Erythrophleum fordii. The sequence goes on from JAVQMF010000038.1 coordinate 18,272,219, forward strand.
TTGCCATTAAAGCTTTACAACTTAAAGGTAAAATGACCTTAGGATGTTGCTTGAGGGAGGTCTAGTATGTGTAGGATGAAATTTAAAGAGTTTAGGTGTAGAAGAAGGTTAAGCCGCGGCTAAGAAAGATCCAAAAGCTAAGAGCACTATGGCACAAGGCAACACGAGAAATTCGCCCAGAGAAAGTAACAGAGAGCAAACTCACAGCGGTGAGCATCGGGAGGCAAGCTTTGAAAGTCCTAAGAGGGTCTCTCATCGTAGCACCATATAGGCTTGCCACAGCACTGTCGTGAAAGTTTGAACAATAGGTTCCAGAGAGCACTTTCACCACGACACGGAAGGCCTAAGTCACAGTGTAAGATTCGTAGTTTTTATTTTAAGTTTCACTAACCAACTTAACTGTGGCAGGGAAGGTCCAAGTTGCGACCTAAGTCCCCCAAACTCTTATTTTTGCTTAGAAACCTTGGATTTTACTATAAACATGATATATAATGATTTGGGAACATTTGTAAGAGGATTTTTTGGTACTTGGGATTAATGGTAATGTGAACTAAATGTCTTAATTGATAATTAGAGTTATTTGTGGGATCAAATAATTTTGGTTGGTTAGCTAATAACCCTAATATTATCAAGGTTTAAAATTTTTCATTTTTTCCTAATTTAATTAATTGTAACAACTTTAGACCTTGATTTACAATCATTAACTTCATAATTAAGCCTAATCACAGTAGTTAAGAATTAAGGTTGTTACACAGAGCACATAGCTCCCAAGGACAAGTAACTATAGATGCAAAGCATACAACTAGCGATAATCATAATAGATCCAAGTGTGGTAGCCGACACACAAGTTTAACAACACCCCTGCTAGTTAGTATTTAGATTGAGGTGCACCAAGGTTAACAAATACTACTATTAGCTACAAGGTTCTACATTAGACAGCTTCCCAAGGAAAAACCAAATTCATGTATTCATATTTAAAACATTCAAAAGGTTCAAAATTGGAATACTGTCATAGTTCAGAATCATTAAACTAAAGGAAGTCTTTTATCACAATTTATCATTTAAAGAATTATGGAGTATTTAAAAAGTTCCAAAGATCAATGCAAGTTATAAACATTCGAAGAGAATGTTTTAAACTAGAATTTACATGTATCAAAACAATATGAATAGCAAGCTTGTTCCCAAAGCATAAGAGCCATAGTAAAAAAAACAAAATGTTTAAAATAACAAAAACAATGCATAATAGAAAATTAATCATAGTCAACATTATCTACTCATGGTGCTTTTGACATAGTACAATTTTTCTTTATCGCCTTTCCAATTGAAATCCCAACAAAGGGATGTTCTAAAAACTCCTTATAACTAAATCCACAATTCTCGTCATTTATGTTTCTAACTCTAGTATATGTAACTTGACAATTACCAAATAAAAATTGAAAAGTCACAAATAGTTCTTAAGCATGATCAACTTAAGCCAATCCAAGAAACAGGTTAAAATTGTCTATTAACCATCACCTAAACATTTGACCAAAATAAAATAGTAAAATGTTACAATTTAGCATATGCCTATTGAAATGTTACAATGTGTTTGAATTCTTATAATGACAATTCCTTAATGCAACATATAATACCATATCTAGTTACTACTTAATTTGCATCACAAATGGTATAAAGTAGTCATTTTCATGAAATTAACGCTTTTAACAGTGGAATTTACAGCTATGAAAAGCCAAAGTAATTTATTCTTGGCTAAATGGACCATGTGGACTTGCCAAACTTATTTTCCATTCATAACACATTCGTTCAAATAGAGACATTACAATTTGCACCATAAATTTTGAGTTTGAGGCATATATCACAAAATCACATTTCACATGCAATTTCCCTTTAATTCCATATTATGATATAAAATTTGAAAATTCATAACTAATTTTAGAAAAATCCAAATCATGCACATTATGACTTTTTGGAAAGCTCAAGGCATCCTCTAAGTACCATAAACATTTTAGATGAAAACAATCTTGTTTGACCCACAAAATCTGATAGGTCTAATGGGCATTCTACAGTAAACTTGAAACTTCAAAAATTTATTTCTCCCTCTACAGAACTCCAAATTGGGTGTTTTCAATGGCTATGGAAAGCTTATGATGTCTATTATATGCTTATAAAATTTCATGAGTATTGGATTTCATGAGACCCCTAAATGACATTGAAAACCAAATTGACCATATGAACAGTAACAGTGACATTTTATGCATAATTTAGCCAACTTTGAAAAATCATAATAAATTCTTTAGAACTCCAAAAATAGTGCTCTTTGGCTTTTTGAAAAGTTTTAGATGAGACCTATATACTTGCAAATGTTATGCAGAAACTTGTCCATTTGGTTAGACTTTAATTTGTAACACCTCAAAATTAACTAAGGTGTTAATCATGGATTTAGATTAATTAGGAATAATTAATATGGGATAATTGAGCAAGTTAAGTGAATGGAGATTTTAGAGAGATAAATTATTAATATGGATTTGAGATTTAATTGAGATAGAAACTTCATCTAGGTCTAAATTAAATTGAGTAGGCCAAGGTTAAAACTAATGGAGGCCTAATAATTGTAGGTGCAGACCAACTTTTTTATTGTGAGACTTGGCCCAAGAGAGAGCACCTAGTGATAGCCCAATAACCCTTATGCAGACCAAAATCCTTGAGCTCTTCAAACTTGGCCCAAACTTAATTAAAATTCAGCAGCCTAATACATAAGAGCTGGCCCAACAAAGCTAAAATCTGAAGCCCATTTAGACTTGGACCTTGGAGCAACCCATGACCCATCTTAGACCCAACTTAAACTCAACTAAAACCCTAACGCTTCATCCTCTTCTCTATTTTTCTGAAGCACAAAGGAAAAAGTCAAAGGTGTGAAGGGAGGCTAGGGTTTGGGGCAAGAATTCTACATTTTCTCACATTTAGAGTAAGATTTAGCTAAGGTAATAGTTATATAACTTAATCCCCTTATCTTTCTCTTTAATTTGGCCTAATTAGTTTTTTATTTAGAGTATTTTCACCATACCCAAAATCTGAAATGTGGTTGTTTGGGATTTTCTTGGTGAAATTCGTAGGTTGAGGCTAGGACTGACATTAGGTAAGTATAAACCCTCTATTTTGATGCTTTCTTTGCTAATTTGAGACCGCCATAACTGATTTATAATATGGGTATTAATTTTGTACTAATTTGCTTAGGATTTTGGGTGAAATATTGAGATTTCTGGTATAGGACACTTCAATCCGAATTTGGGACTTATAGTGGCTGGGTAAGTGTTCCTTAGGTAGTTATTAGCATTTTAAATTCTTTGGGTACTTGTTGCAACTATTAATGATGAATTAGAGTAGTAATTTTATGATGCTATGGTTATAGGGAGATTTTGTACCCTTGGCTGCTGTTGCAATTATCTACAAGTGAGGTAACTGGGGTTTACATTAATTCCATGCATATATCGGTTTTAATTTCATATTTGCTATATATGAATGATTTGAAATGCTGAATGAATTGGTTGGATATCTATTGTATTATGATTAGACCTTATAAGTCCCTGGCAGAACTGTGGTGCGACTGCCACCCGTGCATGTGCTTTGATCGAGCACCGGGTTATGATTAAACCCCAGATGTACTGAGTCCTAGTTGTGCTCAATGGGGAGTAAGTGTTGTGGACGGGCTCCCGGTGTCATTGGCCTTTAACATGTGAAAATATAATTGCTAGAATAGGATAATAATCATAATAGCCTAATTGTTTCATTTACTGATATGACTGGTATATTTTTTACGCTTATGTGAAATTATGCATATATGTTAATTAAACTGGAATGTATAATGGAATTTGCCTTGGTTACTGAGATTTATATCTCACCTCATTTTATGGGATTACAATTTCAGGTGAAGGTTCCTCAGGTAAGGATATAGGCAAGCAAGTGGATGAATATCCATGAGCTGAGGCCTGGTGTGAGGAGCTACACTTGGTCTGAGTAGAATAGAGTAGATGCTAAATTTTGTTAACCTATGTATAGTATCATCATGTATCTGTATTGCCAAGTGTAGGATTTTATATTTTGATTACTTAGGATGTATTTATTAAGGAGTTAGGCCTTATCATAACATGATATTGGATGTATGAATCCCATAACACCTGATGTAGGAATGTTACTGAATTTATGGTATGGTATATTGCTGGAAACATAATTGTGTGATATATTAGATATTGATATGAATCATTGATATATGGAACCTCTAACGAAATGTGTATCAGATGTTAATTGTCATTAGTGTATGAATTCTTATTGCTATTACCCTATGGACTTGCTGATATAGGGTAATTGGGGGAGTAGAAATGGACACTTAAGTCTTAAGCTAGCAATGATAGATTAGCTGAGTGATTAAGGTACATAACTACTATTAGAGTTGTATAAATCAAGATAGAATGGCCCTAGGGTTATATTAGAGGGAGAATAGAGAGTATGGGACAAGATTTTCGGAGTTATAAGATCAGAAGGAATTTCACCGCGTCTAATATTGGAAGGAGAATGGAGAGTATGAGACAAGATTTTCGGAGTTATAGGATCAGAAGGAATTTCACCGCAGCTAAAATGGAGTTAGTCGCGGCCAATAGAGGCGAAGTTGCCTAGGGAGAGTGCCAGAGAGGAATTTGCCACGGCGAAATGTGCAATTGGCCACGGCGAAATGTGAAGGGCTAAACTTGGAGTCGTCCAGAGAAAAATTCACTGCAGCAAAAGGGGGAATTGGCCACGGTGAACTTTTGCGAAAAGGAGCCAGGCATTCCAGAGAGGTGGCCGCGGCCAATATTGAGAGGCGAGCAAGGTAGGTTTCAGGAGGCTTCCTCACTGCGGCGAAACTAGTGACGAAGAAAGGAGTGAAACCGAGAGGAATTGGCCGCGGCTAAGTGTAATTTGGTCGCAGCGAACATTCTGAAACACATATATTAATTAAGAAACTTTGGTTTTTCATATGATAATCTCAAGGGATGATTTAAAGACATTGGGATGAGTTATAATTGATGGATAATAGAATCAAAGGCTTATAAATAAATATTTATTTCCCTTATGTACATAAGTGCTTGTAATTGTATGGTTGATGACTCTAATAACATTAAGGTTCAAATTTCCCTGTATTCTCATAATGCAATTGGTCGTAATGCCTTGTAACCCTAATCTATGGTTATTAATCATGTATTTAACCTTAATTACCATGATTAGAAAGTAGGGTCGTTACATAATTCAAGGCAAGAATATAGTCAATTTTGGGATCCACATGTCTTTAAATGGGACTAAATAGCTTTCTTCTTGAACCATGACTAATTGAGTATGTCTAACATTTAAATTACAACGTATAGAAATATTAAAATAGGTCTAAACTATCATAGAACTCAAAATCACCTTTCCACTTATTCTTATACACACATACACTGAGGCTCAAAAATGTCAAAAACTCACATACTTATACATTTGATTCCAAGTTTGATTCATACATCATAATTACATACTTTTACACATACTTAATAATTTACATCTGATAAACTTTATATACATACAAACTTTGACATTAAATTACATAAATTCCTATTTTATTGTCAAAGTGTCATCCTTCAAGCTCCTTGGCTTTTATCTCTTACTCCATGAGGCTCACTTAGACATGGTTAGACATAACATGGAGAAAAATGAGATTCAAAGATCTCAATACATAATCAATAGCTCTTTTACCCTTTCAAGCATACATATACGGCACATTTTCATGTCAAAGAATGCAAGCATGTAATGAAAGCTTCTAGTAGACATACATAATCATTTTTCAAGTCATATAAACTTACTAAAATCAAGCATAGGCTCTAGGGACTTTTGGTCCAGTCTCATCCAATATCTTTAGGACTTTTGGATTAGCCTCACCCACTTTTAAGGACTTTTGACTTAGTCTCACTCTTTCTTGAGGCTTTTGGCTTTATCTCACCTATTCTTAGGGACTTTTGGCTTCTCCTCACCTATTTTAAGGGACTTTTGGTACAACCTCACCCATTAGGGGCCATCTTACATTTAAAACATGTTTCAAGAGATATAATGGTACCAACGCATTTAATCAAGGGCTATAAGCATATATCATGATTTTAACATTCACACAAGCATCCAATGACAATCAAACAACCAAGAAATACAAACAAGAAAGGATAGAAAGCTACCATAAGACAAGAAACACAAGCTTTCTTTCTTGGATTTCTCTTTCCCTTTCTCGGCCTCTCACACACACACACACATACACACACCTAGGAGGATCTTGATTTGTTTAACCTAAATACATCAAATAAGACATAAATACATCATTGGAACTAATTCTAGCCTTACATAAACTCTATGTAAACATATTCTAGCTTATGGTAGAGTTATGGTTTCATACAAAGGTACAATGAAGCAACCTACCTAATTCATGATCTTGTCTCTAACTTCTCATTCAATCTAAGTCCTATGACTCCATTTAAACTCATTAGAGTCATCACAAACTTAATTCAAGGAGGCAAACATCAAGTTGCTTCTTTATGCCTTAAAAAGGAATCTAAACTTCCATCTTTCAAACTATGGTTTCTAAATTCAAACCAATGGTTCCTTTGGTATTTATTAATCATATCTAGACCATTTCTATTCTTGGAATCAAAGAAAAATCTCCCTAGGTGCCTAATCCTTTTCTTGGCCAAGACTTACACTAGGTGAAGAACTTGTGGAGTTTCATTCAATTTCCTAAGGGTTTTGGCATCCATGAAGCTTCCTTGACCTCTTATGGACTCATACATGCTCTTATATAAGCTAGATTATCATTTGAAAGCTGTAAAAATTGCTAGGCAACAAAAACCCTAGGCATCATAACTTGAATTTTAAAGTTTCTCTTTTAGTTCCAATTACATTTTCTTGTTCCTTATACTCTAAAACCCTTGCTCCTACCTTACTATGACCTGGATTCCTTCTCTCCTTAATAGGCCTAGTTCTAGGCAAATTGGTGCATGGGAGGAATAACTAAAAAAAAGCAAGAAAGGCCATGATATCTTACCTTGTTTTCAAGCTTTTCCAAGAAGCTTTCTAAAGCTTCTAATCCCTCCTTCAAACTCTCTCTTCCTCCTACTGAACTAGCCATGAAATAACTTCAAATAAGTCATTAAAACCATGAGAGAAAAGAGGAGAAAGAGGAAAAGAAGCTTAGAGAAGGAGAAAGCATGAAAAGTCTTGAATTTCTTATACTTTTTACTTAGTTTTTCCTCCCTTCTCTGCTCTTTCTTTTATGCCTCCTCAAGCTGGTCTAAGTTCTATTTTGAAGCAAATAAAGTCGATGGAAATGAAGAGAGGTGGTGGCGTGTAGAAATAAGAAGCAAGGGGGCATGTTTTAATACTTTTTCAAAATTTTAATTTAGTCCCTACACTTTGTTTTTTTCATTTGGGCTCATTTCAACTCCATTTTGAGAACTATCTTTTCCTTTATGAAATTTAGGTCCTTTAATTTATAAAATGCCTTTAGTTTCACCCAAATTGGATTTAAAACCTTATCAAATGAATTAGTCAAAATTTTAGTCAATTGACACTCTAAAATACATACCGAAGGAGTTTTAACCATTTTAAGGATTCCTATGATTTTTAAGGCATCTAAAAATCCCAGGAACTTAATTTTCCCATTTAAAGATCATTCCTTTGAGTGTTTATTTACCCATCAAAATTTCAGATTTCACAACCCATAAATGATTCACTTAAAACTCAAGGGAAAAAAGAAACATGGTTAAAAATTGCAAGCTTCAAGTTGAGGAAAAACACACTTAGCTACTGAAAATTTCCAAACAAAAAATAGAACAATTGAGCAAAGGAAAGTGGAAGGAAGCAAACAAGAAAAGCTAAAATAAAAAGTTTAAATTGGGGAAAAAACATTTATACCAAGTTGTTATCCTTCTCAAAATTAAATGCAACAACTAATAGAGGGGAAAGTAAAGGAAAAATAGAGAAGAAAATCACCTAACTTAGGACATTGCTAGTTGACACAAAAAGAACAAAGTAATTGCATCAGTCCACTTTAATGGTCAAATAACAATAAAGGTTTCTTGATGGAGTTGCTACACATTGAAATTCTAGGTAGGAGATGCTTTTAAGTGAAGAAAAAGTAGTGATCTTCTTAAGAGAAGGCTGACGTAAGATGAGAAAGATGTGAGAGGAAAGAAGCTTTGGGAAGTAAAAAGATAATAAAGAAAGTGATTAAAGGGGAGAAAGAGAACACAAGACCCAAGGTACTCTCATGCATTAAGAAATATAATGGATATATTAGGTGCAAAATGTAACATCCAATTTTCTGAAAACCAGAGAAAACATGAGAAACATAACGTACGGTTTCTCTGTAAACGAACGAAATTCATCGGATACAAAAGGAAGTCCCCTAAGATGATGTAGTTAAGATCCCAAAAAATTTGGGAAGCATTCTAGACTCCTAAAATGAGAATTTTAGCCTCAGACGAAAGAAAAACAGAGTTACAATGAAGAAATAAATTCTTACGAAAAGCCTACGAAACATAATGGCATTTTCGTAATTTTGAATAATTCTTGGAATTCATACAGGATGGCTTTTTCAATAGAATTTTTGAGTTCTCCAGGGTTCTCAAAGACCCTGAGAACCATGGGAAGCCCCGGGACAGTTAAATCCCTTCTGATGGACGTTTTCCAATGTCGGTGTGTCTGAATTTTGATGGATTCGTTTGGGAAGGTTTTAGCTCCAATTTGAGTGATTCCAAAGGCATTTTACTAAATTGGGAAGCTAAATTTTATAATGAAAAAGACAATTCTAAAAAAGGAGGTAAAACGAAGGAGAAATGAAAATGCCAAAAAGAAGGGCAAAATTAGAATTTTTGAGAAAGTGGAAGCTTCTTGAACATACTTTAAGTTTCTTATTTCTTCTCCTCTCCATTTGCACGACCCATTCTGCCCAAAAACCAGAAAAACACCAGCTCTCTTAGGCACACCATGGAGGAGAAGAAAGGAGGAGAAAAAGCAAGGAAAAGGTAAGGAATTTCATGGTTTTTCATGCTTTCTCCTTTCCAAACCTCTCCTTCTCCATTTTCCTTTCTTTCCTATACTTATAATGAAGTTTATAAATCTGATTCAAGGGAGATATTCAAGGGAAAGTTCGGATTTGAAAAGAGGAGCTTGGAGAAGTCAAGATTCAAGCCAAACTAAGTAAGAAAATAAGGTAAAAATGCATCCTATGGTTCATATCTTCCATGGCCCTTATTCTCCATTTTGACCTAGACTTAAACAGACCTAAGGAGTCAAATTTTTAACCAAAAAAAAGGTGATTCTTAGGTATTTGATGGAGAGGAATAAGAATATGCAAAGAAAACAAAGAAATAGGCATTAGAAATCAAGATGTAAAACCTAGGGTTTTGAGTGCACCTTTCAATTTCTGAATTTGTATGATGCTTCCTAGGTCTATGTTAGAGTATAAATGAGTTCTTGAGACACCAAAGATGCTCCCCACAAGCTTCTCCCTTCAAGAAAACCAAGGAAATGCCATTTGGCCCAAATGGTGTCTATGTCTCGGCCAAGAGGGGATTGTGGAGGTGGGGGGAGTTTTAAATTTTTCTAAGTCCATTCTTGAGTCATATTTGATGAATGAAAATGAAGGGAGGCCTTGGAAAATATTTAGAACTCATGGAAAGTGATTTGGTGTCTTAGGTTCTATATTATGACCTGAAGAAGTAACATGGTGTTAGGCCTTTTGTTTTAACGATATAATGACTCCAAGAGGCTTAAAAGGAGTCAAGAATCATATTTGAAAAGAAAGAATGAGGCCTAGAAGTCATTTGAGAGGTGTTGCTTCATTAGGTGCCAATATGGACCATAATGGAGGTTGTAGAGTAATCTAGGGTTTAAGCAAGTTGCATGGCCCTAGAAATTGTTTCATAGACTTAATTGGCTCCCATAAATTGTTTCTAGGCCAAGAGAAACCATCTCCACCAATTTTTGGGTGTGTGGCCAAAAGAGGAGGCTTGAGTCCAAAGGAAAAAGTGTGTAATTGTGTGCAAGGTAGCTCTCTTCACCTTCTCTCATGCATGGATGTGTGTTTAGCTTGTTTTAGAATGTGTGTATGTGTATTTTCAAGCTTTGAAAAGTATGCTCGCATGCCTTTATATGCCATGATGCTTGATGCCATGTTATGTTTTTAAATGAATCCATGATGTTTGTATGAGTTTGCTTGAGTGCGGAGAGGCCAAGACTCTTCCCTTGGGTGAGGATGAGCCAAGAACCCTTGAGCTTAGTTGAGACAAAGTAAAGAGTCTCTCAAAAGCAAAGTGGGCTCCCAAGAGTATGGTTGAGTCCAAAGTGCTCAAAGAATGGGTGAGGCAATTCCAAAATCCATGAGAAGTGTGAAGCCAATCCAAACACTTAGTGAGCTCTTGAATGTCTTGTATGATTGATTCATATGCCAAGGTTGCTTTTAAAATGTTTATGATTTCTACCTTCTCCATGCATGCATTTATGAAACTTGCTTTGCATATATTATATATGATTGAATGGGAGATGAGCTATTGGGATTCTTTGAATCTCATTCCCTCCTCTCCAATGACCTCACATGCTAGGTGAACCAAATGGATATGCCAATGGGAGCCAACAACACTAGAGGAAGGAGATTGACATTCATATGTCTAGTTTTTGCTTTATAGAACCATAATGATGTTCAATGATGTATATGATGTTGTATATGTATTATGAACCTCGAGACATATGTAAATATACTACTATATGATGCTTAGCACTATGGATATGATGTATGAGCTTTAGAATACACTTTGAGTTTGTAATGTGCAAATGTGCAATGTGGAAGTATGATGCAATTATGCATAAGTATGGGTTGAATAGCCAAAATGAGATGTATGAGGTTTGGAACCCTTTGGGCAGCTTACACAAGTCTTAAATATGCTTTTAAACTTGCCCAAAAGATGCCAACACCGAGGGAAGGTCATTTGGCAAATTTGGTACCTAATATGGAGCCAAAATTGACTATAATGGAACTTATATCACTTTTTGGCCAAATGAGTTAGTCTTGATTTAAAATTTGGCATTCAATTAGGTCTCATTAAGAGCTTTCTGAGAAGCTAAAGAGCATAATTTTTGGAGGTCTAGGGAATATTTGATGAATTTTCAAAGTTGGGATTTTTCATGGATTTTGGTATAAGTACTGTTCATACTGGCAATTTTGTGTTTTGTGTCACCCGATGGCCAAATGGTGTCCAATGCTTATGAAATTTTATAGAATATAATAGAGGTTATAAGCTTTTTGTGGCCACCGAGATCACCTCATTTGGAGGTTTGACCAGAAAGTTATGCATGTTTGAAGTTAACTGTCCGTATCAGTAGTGCCCTAGGAGTTCAGTTACTATTCCATAGGTTCCCGATATCTAAACGTATCTGTTTCATTTTGGAATTATTTTTAGTATCAAGTTAACATTTGTAGCTTTCCAGAATGACTAAATTTGTGTGATTTCAATTTTTGTAGAATTAGTTATGAATTTTAGAAATTTGCATCAGTAAACTGAACAATAGCCCAGGCAGCCAACGACCTCTGTAGCTTTTTGGATGTCAAACGTCCTATGTGATGAATTTTGTGACTTGAGCGTATTTTTAGTGTGAAGTAGACATCCTAATCTTTCTATAATGGAAAAGATTGTAGGATTTTGAATTTTTTAGATTTAGTTAAAATTTTCTAAAGTTGGGTCAGAAAATGGAGCAAATCTGGCCGAAAATATGCTTGTTTATTTTGAGTTCCATTTCGGTCTCCATGAATTGTAAGCATGTTTTTGTGATGCAAATGAGTTATAATGATGGAATTAAATATGAGAATGCATAACATGAGCTTACGCGGTCTATGTGACACTGAATTGAAATTTTTATATATAGCGCAACGCGGAAAAAGTCTATTATTTTCATCCTCTTTTTCATATGCTCTTGTGGGATTGATAATACAAACCTTATAAATGGTATGAAATGAGCTAGAAGTTATGGTGTTACACAAAAAGGAGACTAAAAGAAGAAAGGGTCCCACATGTGATGCTTGAAGGAATGGATCGGATATATATAATATTTACAAGAATAAATGGATCAAGTGGGAAAGGTCTTGTGTACAACATAAAATAAAATGGTTAGAATATATTGAGACATGCAATATATATATATATATATAATAAAATAAAACCCCTAAGATATTCTTAGACCATAGATTATTATTATTGTCTCTAAAATTCTATTTACTTTAAACATTTTATTTCCAAAGCTGAATTCTCTAAATCTTAGACTTGTCCTACATATTTAAACTTACAACCCAATTCCCCAAAGTTAATCATCTTTAACTTAGGTTATTACAAAATATTCTCATACCTTTGCCTAACAAATAAAGCTTTATTACCATTGAAAATATTGCAATTCAAGAATTCCAAAACTACTTTGTAACTTTTGTCATAAAGTTGACTAATACTAAGTAGATTATATTTTGGTCCCTAAATTTGATAAAAATTTTTAATGCAACAATCAAAAGTTAAACTTACCTTACCCATACCTATAATTTTGCCTTTACCATTGCCTCCAAATGTGATAGATTCTTTATCCTCGCATGTGAGAAAGGAATTTTAAGGGGTCTCTAATCATATTTGTAAAGCAACCATTGTCCATGTACCATTGGTTCTTTGCAATCTTACCTTTTGTAATATCTTAACTATATAGGACTCAATCCTTAGTAAAATTGGCATATAACACTCATTTGCATGAAAATCACACTTCTAGCGATAGTATTTTTGCATCATTTAAAGCTCAACAAATTCATTACTTGCCAAATGGACCGTATGAACTTACCATATTCATTTTCCATCCATAATACATGTTTCTAATTAGAAATATCTCAACATGAAGCTTAAAACTCAAGTCCAAGCCTTGCAACACAAAATGGCATCTCATTTTTTCATTTGCCTTACATTCCATATTCTGATATGAAATTTTGGAAAATCATAACTAATTTTAGAAAAATTGAAATTATGTAAATTATACCATTCTGAAAAAGCTACAAATATTCTTTAATTGCCATAAAAATTTCAAATCAAAATAACTAGGTTTGCCTTGCAAAAATTAATGGAATAGTAACATTGGTCTGTGGGCATCCTACAACTGATATCACATTTCAAAATTTCATATCTCCCTTAAAATAGATCTAAATGAGGTGTTTTTAGTGAATATGGAAAGCTTAGATAAGACCTAATTTTTGTAAAAATTTTAAGGGCATATGAGTTCATTTGACCCACAAAATCCATTGCATAATAGAGGCTACTATAGTATTCAGGCAACACCAGACCCCTAAATTGAAAAATTCATAACTTTCTCTATACAACTCCTTTTCATGAAAACTTAGTGGCCCTAAAAAGCTTATAATATCAGCTATATGTCTATAAAATATCATAGGCATTGGACTTCATTAACTCCTAAATGACATAGAAATGCAAAATAACTATATGAACAGTGACTGAGGCAATTCTACATAATTTGGCCAATTTTACAAATTAATAATAAATTCTCTAAAGTTTCAAATTAGGTGCTCTTTAATTCTGTAAAAATCTCAAGATGAAACCTATATGCTTGCCAAATTTCATGCAAAAATTCATCCATTTAATTAAGTTTGTAGTTTAACTCAAGAATATGATCATTTTAGAGGTCAAAGTGGTTCATAAGAGTGCCAAATGACCTTCCCATCAATCCATAGCCAATTGAGCACATCCAAAAGTATGAATACAACATATGGTAGCATCTCAAATGGTCTAAATCATCATACATATCAAAATTACTATCCTAGTTGTTATCATCCATTTTTATATAAAAGGTACTAGGATGTCAATCTCTCACATAAGCATTCATTTATCTTCAAAATTGGTACATATATCATAGTTATATGCATTTAAACATGCTCAAGGGTCTACATCACATATACATTATGTAGTTACAAAGTTTGACATCAAAATAGCTAATTTCCTAATCTATTGTCAAAGTCTTGCCCTTCAAGGTATTTGGCATCCATTTCTTATTCCTTGAGTTTCACCTAGACATAGTTAGGCATAATATGGGAAAGAGTGAGATTTAAATAATCCCAATAGTTCTTTACCCTTTAAAACTTATATATATGTTGTATTTACATATCAAAGAATGCATGCATGTCGTAAAAACTTCTCATGAATATACATAGATCAATTTCCTTATCATATGAACTCATACATGTCAAACATAAGCTCTAAGGGATATTGGTTTAGCCTGACCCAATTTTCTTAGGACTTTTGGATTTGCCTTGCCCACTTTAAGGGACTTTTGACTTAGTCTCACTCTTTTTTGAGACTTTTGGTTTTGTTTCACATATTCTAAAGGACTTTTTGCATAACCACATCCATTCAAGTCACTTTGCATTCAAAATTGCATTTCAAGAAGTATAATGGTACTATACATGTAATCAATAGCTATAAATACATCTCATAAACCATACATCCAAGAAATGCATGCAAGAAAGATTAGAGAGCTACCTTAAAACAAGAACACAAACTTTGCCTTTTGGATACTCCTTCCCCTTTTCGGCCACACACCTACACCTAGGAGGATCTTGATTTGCTTGGCCTAGACACACCAAATAAGGCACAATTCAAACATTGGAATCAATTCTAGCTTTACCTAAACTCTATACAATTTCACTTTCTCTTATGACACCACTATGATTCCATACAAGACATAATGAAGCAACCCTTATAATTCATGATCTTGGCTCTAATTTCTCATTCATTTTAGGTCATATGACTCCATTTAAACTCATTAGAGTTATCACCAATTCAATTTAAGGAGCTTAAACTCAAGTTGCTTCTTTATGTCTTAATATGGAACCTAAACTTTCATCTCTTAAACCATGACTTCTAAAGTCAAACCAATGGTTTCTTTGATGTTTCTAGGTCATTCCCATCTTTAGAATTAATTAAAACTTTGCCTAGGTGCTAAACCTTACCTTGGTTGAGACATACCATATGGTGAGCATTCATGGAGTTTGTTTGATTTTTCTTAGGGAATTGGCACTTATAAAGCTTCTTAGATATCTTATGATCACTTACATACTCTTACATGGGCTAAGTTATCCTTAGAAAGCTTAAAAAATGGCTAAGTGCCCTAAGAACCCTAAGTCACATAATTTAATTTCTAAAGCTTCTCTTTTAAATCTACTTGTATATTCTTATTCCTCATGCTTGATAACCCTTATCTTTATCTTATTTTGGATTAAATTCATTCCCTAATGAGTGGCCCTTGTGCCAAATGAAACTACCATGAGAAAAACAAGCAACAAAAGGCCATGATTCTTACCTTATTTCTAAGCTTTTTCAAGGAGCTTTCATTTGGTTCTAACTTCTCTTTCAAATTTTAACTCTCTCCTGCTGAATCAGCCCCAAATTAGTCCCAAATTAGTCATGAAAACCATAGGAGAAAAGAAGAGAAAAAGGAGAAGAAAATTGGTGAAGTAGAAGACATGAAAAACCATGAATTTTCTTACCTTTTTACTTAGTTTCTCCTTCCTTTCTTCCTCCCTTCTTGTGTGCCTCTCCCCCCTGTCCTTGGTTCTGTCTTAGAGTGGAAGTAAGTCGATTAGAAGGAGGGGGCAGAAGCAGGACGTGTTTTAAGGGGGCTAAAGCTCATTTAGACAACTTTTCAAAATTATAATTTAGTCCCTCATCTTGGTTTTATCTAATTGGGCTCATTTCAATACCTTTTTTAAAACTATCTTCTCCATCATGAAATTTAGGGCCTCTAATTTATAAAATATTTTTGGTTTCACCTAAATTAGATTAAAAACCTTTTCGAATGAATCGGTCAAAATTTTGGTCAACTGATATTCTAAAATGTAGACCAGAAAGGTTTTGGCCATTCTAGGGATTCTTAGAGTTTTTAAGGCCTCTGAGAACCCAGGACACTCATTTTTCCTATTTAAAGATCTCTCTTTTGAGTTTTCTAAAAGTTGGCCAAAATTATAAAATGCAAGTAAATTTTATCTCATTTTATTTAGCTATTCTAACTCTGATTTTTAGGCTTCTTTTGCTTTGTATCCTCATTTTTAATCACTTAAAATTTTTTTAAAATTTTATTTAACCTCAAATCACTCAATTTAAGGGACTTCCTTTTATATTTTCCTTGGTTTAAGACTTTTAGGACATGCCGAGTATTACTAAGGCATACTGACAATAATTCACCTTTTTTTTAGGTATCTAAACTTGTTTAGCTCTTTTAGAGTTAGCATTGGACGCCTTAGAAACCATTATGCCTTTGGAAACCCAAATCTTATTACCATACACCTATAACATATATGACTAGAATTATGTAACACCATACTTCTAGGACTCAATTCATGCAATTCACATGCCTCATCTTATGTTTGTTCTATGGAAACAATCTAGTGGCATAGGGAGTTATGAATTAAAATGCATTTCTCTACGAGTAAAATTTTTCTTTCGGAGTCCCGTGGGCCATATGAATGCATCTATCACATTCTCATACTTAAATACATGAATATAGCTCATTTCCATCATCAAATTTGGTCTACAACTCGTGGAAAGCAAAGGAACACATTAAAATTCATGTTTGCATTTTCGTCCAGAATTTCCTCTTTTCTGTCACAAACTTTGGAAAATCATAACTAAATCTAGAAAAATTGAAATCATGTGTTCTTTGTCATTCTGGAAAGTTCAGGATGTCTACTTCACACTAAAAATACGTCCAAGTCACAACATTCATCACACAGGACGTTTGACATCCAAAAAGCTACAGACTCACTAGCTACCTGGGCTGTGATTCAGGTTACTGATGCAAACTTCTGAAATTCATAACTAATTCTACAAAAATTGAAATCACACACATTCAGTCATTGAGTCTGTAGCTTTTTGGATGTCAAACATCCTGTGTGATGAATGTTGTGACTTGGATGTCTTTTTAGTGTGAAGTAGACATCCTGAGCTTTCCAGAATGACAAAGAACACATGATTTCTATTTTTCTAGATTTAGTTATGATTTTCCAAAGTTTGTGACAGAAAAGAGGAAATTCTGGACGAAAATGCAAACATGAATTTTAATGTGTTCCTTTGCTTTCCACGAGTTGTAGACCAAATTTGATGATGGAAATGAGCTATATTCATGTATTTAAGTATGAGAATGTGATAGATGCATTCATATGGCCCACGAGACTCCGAAAGAAAAATTTTACTCGTAGAGAAATGCATTTTAATTCATAACTCCCTATGCCACTAGATTGTTTCCATAGAACAAACATAAGATGAGGCATGGGAATTGCATGAATTGAGTCCTAGAAGTATGGTGTTACATTTATTGGTATCAGAGCTGGGCTTTTTCTCTGTCACTGGGCTACTCATACGTATCTCTTAGTGTTACCGATAAAGTATACCTTTCGAGGTCACTCACTATATGCCCCACTACTAGCAGCCTTACCTTATATAAGTTTCAAGGCTATATAAATATTCTGTCTACAGGGTCTAGGATCTTGGCAACAAGATCTCGTATATTGCCATGAGAAATTTCAAAACCATGGTAACAAGGTCTTTCCTGGCAGTGCCTATATGGCCGTTAACATTCTAGGTTGGAGTCAACACCTCATAGGCGAGTCTCAACAACCTTACTGTCCTTGTGTCTAACTTTCTCTGACATTGAGTTCTTTCCTAGTCTCATTGCTAGGCCCACTAATTTCTTACTGTCATTTGCTGCAGCTAATTAGCCTTGCTGTTTGTATGGAATAATTGGCCGTGGCTAAGCAACTAATTGGTCACGGCTAACGACCTCTGATTGGCTTATTTTTAAGGGATTAGATCTTCAGCTTTAGCTACCAACCCGAGCCTCATTGCCTCTATATCCAATCCGTCATCAAGCTAGAAGGTTCTATCTCTCGCTTCATTCATGCATAACTACTTATCATCTCTAGGCAATCAAGCTCTCAAGGGTGTAGCTTGGAATTCAATCTCTGGCCTGAGGAGATTAACCTTTCGGGCTCCAATATTTATCTAGACATTTGGGTGTTATGGCTAGGGGGTGACTCTCTTTCTCACTTCCCCTCTAAACTGGTCCTGTGCAACCGCAATCTCATCTTATGCCATGCTGCATCGCTACTTGTCTCTACATTAAGCAGGACATCTGGGAATGCCCTGAGTATGACTACCAGGGAGAATTTGGCCTCACATACTCTCTTTAGCAAGCCTCTTTAGGGCTTGCCACTGATCCCGGCGAGCTATCATATCTCATCAAGCTCTGGCCGTCGGATCCCTCAACTCTACTCAAGCTACTTTAGAGGCCACTCTTCCCGGTATCCACTAACTACTCTAAGACCATTCTACAACTTACTTATCATGAATAAAGCCACAAACTCCTTTCACACACCCACAATGTCTCATAAAGGACTTTTTATTGTCATAGAAGCCTTTCACAAAGCCCAATGGCTACATCCTTAAGCTAAATCCAATCCGAGAGAGCCTGGAACTTTGCTCTGATACCAATAAATGTAACATCATACTTCTAGGACTCAATTCATGCAATTCCCATGCCTCATCTTATGTTTGTTCTATGGAAACAATATAGTGGTATAGGGAGTTATGAATTAAAATGCATTTCTCTACGGGTAAAATTTTTCTTTCGAAGTCCCATGGGCCATATGAATGCATCTATCACATTCTCATACTTAAATACATGAATATAGCTCATTTCTATCATCAAATTTGATCTACAACTCATGGAAAGCAAAGGAACACATTAAAATTCATGTTTGCATTTTTGTCTAGAATTTCCTCTTTTCTGTCACAAACTTTGGAAAATCATAACTAAATCTAGAAAAATAGAAATCATGTGTTCTTTGTCATTCTAGAAATCTCAGGATGTCTACTTCACACTAAAAATACGTCCAAGTCACAAAATTTATCACACAGGACGTTTGATATCCAAAAAACTACAGACTCACTGGCTGCTTGGGCTATGATTCAGGTTACTGATGCAAACTTCTGAAATTCATACCTAATTCTACAAAAATTGAAATCACACAAATTCAGTCATTCTGGGAAGCTACAAATTTTAACTTGACATTAAAAATAATTCCCGAATGAAACAGATATGTTTAGGTATCTGGAACTGATGGAACAGTGATTGAGCTTTGGAGTCACCACTGTTACTGACAACAAATGTCAAAAATCCATAACTCTATGCTCAGACCTCTAAATGAGGTGATCTTAGTGGCCACAGAAAGCTTATGACCTCTAGTTTATGCACATAAAATTTCATAAGCATTGGACACCATTTGGCCATCGACTGACACGAAAATCAAATCTGCCAGTATGAACAGTGCACATACCAGAAACCATAGAAAATCCCAACTTTGAAAATTCACAAAATATTCCCTAGGTCTCTGAAAATTATGATCTTTAGCTTCCCAGAAAGCTCTCAACAAGACCTAATTGCATGCCAAATTTCAGGGCAGTAACAGTGGCGACTCCAGAGCTCAATCACTATTCCATCAGTTCCAGATACCTAAACATATCTGTTTCATTCGGGAATTATTTTTAGTGTCAAGTTAACATTTGTAGCTTCCCAGAATGACTAAATTTGTGTGATTTCAATTTTTGTAGAATTAGTTATGAATTTCAGAAGTTTGCATCAGTAACCTGAATCACAGCCCAGGCAGCCAGTGAGTCTGTAGCTTTTTGGATGTCAAACGTCCTGTGTGATAAATTTTGTGACTTGGACGTATTTTTAGTGTGAAGTAGACATCCTGATCTTTCCAGAATGACAAAGAACACATGTTTTCTATTTTTCTAGATTTAGTTATGATTTTCCAAAGTTTGTGACAGAAAAGAGGAAATTCTGGACAAAAATGCAAACATGAATTTTAATGTGTTCCTTTGCTTTCCACGAGTTGTAGATCAAATTTGATGATAGAAATGAGCTATATTCATGTATTTAAGTATGAGAATGTGATAGATGCATTCATATGGCCCACGGGACTCTGAAAGAAAAATTTTACCCGTAGAAAAATGCATTTTAATTCATAACTCCCTATACCACTATATTGTTTCCATAGAACAAACATAAGATAAGGCATGGGAATTGCATGAATTGAATCCTAGAAGTATGATGTTACAAATTACAACAATGAAGACAAGTGAAAGAAGCCACAAAATCTTATTCTTTAATAAAGAAGATTCTGTAAAGCTTAACAATATTGTGTTTTTCATATCCAATTTCAGATTTATCAAAGATGCATTTTTTGTTTTCCTAATATCATTTTTAGGCTTTCTTCTCCCTTAATAGTTTCCTACACCCCTCGTTAAAGTTGCTACTTGCAATTTTAAGGATTCATTTTCTTCTTTCAATTGTTGAACATTTAAAGCATGAAAATTTTCAATTTCAAGTAGTATACTTTTGTTTTCTTCCATAACCTTTTCAAATTCAATTTTTAAAGTATAACATCTTTTCTTTAAGTTTGGATTTAACTAAGCTAGGCTTTTTATATTTTGCATCCAAGTGTTCAAAATCAATTATAAGCTCATTTGAAGTTTCTTGTAACTCATTTATAGTAAGTTTAGAATTTACCTCATGTTCTTTAGTAACTATAAAGTGTAGGTTAGCTATCTCTTTCCCCTCCTCCTCTTCCTCCTCATCATCATCTTAACTCCACATTGCCATTGCTTTCCTTTATTTTTTTTCTTTTTTTTACATGTCTTGTTGGTTTTCCTTTGAACATATGGATAATTTGATTTGATCTACCATGTTTCCTACATTCATAGCATGTAATGACATTTTTCCCTTGATGTTTCTTTGAGATCTTTTCTGGGTGATTGACTCTTTATTTAAGAAGCTTTTTCTTCTATAATTTCCTAGCTTCTTGGAGAAAAGGGTGAGATCTTGTAAGTTAATCTCATCATCTTCTTCTTCAAGTTGCTTAACAATGGCTTCTACCTTGAGTATCATATTCTTCCTTTTTTGCTCTAGCTTTTGTCTTTTAAGGTAATTACTCTCATAAGAAATGAGGATGCTTCTCTATTCATCATAGTATAAATTTATAACATCTTCACTCTTAATGTTGTTCACCTTGGATTGCTAAGTTTGAGGAAGACATTTGAGTTGTTTAAGTTCTTCTCTAAATTTAAGTAAGCTTTGCCAAGTGCCTTGAGATCATTACCAATCTTAAAGAATCTATTAAATATCTCCTTAATGTTATCATTTTCTTTTATTGAGAATAATTCATATTCATACATGAGTGGTTTGAGTTTGAATTCCTTCACTTTGGATGTCCCTTTATAAGTTACTTCTAGCTTGTTCCACATCTCCTTAGCAATGTCACAATTGGAAATTTTGTCATATTCTTAACCACTCACAGCACAATAGAAGATATTAATTACTCAAGCATTTGCTAGTACCATTTTGATGTCATTCTCGTCCTATTCACATCTTGTCTTTTAATGGCTTCTCCTTTCATATTCTTCTTTGTAGGATATTTCAACCCATCCTCAATGATTTTCCAAACCAATATCCAGTGGGTTAAATGAAGATTCTCATCCTTGGTTTCCAGTGTGTGTAATGATTGCTGTTAAGTAGGGAGGTCTTGTAGTGAATTGTCCTTACAAGAAGTAAGACTGTTCAAGCTTATTGGTCATCATTTTTTTACACAAACAAACAAACAAATAAATTGCACCTGTTCTCTTAGCTGTTAAGCAAGAATCATGTGAGACTAGGCTCTGATGCCAATTGAAAATACACTTGAGGGGGTAAATAGTTGCTTGTGCTAAAATGCTAACTAATTTAAAAATTAATTTTAGTCATCAAATATTTAAAATGATTAGACATAAATGACAACTTAAAAGCCAAGTTACAATGAAATATGCAAGTTAAAGTTAACTAGAACTTGAAACAACTAACTAAAACTTCAACACAATTAAAATAAAGATAAAGAGAAGGAAATAACACATATGATAATCTTTTGTCCTGTATCTAGTTCCTTTCCAAGGTGTATTATTTAACTATAATAAAGTATCCAATCGATTATTTACACAATGCTCATCAATAACACTCTCAAGGTTTAAGCTTATCTAGAACATCATTAGATTTTTCACAGTTTATCCTTAATTAACTTTACTCTCACTAAGAAAGATTTACAAGCTTTAGAATAAATTCTAAGACCTGTATATGGAAGAGGTTACATACAGGCTCACAAGCTAAATAAACCTGAGGCTAAGTATAAAGAAATAAGAACAGGGTGCTTAAGAGCTTTGAATTCTTTTTGTGTGAGTTCTTGTTGTCTTTTGTTCTTCTTGTTCTTCTTTTATAGTTGCTTTTGAAAATTAGCTGTTAGGATGATCTAAATTATGATCTTGATTATTGCTTCTTATTGATTCTGATTTACAAGGTAAATGGCTTAATGGGAAGCAGAGTATATCTTTTGATTTGCACCAGGACTTCTCCTTCAATCTTTCTCTTGCCAAGAAGAGCATCACTAGCTGTTAAGTATTACTGCTGGAGAATAATACAAAGTGCACAGAAAATAGAGCAATAATGACTCACTCGTATGCTGAATAATGCATTTCAATTTGTTTTGAAACTGATGCCTTTATATAGGCTTTTACAATGAAATTTTAAATATCAGAAAAAATCATAAATAAATCCTAACTGATAACAACTTTTATTTCCACTACTCCTACTACCCATAATCTCGAAAAGTAAGGAACAAGTAAATAATGAACAAAGACCAAGTCAAAAAATAAATTTTGAATCAATCTCCAACACTCCCCCTTGATTCAAAATTACATACACCAAGCAATGATCTAAACACCACATGCTTATGAGATGATAACGCCTTTGTGAATATATCAACAACGTGTTCATCTGTCTTGCAAAACTTTATAACTATTTCACCATTTGCCACCAAGTCACGAATGAAGCGCAGGCGTATATCTATGTGCTTTGTTCTTCCATGGAATACAGGATTCTTGGTCATTGTAATTGAGCTTTATTATCATAATAGATTTCAGTAGCACCTTCTTGCTTTTGATGCATCTCAACAAGAAGCCTTCTAAGCCAAATGCATTGACAATCTGAAGTAGCAGCAGCCACATATTCTGCCTCTAAAGATGATAATGCTGTTGTTGCTTATTTCTTTGAACACCACGTGATTACACCTGAGCCAAGAGTAGAAACATTCCTTGAAGTGCTTTTTCTGTCATCCAAAGAGCCTGCCCAATTACTATCAGTAAAGCTAAGTAATTTGAAATCTGAAATCTGAAATTTGACTATACAGGATCCCATAATTCAAGGTTCTAGCAACATAACGCAAGATACATTTTGCTGCTCCAAAGTGATGCTATGATGGACAACTTATAAACCTTGAAACAACACTTATAGAAAATGAAATATCTGGTCGAGTATGAGTTAAATAAATCAAACCTCCAACCAGACTTCTAAATATCCTTGCATCTGCTTTTTCAGTACCATCTTCAAGCTGCAACTTTTCATTCACATTCATGGGAGTAACTGCTGGTTTACAATAAAGCATATGACACTTTTTCAACAAGTCTGTTGCATATTTCATTTGAGAAATAAATATTCCTTCTTCTTCTTGCATCACTTCAAGACCAAGAAAATAATGCAACAAACCTAAATCTGGCATTTCAAATTTACTCATCATACCAGATTTAAAGTCAGCTACAAGAGAGTGATTAGAGCCCATATATATTATATCATCAACATACAAACATACTAAAAGAAGATCAGTGTTACCTGTCTTCTTTAAGTAAAGGGTGGGCTCATTTTCACTTATTACAAACCCATTTTCCAGAAAATAAGAGTCAATCTTGCTATGCCATGCCCTTAGAGCTTACTTTAACCCATAGAGTGCCTTCTTCAGTTTGTACACTTTTGCTTCTTTGCCTCTTACTACAAAACCTTCAAGTTGATTAACATACACATCCTCTTCTAACTCACCATTTAAGAATGTTGATTTGACATCAAACTGATAAACATGCCACTTCAATTGAGCTGCCAAGGCCAGAAAAGTTCTTACTTTTTCAAATCTTGCAACTGGGGAAAATGTTTCTGCAAAGTCTACTCCTTCTTGCTGTGCACATCCCTTAGCTACAAGACGTGCTTTATGCTTCTGTATACTCCCATTTGCATTGTACTTTGTTTTAAATATCCATTTCAGCCCAATAGCATTTTTACTCCCTAGTAAATCAATCAGCTCCCAAGTTTTGTTTCTTTCTATAGCCATGAGTTCCTCCTTCATTGCATTTTGCCACTCCTCCTTTTTTGCTGCTTCTTCATATGTTGTAGGATCTAACACAAGTAAAGCAAATGCACCAGATCATAGATCTCTTTTAAAGATTTAAATTTTCTTGGAAGAGTTTCACTAGAAGACTTAGTTGATGATGATGAGTTGCTGCCATTACTATTTGAAGTGGCTGAAGCTGGTGTAGTCGGTGTACAAGGTGAACTTGGTGGGCTTTCTCTACTTGCAGTTGGCAAGAAGGGACAACTTGAAGTTGTTTGAAGTGGAACTATAACTTTAGCTTGATCTTTACTACTGCTATCACTCCAATTCCAGCTTCCTTCTTCATTAAAAGTTACATTTATGCTAACAATCATCTTGCCACTAAGAGGGTTATATAGCTTATAAGCTTTGAAGTCAGGACAATAACCAATAAAAATGCATTTTTTAGATTTTCCATCCAATTTTTTATGAGTTTGTGTATTTACCAAAGCATAAGCAATACAACTAAAAACTTTCAAGTGGCTTACTGAAGGTTTTATACCTTTCCAAGCTTCATAGGGAGTTTGATTCTGAATAGCTTTTGTAGGAGAAATGTTTAGCAAATACACTGAAGTAGCAATTACTTCTGCCTAGAACTAATTTGGAAGTCCCTTGCCTTTTAATAAACTTGCTATCTCTACCATAGTACGGTTCTTGCGTTCTGCCACCCCATTTTGCTCTGGTGTATAGGGTGTTGTTAATTCTCTGTGAATTCCCTGTTCTTCACAAAATTAAGTAAATTCTTTTGACAAGAACTCACCACCTCTGTCTGTACAAAGAGCTTTTATGCAACACCCACTTTGCTTCTCTACTAAAGCCTTGAATTTCTTGAAATTCTCATATGCTTCTAATTTGAATTTTAGAAAATAAACCTAGCTCATGCGACTAAAATCATCTGTAAAAAGTAAAAAATAAAGACTTCCTCCTAATGATTCAGTGTTCATAGGCCCACACAAGTCAGCATGAATCAATTCAAGACATGATGAAGCTCTCTTAGCCTTTCCAATTGGAAATGACTTTTTAGTTTGTTTCCCATAAATGCAACTCTCATGGAAATCAGTGGACTTAATTTTTGGAAGTCCAAGAACCATACCTTTCTGCTCCAACAAGGTTAAACCTTTGACATGAAGATGCCCATACCTCAAGCGCCATAACTTTAAGTCATTTGAAGCTCCAGTCATCAAGGCATAGTTATTCAAATTTGAAACATCAAGTGGAAACATCTTATTCGTGGTCATATTAATTCTAGCCACAACTTTTCCTGACCTTTTTTCTTTAATTAGACATGATCCATCATTAAACAAGATTGAATATCCACTAGTTATCAATTGTCCTACACTTAACAAATTATGTGCTAAGCTAGGAACAAATTAAACATTGTCCAGAAGTTTAGTGTTACCTTGGGTAGTTGCAATAGAAACAGTGCCTTTTCCTTCAACCTGAATATCTTTATCATCTCCAAGCTTCACATTCATCTTCTAAGTTTCATCAAGCTCTCTAAATATTGACTTTATGCCAATCATGTGATTGGAACAGCCACTATCTACAAACCACACATCACTTTGAACTTCATTAGTATCATAATGGGCCATAAATAACTTACTTTCTTCTCCAGCTTCTTTTACAAAGTTCACTTGCTTCTCTTTAAACTAGCAATCTGCTTTCATATGCCCGTACTTCTTATAATTGTAACACCGAATGCTACTTTTATTACCCTTTTGATCACTGGTAGGCTGCTGCCACTGTTCTGAAGCTCTTCCTCTGCCTCTGCCATGACCTCTTCCATGAAATGAGCCTCTACCACGACCCCTTCCTGTTGCCTTGTCAGATTCTCTTGAGTTGGATGACTCCCCCTTTGCTTGAAATGCCTTCTCTTCATGCTTTTCAACTGTCCGATTGATCCTTGCCTCATAAGATTGCAAAGATCCCATCAATTTGTTTAATGAGAACTTTGAAAAATCTTTGGATTCTTCAATTGCAGCTACAACATGATCAAACTTAGGAGTTAGACTCCGCAGAACTTTTGAAACAATAGTTTGATCAGCTATTTGGTCTCCATATGCTTTGATTTGACTGATGATGGTCACTACTTTAGACAAGAAATCCTGCACAGATTCATTACTTTTCATGGACAAGGTTTCAAACTCATGCCAAAGAGTTTGGAGCTTCACAACAATCACTTTAGATGAGCCTTGAAACTTAGTCAGCAATGTTGTCCACGCCTATCTTGTAGTGGTAGCTGCTGCAATTCTCAAAAAAATAGTATCATGCACTACTTGTTAAATGAAGAACAATGCCTTGGAGTCTCTCTTTCAGTTCTCCTTCAATCGATTCTCATCATCTGGATTAGCGAAACCATTCCCTACTAAGTCCCAAAGGTCTTGAGACTTAAATAGAGTCTTCATTTTTATGCTCCAGAACTCATAGTTCTCTCCTTTGAAGGTGGGAATGGATGGCTAGGTAACACTGATGGAAGTTCCGTTTGAGGTCATGGTGTTGCACTCTCTTTCTCTCTGGTTTCAACTCTCCACACTAAGCCCAAATAAATCTAAACCACGCTCTGATACCAAAAATGCTGGAGAATAATACAAAGTGCACAGAAAATAGAGCAACAATGACTCACTTGTATGCTGAATAATGCACTTCAATTTATTCTGAAACTGATGCCTTTATATAGGCTTTTACAATGAAATTTTAAATATAAAAAAATCAGAAATAAATCCTAACAGATAACAACTTTTATTTCCACTACTCCACTACCCATAATCCCAAATAAGTAAGGAACAAGTAAATAACGAACAGAGGCCAAGTCCAAAAACAAAATTTGAATCAATCTCCAACAATTACTATAGTCTGTGAACTTGATTCTTGCTGCTTTGATAGAATGATCAGCAGAGAGACAATGCATAGGATGAGGAAATAAAGCATGTTGGCAACGAGCTTTGATTCTCGTTATCAAGATAGATTGTTTCCTTTTATTTTCTTCCGTCTGACCATTGCTTAGAGACGTTGGAGACACACTTGAATGCAGGAGCAACAGTTTGTCTTTTTCTAAAAAAAATTTATCAATGTAATCAAATTTATGTGAATAATGAGTGTATTTAAGGAAATAATATTCGAATAATCTATCTTTAATTTAATTTCATTACTTATATATATTTTGCCATTAAACCATAAAACAGGTAATTATGTTATTTCAAATTAAAATAACTTAGTGCTTTACTTTTAAATAAATTAATTTTGTTATCATCAAAATCCAAAAAAATGCGGTGAAGCCATTTAGGCCAACAAAACCAGCATAGTACCAAACAGCACAACTGCTTCTGGTTGGGCAACATCTAGAGTGAGCGAGCTATGTATTCATGAATTGAGTTTTTAATTATTTTTTCGCAAACATGATGTTGTATGTATTTGTGTAGCTGTGGAGGACAGATGAGGCCACTTTCCAATTCAGGGCGTTCGACAAATCATTTCTGAGGTTAGATGGGATTAAGGTGGTTGCTGTAGTCAACACTTCCACTGATTTTGAAACTTTTGAAATTGACAAGGTAAGTGATGATTCCAGTAACGTTCGAATCAAAGCTTCCAACGGATTCTTCTTGCAAGTGACCCATCCTCTGCTTTTGACCTTGTCTTTCTCATTTTCTTTCGGTAGGAGAGAATGCTTCTTTTGTGCCATAACTTACTAATGAAGGATTTTATATGCAATACCGCAAGAAGATTCTTTCTCACGCACCCTTCTTGTTAGAGTCTAAAACAATGATATTTGTCATTATCTGCTTTTAGTTTAGCTGGAAAATTTGGTTGCTCAACGACACAGTGAGTAAATATGTTTCTTATGTCCTGATGCTTTGAGTGTGATACTGATTATTTTTCATTTTGGTGTATGAATCTGATGAAGTTTATTTTGACTACTATAACTTTCGTTTTGGACTTTGCAATGCAACCTCCCGTTCATGAGATTGTTGCCAAAGATTTGCATGATCATACATGGACATTCAGACGTATTTATTGCGGTACTGTCACTTTTACATATTCTTCATTGCCATCTTCCTTTAATATATCGTCATTGCTATTGCCTTATTGAAGCATCATTAAGATGATAAGATCTAATAACTTATAGACGACAAAGGAAAAAATAATCTTGGTCATGCAACCTTATTTTGGTTGATCAAAACATGTTAGAAATTAAAGTTCCAAGGACTACCATTTTCGATAGTATTCCTTAATTTTGGAATCTCTAATTTGATGTTTCGCGAAGTTTGAAAGCTAAATTTCAAAAATATGTTGCCCCTCTGCTGCTGAGCCAAATTTTCTGGTGTTTTGAGAGATGAAAAACAGCGAGTCCTCCAATTATGAGTGCTTTTGTATGTTAAATATGAATGCTGTTCAACAATGTATTGTCAGGTGGTGTTCTGATGATAGTGTTAAGATGGGGTTCGGTGTTACCTTTTTATTTGCAGCAGTTGGTCGATTGATGTTCTTGCGTTTTTTCTAAATTTAGACAATTCTGTACCATCTCTTACAGTAATTTTGGAATGCCTGATTCTGAAAATACTTGAGCCTTTGGATTCCTGATTGACCTCACTTGGATATGGAGTTTTTTTGAGATCGGTATTCTCTCTACTAGATCTTCCTTCCACTGTTTCCTGTTAGATTTGTTAGCAATTAATAACGAGTGATAACATCTTATATATTATTTTAAAAGACACAATCTTAACTATTAGATTTTGGTGAGAGACAATGAAAAAAAAATTTGGGGGATAGAATACAAATATGCTTTTTTGTTTGCTTCACTTTATCTGTTGTTTTGTGATTTCTGACCAATAATTTGAATTTTTCGCTAGGTTTTGTTGGCCACGCTTGATGAATGCTAACATGGAGCAAGGCAAGGAAAATAACTCATCATCCTTGATGAATGCTGTTGGCTACGTTTGCAAGTGTATTTCCGTGATGAAAATACCGTAATTTTATTTCTCAAGGAGGGAAGCGAAAGATAGAAAATTGTTCCTTAGCCAAGCTGATAAACTGTGTTTTTGGCTGTCTTTTCCCTTAAATTGTTGTTTGATAAAGTGTTTTTCTGCTGGTTAACAGATTCAAGTGGCACTTGACCCTTTTAAACACGAAAATAATTGCTGAGTCCAAATTTCACATTCATATGCTTTGATAAACATACAAGAAGTGAAATTTACTTTTGCGTTCATACTTAACCTCTTGTATTCCTGCAAGAAACAGAACTCAAATAAATCGTGTTCTTGATAATTAAAGAAAATAAAAACTCTCTTCATTTCTTTTAAAAGGAAATCTGTATAGTAAAGCAACTCAAATGAAAGAAAATATATAATTTGTTAGAATTTAGACAATTTTTTATATGCTGACTTATTATCCAATCTAATAATCTAATTTATTTAAAATAATTTATTAATAATTATTTTCTATTTATTTATTTATTAATAATTAATTTCTTAATTATTTGAATTTTAAATAGAGTTCTCAGTTTTTTTTATTTAAAAAGAGGGAGTTAAAAAGAAAAGGAAATTGAAAGATATTTTTGTAAAAAAAAAATTAAAATTAGATTAAAATATAAGATAATTTTTTTAAAAAAAAATTATGTATATTTTAAAAATAAAAAATTATGTAACTTTAACAAAATTAAAAATAATAATAAATAAAAGAAAACTTGTTTGTTGGATAGGAAAGGTAGGCAATGCAAGTATGTCCAAATAGGTCCAAATAGGGAGCGTGTATGCAAGTCCGCATGAGACAGAGGGAGGAACAACTTAGCTGTCATCAAACCTTCAAACAAAACCAGGTCCCATCGCTTACTGCACGGATTCTGTCCAGTACTCCCTCCTTTATTTCCACTCCACCCTCAATTTGCATGACATGCACGCCTCTTTTACAAAATCGTCAAAAAAAAAAATATTTTTTACATTTAAAATTTTTTATCTTTCCAAAAGCACACAACACACATCACAAGCCACAGCAATTACCGCAAAGCATCTGCATTCCTTCACAATTTGTAATACATTTTACAATAAGTAATTTTCATTGCGTTGACATTGGAGCAAAATGCAAGCAAGAACACTATAGGCGTTAGATGATCTAAAAGATATGAAAATATAAAAAATAGATAAATAAAAATAGGTAGGATAAAATATAATTTTTTATATTTTTATTTTAAATAGATAATTTAATAATTAAAATAATAATTTAAAAAATTAAATAAAAATTATAAAAATATAATAAACATTATATAAATTATATAAATATATATATATTCACATCCTGAAGAATCAAACAAATTATAAACCTAACAAAGTATGTATTTAAAAATTTATTTAAAAATTACGTTTATGTAAAAGTAAAAAATTATTATTTTTTTAAAAATGTGATTTTAAACTCTAAAAATACAGAAACAAACACACCAAAAATGTGATACGTCTTGGCAAGAGTCCCGTAAGAGTTAGCTTCATGCAAAATGTGACTCGTCTTCATGTTCTTACTTTTCCGCAACAGCTTCATAATATCATAGATCAAGAACCCGAGCGGATGAATTGAACAATCTGCGAGTTTTATAAGTCGGATGGCTTGAAGGCAATTTATTTCCCTGATACCTAAAACTAAACATGATGCAAATTGCGATATGGCACTTAAAAATTGGTATAGAACAACCTTTAAAGCATGCTCAAAAGAGTTTCACATCCAAAAAATAAATCCAATGCATATTTGAGCGACCAAAATTGAAATAAAGTATTATTTGATACTAGGTCACTAAAACAAAATAACACTGTTAGCATCAAATGGCATTGTACATATCAAAAAGTAGAAGTATGAAATTGGATTATGTAAATAGAGAAATCCTTATTTGAAAGGCGTAGAATTACTAAAACAAAATAACTCTGTGTTGTACAGTATGAAAATTAAAAAATTAATAATAACAATAATAATAATAATAATAATAATAATAATAATAATAATAATAATAATAAAGAGAACTCCTCATTTGGAAGGCGTAGAACTACTGTTCAATTTAAGTAACAGAGAAATAAACCTATGGAAGTATTAGGCTTTTCGTTTTCACTTTAAATCCATTATTAGGAGAATAAAGTACAGTATTGAGAAATAGTCAAATATAATGAGGTCATGAATTGTGAAATTAGTGGTGATTTGTATGATTGAGACTATCACAAAGGATTTTGCGAAGTTAATATTACGTAGTTGCGGAGGGCAAACTTGTTAGGATGAAAAATAATAACTTAATTATTGAAAACAGACAGTAATCAGAAGTTACGAAGAAACATTCTTTTCATTGGGCAACTAATAATTATATAATACATGTGAGACCACAGGACATTCAAAGACAGTAATCAGAAGTAAAAAAGAAACATTCTTTGCTTAGCTGCTGATAAGAGGGTCAAGCAATTAAAATTCTCTATGATAACTTGTAATCATATACAACAATAGGATACAAAAGCAAAAGACATGGCTGACTAATTTAGTTACTTAAGGTCAACTTGGAGCCACAATCATACCTAAATAATTTTATGAATATGAATCCCTGTCATCAGAAAATTAGCTCTTCCTCTCAACACTATGCCAATTCCTAATAATGAAAAGTATTTAATAGCTTCACAGTAGCCCTTACATCTCATTTGGTTGTATTTACTATTCTTCTACTTGCCTCTCGCTTACTGAAACTACCTTTTGCTGCAAGTTCTTTCAGGTATTCCGATGTGAGATGGGCATACTTCTCTATGTCATTCAATATTTATTATTCTTTTCTAAATTTCAAAATCAGAATCAATTATATTAATAGAAGAAATCAGCAATTTCTGTGTCATTTGTTTTTCATATAAGCCTATTCTGAGCAATCGAAACTTGCTGTGCAGTCTCTGAGTAGAAATAGTTCGATTCATGGTTAACAATTACATTTGTTAGATGATTTTAAATTAAGGGTGAGAGACGTTGAGTCCCGAGAAATTATGACCATGTTTGATTTGCAGAATTTTTCAAGTATAGAAATGGAAAATGAAGGGTAGTTTCCCCGTACTGCTTGTTTGGTTGCATTTTTTGGCTTTCCATTCCCTTGAAGTGGCAATGCCGGATACCCCAAATAAGAAAATGGCAATTCATTTAAAAAGAAAGAAGATGAGATCAGCTGGAGGTGAGCACAAGTTGAGTCGGGTTTTATCCAGCTTAACGTCTCGGTCAGTTTAAGCCAAGTAAATTTTTTTGGCTTACGGCCTAATTAGGTTCGCCTGTGAACTGACCGACCCATGTTTGAGCATCGGACAAGTGAAATTTATTTTTGAAAAAATTTTAAAATTTTGAAGGCCATATTTACGTATTTATTCAATTATTTTAAATATATAATTATTCATTTTGATATATTTTTATTAAAATTTATACAATAAAAATTAAAAAAATAGGTTCAAAAAAGTACAAAGAAAATATAAATATAAAAACTAAAATTTTAAAATGTGGTAACTTACAATCCAGTAATATGATTGAGGTGGTTTTTTTTTTCATTTTAAATAAATTTTTTATATAAACCCAACACAAATGTCAAAAATAATTTACTTAATTATTTTTCTCAAAAGAAGTTGTTTATTATTTTAAATCAAAGTTTTTTACTTTTAAATTTACAAAATATATATTTTTTATCCTATTCTCTCTTATCTTAATATAATAATAATACTTAAGATAAGTTTTTAGTAAGAATTTTGACTTATTGGTTATATATAATTTGTAAAATATATTTAAAAATTTTGGCCCAAATTATATAATAACTCTTTAAAAAAATATTTTAATTCAACTCTTATATTTTTTATTATTTTATAATACTATAGGACTAGATTAGATTAAACTTGATTAGTTGGGACTGTCGACCCAATCCCATCACCTAATTCATTCCCATTTTATTTCTTTTTTTTTTTTTCCACAACACCAACCAGCCGAGCTACCAAATAGGATGAACACCCCTAGAATTAGCTATCTTTCTGAGAATCTGAGCTTTAATAATTGAATTACCTCACATAGTTGCTTGATTTTAGAGTCTCACTTTACTTGGTCCATCTTTGCTTTTGCTTTATGTATATTTTGGCTTTTTTCTCCTCATGCTTCCTTTTTCTGATTTTTTTTTTAATTTTTCATTGATGGGATAAATAACTTTGGTGGGTAAAATAGCTTTATGGTGGGTAAATTTCAGTGTGAAAAATGTCTTTTACAAATAAATGAATTAATATTTAATTTTATTTTTACTAAGAGTATCAGAGGTTTTTGCTTAATATTCCTTTCTATCACATTACTTTTATCCAACTACACAAAATTATGAGAAGACATTCTCAAAACATAATTTATAGGTTACATAGTTTTATTTCATTGAACCTCATTGCTCTTCTTATTTTCGTTTACATGTCCTCCAAAATTTTATCACCAACCAAATGAGCCGTTGTTTGTAAGTAAAAATGTGAGGAGAGGAAGAAGACAGCGATGGAGAGCGTGCTAGGAATTGAGAGTCAGATTTTGGAGCAGAGAAATATAAGATTTTAAGATTGGGGTTGTTTTACAAATAGCAAAATTATATGGCACGTTTGTTAATTATTTACAAGCTGGTTATAATCGTTGCCTCAGTAGTGACGTGATGTCACGACCTTGGTTTTCATCCCTTCATTAAAATTTGATTCTCTTAACAATGTCGTAAGCATTAATTTTCAAACCTTTCTTCGAAAGCATATTTCTCGTCGACAATCAACAAGGTAGTAGTGTTCTATTGAAAAAAAAATGAAGTACCATGAATACCGATGCGAGTTGTCTCCTGAAATTTCTGGAAATATAAATAGTGGGCTTGAATGCATAATGATGTAGGTTACTGTTGGAGCAAGCCGAGATGTTTCCCATCTTTCCATCCAAATCGATATTGTACAATTTTCATTCGCGTTACTTTGACATTAATTATTATGCTACAGAGCCCAAGTGACTCATGAAATTTGAACAATGCCTGTCATCATGAACGCGGATCCCTCAGTCGCTTTACGAGTAACTTGGGTCATTTGATTATGATTGAAATAGCTTAAATTTTAAGTTTTTTTATTTTTAATCTTAATCACTAATTTTTTAAATATAAATTTAAAAAATTATTTTTATATTATATTTTACTCTTATTTAAAAGTTAAAAATTCTCAAAATAAATTAAAAAATATAAAACATAGATCATTCAAATTAACCCCACCTTAATTGAAAGGATTCAATTTGTTTTAAATTGGGGGGGATGCAATCCATTATTTTTGGCATTTTAAAATTTTTTTAAGATTAGGACTTTTAAGTATAAATTATAATTATATAGAAAAAAATTTTAACTATAGATAAAATTCTATTTTAAAAATTTTAATTGATCAGTATGATTAAAAAGTAAATAAAATGAATAGAAAATTATTCCCCTATTCATATTTTAAAATAAAAATAAAAAATAAATATTATTAAGTAATAACAATAATAATATAATATAATATAATATATAATAAAAAAATCCTTTTTCCTTAACTTTCAAGGAGTCCTTAATAATTTTTTCTTGGTTCATGGTTCATACATTCTCATTCAAACTTTTATACATTATATTTGAATAAATTACTAAGATCTTTTTTAAGTTTTTGTTAAGATTATATACATTTTTTTATTTTTAAAATAGGTATAAACCTCACTTAAAATAAAAATTTACCTTATATTTTACTTCAATTTAAAATCTTTTGACCAAAACACTGTTCATAAAGCCTAAATCATAATTTTTTAACTAAAAAATTTTTAATGAAAAATATTGTTGCACAAAAATTTAAATTAAACTAAAATATATAGTGATTTTTTATTTCAAAAAAATTTATGTATATTTTTAAAATAAAAAATTTATAATTTTAATAAAACATAAAAATATCTATAAAAGGTGCTCTTAATATTTGTATAAAGACAAACAATTATATAATGTTCAAACTATTTTGTATACGGTTTGACTCCTTTATGCTAAATATTATCTCCACACCAAAGTTTTAAACAAATGAATTATCCAATTAGTAAAGTTTTAACTGAGCGAACGATTCAGCCAGACAACGCTATTAAAATTTTGTTAACAAAGCTGACTTTAGAAATATGATAGTAATTAATTTTCCAATAGTAAACTAATGATACTAACATATTTTAAGAAATAATATCCTACTTTATAAAAAAGAAACATAAAATAAAGAATAATTAATTTTTTTCAAAAATGTAAGAGGGACGGTTATGACGAGAGAGAGAGAGAGAGAGAGAGAGAGAGAGAGAAGGAGATATGGTGTTATTTTTTGTCAAAGATTCAATAAGTGTACAGACATCATCAGCTGTCACAGCAGCAGCAGGGGTATGCCATTTCTCTGCAGTTTGGTTGAGCCCTCTAAAACATTACGGTGCTGTCTCTTCCATTTGCACCACTCGCCTCCTCGTAACGATACAATGCAAACCAGACGTAAAGGCAAAAGACGGTAAAGACATTAATGACTGCAAAGCTGTGGCTAGTAATATTTCATTATACCAATTTTCAACAGCTTCAAAAAGGCTACTCTAAATCCCTATTGTGAGATCGTATCCTCTTTGTAGTACTCCCAAGATATCGTCCTTTATTACTCTATCAATAAAGTCAGCCCTCATTCCTTCCCATCCTTGCCTACTGTCTTTTCTTGACGTGATTTTGCCTCTCTCCCTCACGCCTGCTGCGCCCTGCTCGGATTTCCTCTCTTCTTTAACTAAATCTGCGCATCATTTACTTTTCATTAATTTAATATAAATAATTTTTAAAATAAATTATATAATTTTTTTAAAATTTTAAAAAATTTAAGTAAATATTTTTTACTTTTAAAATATAAAAAAATTTCATTTAAATAAAAAATTATTTTATATTTTAATTTAATTTTAAATTTTATGATTAAAATTTTTTTATTTTGTTTTAAAATAAAAATAGATATTTAGATTAATAAAAATATGAGTTAAAAATTTTAAAATTATATTAAAGTGTGAAATAATTGTTAATTTTATAAGAGATTTATGTATAATTTAAAAATAAAAAATTTATGTAATTTCAATCAAATTTTGAAAAAATCAACATATTTTACTTTAGTTTTTATAATAAAAAGAGTATAAAAAAATTAACATATATATATATATAAGTTTTTATTAAAAAATTTATTATATGTAAAATAAATATTTTTTATATATTCTAAATTATGTGGTGACTATTTTGTTGTAAAAATTATGTTTAAGAATTAAGATATAAAAAAATTTATTTTTTAAAATCTATTATTATTAAATTTAACTATTTGTTGTTAAACTTAGTGATAATTATTTTAAGATAAATAATAACAGATTTTTAAAAATAACTTTTTTTTATTTTTAAATTATTTATTATAATTCTTTCTATTTTGTTGTAATAGTACATTACGGTTATTATCAAAAAAAGAAAATAGTACATTACGTATTTAAGCCTTTAATACTATTTATATTTCATTCCGGAACTCACCGTGTCAAGTGCGATAATCATTTTGAACTGAGAAAGCGATAAATTATAAGAAAAATTAGGTTTAAAGGCTAAGAAGAGAAAAATTTATTTTTAAGAATTATTACCATTAGAGGTTGAATGATTTATTGTTAAATTCAATAATAACTATCTTAAAATAAATGATAATAAATTTTTAAAAATAAATATTTTTATTTTTTTGATTATTTGTTATAATTCTCTCTAAATTATATATGCCCTATTTTATTCGGTAATTTACGCCTGGTTGACTGGTAAGAAACTTATCGAGGGCACGCGATCCCCCCTCAACCATTTATACACCCACCTTTTCCGTCTTTTAATTTTTAATTTTCATTATCATCCTTAATCTCTTTTAAAGTGCGGCTAAATTATTTTTATATTTTTATTTTAAAAATTACATTAATTCTCTTGATATTTTAATATATATTATAAAAATTATTTTTTATAGTTTATTTTATATAAAAAAATTAACTTTTGGTACAAAATTTTATCATAATTTTATTATTAGTATAATATTAAAGGTGATTAAGATAATAATAAGTTCTAATATAAAATTGTGATTTATATTTAATGCAATAATAAAAATACTTAAATAATTCTTTTAAATATATTATGTAAAAAGTTAATTTTATTGATAAAAAATAAATATACTTTTTAAAAATAAAAAAAATGAAATTTAATTTAATTATGTTTTTAAAAATTAATATAATTTACTGTTTATAGTATGGTTTAAGCTAAGAGAGTTCGTAGTTAATGAGTTCTATTGTGACACTAGATCCTATACTTAATTGAGATGAAAGTCACAGACGGTTTGGAATTGCTTATTTTCAAAAATAAAGAGATAATTTATAAAAATTATTTAATTTAAATTTTTATTGTGCTTGGCTGAAACTCAAACACGTTTTTAAATAGTAATAGAAGAAAAGAAATAAAACTTTTCTTATAAAATATAAGTAAATTTTTTTAAAATATAAAATAAAAATATTATCTTTAATCATTAATTACTACACTATTTCTTACCTCTCCTTTGCCTAGTAATTTTAATAAATTTTTTGGTAAAAAAATAATGTAAATAAATTTTAATATGTTCCTTAAATATATGATTGTTAGCATTTAAAATTTATAAGCTAATAATACAAGCTGAAACAAATCCAGTCACGGTAGCAAGCGATGGTAACCAGTCGAGACGCTACTTGAGCACTACTAGCCGTGGATCACCATAGGAAAAACAAAAAATAAATAAAAAAGCATGATTTTTTGTGATAGGCGATTTTGGTGAACGAATACATAATATGGCCAATGCGCTCAGGCCATGACTTTGATAATGACACCAAGCTGAAGTAGTCGAGATTTTGTTATATTATATATATTTATGTTGAAACAAATGTTTTTATTTTGATTTTGTTTTATATATTGTTTCCAGTGTTAGTCTTAAAAACTATCAATTATGACTGAGAGGGATTATTTAAGAGAAAACTATAAGGGGATGAAAAAGAAGATAATAAATAGACAATAATTAATATTAAAAAATTTAATAAAATAATGACATAGTAGGTAGACAATGCATAACTTTGGTGGCTAGAGTTGAGAGAAGAATAATCTTTGTATATAGCACAGATGGTTATGTTTTTGTTTGAATTATAAAGTTCTCCATTTATAAGCTTGAGGAGCGGTGATGATGACGGTCAAACAGAATTCTTTAATAAAATTGTTAAAGTTATCTGATTAGGTAATTTGTCATACAAGAGTCGTTTTGTTTATAGTAATTTAAATAATTTGTTGTGTTAGTTATTTAAATGAAATTAATAAATGATAACCTGTTGAGCTTTTTAGAATTGTATAGCACCAAGTTTGCTTAATCTAAAAACTCTTATAACTTGGTAGCACTTGTAACACTTGTCCTCAAATCTATTATCATACTATCAAGTTAGGTGGACTTAGAATAGTATATGTAACATCTTGTAAATACTTAACATGAGTTATAGATAAAAAAGAATTAAATAAGAAATATTTTTAAAAAATAAGTTTATTTATGAGTTTTAATTAATTTGAGAAAAAATGGATTTATATAGAAAAATAAAGATTTTTAAAATTTTAGAGGAAATTAATTAATTTTGGGGGTTAGGTAAATTAATTTGGGGGATTTAAAAAATTACCCAAAGAAAATTTATTAGAGATAAGTTATCCCTAAGAATAAATTAAATTAAGTTGGGAAAGTAATTTTAATATGAGTTTTCTTTTTCTTTAAATTATACACTAAAAACCCAACTTATAAAATCCAAATATGAGGAAATAAGTAGATATCTACTTGACCTAGTTACCTAAAGGCCTAGATCTATAATCCATGACCCAACTCACTTAAAAATATCTAGCCTCACATTCTCTCCCTCTTTCATCCAACACATTGAAAATAAAAAGCTCAAGGGGAAAAAAATGCAAAGAAGAAGGAGGAGGCTTGGCGGTGTGTTTTGGGGCCTCCAAAAGGGAATTTTGGAAGTTTTAGCTCAATTGAGTAAAGAGAAATTTGATCTACTCATTTTCTTCTTCATCTTGACCTAAATATCTTTTGATTTCATTAATGTTTGCAAAACTGTAAGGTTTAAAATTTGGAGATTTTAGGTGGATTTTGAGCAAGAAGATGAATAAAAAGTTGAATCAAGGTATAGGTATAAGTTTTCCCTCCATTTGTAACTATTTTATTCCCAAATCTCTTCTTGAAGCTAAATTTGTTGTGTGGCCTTTCTGTATGTGCGAAAAATTGAAGATCAAATTGCAAAGTTTGGTGTTTAGGTACTCAAGGTCAAGAATTTATGGTCTTAGGAGACTTAGTGAAGTAAGTTGCTAATATTATAGACTTTAAATTATTAGAGATATAGTTTCTTTTATATTAATTAAGTGTTTTGGTGATATATGACCATGCTAAACTTGGGTTGTCTATTTGAGATGTGTTAGTAGCTAGTTAGAGAGTAGAAAAGTCTTTAAGAGGTAGCTAGGATTAGTTCCATTCATATTTGATTAAGTAATTATGTTGAATAGCTTGTATATGCATGTTTGTATACTTGTGATATCATGTTTAGTTTGATTACTTGTTTATATTTCATTGTATGCCTTGTTAGTGCGTCTTGGTGACTATCATGGACTTTGTTAGTATATTCTAGCTACTTCGGGGATGAAGTGGAGCTTGATAGTATGTCCTACCTACTAGAGTTATTGGCCAATAACAATATTTTATACCAAAGTAATAGTATTGTTGCGATATGGTTAATTGAATATGGAATATTTGGTGATTTATGTATGTTAAGCAATGATTTTGATTGTTCTACATAAGTGTAAATGAAATTTGGTTATTAATTATTGAGATTTTAAATTTTATCCTAGTTGTGGGATAATCGTTCAAGGCAAGAACTCTTAGTAGAAAGGAGAAGTTAGCATAAGTCGATTATAATGGTTTAGCTGTTGTGTAGATTGATGCCTTATCTAATTGGGTTTATATACCTGAGAAATGCTAATTCTTATGTAATTGTTCATCATTTTGTAGAACATGCCATGTTGCATCATGTATTTCTAAGTATAGGATTAACTATTGTAAATATGATTGTTGTGGAAATTATGATTTGTGATTCATATATGAATGATCCTTAATGAGTAGTATGAAGTTGATAGACTAGCAATCATCTATCATTATAAAGTTCATGTTCTGCCCATTAGCATTTGTGACTATTAATTAAAATGGTAACTTAAGGTTTGCACCTGGAACCTTGGGTTTAGCATAATCATTTTGGCTATTTCTAATGCTTTTTGAATTTGTAAGCCTTAGACAAGTTTTTTTTTTTTTAATTATGAAATTGTGTTTGGATAGGCTTGGGGTGAATTGGAATTGAAGTCAACCTTTTGGGTAAACAGATCTTGCGGGATGGATAAGGTTAATGTCAAAAAGTATAATTTTACCTATAGTCTGCTAAAAGAGGGTTAAGGTGGTCAAAAGTTGCATTTCAATCTATGGCTAGTATTTTATGGCTTATAATAGTTTAGTTCCATGTTTAAAAATTATCTAGGCCGTTTTGGTATGTTAAGGAAAGATGTGACCCAAATTGATAGGTCATTGATGCACTAAACTATTTTGTTTTTGTAATATGGGTGGCTTGGGAAGTCACCAAGTCTAATTTGACTCATAAGGGTTTAAAACTTATTTGTATGCTTTGAGGATGATCTGATGTATTGCAATTTACTCTAAATGTGATGACCCTAACTTCTAATCATTGTAACTAAGGTAAGATGCATGATTAATAACTGTAAATCAAGGTACAAGACATTACGACTAATTACACTTGAAAAATGCAGGGAAATTTGAACCTTAATGTTATTAGAATCATCAACCAAATAATTACAAGCATTCATATACACAAAGGAAACAAACACTCATTTATAAGCCTGTGATTTTATTATCCACTAATTCCAACTTACAAGAATTTTCTACTAATGTTTCTAAGTCATCCCTTGAGGTTACCATATGAAAAACTAAGATTTCTAAATTAGAATAAGAGTTT
This sequence comes from Erythrophleum fordii, assembly GCA_032878935.1. Classification (NCBI taxonomy): domain Eukaryota; kingdom Viridiplantae; phylum Streptophyta; class Magnoliopsida; order Fabales; family Fabaceae; genus Erythrophleum; species Erythrophleum fordii. Next base: position 18,313,743 of record JAVQMF010000038.1, read on the forward strand.
AGGACCGTTAGCCGCGGCTAAATGTCCTTGCGTCGCGACCAATTGCTCTCGAGTTCACCCTTATATCTTTACAGATTTCGTCGCGGTGAGTTGGAACTTCGCCGCAGCTAACCTACATGGCACCGCAGTGAGAAAACCTCCTAGAGCCTACCTCGCTCGCCTTTCGCTATTGGCCGCAGCTAATTCCCCTTTTCACCACGGCTAATTCCTCTCTGGAACGCCTGACACAATTTCACAAAAGTTCACTAAGGCCAATTCCCATTTACTCATAGCGAATTACCCTCTGGACAACTTCCAGTTTGCCCTCTCACATTTCGCTGTGGCTAATTCTACTTCTTGCCGTGGCGAATTGCTCTCTGGTACTTTCCCTAGACAAGTTCACCTCTATTGACTGCGGCTAATAATATTTTGATCACAGCGAAATGCCTTCTGATCTTACTACTCCTAAAATCTTATTTCATACTCTCCACTCTCCCTCTAATGACATCCTAGGGCCACTCTACCTTAATTTGTGGGGTTCCAATAGCTCTCACTAGCATAATTTACCCAGCTTATCTATCATTACTAGTTCAAGACTTAAATGTTAATTTCTACTCCTCCAACTCCCCCATATCAGCAAGTCTATAAAGTAATAATAGTAAGAGTTCATAAACTATCAACTATTATCATTCAATACATATTCCATTAGAGGTTCTATGCATCACTGATTCCAATCAACAATCTAATATATCCCATGATGACATTTCCAATAATATACAATATCATAAATTCAACAAAGTCGATACATCAGGTGTTATAAGTTCATACATCCAATACCAAGCTATAATGAGACTTAACTCCTTAATAGATACATTCCAACTAATTAAAATATAAATCTACACTTGGCAACATAATTGCATGATGATGCTATACAAAAAGGAATACAAAATTTAGCATTTATTCCATTTAAATCAGTCTAAGTGTAGCCTTCTCTACATATGGTTGGAGCTCATGGATTTTCATTCACTTGCTTCCCCTTATCCTTACTCGAAGAACCTTCCCTTGAAAGTATAATCCCATGAAACGGGGTGAGATGCAAATCTCAAGAACTAAGGAAAATTTCATTCATATATTCTGATTTAATTTACATATATGCATAATTTCAAATAAGTAACAGAAAACATACCAGTCATATCACCAAATGAAACAATTAGACTATTTATGATTACTATCAGATACTAGCAATCGTAATTCCACATGTTAAAGGCCAATACACCAAGAGAGGCCCATCCACGGCATTTACTCCCTAATGAGCACAACTAAGGCTTAGTGTATCTAAGGTTTGATCATAGCCCAGTGCCTGACCGAAGCACATGCACGGGTAGCAGCCGCACCACAGCTCCACCATGGACTCACAAGGTCCAATCACATATAACAAATAGCCAACCAATTTATTTAGCTTTCAAAATCATAATCATGCAGTAGATACAAAATTAAATAGATATATGCATGGAATTAGCATGAACCCCAATTACCTTACTTTGCAGATAATTGAAAAGCCACCAGCAGTGCCAAAATCTCCTTATAACCATAACATCAGGAGATTACTACCTTAAATCATCATGTACAACAGCAACAAGTACCCAAAAATTAAAATACTAATGGCTACTCAAAGGACACTTACCCAGTCACTACAAATCCCCAAATTCGGATTGAATATATCTTCTACAAAAAATTTCAATATATTACCCTAATTCCTAAGCAAATTCGTACATAATTAATACCTATACTACAAATCAACCATAGGGGTCTTAAACCAGTAGAAAATACATTAGAATAGAGAGTTTAAACTTACCCAATATCCCTCATAACCTCTACCTCCGAAAATCCTCTAAGAAAATACCAAACAACCACAGTTCAAAATTTGGGTATAGTGAAAATGCTCCAAATAACAAACTAATCAGGCCAAAATGAAGAGAAAGAGAAGGGAATTAAGTCATATAACAAGTACCTTAACTAATTTTGAGCTTAGAAGTGAGAAATGATGGATTTCTTACTTAGAACCCTAGCCTCCCTCTCAAGGTGCGAAAATCCTCTTGTGTTTGTGTTTAAGCAAAGTGTGGAGGAGCTGATATGTTTCGGGTTTTAGTTGGGTTTAGGTTGGGTCTAATGTGGGTCATGGGCTGACCTAAAGGTCCAATACCAAGTGGCTTTCAGATTTTAGCCTTGTTAGGCCAGCTTTAATGTGTTGGACTGTAGAAATTTAATTAGGTTAGATCAAATTTAAAGAACTCAATTGATTTGGGTCTGCACAAGGGTTATTAGGTCATTTATAAGAGTTTATGCAAGTTGGGTCTTGGGTCTCTATCTCATTAAATCAGATTGGGCCCTCCCTATGTGCTCTCTCTTGGGCCAAGTCTCACATTAAAAGGTTGGGTTTGCACCTAAAATTATTGGGCCTTCATTAGTCCCTAACCTTAGCCTACTTAATTTAATTTGGGCCTAGATAGGGTTTATAACTTAATTAAATTTCAAACTCATAGTAATAATTTATCTCTCTAAAATTTTTATTCACTTAACTTGCTCAATTAACCCAAATCCATGATTAACACCTTGATTAATTTTAAGGTGTTACACTAAAAGGTTTGGGATGTTTTGGTCAAGGTTAAAGTGACTTAGGAAGTGGTAAAAACACCATTTTGGTCATTTTCAACAATTTCAAGAATGTGTGCGCTTACGGGATGAAATGGTTAATTTCTTAGGTGAGCTTTGACATGCTCTTAAACTATATGTAGATGCCCTTACATACCAAATTTGGAGATCTAGAATAGCACAAGGTTTCCAAACCATTAGGCAAAGTTAAAGGAAATTTTTAAGGTGATTTTATTGTTTCTACATGTTGACATGAGTTGTTTGTGCTACTACACATGCCCATGTTAGACAAGCTTGCCTATGTCCAACTACATGCCCATGTTGAAGAGCTTAGAACCACACACAGTCAATGACATGCCCTTGTGTAGGACCATGTGCAGTGCCTTATTTCAAAAAGTATCCATTAGCGTGTCTTTTTTAATGTTTCTCTTTCTATCTCCTAAGGATAGGTTGTAGATAAGTCATTTAGAGGCTTTTAAGATTCCTTGAGTGTCCTAAGGATAGGCTAGAATTTGGTAGTAATGCAAGAAGGAAACTTTGAGGTAACAGGTTGCAGGTAGTTGTCTCTTTAGATTAATAACTTAGCTAGTTTTAAAAGTTTTAATCAAGTGCAAATTTCCAATATTTTAATGATTATGTTTTGACAGGGAGTTTCGTTTACTTTATTGTTCTTAAAGATTATAGTAGTTCAGCTTAATATTGGTAAAGGTGTTATAGTGCATGTGCTTGGACTTTCATGTGATTAATGATGGCATCATTGTTGCTTCATACTCTTAGAATTCTTCACATTCATATAAAGTGATTCATAGAATATGAGAGATCATGGGATATAGAGAGTCATTTACTGCTCCTTTTAAGTTTTTTCTACTATAATTTCATTCGTTTCTATGCTACGTCTTTTCTTTATCTTCCATCTACTTGTGTATTGCTTCATCTACTTCTTTGCATCAGTGTAGGTTGATTTTGAGTGCAAAGGCAACACCTTTCCTTGGTGACTTTAGGAGCAACATGTCTAAAGATGATCTTTGTTTGTCTCGTGATGGTTATAGTTTTTCATTCAATGTTGTTCTATTGTTGCCCTTTAGTCAATAGGGAGTGTTTAATGTGGAAGATGGGGCATTTTTTTACTCAAAATGAGGATGTTCTTTGTGTAACAACTAGTTTTAGTTAACATCTAACTTATAATTTAAATAAAGAGATAATGCCAATTCATTGTAAAGATAACCCTAATTACTTCAAAATGTGAACCAATTCAAGCTCTTATTGTAATAGATTATTAAATCCAATACCTATCACAAGATTAAGTATTTAAACTACTCAAAATATAATCAATCCCCAAACATCTCAACAAATCCTTAAGACACTTGCTTAGAGCTTAGATTAAGATGCCAATCAAACCCTACTCAAAATCCTTCAAAAATCACTCAATAATAAAAAATTCACAAATGATGTAGTTGCCTTATATGGTTGCACAACAGTGCCCTTTATATAGAACCAAAATGTAAAAATAATGCATAATGTTATGGCCTCACAAGGCCATGGTGTGGAATGCTCATCTCTATTTGGACCACACCACGACATCTTCCTCTCTATTTGTGTCACATTAAAAACTTAGGTTTTCTAGGCAAAATTCCTGTGTGGTGTCACAATACTAGAGTGTTATTTTGTGGCATCCCAATCATAGAAGGCACCAATAGCTATAAAAAATGAATATTAATATTTAATAATCATCTATCACAAACTCCTTACTTAATCAAATATGCATAGGATACTTTTAATGGCTCTAGATATACCCCCTAATGATATGAAGACTTAGGGACAAGTGATCAAATATTTGCACACTCCTCTAGGTGGGAAAAACCACAAAATACTTTTATGATAGCAACTACCATAATAAATAACAACTCACATACCTAAATTCCTCAATATACATCAATTTGACTCCAAACCAACTTCACAAGTTTCAAATGCTAAAAAAAAACTTTTCCACTCCTTAAAGCCACAGGACATCCACTTATTCAAAAGCTTCCTTTCAAGCATTTAAGAACAACTGCACCCAAACTTCCAAAACTATTAATAGCCAACCAAATGAAAGCCAATGTTCAACATTTCCAAACAAATCAAGAGAGTCATAAGTGCTAGATATTAACATCATTCATGAGTTAAACTAAATGTAATATAATTACTTGTGCGATCCAAATACAAAAAAGGATATATATAATCTAATATCTTTGCTATAGCTCTTACATGTACAATTTCATCAAAAGATATTAGTCTTACACTTTGTATATCATATCAAAATTATAAATTAGTTATAAAATATCAAATTCATGAACCAAGATGTAGGCTACCTAGAAAGTTTACCCATTTACACCTAATCAAGCCTTTGGTTGCTTGTCCTTGCCAGATCTCGAATCTTTACCTTTAAAATGTCAACTTGTAACATGAGTAAGATATAAAATCTCAAAAATCAAGAGCAACTTCCATTCACATTCCTATAGGCAAACAGGCATAGAGTTGTATATGGTAAAATCATTAATTCATCATGCCATATTTAACAAATAAAAAATATCAAGTTTGGCAACAAAATCTCATAGTTATTAGTTAATAACTCTTAGTGGGTAGCACACACCTCTGAGGTCCACTACTTCCCACCAATAGTTAGGACACACTCACAAGGTCCACATGCTATCAATTCTACTATAACACATCTGTGGGGTTTATGGTAGTCATCAAAACACACCCATAAGGTTCAAGATGAAATATACATAAATAGTCAAACTTAACATAGTAGTAGATAAAATATCCACAAGTGTATACAAGTTATAAACATGGTTCTACACTACATATGAATGAAATTAAACCCCTAGTTATCTTACTCGATATTATTTTTCACTTCCAATCAAGCTATAAATAGTACTAAGTAAGGACACAAGCTTAAAAATAGCTATGAACAACCATCATAAACCCATCAATTCAAAGGGACCTATAATCCTATTAATCAAAAATAGTTTTAACCACAAAGTTTTAGTTTACCTAAGTTCTCAAGGATTTAAAAACACTTATTTAAGTGCAAGGGCCTAAACTAACACAATTGTTCATCACTTTCTTTTTGAATTTTTGCACATGTAAATTCATCCATAAAAATGATTGGGATGAATATAAAGCAAAAAAATATCATAAATGAATGGGATTTACTTACTTAATAGATGATTAAGCCTCTTTTTTTAATAATCTACCAACAACACATTAAAATCCAAACATCAATAATTTAGGGTTTTCATCAAACTTTACTAAATCAAAAGATATTCAATTTAAATGAAAAAAGAGAAGAAGAGGAACATTTTTCTTTTCACTCACTTTGGTCAGAAATGCCTCCTCCTTGCTTAATTGGAGGTTTAAAGCTTGCCTCAACACCCTCTCTCTTTCCACTCGCGAATTTCACTCTGCTAAAAAATGGAATGTGTTAGGGTTTAGTTTAGGTTTTTAGTGAGTTAGGTCATGGGTTACGTCATGGATCTAGGTTTTGGGCCTTATAGGTTTGGGTTCAATTGAATTTTAAGTTAGGCTTTTATAAAAATCCATTCTAATTGAATTTAATTAAATCTTAGGGATTAATAAGCTCTAATTAATTTCCTTAGGATCAATTATTAATTTTTACTAAATAAATTTTAAACCTATAATAAATTTATTTCTCTAACTTAAAACTTAAAATAATTATTTTTTCTAAAAAAAATTCCTATTTACTAATTTCCTCTTAAAATTCTTAATTCAATTATTTTTCTTTGAAAATTTTTAATTTAAATTATTTCCCCATCAATAATCCATATTAAAATTTGTAGACTATTACATTATTCCTTGCTTTTAAGAATTTTGTCCTTAAAATTAATATATCTTACTCAAACAATGGCAAATAGTCCTTTATCATTGCTTCTTTGGTCTCCCAAGTTGCCTCGCCAAGAGTTAGTCTCGTCAAAACTACTTTCACCAATGGAATAGTCTTGTTGCACAATTGTTTAATCTTAGTATCCACAATCCTTTTTAGCTCAACCATAAATGACAAATTGTCTTATAGATGCACAGTTCCATGTTCAATGATGTGCCAAGGGTCCAAATGATACTTTTTTAATTGAGACACATAGAGCATGTTATGTATCAAAGATAGTTCTTAGAGGTAAGGCAATTCTAAAGGCCACTGATCCAATCTAATCAAGGATCTAGAATGGACCCAAATAACGAGGATTAAGTATTTTAGCCTTTATAGATTATCCTATGCTTATAATTAGAGTGACCTTGAGAAAGACAATCACTGGTATCAAACTCTAAAGGTATCCTTTTTCTATCAACATAATTCTTTTGCTTACTTTAGGCAATCAACAACTTTCTCCTAATGACCTTTATTTGTTGGCTAATCTAATCCACCAAATTAGGGCCTAGGAGGCTTTTCTTGCTTAACTTAATCCAACATAAAAGGGATATACATTTCCTCTCATAAGGTGCCATTTGGATGCTGGAATGGTAATTGTTATTGTAAGCAAACTCTGTTAAGGGTAAATGTGCATCCTAGTTTCCTTTAAGTTCTAAGACACTAAACCTCAATATATGCTCAAGAGTTTGAATGGTTCTTTTAGTTTGTCCATTTGACTTAGGGTGGTAAGCAATGCTAAAGTTTAGCCTAGTCCCTAAGGATTCCTGTGAAGATTTCTAAAATTAAAATGAAAACCTTGGACATTATACTCTTTGAAATATCGTGTAACCCCACAATCTCTGTTACATAGAGTTATGATAGTCTATCTAAAGGATTAGTGGCTTTAATTGAGAGAAAAAGGTCAGACTTTATTAATCTATCCACAATCACCCAAATTGTGTCATAACATAAAAAAATTCTTGGTAAACCTTTTACAAAATTCATAAAAATACTATCCTATTTCCACTTTATGATATCTAAGAGTTATAGGAGTCTTGTGAACCTCTGATACTTTATTTTCACTCTTTGACAGATTAATCACTTTGAAACATAACTAGTTATGTCCGCTTTCATTCCAAGCTTCCAAAAACTCCTTTTAAGGTCTTAGTATGTCTTAGTGGTGTGTGGATAGATTGTGTACTTCTATGGGCTTCCAAAAGAATCATATCTCTTAAATACTTATTCCTAGGCATACACACTCTACCCTAGTAACTCACTAGCCTATCCTCAGAAACATCAAACTCTCTAGATTCACCTTACTCTAGTTGCTCTCTAATCCCTTATAAAAACTCATCTGACAATTGGCATCTATAATCTATCACTTAAGGTCATTTTCTATCCTAAACTCACTCAAAAATAGGCTACTAGGGTGAACAGAGATGGATAAACTCAAGTCTTTCAAATCCTTAATCAACTTTTACTCTAAGAACATTATCATGACCATATGAATAGATTTTTTATTCAAGGCATTAACAACTAGATTTGCCTTTCTTGAATGATACTTTAAGGCAAAATCATAGTCCTTTAAGAACTCCAGTCTTTTGTCTCATTTTTAGCTCCTTTTGGTCAAGCGAGTATTTCAAACTTTTATGGTCACTAAAACACCTCAAACTTTGCACCATACAGGCAATGCCTCTAAATCTTAAGTGTAAAGACTATTGCAACTAACTCTAAATCATGGGTAGGGTAGTTCTCTTCATATGATCTAATTTATCTGGATGTATAAGCCACTACTTTACCTTGTTGCATTAAAACATCTTAAACCTTTCTTAGAAGTTTGGCTATAAATGGTGAAAAGCTTACTAAGGTTGGGGATAACTAAAATAGGTGTAGAGTCAACCTAATCTAAGGCTCCTAAAAGGCATTCTCACACTTATCATTCTAAACAAATGGTTGATCTTTCTTGGTTAATTTGATTAAAGGAGTCACTAAGGGGGAAAATCCCTTAATGAATCTTCTATAGTAGCCAACCAAATGTAGGAAACTATAAATTTTGGTTACTAACTTGGGCCTCTCCTAATTTAGTAACAACTTAGGGTCTACTACTACTTGCCCCAACCAAAACTTGTACTTATTGAGTTTGGCATGCAACTAATGTTCCCTTAAGGTTTGCAAGACAATCTCAAGGTGTCTTTCATACTTTTCCTTACTCTTAGAGTATATAAGGATATCATTTATAAAAAACCACCACAAATTGGTCAAGGTAAGGTCTAAAAATTTGATTCATATAATCCATGAGGATAGCTAAGGTATTTGTTAAACCAAAAGACATAACCAAAAACTCATAGTATCTATAACAAGTCCTAAATACAATCTTTGGTATATCTTTTGCTTGCACTTTAAATCAGTGGTAATTTGACCTTACATCTCTCTTACAAAAGATAGAAGCTTTCACTGGCTAGTCAAGTAGGTTATCTATCCTAAGCAAAAGATACTTGTTCTTAATGGTAATTTAGTTTAACTGCCTACACTTTATACAAAAGCCTTAAGCTACCATATTTCTTCTTCACAAATAACACTGATGCACCCTCTAAGGATACACTCAACCTAGTGAACCTATTTTTTTAACAATTCCTTATATTGTTTCTTTAACTGTACTAACTTAGTAGGCACTATTTTAAGTAAGGCCTTAAAGATAGGACCTATTCCAAGCACTAATTCAATGGAACTTTAACTCTCTAAAGGGAGACCACTAATCTCTTTAAGGAACACATTAGGGTCCTCCCTAACTCAAGGTATAACTTTTAATTCCTCTTTTATCTCAACTTGTAAAGAGGAGAAAACTAAAAACCCTTGGTAACCCTTCCTAAGGCACTTTGGGACTTGGGCAATGGACATACTCAAAAGCTAGAAGGACGATTGGGGATTAGGGGTGTAAGTCAACAAGGATACCAACTTACGGGTACAATCAAGGATAGCATTTTTAATAGACAACTAGTTTATACTAATGATCATATCAATATCATATAAGGGCATACTTATAAGATCTAGAGTAGTGTAATAGTTATCAAGTTAGATAGAACAATTTAAATAGACTTTATATGTAATCAAGAATCTCCCATAAGGGTCGATATGTAACATCCAATTTTCTGAAAACAAGAGAAAATGTGAGAAATGTAACGTGTGATTTCTCTGTAAATGAATGAAACTCACCGGATACAAAAGAAAGTCCCCTAGAATGAGATAGTTAAGGTCCCAAAAAATTTGGGAGGCATTCTAGCCTCCTAAAAATGAGAATCTCAGGCTCAGAAGGAAAGAAAAACGAAGCTAGAATGAAAAAATAATTTCTTACAAAAAGTCTACGAAACGTAATGGTATTTTTGTAATTTTAAGCTAATTTTGGAATTCATACAAGAGGGCCTTTTAAGTGAAAGTTTTGAGTTTTCTGGGGTTGTCAGATGCCCTAAAAATCATAGAAACACTTAGAACAGTTAAAACCCCTCTGGTGGACGTTTTCCAACGTCAGTGTGCCTGAACTTTGACGGATCTATTCGGGAAGGTTTTAGCTCTGATTTGAGTGATTCCAAAATCATTTTTCTTAATTGGGAACCTAAATTTTATAGTGGAAAGGTCGGTTCTAAAAAAAGAGCTAAAACGAAAGAGAAACGAAAATGTAAAGTATGAAGGGCAAAATGAAAATTTTTGAAAAGTGTAACTTATTCTAACTTATATATATGATGCACCCTTCTCCTCCCTTCATTATGCACGACCATGTTCTGCCTAAAACTAGAAGAAAACCCTAGGGGATGAGGCTCACAAAAAGGGGAAGAAAAGAAGAAGAAATCAAAGGTTAAGGTATGGAAATTAGTAGTTTTTTATGCTTTTTCTCTTCCAAACCTCTTCTCCTCCATTTTTCTTTGTTTTCTATGATTAAAATAAAGTTTATAAATCTTTTTTAAGGGAGAAATTGAGGAGAAAATTTGGATTTGAAGAGAGGAGCTCAAAGCACGCAAGATTCAAGTGAAAAAAAGTAAGAAAATAAGGTAATTTCTCTTCTTAGGGTTGTTATCTTTGGTTCCCTCCTCCTCCATTTTGCCCCACTTGAGAAAACCCTAGGAGGAGATGATTTTTAGGCAGAACCAAGCATGAATCTAAGGAAAAAGGGTGTAGAGATTAAGAATATGCAAAGAAAATAACAAAATAACAATTAGAAATCAAGATGCAAATTCTAGGGTTTTATATGCACCTTCCAAATTCTGATTTTGTATGATGATTCCTAGGTTTAATTAAGAGCTTGAGATACCTAAGATGCTCCCCATAAGCTTTCTCCTTCAAGAAAACCAAGAGAACGCCAAGATGGCCAAGGAAGCCTATAGTCTCAGCCAAAGAAGGTTCTTATAGTGGGGGAGAGTTTTAAATTTTTCTAAGGCCATTCTTGTGTCATATTTGATGAATGAAAATGAAGGGAGGCCTTGGAAAAAATTTAGAATTCATGGAAAGTGATTTGGTGTCTTAGGTTTCATATTATGGCTTAAAGAAGCAACATGATGCTAGGTCCTTCATTTTAATGGTGTGATGACTCCAAGAGGCTTAAAAGGAGTCAAGAATCATATTTGAAAGGAAAGAATGAGGCCTAGAAATTATTTGAGGGGTGTTGTTTCATTAGGTGCATTTATGGACCATAATAGGGGTTATAGAACAATCTAGTACTTAAGCAAGTTGTATGGCTTTAGAGAATGTTTCATGAACCTAATTGGCTCTCAAAAATTGTATCTAGGCCAAGATAAACTATCTCCACCAATTTGTGAGTGTGTGGCAGAAAGAAGAGGCTTGAATCCAAAAGAAAAAGAGTGTAATTGTGTGTAGGGTAGCTCTCTCCACTTTCTCTTATGCATGGATATGTGTTTAGCTTGTTTTAGAATGTGTGTATGTGTATTTTGAAGCTATAAAAAGCATGCTAGCATACCTTTATATGCCATGATTCTTGATGTCATGTTATGTTTTCAAATGAGTATATGATGTTTGTATGAGTTTGCTTGAGTGTGGAAAGGCCAAAAACTCTTCTCTTGGGTGAGGATGAGCTAAGAACCTTTGAGCTTGGTTGAGGTAAAGTAAAGAGTCTCCCAAAAGCAAAGTAGGCTCCTAAAAGTATGGTTGAGTCCAAAACTCTTAAAGAATGGGTGAGGTAAGTCCAAAATCTATAAGGAGATGTATGAGGCCAATCCAAGCACTTGGTGAGCTCTTGAATGTCTTATATAACTTGTTCATATGTCAAGTTTGCTTTTGAAATGTCTATGACTTTCATTTTCTCCATGCACGCATTTGTAAAGCTTACTTTGCACATATTATGTATGATTGAATGGGAGATGAGCTATTGGGATTCTTTGAATCTCATTCCCTCCTCTCCAATGATCTAACATGCTAGGTGGACCAAGTAGCTATGGTGAAGGGAGCCAACAACAATGAAAGAAGGAGATTGACAACTATATATCTAGCTTTTAATCTTTTTAAATCCATAATAATGCTTCACAAGGTCTATGATGTTGTAAATGGTCTAAGACCCTTGAGACATGTGCAAATATGATAGTATATGATGTTTAAATGTATGAATATGATGTATGACCTCTAGCATATGTTTTGAGTATGTAATGCCAAAGTATGCAAATTGGGAGTTTAATGGAAATGTGCATAAGTGTGGGTTGAATAGCCAAAATGAGATGCAAGAGGGTTGGGACCATTTGGGAAACTCACACAAGTCTTAAATATACTTTTAGACTTGCCCAAAAGGTGCCACAACCAAGGGAAAGCTATGTGGCAAATTTGGTACCTCATATGGAGCTAAATTTGACCATAATAGAACCCTATATCACTTTTTAGCCAAATGAGTTAGTCTTGGTCTAAAATTTGGCATGAAATTAGGTCTTATTGAGAGCTTTTTGGGAAGCTAAAGATTATAATTTTTGGAGGTCTACATAATATTTGATGATTTTTCAAATTTAGCAATTTCCATGGTTTTTGATTTGCTGCACTATTCATTTGGTTTGAATTTGCATTCTATCACACAAGGCCCAAATGATGTCCAATTACTATGAAATTTTATACAAAGAAATAAGACAACTACAGTGACTTGTACCAACTAGAAGCACCTCATTTGGAGGTTTAGAGAGGGAGATGTGAATTTTTGAAACTTCTGTCCAGTATTAGTAATTTTGCCCAATTAGAAGTACTATTCCTTTGAATTCTGAGGTCTGGGCTTGATGAATTGATCTAAAGATATTTTTTCCCTCTAGTTAACATCTACATATTTCTAGATTGCTATCATTTTCATGGATTGGATTTTTGTGAAATTAATTGGACATTTTCAAAGTTTTCTACAGAATTTTGTGATATTTCCAGAATTCAGTCAGATCTTTGGATTATTTTAGATATCAAACATTCTCTATGATACATGCTATGATCTAGGAATATTTTTAATGTCAAATAGACATCCTAAGCTTTCCAAAATGACTAATTTTGTATAATTTTAATTTTTTTTATATTTAGTTATGATTTTTCAAAGTTTGGTTAGAAAGTGGAGCAATTCTGGCTGAGAATGAAACTCCATGTTCTATTCTCCATTTCCGTTTCCATGAATTGTGGGCATGATTTTGTGATGCAAAGGAGTTGTATTGATGTAATTAAATATGGGAAAGTATAGTATGTGCCCATATGGCCATGAAACTCTGAAAGAAAAAGTTATACATAGTGCAATGCAAGGAAATGCCTTATTTTAATGCCATCTTCTCTTATTCTTGTGTACTTTATGGCATGAGATTTAGAAGTATTATGAGACAAAGTTAGGAATTTATGGTGCTATATTTATTGGTATCAGAAAAAAGTTCCAGGCTCTTTTAGATTGGATTTGGCTTGAGGAAGTAGCATTAAGGCTATGTAAAGACTTGAATGGATAGGTAGAGCTTTGTATGAGACATTGTGGGTGTGTGAAAGTAGTTTGTGCCTTTATTCATGATAAGTAAGTTGTAGAATGGTCTTAGAGTCGCTAGTGGACACTAGAAAAGAGTGGCCTTTAGAGTAGCTTGAGCAGAGTTAACCTTGAGTAGGGTTGAGTGATTCGACAGCTAGAGCTTGATGAGATGCGATAGCTCACCGGGATAAGTGACAATTCCTAGATATGAATGATGAGAAATAATCTCGTTGACATGAAGAGGCTTGCTGGAGAGAGTACTTGAGGCCTAATTCCCTGGTAGTCATACTCAAGCTGTAACACCATAAAGTCTAGCTCATTTCATGACATTCATAAGCTTCACCTCAGTATTTCCATAAAAGCATATAAAGAGGGGGATGAAAATAATGGGTTTATTTCCGTTGCGCTATACTTAAAAATTTACAATCGGTGTCACATGGATCATGTGAGCTCATACTATGTATCCTCATATTTAATTACATCATTAAAGCTCATTTACATCCCAAAAACATGCCTATAACCCATGGAAACCGAAATGAGGCATGGAAAATGAGAGTTTATTTTCGGCCAGAATTGGCCTCTTCCTTGGGCAAATTTTGAAAAATCATAACTAAATCTAGAAAATTTGAAATAATACAATCTTAGTCACTTTGGAAAGCTTAGGATGTCTACGTTACATAAAAATATGCTCAGGTCACAACAATCATCACACAGGACGTTTGACATCCAAAAAGCTACCGAGGTTGCTGACTGCCTGGACTGGTGTTCAATTTACTGATACCAACTTCAAAAATTCATAACTAATTCTATAAAAATCAAAATCATACACACTCAGTCATTATGGAAATTTACAAATGTTAAATTGACACTAAAAATAATTTCAGAATTAAACAGATACGTTTAGACATCTAGAACTAATGGAAAATAACTGAGCTCCTGGGCACTACTGATACTGACAGTTAACTTCAAACATGCCTAACTCTTTACTTAGACCTCCAAATGAGGTGATCTTAGTGGTCACAGAAATCTTATGACCTCTAGTTTATCCATATAAAATTTTATAAGTATTGGATACCATTTGACTATCGGGTGACACAGAATTCAAAACTGCCAGTATGAATATTACCCATACCATAATCTATGAAAAATCCCAACTTTGAAAATTCATCAAATATCCCCTAGCTCTCCGAAAATTATGATCTTTAACTTCCTAGAAATCTCTCAATGAGACCTAATTGCATGCTAAATTTCAAGGCAAGACTAACTCATTTGGCCAAAAAGTGACTTAGGGTTCCATTATGGTTAAATTTGGCTCCATATGAGGTACCAAATTTGCCAAATAGCCTTCCCTTGGTATTGGCACCTTTTGGGCAAGTCTAAAAGCATATTTAAGACTTGTGTGAGCTGCCCAAATGGTTCCAAACCTCATGCATCTCATTTTGGCCATTCAATCCACACTTATGCATACTTTCATCAAAATTCCATATTGCACACTTTAGCATTACATACTTAAAATAAGTGTTATGGGTCATATATCATTTTCATACATCTAAACATCACATAATAGTATATTTACACATGTCTCAAGGTTCATGGTACATGTACAACATCATATACATTATGAACCATCATTATGGTTCCAAAATAGACAAAACAAGACATAAGCTTGTCAATCTCCTTCCTTTAGGGTTGTTGGCTCCCATTAGCATATCCACGTGGTTCACCTAGCATGTTAGATCATTGGAGAGGAGGGGATGAGATTCAAAGAATCCTAATAGCTTATCTCCCATTCAATCATACATAATATGTGCAAAGCAAGCTTTTCAAATGCATGCATGGTGAAAATGTAAGACATGCATATTTTAAAAACAACCTTAGCATGTGAATCAATCATACAAGACATTCAAGAGCTTACCAAGTACTTGAATTGGCTTCACACTTCTCCTCATGGATTTTGGACTTGCCTCACCCATTCTTTAAGAGCTTTAGACTCAACCATACTTTTGGGAGCCCACTTTGCTTTTGGGAGACTCTTTACTTTGTCTCAACCAAGCTCAAGGGTTCTTGGCTCATCCTCACCCAAGGGAAGAGTTCTTGGCCTCTCCACACTCAAGCAAACTCAAACAAACATCATGTACTCATTTGAAGACATAACATGGCATCAAGAATCATGGCATATAAAGGCATGCTAGCACACTTTTCAAAGCTTGAAAATACATATTCACACATTAGAAAACAAGCTAAATACACATCCATGCATGAGAGAAGGTGGAGAGAGCTACCTTGCATACAATTACACACTTTGTCCTTTGGACTTAAGCCTCCTCTTTCGGCCACACACCCACAAATTGGTGGAGATAGTTTCTCTTGGCCTAGATACAAATTATGGGAGCCAATTAAGTTCATGAAATATTCTCTAAAGCCATACAACTTGCTTAAGTACTAGATTGCTCTATAATCCCCATTATGGTCCATAAAGGCACCTAATGAAGCAACACCCCTCAAATGATTTCTAGGCCTCATTCTTTCTTTTCAATTATGATTCTTGACTCCTTTTAAACCTCTTGGAGTCATCACATCATCAAAACAAAAGGCTTAGCACCATATTGCTTCTTTAGGTCATAATATGGAACCTAAGGCACCAAATCACTTTCTATGAGTTCTAAATTTTTTCCAAGTCCTTCCTTCATTTTCATTCATCAAATATGACTCAAGAATGGCCTTAGGAAAATTTAAAACTCTCCCTAGCTATACCAACCTTGCTTGGCCGAGACTACGCCCCTTTTTGGCCTCCTTGGAATTCTCTTTATTTTCTTGAAGGAGGAAGCATGTGGGAAGCATCTTAGGGATCTTAGGAGCTCATTTAAACTCTTAATTAGGCCTAGGAATTATCATACAAAATCAGATTTTACAAGGTGCAATTGAAACCCTAGAATTTGCATCTTGAAATCTAATGGCTTTTTGATAATTCCCTTTGCATATTCTTAATCTCCATACCCTTTTTCCTTAGATTCATGCTTGGTTCTGCCTAAAAATCATCTCCTCCTAGGGTTTTCTCAAGTGGGGCGAAATGGTGGAGAAGGGGACCAAAAATGACAACCATAGGAAGAGAAAATACCTTGTTTTCTTGCTTTTTCTCACTTGAATCTTGTGTTCTTTGAGCTCCTTTATTCAAATCCGAACTTTCCCCTCAATTTCTCCCTTAAAACAGATTTATAAAATTTATTATAATCATAGGAAATAAAGGAGAATAGAGGAGAAGAGGTTTGGAAGAGAAAGAGCATGAAAAACTACTAATTTCCATACCTTAAGCCTTTGATTTCTCCTCCTTTTCTTTCCCTTCTTGTGAGCCTCATCCCCTAGGGTTTTCTTATGGTTTTAGGCAGAAGATGGTCGTGCATAATGAAGGGAGGAGAAGGGTGCCTTATATATATAGGTGGGAATAAGTTACACTTTTCAAAAATTCCCATTTTGCTCTTCATACTTTGTATTTTTGTTTCTCCTTCGTTTTAGCTCCTTTTTGAGAACCGTCTTTTCCATTATAAAATTTAGGTTCCCAATCAAGTAAAATGTCTTTGGAATCACTCAAATTGGAGCTAAAACCTTTCCGAACGAATCCGTCAAAGTTCGAGCACACTGACGTTAGAAAACATCCACTGGAGGGGCTTTAACTGTCCCGGGGCTTTCCATGGTCTTTGGGGCCTCTGAGAACCCCGAAGAACTCAAAACTTTCATTTAAAAAGCCCTCCTGTGTGTTTTTCAAAAAGTACCCATATTTACAAAAATGCCACTAGCCTTTTGGCAACATTTTCGAATAACTCTGGCCTTGATTTCTAGATAACTTAAGGCTCAAATCCTCATTTTCTAATATTTAAAATTTTATCATAATTTTAGTTGGGGCCAATTCCTTCTATTTTAGGGACTTCCTTTTGTATCTGGCCCATTTCTGCCGTTTACGAAGAAATCGAACATTGCATTTCTCAGGTTTACGAAAAGGCCAGATGTTACACAAGCCATTCTAAGATGTCTTGCTTAATGCAAAGACAAGTAATGATGCAGCATGGTAGGAGATGAGACTGCGACTACATAGGACCATAAGACACAACACCTAATTATTTAGATGAATTCTAAAACCCAAAAGGATAATTCCCTCAGGCCAGAGGTTGAGTTACAAGCTACACCCTAGAGCCTTGATAGACCAGAGGTAACAGCTGGCTATGTATGAATGAAGTAAGAAGTAGAACTCCTAGCTTAATGACAGGCTAGATATAGAGACTATAAGGCTCGGGTTTATGGTTAAAGAAGAAAATACAATCCCTGAAAAAGCAAGCCAATCAGAGGCTATTAGCTGCGGCTAATTAATTGCTTAGCCGCGACCAATTATTTAAGATAGTAGCAAGGTAATCTAGAGAGTTCCTCAACGTGGCCAATACTCGAATAGGAAAACTAGGGAGAACCTAAGGCTGATTAGTTACGGCGAATGATGTGTCAATCGTAGCGAATGGCACTATGAATACTTTATTGGTCATATTCAGGTCAACTTGAAAAAGGAACTGATAAGGGATTAGATAACCCACAGAGAGTGGGAAGCCCTAGTATAAGTAGAGAAAAAGAATAGTTATGAAAGATTAGTAAGAAGTCTGAGTGTCTGGTAAATGAAATTGAGGAAAGAGCTCAACATAGAGGAAGTTAGACACAGGGATAATGAGGTTGTTGAGAGCTGCCTATGAGACATTGACTCCAGCCTAGAGTGCTGCCTAGTGGGACATTGAATGATAGAATACTAGTGTAGCCTCGAAATGACATAAGATAAGACTAGTAGTAGTAAGGCACATAGCGAGTGGCTTAGAAATGTGTACCTTATAGGTAACACCTAAAGGTAAGTATGAGTAGCCTAGTCATAGAAACTCAGAAAAGAATGAGGATATTAGTAAGCTACGAGTCCGATGAGATGGCTAGCCAGGCTGAGCATAAGCTAAAGCTTAGAGAAGATGACCAGTAGCATCGTTCCATGTGAAATATGTAAATAAAAAGCTAAGTGAAAGTTCTCCTTGGATCGAGAAAGAAAAGATGAGACATTTTAAGTTAGAGAAAACTACCCAGTAGTGGTTAGTAAAATTCCCCTAGATATATCCCCCTGAGTTATGAAGTGTAATAATAAGGGAAGTGAGGAAGAGCTAAGAAACTAGCTATAGAAAAGATGCCCTCGCTTTAATCATGATTAGATGAGTAAATTGAGCTAGAGAGGTAAATAGTTAGGGGTCTAATAGTTAGTTAGACGAGCTCCCTAATATGAGAATGATATAGGGTTAAGGCACGTGAGTGATTAGAGCATTTAGTAGAGCATAAGTTTTCAGTAAAATAGAGTCCAGGCATTGAGAGCACATGTCCTAGATCGGGTTTGCAGAACCTTAAAAATAGTATACTGTGCTTTTGGGGATAAGGCTAAAGAAATTAGACAGAGAAAATGCTCAGCTCTGATTTGAATGTAGAAATAAGTTGAGAGAGATGGATAATGCCTTCGTACCCTCAGAAAAGTTCAAGGGAGCTAAAGACAACCTCAGAAGGTGAGTCATATATTATGCAAAAAAAAAAGTGTCAGCTGAGAGTACTATAGAATGAAATTTCTAGGATTATATGAAATAGAATTCTTCTTACCAAGGGATGGTCTAGCTAAGAGCAGAGTAAGAGTATGAGTGAAAAGTAGACCCCTTTGATATTACAGAGAGTGAATAAGTAGAAGAACCCCGGGAAAATACAGGTGCTCTTGAGTATAAAGAAACTTGAACTGGCAATAGAAACAACTAGTAGTAGAATATCCTTTTACCTAAGTAAGAGGATAAGAAAGGTAGAAAGAGAAGATATGACAGTGTTCAAGCTCAAAACATATTAGATTGAAAATAGATATTCAGTTAATGTGCTTTAGTACTTTAAAAAGTACACTTATCCTTAGCATAGATGCCTTTCTAGCATGATACTGCCTAGAGTAAAAATAGTCGGGCGATATAGAGAGATCTCGAGATGTAGTAGAGGAAGAATCCTACTTTCCCTGAGTACTTTACAAAAAGAAGGCAGATACAGAAAAGTAAAAAAGGGATACTTTAGATTATTGGGAAACTTGTAATAGATAGGCGATAATGGCTTTAAGTTCAGTCATGAGGCACTTGTGTATTAGTGTTTGATGTTATGGTTTGCTTGCAACAATGGTTACATGATATTGGGTCTGGCCAACCGAGTAGTAATATGACTTGAGTGCGAAGCAAACGATGGCATCAATCATCAAAATGTCCTGATAATCGAAGAATATCCTAGTTAGCTAGATAATGAGGTAAGCTAGAAAAGAAAGGTAAAGGGATTCCAATAATATCAAAATAATGAAAAAAGCATGCAGAGAGGAATCCTCGACAGAAAATGTTCAGATTCAGCATGCATAGCCTGAGTCCCTTATAGTATATGTAAATGAAATGAATAGGGACCAATGCATAGCCTCTCTCCTGCCAGAGATGTTCACCACACTCAGTATGTGAGATTCCCTAATGCCAAAGCACTTAACAGTAGAATGTGGGCATAGTCAGAATTGTAAGATATGAGAGGAGGGCTAAAACGAGTATATATAATTAAGTAAGTCAATAAAGTAAGAAAAGAAAGCCCAAGTGAAAATGGGGTTGAAGTGGGAATCTAAGGATCCTATGAGGAGCGATGAATGAAAATTAAAATGCTCCCTAGTATTAGTATGACGGGATCTTAGAGAATGAGATGACACAGAATCCAATTCGTATGAAGAGCATAATGTACTTCTGAGTTTAGCCTCAGCTATTATGAGCAATGGTAACCAGACTTAGTGAGTATATATTTTACTATTAGATACAGTGATCTTAGGCTTTGACGTCTCCCAGAGATGGATTGTAGTAGATCCCAGCATAGCATAGCAGGTTGCAGTAGACCCTAACAAGGCTCTAAGAGGTCGCAGCAGACTTAGGGGTCACAGTAGATCCCACAGAATTACAGAGAGCCTTAGCCATAGCATGATAGATCTCTAGTAGAGATAGCAGCCTGAGATAGTTTTACAGAATAGTTAGTCTCAGAGACCAGTACAGTTTTAGTTAGCTTTTGTCTCAGAGACTAGAGACCTCCTGAGTCTGGTAGACCATTACTATAAAGATATGCAGGCTTTACTTAGATAGTTAAACCATTGACTAGCTTTCTTTAGAGATGAGCATAGTATATAGGATGTGGAAAGTAAGAAATTAGCTTATCAAAGTTAGAGCTAGATGAACCACTACCTAACAGATGGTAGCCCTGACCGAGGAATAAAGAGATCCTTGCATGCTAACTTATGTATTTAGAAAGGAGTCAGGTGCAGTTTTTATATAAGATAAGTGGTATAGTATGTCTCTAGTGACCAAAACTGTAAGAATAGCTAGCATCCTATCAGAGCCCAGCAGTAGTCAGTGGTGTAGCTTTTCAGTGCTAGTATGAGATATATAAGTTAGGCCTATCAGTGTTAAAATGAGAGACTATAAAATGCCACTACAAGTGAGCAAAGAAAGTGAGAAAGGTCCCAAGCCTACAAAGACAGATATAGTAGTAAACAGAGAAACTGGGATCATAAAAGCAGAAACTCCTCAAAGGAGTTGTAATCCCAGTACGTAATTGAGATGTAAGGCCTGTGACAGAAAGAATGTGAATTGTAGTCATGGGATGAGCTAGTAAGAAAGAATGCAAAGATGAACAATGGATAGAACATGTGAAAAGTAAATAGATAGAAAGGAACCTCCTATGGCTGTAATGATTAGAAAAGATGATGACTTTATGAGAAGCCATTGAGAGAGGATGCAGGAGACATAATAAAAAATGAGTTTCCTCCGTAGATGTGTAAATGAGTCCACTAAAAGAAACAACAATCCTACGAACGGGTTAACATTAACCCATTATGATTAGTAAGCTCTCCCAAGATAGGCCTCTAGAATATGAAATTTCTTTCCCTTATGAGAGAGAGAACTAGCTAGTATTTTATAGCAAAAAAATCCTTATTAAGGGCTAGTAATAAAAGTTCCCTGGTTGAGAGAAATTTGAAAGAATGAAATCATTGAGAAAACGTATAGAGCTAAAAAGAAGGAAAAAAAAAATAACAGTTAGCCAGAAAAGAAAAGAGTAAGAGGAAGTGTACCCCAAATTTTAAGGATGAAATTTATTTAAGGGGGGAGAAATGTAACATCCGATTTTCTAAAAACGAGAGAAAATGTAAAAAACGTAACATACAATTTCTTTATAAATGAACGAAACTCACTAGATACAAAAGGAAGTCCTCTGGAATGAGATAGTTAAGGTCCCAAAAAATTTGGCAAGCATTCTGACTCCTAAAAATGAGAATTTTAGGCTCAGACCGAAAGAAAAACAGAGCTAGAATGAAAAAATAATTTCTTACGAAAAACCTACAAAACGTAATGACATTTTTATAATTTTGAGTAATTTTTGGAATTCACACAGGAGGGCTTTTTAAATGAAAATTTTGAGTTTTCCAAAGTTCTCAGAGGCCCTAAAAACTAGGGAAACCCCTGAAATAGTTAAAACCCCTCTAGTGGACATTGTCCAACATCAGTGTGCCTAAATTTTAACGAATCTATTCGGAAAGGTTTTAGCTTCGATTTGAGTGATTTCAAAGGCATTTTTCTTAATTGGAAACCTAAATTTTTTAATATAAAAGAAGGTTCTAAAAAAGGAACTAAAACGAAGGAGAAACGAAAATGCAAAGTATAAAGGGTAAAATGAGAATTTTTGAAAAGTGTAACTTATTCCCACCTATACATATGATGCACCCTTCTCCTCCCTTCATTATGCACGACCATGTTCTGCCTAAAACCAGAAGAAAACCCTAGGGGATGAGGCTCACAAAAAGGGGAAGAAAAGAAGAAGAAACCAAAGGCTTAAGGTATGGAAATTAGTAGTTTTTCATGCTCTTTCTCTTCCAAACCTTTTATCCTCCATTCTCCTTTGTTTTCTATAATTAAAATGAAGTTTATAAATCTTTTTTAAGGAAAAAATTGAGGGCAAAATTCAGATTTGAAGAGAGGAGCTCAAAGAACCCAAGATTCAAGTGAGAAAAAGCAAGAAAACAAGGTAATTTCTCTTCCTATGGCTGTCATCGTTGGTTCCCTCCTCATCCATTTTGCCCTACTTGAGAAAACCCTAGGAGGAGATGATTTTTAGGTAGAACCAAGTATGAATCTAAGGAAAAAGGGTGTGGAGATTAAGAATATGCAAAGAAAACAACAAAATAACCATTAGAAATCAAGATGCAAATTCTAGGATTTTATGTTCACCTTCTAAATTCTGATTTTGTATGATGATTCCTAGGTTTAATTAAGAGTTTAAATGAGTTCTTGAGACACCTAAAATGCTCCCCACAAGCTTCCTCTTTCAAGAAAACCAAGAGAACTCCAAGAAGGCCAAGGAAGCCTATAGTCTTGGCCAAAGAAGGTTCTTGCAGTGGGGGAGAGTTTTAAATTTTTCTAAGGCCATTCTTGAGTCATATTTGATGAATGAAAATGAAGAGAGGCCTTGAAAAAAATTTAGAACCCATAGAAAGTGATTTGGTGTGTTAGGTTCCATATTATGACCTAAAGAAGCAACATGATGCTAAACCCTTTGTTTTAATGGTGTGATGACTCAAAGAGGCTTAAAAGGAGTCAAGAATCATATTTGAAAGGAAAGAATGAGGCCTAGAAATTATTTGAGGGGTGTTGTTTCATTAGGTACATTTATAGACCATAATGAGGGTTATAGAGTAATCTAGTACTTAAGCAAGTTGTATGGCTTTAAAGAATGTTTCATGAACCTAATTGGCTCCCAAAAATTGTATCTAGGCCAAGAGAAACTATCTCCACCATTTTGTGAGTATGTGGCCGAAAGAGGAGGCTTGAATCCAAAAGAAAAAGTGTGTAATTGTGTGTAAGGTAGCTCTCTCCACTTTCTCTTATGCATGTATGTGTGTTTAGCTTATTTTAGAATATATGTATGTGTATTTTTAAGCTATAAAATTTATGCTAACATGCCTTTATATGCCATGATTCTTGATGCCATGTTATGTTTTCAAATGAGTACATGATGTTTGTATGAGTTTGCTTGAGTATAGAGAGGCCAAGAACTCTTCCCTTGGGTGAGGATGAGCCAAGAACCTTTAAGCTTGGTTGAGAGAAAGTAAAGAGTCTCCCAAAAGCAAAGTGGGCTCTTAAGAGTATGGTTGAGTTCAAAGCTTTTAAAGAATGGGTAAGGCAAGTTTAAAATCCATAAGGAGAAGTGTGAGGCCAATCCAAGTACTTGGTGAGCTCTTGAATGTCTTGTATGACTTGTTCATATGCCAAGTTTGCTTTCAAAATGTTCATGACTTACATTTTCTCCATGCATACATTTGTAAAGCTTGTTTTGCACATATTATGTATGATTGAATAGGAGATGAGCTATTTGTAATGACCCTAACTTCTAATCATCATAATTAAGGTTAAGTATGTGATTAATAACCATAAATTTTAAATTAGGGTTGAAAGTCATTATAACTAATTATATTCAAAAAATGCTAGGAAATCTGAACCTTAATGTTATTAGGGTCATTAATTAGACAACCACAATTATTCAAAGGTGCAAATGAATTTAATCATTAATAAGGAGCCTTTGATTCTTCCATCCATCAATTCCAACTCATAAAAACCTCTTACAAGTATTTCTAAATCATTTCTTAGTATTACCATAAAAGAAACTAAGGTTTCTAGGTAAATGTGAGAAATTGAGCACATTCGCCACGGCTAAATTTCCTTTCGCTGCGGCCAATTACTCTGAGATTCAACTTCTTACACCTCCATAAATTTCACGCACTTCGCCGTGGCCACCCTTTTTGCCATGGCCAAATACCCTCTGGAACACCTTCAGACTTGCTTCTCAGACTTAGCTGTAGCTAACCTCACTATTCGCCGTGGCCAATTTCTCTCTGTTTTCTTCCCTGGCAGGTTCGCCACATTTGGCTGAGGCCAATTAAATGTTAGCCACGGCCAATTCCCTTTTGTTCCTATAACTCCTAAGATTTCATCTCATGCTCTCCAATTCCCCCTCTAGCAACACTCTAGGCCACTTTAACTTAGTTTGTGAAGATTTAGTGTTTTTCTTTTACCTAATCTACCTAACATATCTATCATTACCCATTTAAAAGTCAAATGTGGATCCTTAACCCTCTAACCACCATAAACCAGTGAGTTCATAGATCAATGATAGCAAAGAGTTCATACACTATTCACATTTCCATTTAAACATAAGTCCCATTAGAAATTCTATACATCACTAGTTTAAGTTGACATATGAGGTATCAAATGATTACAGTCCCTATGCTTGGCAATTCATGATGCAATGTGGCAATTATATAAAACTAGTAGTCTAGTTATACAAATACAATTTGATGAGATTTCTAATCCTACCTACTACTAAACCATATAATAAGCTTCCATTAATTTTCTCCTGGCCACTAAGAGGTTCGGTCCCTGAAAATGTTAGCCTACAATCGGGGTGAGATATACAATCTCAGTAACAAGAGCCAAATTCCATATATATGTATAGATTAATCAATATAATGCAATTTCATATCATCAATACTAGAATCATCAATTCAACTTGCAAATAAACTAGTTAAGCTACCAATGACTACTGTCCCATACCAGTAATCATACACAACATCTTAATGGCTAATAACATTGGGAGAGGCCCGTCCATGGCACCTACTCCTTAATGAGCACAACCAAGGCTCAGTGCATCTGGGGTCTGATCACAACCTGGTGCTCGATCGAAGCACATGCACGGGTGGCAGCAGCACCACAGCTCCACTATAGACTTACAAGGTCTAATTACAATAACAATCAAATAGTCAACCAATCATTTAGCATTTCAAAATCAAGCATGTGTAACAAATAGCAGATTAATATGAGCATATACATAGAATTAGAAAAATATCCCAGTTACCTCAATAAAGCCAATTACTCATCCTCTAGCTACCATCATGATTCAAAGTACACCAGGCCTAACATAAGCATAATCATCATCATTTAACTATCATTAGTAAGGAATTTCCCTATCCTCAGATTAATCTTAACAGTACATTATGAACTTCTTACCCAAGCTTCCTAAGGGTCTACAACACCAATTCAAGGTCACAACAACAAGAACTCTAATGAGTCACTCCTAATTCCTCCATTTTCGCACATGTAAGAGCCATGCACCAAAAGTCAGTCCAAATGATGAAAATTCAGTATATATACCACATAAGAGAAAAATGAACACTTACTCATATACCTAAGGGGTTAAATAGACTGAGTTGAGCCTCAACTATCAAGAACACACCATGGGAAATTCCAAAATTCGAATTTCAATCATCAAGCCCAGAAAATTCAGTTTTCCACCATTATCTCCTTATAATTTCGCACAATAGTAGAACCCATTATGATAATCAATCCTTAGGGCATTTTCCAGCAAAGTAATACACAAAATGGAAGGGAAATGCTTACCTAATCATCCCTCTAACCTCTAACTTTGAAAATCTTGCAACAATCATCCAAGAACCATATTCCATCCTAAGAAGAGATGAAAGATTCTTAAAATGACAAACCAATTGGCCCAAAATGAAGAGGAGAATGAGAGGGACATGTTTTATATAGATTACCTTGGCTAAATCTCCCTCTAGAAGTGAGAAATGGTGGAGGAATATAGAAAACCCTAGCCTCCTCTCTTCCTATGCGAAAATGGAGTTCTCCCTTGCCCAAGATTGAGTTGGTCTGCAGAATAGAGGGTAAGGGGCTGAGTAAGTTAGGGTTTTAGATGGGTTTGGGCTAACTCTAAAGCCCAAAATCCATTTAGGTTTAGATATGTACTTATTAAGATGATGGGTCTAGTTGATGAAATGAGAGTTGGACTCTTAAGAAATGAGATTGGACCTTCTTACCAACTACAAGTGGGCTTTCTTACTTGGCTCATGGCAGAAATACATTAATCATAGGGCCCAAATTAAATGTCTAACTCCCCTTAGTTAATTTCTTAATTAAACTCGTAACCATAATTAATATATATATCCACTTAATAATAACTAGATATGATTATTAGCTTGAAATGTATAAAATAAATCCATTTCTTTAGAAACCTTATTTTTCTTATTATTATTATTATTATTATTATTATTATTATTTCCAAATCCCTATCTTAATTCCTTAATTCACCACAATCCTTATTAATAAGTTCTGGGCTGTTACACTATTGGGATTCTTTGAATCTTATTCCCTCATCTCCAATGATTTAATATGCTAGGTGGACCAAATAGCTATGGTGAAGGGAGCCAACAACAATGAAAGAAGGAGATTGACAACTATATGTCTAGCTTTTATTTTTTTTGAATCCATAATGATGCTTCACAAGGTATATGATGCTCTAAATGGTTTAAGACCCTTGAGACATGTGTAAATATGATAGTATATGATGTTTAAATGTATGAATATGATGTATGACCTCTAACATATGTTTGAGTATGTAATGCCAAAGTATGTAAATTGGGAGTTTAATGGAAATGTGCATAAGTATTGGTTGAATGGCCAAAATGAGATGCATGAGGGTTAGAACCATTTGGGTAGCTCACACAAGTCTTAAATATGCTTTTAGACTTGTCCAAAAGGTGCCACAACCAAGGGAAAGCCATTTGGCAAATTTGGTACCTCATATGGAGCTAAATTTAACTATAATAGAACCCTATATCACTTTTTAGCCAAATGAGTTAGTCTTGATCTGAGATTTTTCATATAATTAGGCCTCATTGAGAGATTTTTAAGAAGCTAAAGATCATAATTTTTGGAGGTCTACAGAATATTTGATGATTTTTCAAAGTTAGCAATTTTCATGATTTCTGGTTTGCTGCACTATTCATTTGGTCCGAATTTGCATTCTGTCACACGAGGCACAAATGATGTCCAATTGCCATAAAATTTTTTATAGAGAAACTAGATAACTACTATGACTCGTGTCAATAAAGAGCACCTCATTTGGAGGTTTAGAGAGGGAGATATGAATTTTTGAAGTTCCTATCCAGTATCAGTAATTTTGCCCGACCAGAAGTACTGTTCCATTGAATTTTGAGGTCTGAGCTTAATGAACTGATTTGGAGATATTTTTTTCCTTTAGTTAACATACACATATTTCTAGGTTGGTATCATTTGCATGGATTGGATTTTTTTGGAATTAATTTTACATTTTCAAAATTTTCTATAGAATTATCTAATAGTTCCAGAATTTAGTCAAACCTTTGGACCATTTTTGATGTCAAACATCCTTTGTGATGTATTTTATGGTCTATGCATATTTTTACTGTGAAGTAGACATCCTAAGCTTTCCATAATGACCAAGATTGTATGATTTCTATTTTTCTAAATTTAGTTATGATTTTCCAAAATTTGGTCAAAAAGTGGAGCAATTCTGGCCGAGAATGAGACTCCATGTTCTATGCTCCATTTCAGTTTCTATGAATTGTGGGCATGATTTTGTGATGCAAAGGAGTTGTATTGATGTAATTAAATATGGAAAAGTATAGTATGTGCCCATATGGCCACGAAACTCTGAAGGAAAAGTTATACATAGCGCAATACAAGGAAATGCCTTTTTTTAATGCCATCTTCTCTTATTCTTGTGTACTTTATGGCATGAGATTTAGAAGTAGTATGAGATAAAGCTAGAAATTTATGGTGTTACATGATACCTATTACTTGAAAGGTAAAAGGCTAATTTTTAGACCCAGATACTATACACACTAATATGAAATGAAAGAAGGGGTAGCACTAGGATCAAGCAATTCATCTATTATATAATCATGAAGTAGAAGGGTACCTTTGATCAAACCAAGGGACTTAGTTGCCTCTTGTTGTGAAAGGGTATACACTTTCCCTTGGGTTGGTGGTTTGGCTTAGGTAGCTGGCTTTGAGGTGTGGCATGTTGCTTTGCCATGTGACACAGTCTACTGTAACTATAACACACCATATAGTTTTTCCCATATTTGTTGCACATGGTTGGGGTGCTTGCAAGGCTCCTCTGAGGGGTTAGATTCCTTCTTCCTAGACTATTTCTTAGAGGGGTCTCCTACTCTAAGACCTATCATTGCTACTATTGCTTTTCCTTTTGTCACTACCACCAGAGGACTCTATATCCTTTTCTTTTCTACTCTCTAGGGCTTTTTTCTTTTGGGCTTCCATTTTCATCTTACCCTTTTTAACCACCTTAATGGTATCCATCATCTCAGTAAAGTCTATTATCTTTAAGGGCATAATCTTCTCTTTCAACTCAAGCCTAAGTCCTTTCTCCAACTTGGTTGCTTCCATGGGTCCTCGTTATAACACTGCAAGTATGAGGAGAAATGAGACAATTCCATAAATTAAGCTATGTAATGGTCATATGTAATGGTCACCATCCATATCTCCTTGTTCTAACTTAGTGAATTCCACCTTGTTTTCACTTCTTATTAAGGCCAAAAAATGCTAGTTGTAAAAGGTCTCTTGGAATGTCTTCCAATTTAGTACAGTTCCTCTAGTGGACAATAGCCTCTCTGTGTTATTCCATTAGTGTTCCGCTTCACCTTCTAACTTGTATATGGCCAACTAGGCCATTTACTCACTAGTGCAATTTCATAACAACAAAAATCTTTTCAAGTTGTATCATCCACCTTTCGCCCTTGATCACATTAGGCTCCTCCTCAAAAGGCAGAGGTTTTTCCTTCAGAAAGTGGCCTAACATAGTGGTGATGTCGTTTTCTTCTCTTTCAACACCACCATCGCCATCTAGATTGTTTCCCACATTATTGTCTTCACTTCTCTTATTGGCCTATTCCTACAACTTTTGCAGGGCTTGAATGACGACTACCTGAGTCTTTGCTTACTTCTATAAGCATGTCACTATCTTTTCCATGGTTTCCTTTATCTCTTTCAAAGTCTTTATAGTTTCTCTTTTTGTTGCCATGGGTCCTATGTAATGACCAATAAATTTGTAATGGATTAATCCAAGGGAAAAGATAAGGAAAAGGATAAAAAGACTAGAAGTCGAATTAACAAAAAGAAAAAGGTCAAAAAGCTTGCTTTAGGACCATTATGGTGTGCTTGGGTAAATTATGCAAGGAAATAAGGGCAAAATAGTATGTAAAAATAAAAGTATGATAAGAAAATAAATTATTTTTTCTTAATATAAAGTTAAATAAAGTTATTGAAGGTCTTAGAACAATTAAAATAGGCTAGAGCTTTTATTTTATACATATTGAGAAACCTAATAGCATAAGGTAAACTTAGCAATTTTAAACCATTGAAAGCCCAAAGTGTAATGCCTTAGCTCCCTAGCCTTCAAATCATATCACATATGCTTATCTTAACATAATTGCATGAAAATCACATTTTTAAAAGTGGAAATTTGTGTTATTAAAAGTCCAATTAATTTATTGTTGGCTTTAAGGACCATGTGGACTTACAAATTTCATTTTCCATCCATAACGTATCCATTCATATTAGAAACATCACAATTCATCTCAAATTTTGAACCATATTTCACAAAACTAGAATTTTGCTCTCAGGTTGCTGTACTAATTTTCTAATATGAATTCTAATTCTAAAAAAATCAAAATCATGTATATGATAGCTTTCTGGAAAGATCTGGATGTTTAAATAGCTAAAAATAATTCTAGAACAAGACAATGGTATTTAGCTCATAAAAATAATGGAACAATACATCAGGTCATGTTCTTAGACAACTACAGACCTTGGAATTTCAAAAATTTGTTTCTCCCTCTACAAAGCTCCAAATAGGGTTCTCTTAGTGGCTATGGAAAGCTTATGATGTCTAGTTTATTCTTATAAAATTTTGTAAGTATTGGATTTCATTTGACTAACAAGTGGCATAGAAATATAAACTAATCATATGAACATTAATCTTGATAATTCTACATAATTTGACCAATTTTGAAAAATCATAATAAATTATTTAGAGCTCCAATTGAGGTGCTCTTTACTTCTATGAAAGTTCTAGATGAGAATTATTTTTTGGCCAAATGTCATGCAAAAAATCATCCATTTGTTAAGACTTTGGTTTAGCTCAACAAATGGTCAAAATTGAAGTCCATAAAGGGATCAACATGCACCAAATGACTTTCTTATCTTTTCACAACCACTTAAGCATGTTTAAAAGCATAACTAGAGCCTACAGAAGCATGCCAAATGGTTGACATCATCATAGAATTCATTCTTATCTTGCCACTTGCATTCATACACATGAGTATAATAGCATAAGGATGGCAAGAACTCATATATTCATTCATTTGCCTTCAAAATGGATACATACATCATATTTACATATATTTGAACATGCTTAAAGATTTAAATCACATATACATCATGTGGTTACAAATTTTGATATAAAATGCCTAATTACCTATTCCATTGTTAAAGTCTTGCTCTTTAATTGGTCAAACTTTGGTTCAGCTCAAGAAATGGTCAAAATTGAAGTCCATAAAGGGATCAACATGCATTAAATGACTTTCTCATCTTTCTACAATCATTTGAGCATGTCTAAAAGTATAACTATAGCCTATAGAAGCATGCCAAATGGTTCATGTCATCATGGAATTCATTCTCATCTTGCCACTTGCCTTCATATACATAAGTATAATAGCATAAGGATGGCAAGAACTTACATATTCATTTATTTGCCTTCAAAATGGATACATACATCATATTTACATACATTTGAACATGCTTAAAGATTTAATCACATATACATTATGTAGTTACAAATTTTGACATCAAAATGCCTAATTATCCATTCCATTATCAAAGTCTTGCTCTTCAAGATGTTTGACCTCTATTTCTTGGTCTACTTGGCTCACTTAAACATGGTTAGACATATGTGGAAGAAGAGTGAGATTCAAAGAATTCCAATAGCTTTTTTCCATTTCAAATATATATAAAGGATATACTTATATGTCAAAGAATACATGCATGCCATATAAGCTACTAATGAACATATATAAATCATTTTCCTTGTCATATAAACTCATACATGTCAAATATAGACTCTTAAGGGCATTAGTTTAATCTCACCCAATTTCCTTGAGACTTTTGGATTTACCTCACCTACTTTCCAGGGACTTTTGTCTTAGCCTTACTTTTCTTGAGACTTTTAACTTTGTTTCATCCATTTCTAAGGACTTTTGACTTATCCTTACCCATGCTAAAGGACTTTTGGTATAACCATACCCATATAAGCCACTTTGCATTTAAACAACATTTCAAGAAGTATAATGGTACCATAATATGTAAACAATGGCTAAAAACACATTTTATAGTTTAAACATACACACAAGCATTCAAAGACAAGTAAACATCTAAGCAATACTGACGGGCTTGTCGTGCAACCCTCAAAATAAAACTAGGTTGATCTAAAAATATAGCAAGTGGCACAACCTAGGTCATCTCCCTTGGAATTGGAATTCAATGTTCAATTAGGTTCTCTAAGTGTTCTAAGATCCTAGAACTATCTAGTTTGGGGGGTTTTTGAATGAATTAAACTATCCTAAAACTAAATTGAATCAAAATTCCTAAATTCTACCTAATTGTGTGAATTGTAAATGATAATGGCTTGTGACTAGCTTAGGAATCATCTCTTGGTATCCACTATCCTTATCCTATTCCAATTGTGATTAATTCTGGCCTAAGAATTCCTAATTAAGTTCATTACAAGTTATCTTGAGTTACCACACAAGAATCAAGAGATTAACAATCTAATGTTGAATTGAGACCTCAATCCCGCATTAAACCGTTAACTCTTGTCTTTAAGATCAATGAACATCCAATTTGATTGATTAACCAATTAATTATCTTCTGATTCATCATCCAAAAATGTTTAATTAACTAACTAAACACTAAGGAATTCTCAAATCAAACAATCAAGCACAAAATCTCACTCATGCAATTCATCGAATACCTTCGTGGTATACATGGGAGATTAAAGAGAATAATGAAAAATCAGATTCAAATTCAACCAATTAATCAACAAAAATAATTCCTAATCAGTGTCTAACCAGCCACTAATTAATTACACAATTTCCTAATCAAATATAACTCAACCGAGATTATACAAGAAAAAGAAAAAGTGCTGGAAAAATAAGAAAATCTCAGCCAGAATTCTGCTTCTTCTCCAAGGATTCAAGCTTCTACTCAAGAGCTTCCTCCCTTGCTAGCCTCAAGATGAATTAAATCTTCATATTACGATGGAATGGAGATGGAGTGGAGCGTCCTGTGTGGTGTGGACGAAGGGGATGGGGTGGAGTCATGGATGGAGGCGTGTGGTGAATGGAGGCGTGGGTATTGATGGACGAATAATGAAGGCTAGGGCTTGAGGATTTATAAGGCGTAGAGATGAGTGAATGGACGAGAATGACGTATGTTGAATGGGCTGGGCCGAATGACGACGTTGTGTTGCTGGAATGTGGTATGATGTGAGACTTGACGGAATGAGTGAATGAATGGCGTGATCCCCTTCTCACGTGAATCCCTTAATGACTTCACGTGCTCAGCCTCCATTCCCATTATCTGAAGCTTCTTTTGTGTGGGTAAACGTGGGACCCATTGCTTTTTATTTTATTATAATCCACATGCATTCCAGACACAGACTCGCATCTCTTCTTCACTGTTCACGTCATGTTCCACGTTCCTCTCTCTGCATGTGTGTGTTGCTTTGGTTCTGCCCTGCTGCTGCTCCATGTGTTTCTTCATTTTTCAGCTCAAAGCTTCTGCATGTGTTCTGTGTTTGTGTTGCTAACTCGTGGCTCTATTCTTTCTTGTTTCTGCATGTGGCTTCTTCTCTATTCTGCAGCTTTTACGTGGTTCTGCAACTCATTTTCTCGTTTCTTCCTCAGCCAAGCACGAAGCTCCCAGCTCTGTATTCTAGCGCTGAAAGTCACGTCCTCTTTTCCTTAGGTCCAGCATCTTCATTCAAACCAGCAACTCGTGCCTCTTCTTCTTCATCTGCAGCGTTCATTCCTGTTCCAGCAACTTCATTTCGTGGCTTTAGATCTGCTTCGTCCAGCTGCTGTTTCTTCTCTCTTTTCTTCACGTTAATTTCACGTTACTGTCAGCAGGCTTCTTCTCTATTTCAGCCACGTTGTTTCAGCTCTGTTCTCTCTTGCCACAACGTGTTGATGCTCCATAGATGAAGGCCCATACATGATATGTATGTGCAGACCAAGTGGGTGAGAGATGTGAGAATGAAAAGATAGAATGCATGGCTTCCTTGGACTTGGCAAACCTCCACTTCTTCTCCAAAAACAATCTCTTATTCAAATACCAATTGCCCAACAAAAAACTGCACAAAAGAATGAAAATTATTGAGTAGAATTATCCACAAGATTATTTAAAAGAAATTCATATATTAAAACTCAATAATTTTGCCAATTAATTCACAAAGTGCATAAGGGGCTAATGAATTCAAATTGAATCTAATTAAACCTTTAAGACCACATTCCATTGTCAAAATGCCCAAGTTAAGAGAATTAAATTGTATAAAAATCATACTTATCAAATTCCCCCACACTTAAACCTTTGCACTCTTGGGCAAAGCTCAAAATCAAAGATAAAAGAATGATTTGAAACACCCGGTTTGCAGAATGGCAAGTAAGAAATGAAAATGGGAAAAGGAAAGTAAAAATTACAAATTAGAGACTAATCACAACTTTTCAACACTTCAACAATCTAAGTTAACTTCACTTGCATTAAGAATTAAGCTCCATGGCAATTTTATTTGAAAAGAATGAATTGAAATGCTTAGCCCTCACATGTTTAGTGTTTACTCTCATCTTTCAAGTGTTTAAAGGGATGTGTTTCACTCAAATTTCACCTATCAAAGCTCACTACCATAAGCTTGTCAAGTTTCTAAGTCTCCACCACCTATGCTAAATGAAAGCACAAATCAATAGGACTTTATTTAGGATTGCAATGGGGCTAAGGAAATGAAATGGATGGATATAAAAAAAAAAAACAAGGGGAAAAACAAACAAATAGATACCTTAGAACCTCAAGAGCACTCAATAACAATCTAGGATAGGGAAGAGTGTGTTTCAAGGCCTTATTTCCAACTAGCAATGGGTAACTACAACTCAATTTAAGACACTTCTTTTCTTTTGATTTTCCATTGCTTCCTTTTTTTTTTTTTTTTTTCTTTTTTGCCTTTCTATTGCTTTCTTTTTGCTTTTCTATTCTTTTCTTCTCTTTGCATTTTTTTTTCCTTTCTAGAATAAATTCTTTGACTAACAATGGCCTTAATGGATACAAATCACACATTCACCTATCCTATTTAGATGTAATGCTCCTTGAAATAACCTAAGGCATCTTCAAACAGGGTGGAATTTTTTTTTTTTTTAATTTGGCTATGGTTTAACAAGAAAAGAAAATACAAGCCCAAAGTGGCTAAAACAATGGATAAAATGCATAAATGGTTGGCTTTTTGGCTCTAGCTGTAAAAGAAATAAATGCCTTATCATTTTCATGCATGCAAGTGCAAATGTGGTCTCAACAAAGAATCAAGACAAGTTCTAGAGTGAAAACAAAGATAGGTGAATACACACTAGAATTGAACAATTAAGACTCAAATTCTCACCAGCTAATGGCTATCAAATAATTCATTGAAATCAAATTCATTGCCACTTCACTTGAATCAAGACACAAGATCCATCACTTATCATATCTAAGCAAATCTAAGCTACAATCATCTTAACTTGCAACTTTTACAGAAAAATTGAAGAAAAATCATGCTATTTTTCAAAAATTTTCTCAAAAATTTCAAAATTTGTTTTTTTTTCAAAACAAGGAAAAAGATGGATGGAGAATTTTTTTTTTTAAAAAAACAAGGAAAAAAATGGATGGAATGACTCTCTCCCCCACACTTAAATGTTGCATTGTCCTCAATGTCAGCACACAGTCTAGTAAACAGATAAACAACACAAGATAAAGAGTAGAAAGGAGAGTGTACAACCGGATGAGCTTGAAAATGAAGATCTCAAGGTGGCTCTAATTTCCTTTGCAGCTGGTTAGCAATTTATTTCCTATAAAGCAAAAACAAAACAAACTGTAATGCAGAAAAGAAAGAAAACTAAATCCTAAACTACAAAGAACTCCATAAAAGACTAACTAATCATATGTATCAAAAACAAGAATTAAAACCACTTTATTACTTCTTAACTCAAGAAATTTAAGTCTCACTGCTTTAAAGCATTTGGATTGATCATTCAGTATTGACTCATGGACTTTCTCAACCATCAGTAGTTGAGGAAAGTCATTTTCAGCAAATTCAGGAACAAGAAAAGAAGAAAAATCAAATTTTGGACAATTAAAACTAGAGAAAGAAAACTTAAAATTAAACTGAAAATTTGAGCTTCCTAAAAATCTATTAAAACCAATAAAATCTACTTGACTCTCATCAGTAAGAGTCACTACATCCACAGAATGAAATTGTAACTTCTCACAGTCCTTTGAATTCAAGGTGTCTGACAGTTGTTTTTCCTCTATTGGGAGAGTCTGTGATTTGTTGGGAATTAACTCCTCAACTTCTGGAATCTGTTCGGGACTCTCAACAATAGAGATAATATCTTCCCTGACCAAAGAGACATCAGTAGGCTCATAATATTTTAAACAATGATCAATAGCAAAATCAAGTCTCTCACTAGTATCAACAACAACAGATGAATCAATAGGATGTTCAATATCAACATTATCACTATGCATATTATCATCAACACTAGTATGATCAGAAGAATCAGTCTTATCAATCATTTCAGTACAAACAAAGGATCCCATAGATTCAACAGAGTTATCAGACTTCAGAAACTCATTAATCTCAGCACATATAGGACATGTATGCATATCATTACATAAGCATTGTGAATTAGAGTCTGAATTATCAACAAGCTGCTCAACAAATTCAATGTCTATATCATTATCACATGCTACATTCACTATCTCAGCAGGCACACCATCACAGGCTAGTGAGGAATCATGATTATCAGAATATGTGATGGATTCACTAGTTTCAATGGAAGAATTAATTTGGGAGTATTCATCACATATAGCAGATTCAACACATACACAGTCAAGAGATGCATCTAAATCAGCTATGTCACATGATCCAAATGGCATGTTGTCTTTAAATTCAGAAGGTGCATCATCAACAGACTTAACTAATTCCACACTAGGAACAACATGATCATCACATTCCAAGTCTCCCCTACACTTATCTACTACCCTAGACTCAATAGATTCATCATTAACAGGCTCAGAAATAAATTCATCATTATAATCATAGCTAGGTGTAGACAATCCAAGTGCATAAGTACACAAGGAATTATGAACATCAACAATTGTATCAATTTTGCTCAATGAACTACCACAATCAACCATATCAGGAGATTCAACAATAATTTCCTCATCAACAATATCATCATGTAATTCAGAATCAACAACATTATATGCATCAGTAATCACAGTGCTATCATGCAAACTAGATTCAGTTTTAACAAATTGCAAAACATTAGAACATGGAAGGATATTACCTAATGAATAGGACTCTTCCTCCTCTATACATTCCCTTCTAATGTGCTCTTCAATTGATTCATTAGCACTTGAAGTCGGTTGATTCGATTGAATTTCCAAATCCTTCATTTGTTGGTCAAAGAGTTGCAACCGTTCAGTTATCCGTTGGGCCATTTGCTGTATTTGCTGCATTTGCTGGTGTTGAATATCATAAGCTTCCATTAGTTGCCTCATCCTTTCTTCTGAACTCGATTCCCTTTGAGGCTCTTGTTGCATGTACCCCTCATGGTAATTGTAAGGATGATAGTTTGGCTCTTGCATATGGTAATCAGGGTATGGCTCTTGCATATGGAAGTTATGATGTGGCTCATGATGATGGTGGTAATTTGGATGGATCTCATATGGATTGTGGTATGGTTGGTAGCTGGGGTGAACTTCACAGGAATGGTGATGTGGTAGGTAGCATGGTGGTTGGAATTGTTAGTATTGTTGGGCTTGCTGTTCTTGTCTTTGTTGTTCAAGCAAGCCTTGAAGCATTGTATTGAGATTATCCAACTTTCTGGAAATCCTATCATTTGCATAAGGATCATAAACACCTTGATTAGAATAATAGGGATCCATTTAAAAGCAAAAATAAAATGAGAAATACAATTACTTTTAGCACAAAGCAAAATCACAAACAACTATAACTAAAATTAACTCAAAATTAAGAAAATCAAATCAAATGAAGATAAGAAGTTCCTAACAATGAAAAACACTCTAAAACAGAGCCTAATGACACAAAACAAACTCACAAAAATTAAAGAAAATAAATCCAGAAAAATTGAAAAATTCCTAAAAAATTCGAAAAAATTTGAAAAACTGTCTCAAACGTTGGAATTTGGCCAAAAAATGGTGCACCTAAAAGCTATGCTATTACTTTTGCTCAAAACACCCAAAAACCTTGGAAAACAAAGTATGCGAATTTTCTGGGCACTTTAAACGAAAATTCCAGCAAGCAGACAAGTTAATACGCAACACCGAAATTGCCCGATTCCAAGTTCGAAACAGAACAAAAAAATCAAATCAAAACAGAACCAAAACAGAGTTAAAACAAAATAAGAACACTTAGAATACTTCTTTAAACAATTGAAATTCCAATTCCCCGGCAACGGCGCCAAATTTTGACGGGCTTGTCATGCAACCCTCAAAATAAAACTAGGTTGATCTAAAAATATAGCAAGTGGCACAACCTAGGTCATCTCCCTTGGAATATGAATTCAATGTTCAATTAGGTTCTCTAAGCGTTCTAAGATCCTAGAACTATCTAGTTTGGGGGGTTTTTGAATGAATTAAACTATCCTAAAACTAAATTGAATCAAAATTCCTAAATTCTACCTAATTGTGTGAATTGTAAATGATAATGGCTTGTGACTAGCTTAGGAATCATCTCTTGGTATCCACTATCCTTATCCTATTCCAATTGTGATTAATTCTGGCCTAAGAATTCCTAATTAAGTTCATTACAAGTTATCTTGAGTTACCACACAAGAATCAAGAGATTAACAATCTAATGTTGAATTGAGACCTCAATCCCGCATTAAACCGTTAACTCTTATCTTTAAGATCAATGAACATCCAATTTGATTGATTAACTAATTAATTATCTTCTGATTCATCATCCAAAAATGTTTAATTAACCAACTAAACACTAAGGAATTCTTAAATCAAACAATCAAGCACAAAATCTCACTCATGCAATTGGTATACATGGGAGATTAAAGAGAATAATGAAAAATCAGATTCAAATTCAACCAATTAATTAACAAAAATAATTCCTAATCAGTGTCTAACCAGCCACTAATTAATTACATAATTTCCTAATCAAATATAACTCAACCGAGATTATACAAGAAAAAGAAAAAGTGCTGGAAAAATAAGAAAATCTTAGCCAGAATTCTGCTTCTTCTCCAAGGATTCAAGCTTCTACTCAAGAGCTTCCTCCCTTGCTAGCCTCAAGATGAATTAAATCTTCATATTACGATGGAATGGAGATGGAGTGGAGTGTCCTGTGTGGTGTGGACGAAGGGGATGGGGTGGAGTCGTGGATGGAGGCGTATGGTGAATGGAGGCGTGGGTATTGATGGACGAATAATGACGGCTAGGGCTTGAGGATTTATAAGGTGTAGAGATGAGTGAATGGACGAGAATGATGTATGTTGAATGGGCTGGGCCGAATGACGACGTTGTGTTGCTGGAATGTGGTATGATGTGAGACTTGACGGAATGAGTGAATGAATGGCGTGATCCCCTTCTCACGTGAATCCCTTAATGACTTCACGTGCTCAGCCTCCATTCCCATTATCTGAAGCTTCTTTTGTGTGGGTAAACGTGGGACCCATTGCTTTTTATTTTATTATAATCCACATGCATTCCAGACACAGACTCGCATCTCTTCTTCACTGTTCACGTCATGTTCCACGTTCCTCTCTCTGCATGTGTGTGTTGCTTTGGTTCTGCCCTGCTGCTGCTCCATGTGTTTCTTCATTTTTCAGCTCAAAGCTTCTGCATGTGTTCTGTGTTTGTGTTGCTAACTCGTAGCTCTATTCTTTCTTGTTTCTGCATGTGGCTTCTTCTCTATTCTGCAGCTTTTACGTGGTTTTGCAACTCATTTTCTCGTTTCTTCCTCAGCCAAGCACGAAGCTCCCAGCTCTGTATTCTAGCGCTGAAAGTCATGTCCTCTTTTCCTTAGGTCCAGCATCTTCATTCAAACCAGCAACTCGTGCCTCTTCTTCTTCATCTGCAGCGTTCATTCCTGTTCCAGCAACTTCATTTCGTGGCTTCAGATCTGCTTCGTCCAACTGCTGTTTCTTCTCTCTTTTCTTCACGTTAATTTCACGTTACTGTTAGCAGGCTTCTTCTCTGTTTCAGCCATGTTGTTTCAGCTCTGTTCTCTCTTGCCACAACGTGTTGATGCTCCATAGATGAAGGCCCATACATGATATGTATGTGCAGACCAAGTGGGTGAGAGATGTGAGAATGAAAAGATAGAATGCATGGCTTCCTTGGACTTGGCAAACCTCCACTTCTTCTCCAAAAACAATCTCTTATTCAAATACCAATTGCCCAACAAAAAACTGCACAAAAGAATGAAAATTATTGAGTAGAATTATCCACAAGATTATTTAAAAGAAATTCATATATTAAAACTCAATAATTTTGTCAATTAATTCACAAAGTGCATAAGGGGCTAATGAATTCAAATTGAATCTAATTAAACCTTTAAGACCATATTCCATTGTCAAAATGCCCAAGTTAAGAGAATTAAATTGTATAAAAATGATACTTATCAAATACATGTAAGAAAGATTAAAGAGCTACTTTGAAGCAAGAAAACAAGCTTTTCTCTTTAATTATTTCTTCCCCTTTTTGGCCAAACACATGCAACTAGGTGGAACTTGATTCTCTTAGTTTAGACACATCAAATGAGACATGATTCAATCATTAGAATAAGCTCTAGCTTTATAGAAACTCTATGCATGCCTATTTTCTCATATGATTCCATTATGGTTTCATACAAGACACAATGAAGTAACCCTTAGGATTCATGATCTTAGCTCCCATTTTTCATTCAATCCAAGTCTCTTGACTCCATTTAGACTTGTTAGAGCCATCATAATTTTAATTCAAGGAGTTTAAACATAAGTTACTTCTTTATGTCAACGTGCAACTAAATTCCTAGATTCTATAACTTAATTTCTAATGCTTCTTATTCAATTCTAATTGCATATTCTTAATTCCCACACTCTAGAGCCCTTGTTCCTTGCTTGGTTTTGGTCAGAACTCATTCCTTTTTAGGTGGTCTATAGTTGGCTGAAACCTACCCTTAGGAGAATTTCACACCATCATATATCATATGTTAGAACTTGCTAAGTTAGGGGACCTTGTAGTGTTGATAGAAAACTTTATTGACAAGATCTCAGATTTTATAGTACAAATTCTAAGATCTTGTTGACAAGATCCTAGACCTTGTCTACAAGATGTTATTTCAGCCTTTAATTTGACATGTTTTAATGTTAACTCATCCTTAATCTGCTTGTTCAATTAGAAATATCACAAAGAAGCATGGAAATTGAGTTTAAGGTCAAGCATCACAAGTTAGCACAAGTACACCTTCCATGCAATTCACATCATTCTTAGGTTTGCAACATTTAGTTTTGGCCACATAGGGCTTATTTTGAGCTACAGGGGTCCAACCCTCAATCTTTCTTTTCCTTAATTCATTTTCATCATAAGCAAGTATATTCATACTTATTTTAGCATGTTTAGCTCAAAGAATACACAAAATCTTCATAGGACTTGAATTGACAGCATGCACATAAACTTTGTACTAAATTAAAAAATTCATAACTAATTCTAAAAAATTCCAAATTATGCAAATAAGGACTTTTTAGAAAGCTTTAGATGTCCTCTAACTGTCATAAAATGTTCAAATCAAAAAAAAAAATCAATTGGCTCATGAAAAATAATGGAACAATAACAGGGGTATGCTTCTATTACTATAGCACACATGTAATTTTAAAAATTCATATCTCACTATACAGAGCTCCAAACTGAGTGCTTTTAGTGGCTGTGGAAGCTTATGATGCCAAATACATGTTTGTAAAATTTTATAAGTATTAGACTTCATTTGGCCCTCCAAAGATATTAAAAACTAGACTATCCAAAAGTACAGTACCATGACAGTTTTTGTATAATTTGGCTAACTTTGAAAAATCATAAGATATTCCACACAGCTCCAAAAATTTTGGTCTTTAGCTTTGTGAAACGCTCTTAATGAGAGCTCTATGTTTGCCAAATTGCATGCCAAAACTTTTTCATTTGGTCTGATTTTGGTTTAGGGGCAAAATATGACTTAAAATAATAACCAAATGGCTCCAAATAGTACCAAATGGCTCTCTACTTAAACCATGACTATTTGAGCAAGTCCAAAAGTTCAAACACAATGTATAGAGGCATCATAATAGGTCCAAATCCTTATGGAACTCAAATTTACCATCCTACATGCATAAATACACATGGACATTATGGCTCAAGGATGTCAAAATCATACATTTTCATACATTTGGCTTCATTTTCATTACATATAACATGTTCATATATTTTTACACATGCTCAAGGGTTTACAACTTATAATTAACTTATACAAACATACATTCATACATATATACTTTGACATCAATTTATATCAAAATTTATACTATTATCAAAGTATCATCAATCATGCTCCATGGCTCCTATTCTTTACTCCTTAGGCTTTACCTAGATAAAGTTAAATGGAAAGTGGGGGAGAGTGAGATTCAAAGAATCCCAATTGCTCTTTCACCCTTCAAGTAAGCATGCATGGCATATTATCATGTCAAAAAACACAAGTATGCATCAAAAGCTTTCAAGAATTAATTATAAATATGTTTTCAAGATCACATAAACATGTTAATATCAAAATCAAGCTCTAGAAACTTTTGGTTTAACGTCACTTAACTATTTAGGACTTTTGGATTAATCTCACCCATTTTTTTTTAGAGATTTTTGACTTAGCCTCACTTATTTCAAGAGGCTTTTGGCCTTATCTCACCCATTTTTAGGGACTTTTGGCTTCACCTCACCTATTCTAAGGTACTTTTGGCATAACCTCACCTATCAAGAGCAAAGTCACATTCCAAACATAATTCAAGAAGCATAATGGCACCATAGCATCAAACTAATAGCTAGAGGTATATTTCATGATTCAAACATACACACAAGTATTCAATGACAATCCAATAACCAAGAAATGCATATAAGAAAGGATGGAGAGCTACCTTTCTCAAGAAGTACCACTTTTCTTCCTTGGTTTCCTACTTTCATTTCTCTTTCAGACTCATAAGCATACTTGGGAAAGACTTGATTTACTTGGCCTAGACACATCAAACAACACATAAAGGTATCAATGAAACCATCTTTAGCCTCACACAAGCCTTATATAAGCTACTTTTAACTTTAGGCATCTATATGACTCTATATAGTAGTATAATGAAGCAACTCACACAATTCATTATCTTGGCTCTAATTTCTCAATCAATCTAAGTCACATCACTCCATTTAAGCTTATTAGAGTCATCACAAACTCAAATCAAGGAGCCTAATGCCAAGTTACTTTTTTATGCATAATGGAACCTTAAATTC
Source organism: Erythrophleum fordii (assembly GCA_032878935.1). NCBI lineage: Eukaryota > Viridiplantae > Streptophyta > Magnoliopsida > Fabales > Fabaceae > Erythrophleum > Erythrophleum fordii. The sequence continues at coordinate 18,357,076 of JAVQMF010000038.1, forward strand.
CCAATTTTCAAATTATGGTTCCTAAATTCAAACCAATGGTTGGTGTCTATTATTCATTTTTAGGCCATTTGTATCCTTAGAATCAAGAAAAACTCTCTTTAGATGCATAATCCTTTTCTTGGTTGAGACACATACTAAGGTGGAGAGGCCATTGAGTTTTCTTAGTTTTCCTAGGGAATTTGCTATCTATAAAACTTTCTATATGTCTTAAGAACTTAAACATAGTTTTACACAATCTAAATCATCACTAGAAAGCTCTATAAATCCCTAAGTGCAATTAAAACTCTAATTTTCATAACTTGTTATCTATAGCCTCTTTTTGAGTTCTATTGCTTCCATATGATTCCTTAGGCTTCAAAACCCCTTTCTCTATCATGTTAGGACCAAAATCAAACTCCATACATGGTACTCTAATTCTAGTCGAAACACTTAAGCAAAAGAAAGCTAAGAAGAAGCAAGTTTAGCCATGGTTTCATACCTTATTTTAAAGCTTGTCAAAGGAGCTTTCTTAGGCTTCCAAAGTTTTCTCCAAACTCTTCCTTCCCTCTACAAAACCATTCATAGAACACCTCCTTTTAGAACATCAAAACCATGACAAGGGGGAGGAGAAAGAGGAGAAGAAGCTTAGTGAAGGAAAGAGTATGAGAAAGTGACCAATTTTTACCATTTTAAGTTTGCTTTCTTCCTCCCTTGCCTTCCCTTCTTGTGTACCTCTTGGGATAGAGCATGAATCTATTTTAGAACAGAGAAAGTTAGTTGTGAGGGTGGGAGAAGAAAGGGATGTGATTTAAGGAGGTGAAGGCTTACTTATAACATTTTCAGAATTCTAATTACATCCTTAAACTTTGATTTCTTCGTTTGAGCTTATTTCAAATCTTTTTTGAGAACTGTCTTTTCCATCATAAAATTTGGACTTTTTAATTCATAAAATGCCTTTAGTTTCACTCAAATTGAATTTAAAACCTTACCAAATGGTCTGGTTAAAGTTGCGGTCAACTAACACTATAAAATACAAATCGGAGGGGTTTTGACCATTCTAGGGGTTCCTCTACTTTTTGGGGCCTCTAAGAACCTTGGGAAACTCAATTTTCTCATTTAAAACTCTCTCCTTTGAGTTTTCTAAAAGTTGCCTAAAATTATGAAAATGTCATTGGCTTCATGACTCTCTATTTAGCTATTTTAACTTTAATTTTAGGCTATCCTGAAACTCTTAACTATATTTTTAAATGTTTTAATTAACATCCATATCTCAGTTAGCCTCAGTTCACTTTACTCCATGGTCCTCATTCATTAATCAAACGTTTCGATTTCGGTTTCTTATAATTCTTGCTAGCTTCTGCTAAGCCTTTGACCCCTTGTAAGTAATTCATTCCACTCTTTAAATATGATTTTGGATTTCTAAGTCATAGGATATTACAGAGAACAACCAAGAAGAAGCAACAAGAAGTCATGATTCTTACCTTAATTGAATGCTTTTCTAAGAAGCTTTTTCATGCCTTAGGCTTCTCCTTTAATTTCTAACTTTCTCCTATTGAACTAGTCTTAAAACAATCCCAAATCAAATATTAAAACCATAAGAAAAGATAGGAGAAGGAGGGGAACAAAATTAGTGAAGGAAGGAGCATGAAAAACCATAGTTTTCTTAATTTTTTGCTAAGCTTTTCTTCTTCTTCCCTTCCTCTTATGCCTCTTGTAACACCCCGAAATTAATTAAGGTGTTAATCATGGATTAAGGTTAATTAAGGATAATTAATAGAGGATAATTGGGCAAGTTAGTGAATAGGTATTCTAGAGAGATAAATTGTTAATCTGGGTTAAAAATTTATTTGGGATAGAAACTTCACCTAGGCCCAAATTAATGAATCATGATAAGAGGCTAATGGAGGCCCAATGAATTAGAGGCAGACCCAAACTAATTTAATGAGATAGAGGCCCAAGATTTATCTTGTATAGGCTCAATTAAGTGGCCCAATTATCCTTGTATAGACCCAAGCCCTTGAGCCCTTCAAGTTTGGCCCAAAACCCATAAAACTTTAGCAACCTAATGTATTAAACTAGCCCAAAAGAATTCTGCAGCCCAACAAGTGAAAACTGGGCCAATAAGCTAAAGTCTGAAGCCCATTTGAACTTGGACCTTGGAGCAACCCATAACCCATTTTTGACCTAACTTAAACCCATCTAAAACCCTAATACTTCAGCCACTTATCCCATTTGCTGAAACTCAAAAGTGAAATTCGGAGGTGGAGAAGAAGGCTAGGGTTTGGGGTAAAAACTCTATATTTTCACACACTTAGAGCAAGATTTGGCCAAGGTAATAGTTATAGAACTTAATCCCCTCATCTTGCTCTTTAATTTGGTCCAATTAGTTTTTCATTTGGAGGATTTTCACCCTACCCAAAAATCTGAAATGTGCTTATTTGGGATTTTCTTGATGAAATTCGTAGGTTGAGGCTAGGGTTGATATTAGGTGAGTTTAAGCCCCTCATTTTGATGCTTTCTTTGATGGTTTGAGACCCCCATAGCTTATTTATATTATGGGTATTAATTTAGTACGAATTTGCTTAGGATTTTGGGTGAAACATTGAGAATTCTGGTGGGAGATACTTGAATCCGAATTTGGGATTTGAGGTGGCTGTTGCAATTGTCTGCAAGTGAGGTAACCGGGGTTTACATTAATTCTATGCATGTATCTATTTTAATTTCATATTTGCTATATATGAATGATTTGAAATGTTGAATGAATTGGTTGGCTATCTGTTGTATTATGATTGGACCTTGTGAGTCCATGGTGGAGCTGTGGTGCGGCTGCCACCCGTGCATGTACTTCGATCGAGCACCGGGTTATGATCAAACCCCAGATGCACTGAGCCCTGGTGTGCTCAATGGGGAGTAGGTGCCGTGGATGGGCCTCTCCTAGTGTTAATGGCCTTTAACATGTTATAATATGATTACTAGTATGGGATAGTAATCATGATAGCCTAATTGTTTCATTTGCTGAGATGACTGATATGATTTCGAATGTTGAAATTGATTCATGCATGTATGTTGATTAAACTGGATTATATGATGGAATTGCCTTGGTTACTGAGATGTGTATCTCACCCCGTGTTATGGGATTAATATTTCAGGTGAAAGTTCCTCGGGTAAGGATAAGGGTAAGCAGGTGGATGAGAATCCATGAGTTCCTACCTATGGGGAGATGGCTACACCTAGGCTGATTTAGCTAGTATAGATGCTGATTTTGTATTTCTTAACGTATAGCAGCATCATGTATCTATATTGCCAAGTGTAGGCTTGAACATTTGATTTATTGAGAATGTATGTACTGAAAGGCTAGACTTTATCTTAACTTGATAATCGTTGTATGGATTCATGATATCTGCTGAAAATTATGTTGACCTATGATATGGCTTATCAATGGAAATGTAACCCTTGAGATATTGATATGAACCCCTAATGTATGGAACCCCCATTGATTGAGTATTAAAGGATGGATGTTGGTAGTTAATGTATATTCTGCTGTCGTTACCTTATAAACTTGTTGATAGACGGTAATTAGAGGAAAGAAATGGGCACATAAGTTTTGAATTGGTAATGGAAGCATAGCTAAGTAAATAAGGTAGATAAATGCCATTTGAGCCATATAAAATGAGGGGAAGTGACCTTAGAGTGTTCCTAAGAAGAGAAATGGAGTGTAGGGGGCGAAATATAGTGAAAACAGTGACAGAAGGGAATCACGCCGCGGCCAGGAAGGCTTCGCCGCGGCCTAGGAAGTGACAGTGGCGAGGGACGCCGCGGCTTGAGAAATCTCACCGCGGCGCGGAGTGAAAATAATCGCCCAGGGGGTGACAGAACGTAACCTCGCCGCGGCGCAATAAGTCTCACCGCGGCGCGAGTCAAGGAAATTAATTAGGGAGGTTACAGTAGCAAAACTCGCCGCGGTGCCACATAGGTTGGCCACGGCGCAGATCCAACTCGCCGAGGCGATAGAAAATTCTAGAGAGCAACTTGGCCACAGCGCAAGTTTAAAAACTTGGTTTTCGAGCTCCAGAACCTAATTTAGCTGCGGCGGGAAAGTTCCAGATTGCGACGTAGGTCCCCAAACTCCTATATTTGACCTAGAAACCTTAATTTTAGTAAGGCTAATGTTAGGGAATAGTATGAGTACATTGGTGGGATGTTTTGTGGGTTGAAATTGATTAATGGATGAATCCTAAACCTTTAATGATGGTACAAACCTTTTTATGCATGTTCTCGTTATGGTTGTTAGTTGATAATCCTAGTAGTATCTAAGTTTAAATTTCCCCTATATTTTCTTAATGTAATTAATTGCAACGATTCCAAACCTTGATCATTATTTATTAATTGTGTATTTAACTATAATCACTGATATTAGAATTTAGGGTCGTCACACCTCTCTCACAACTGGTTTCTCCTTTGGTTTGGGATAGAACTAAAGTTGGTTAAGTAGATAGGAGGAGTGGGACATGTTACATAAAGGCAAAGCTTCTTGATACCCTTTTTAAAAATTCCTAATTTATCCTTTTTTCTTAGTTCTTTCCCTTTAAGCTCATTTTAACTCCTTTTTTAGAGCAATCTTTTTCATCATAAAATTTAGATCTTCTAACTTATAAAATGCCTTTGGTTTCACCTAAATTAGATTTAAAACCTTTCCGAATGAATCAGTCAAAATTCGACTCAACTGACACTCTGAAACATAAATCAAAGGGATTTTAACCATTCTAAGGATTCTTATGGTTTTTAAGGCATTTGAGAACCCTAAAAAACTCAATTTTTCTATTTAAAAATCCCACTTTGGAGTTTTCTAAAAAGTGCCTAAAATTACAAAATTGCCACTGGTTTTCATCTAATTTTATTTAGCTACTCTGACTTTGGTTTTTGGGTATTTTTAACCTTATATCCTCATTTTTAATTTTTTAAATTATTGTCTTAATTTTATTTGGCATCAAATCTTTCTATTAGGAGACTTTCTTTTATAATTGGTCTATTTCTAACATTTTTAGAAAAATCATATATTACACAAAGTTTTTTTTTCGAGTATGAAAGCCAATGAAATAAATAAATTTGCAAAGTAAAATAAAGATTAGAGGAAAAACTCAAATCAAGAACAAAATGGTCCAAGAATATGTCATTTTCAAGTATTAGGAAATATTCACCTATCCTTTTCATCTTTTGTTGACTAGTGCCTTTTTTCAATAGAGAAGAGAGAGAAAGTGCAGCAAAATTTAGCCCAAAAATGGAAGAAAAATGGTAAAAGAGAGAAGTTTGGTTTTCATGCATTTTAGGTAAGTTTTAGACCTTTTTAGCCTTCCTACTAGTTATGACTTTTCTTTCCTTCCTTAAGGACTTTCCATTGATGTAATTCTTATCTTGAGAAACTGAAGTTTAGTGGTTGGTTATGCTATTCATCTTAGGTAGGAATTTGAATAAAAGAGTTGAGGCAACATCCTAGACCTTTTTCATGCAATTTAGTAGCTTGAAAATTTAGTGTTTGATTGAACCCTAGAGAGTGAAATTTTAGCCAACATGATGAGATTGTGATATGTTGTTCTCCATGGATGTAAATGTCAATTAATAGCAAAAACACATAAATTAGATGATGGTTTAAATGGGTTTTGTTAACATTTTTACATGATGGTTCTTTTGGTGTGTAAGTCTTAGCCACCGCTAGAATTTTGGGCTGTTGGAATGCTTTGAACAAATCGTGATAATGAAGACTTAATTAAGTGAATGTGAATTAGTCTTGAGTCAATATGATGGTAACCTTGGCTAAGTTGTGCATTCTTTGGAAATTTGCCTTGTTTGAGGCAAGAATTAAGACTTTTGATTCTTAAACTAAACTATGGGTTTTGTGGCTATCCATATATGATTTATTTGATCCAATAATGTCATTTGAATTATGAAAATGAAATTTAAACCAAAAAAATGACTGACTCTAATTTTGATGCAATATTATGCTTTATGGCCAAAGAGGATTAACTTGAGCTATGTATGTGTATAGTACAATTACACCAAATGGATACTCAAAGTGTTTTCTTAGGCTAATATAAGGAACTTAGAAAAGCTTAAGATGCATGAAAAACCCTCCTAATTCTTGCCTAAGATAAGGGAAATAGCAAAAGTATGCTAGTAATGAAACTTTATGAGTCTTAGCCTAGTTTGAATGTTAGAATAGCATGTTTAAATCATGGCATGATTAATTATGGAGTCTAGAAAGTTAAAGCATACTTTGGAACCAAAAGTGTGGTATAAAATTCTCTTTTTACACTTTAAGCCTAGATCATGTATAGTTAAATGCTTAGTTGCTTAATATGCCATCCAATGTGATGTTTTAGACTTTTTAAAATAATTGATATTGTTTGAGTGAGCTTGGGCGAAGGAGAAGGACTTTTTGGGTTGAAGTTGGAAAAGTCTACTTGGCCTTAGCTAGTGAAATTCCAAGGTAGCAATTTTATCCTTCCTTATGTGCATATATATTCCTTGGTAATTGGAATGCTCGTATGTGATTATATGTTTGCAATTGTGACTATTTTATGGCATGAGTTTCTTTGTACTTTATGTTTCATGAGTCTTTATGGCTAGGGGTGCCTTGTGGAATCAAGTATGATAAGGTAAGTAATTGAATGCAATAGCTCTTCCCAAGCCAAGAAAAGGTATGTAGTTCATAAGTTAATGGCCATAAGTTAGTTTATGTGATCGCCAACCTAGATGCTTTTATGATGATCTTATGCATGCTTGTGTTCCTTTACTTGAGGAATATTATATATGCTTGGAATGGTGGAATTTGCAAAGATTGTATATCTAATTCTTTTTATATAATCTAACCCATAATAGGTGATGGTTGTGCTTAGGATAAGGACAAACAAGTGGCCCCTGAGAGCTATGAGCTTAGAGGAGCTTTTTATGATTTTAGTTCTTTTTTAAAATATTATTTTTGTAATGGATATGATGTTGGGGTTGTTTACTTTGGATTATGATATTATTTTATAACATAATATAAATAGGATGATGAACCTTATTAGAATATTGCTATTGTATCTTTTGAGCCTTTGGTTTAGAATAAGCATGTCTTGAGAAAAAGAAAATGATGGATATGCTAAACTAGGGTGACTTGACACTTAAATTATGGAATGGAATGAGTTTATGTTCAAGAATGCAGTTGTACTAAACCTTTCTTCATTAATCTTTTGCTAATCGAGATTATGCACAATTATAAGTATGGAATGGAGTTTTGCATTGCTTTCCTTCTTTTTCTTCCTTAAGACTAAGGTGTGAATGTACTAAAGGTTTAAACTATTCTTGTATGGTTTGGCAAAGGCTAGCTTGCAAATGATGGATAAATGTTGTTATGGCTTTATATTGTTAGAATTGGTATGTTACAATTGTCATTTATTTTGCATTGTTATAAAATTAAAGCATATATGGGGTTGGTTGTTAATTAAGCCCTAAAAGTGCATTGAAATGATATGTTTAATTTTAGGATGGTTCTTGATGCCACTTGTTATATGAATTTACGCATATGAGAAAGGTCATATGTAGGCTCTTTTGGGCTCGAAACTTTGGACCCATTTGTGTGGTTCTTCTAGATGGATTTTTAGTCTGTTAGTTATGGAATTTAGTTAATTTGGAATTATTACTATCATGAATTATCTAGTTTCCATGAATTAAGTATGTTAGAAAGGGTTTAAGGCCAACTATGGTCAATCTTTTATGTTTGCCCAAAAGAAGTATGAAAATTCCATTTGGAGCTTATGTATTACCTAGTATGGTCATTTCATTTGGAATCTTGATGTATAGCTTGTTGCATCACCTATGTGTCATGTTGTGAGAAAACTATGAGTTCTAAATGATAGATGATATGTGAAAAATTAAAGTATCTAAGTTGCAAGATGAGAAAGGATGCATGTACTATCACTATATTGTTAAAAAGATAAGGTTTCAATTCTTTTACCACTTTTATGACTTTGTTAAAAATTTCCTGATATCATGGAGATGAATTACTTAAGTTACTATACAAAGCAAGATGTATCATCCTATGAAACCATGTGTAACATCCAGTACCTCTGTAAACGTGAGAAACGTAATCCCTGGTTTCTCTGTAAATGTACGTAATTCACTGGATACAAAAGGAAGTCCCCTAGATAGAATTATTTGAGGTCCAATAAAATTAGAATAATAATCTAGACCTCAAATAATAAGGATTTAAGGCTAGAGATGCCCTCAAAACAGAGCCAAAATAACTAGACAAAAATTGACGAAAATGCAGTGGCATTTTCATAATGTTGGGCACATTTGAGAAAACTCATAGGAGGCATTTTTAAATAAAAAAAAAATAAGTTTTCTGGGGTTCTTAGAGGCCTTGAAAACTATGGGAACCCTTAGAACAGTTAAAACCCCTCAGATTTATGTTTTAGAATATCAGTACTTCTGAACTTTGACCCTTTCATTTGGGAAGGTTTTAGACCCGAGTTGAGTAATTCCAAAGGCTATTTATATGTTAAAGAAACTTAATTTTATGATGGAAAAAATGTTTTTTGAAAAAGATTTGAAATGAGCCTTAATCGAAAAAGCTAAGAATAAAGGAAAAATTGACATTTTAACAAGCCCTTTAAGAATCTCTAGCTATATATAGGTGGCACTCCACTTCTCCCTCACATTTGGCCAACCTTAATTCTTTCCAAGACTAGGGAGAAGTTATATAAAAAGTGGCATAAAAGAGGGAGCTTCAAGGGAGGAGAAGAACCTAAGAAAAGGTAAGGAAAATCAAGGAATTTCTTGCTCCTTCCTTCATTGAACTTGCTTTCCTTCTTCTCCTCTTTCTTTCCATGGTTTTGATGCATGGTTGGATTTATTTTGAGCCTTATTCAGAGGGGAGAAATTCAAAATTTCAAGGAGGAGTGAAGGTAAGGGAGAAAGCTCTTGAAAAGGCTAAGGAATCAAGATATTTTCATGGTTTTCCTTGCTTCTTTCTTCTTGCTCCACCATGGGTGATTTTTAAGTAAGATCTAACCCAAACCAAGCATGAAACCTAGGTTTTTTAAGAGTGAGGAAAAAGTAGATGCAAAGAAATTCCAAAAAGAACCATTAGTTTTCAAACTTCAAACACCTAGGGTTTCCTTTGCATCTTAGTATGTATGAAGCTTTCTAGTGATATTTTTAATTATCTATGAGTGTATATGGGTTCTTGAGATGCCTAAAAAGCCTCAAATGTGTCATTTTCTTCAAGAAAACAAAGCTAGCTCCATGGGTCTAAAACCTAGCATATGTCTCGGCCAAGCTTGATTTTGTGCCTAAGGAGAGTTTTAAAATTTTTTTAAGGGTAGAAAGGGACTAAACATGATAAGAGAACATCAAAGAAAGGCTTGGAAAAATTTTAGAAGCCTTGGGTTGTGTGATGGAAGTGTATGCTCCATAATTAGGCTTAAAGAAGCAACTTAGGTCTAGGCTCTTGGGAATGAAATGGTGATGACTCCAAGAGGTTTAAATGAGGTCAAGAGACCTAGATGGAAAGAGAAAATGGAGCAAAGACCTTGAATTTTAGCACTTGCTTCATTAGATCTTATATGACACCATTATGCAACCATAAAATAAAGTAAGCTTTTATAGTGAGTGGGTGATGCTAGAGCTTACTTCCATAGTGTAATTGTGTCCTATTTAATGTGTTTAGGCCAAGAGAACCAAGCCCCATCTCATTGCAAGTGTGTGGCCAAAAGGCGGGAGGAACATCTAAGGAAAAAGTCTTAAACTCTTGCTTTAAAGTAACTCTCTTTTCTTTCTCTCATGTAATATAACAACCCTAACTTCTAATCATGGTAATTAAGCTTAAACATGCGGTTAATAATCATAAATCAAGGCCTAGAACCATTTAAATTAATCAATTTAGGAAAAAGTGAAGAAATTTGAACCTTAATGTTATTATAGCCATCAACCTAATATTTACAACTATTTATGTACATAAGCAAAACAAATCCTTAATTAAAAGCCTTTAAATCTATTACCCATTAATTTTCAACTCTCAAGAATCCCTTACAAGTATTTCTAAGTCATCCTTTGATGTTGTCATAGGAAAACTAAGATTTCTAGGTTAATATAAGGGTTTGAAAACCTTCGTCATGACTAGAGGACCTCTTGGAGCTTCCTAACTTGCTCATCAATATTAGTCACAGCCAACTATCCATTTCACAGTAGGTAATTACTCTCAGTTACTCTCCTTGGCAATTTCATCGCTTTTGGCTAAAGCCAATTAAATTTTGGCCATAACCAATTATCTTCTGTTACTCTCCTTGGGCAACTTCGTCGCTTTTTGCCGAGGCTAACTAAATTTTGGTCACAGCCAATTACCTTTTGTTCCTATAATCCCTAAGGTTTCATCCTATGTTCTCCAATTCTCCTTCTAATAACACTCTAGGCCACTTTAACTTAATTTATGAAGATCTAGTGTCGTTCCTTTACCTAATCTATCCAATACATTTATCATTACCTATTCAAAACTCAAATGTGGATCCTCAATTTTCTAGCCACCATAAACTAGTGAGTTCAAAGATCAATGACAACAAAAAGTTCATAAATTACTCACATTTTCATTCAAACATAAATCTCAGTAGAAGTTCCATACATCACTAGTTTAAGTTGACATCTAATGTATCACATGATTACAGTCCTTATGCTTGGCAATATATGATGCAATGCGAAAATTACATAAAATTAGTAATCTAATTATATAATACAATCTGACAAGATTTCTAAACCTATGTGCTATCAAATCATATAATAAGCTTCCATTAATTTCTCCTTGCCACTAAGAGGTCCAGTCCTTGAAAATGTTAGCCTACAACCGGGGTGAGATATATAATTTCAATAACAAGAGGCAAATTTTATATATATATATACAAATTAATCAATATAATATAATTTCATATCATCCATACCAAAATCATCAATTCAATTTGCAAATGTACTAGTTGAGCTATTAATGACTACTGTCCTATACCAGCAATCACACGTAATATGTTAATGGCTAATAACATCGGGAAAGGTCCATCTATGGCACCTACTCCATAACGAGTACAACCAGGGTTTAGTGCATTTGGGGTCTGATCACAACCCAATGCTAGATCGAAATACACGTACAGGTGGCAGCCGAACCACAACTCTACCATGGACTTACAAAGTTTGATCACAATAACAATTCAAGTAGCCAACTAATCATTTAGCATTTCAAAATCATATATGTGCAAAAAATAACATATTAACATGAACATATATATGAAATTAGGAAATTAACTCCGGTTACCTCAATGAAGCCAATTACTCTTCCTCTAGCTACCATCATGATTCAAAGCACACCAGGCCTAACATAAGTATAATCATCATTATTCAATTACCATTATCAAGGAATTTTCTCATCCATAGATTAATCTTAATAAGAGCACATTGAGAACTTCTTACTTAAGCTTCCTAAGGGTCTACTGCACCCATTCAGGGTCACAACAACAAAATCTCACAATAGGTCACTCTTAACATCTCAATTTTTTGCACATGTAAAAGCTATGTAGTAAAAGTCAATCCAAATGATGAAAATTTAGTATATATACCACACAAGAGAAGAGGAAACATTCACCCATATACCCAAGAGGTCAAATGGACTGAGTTGAGCCTTAACTACCAAGAACACACCATGGGATATTCCAAAATTTGAATTTGAGTCATCAAGCCTAGAAACCTCAGTCTTTTATCTTCATTTCCTTGTAATTCACATAATAGCAGAACCCATTATGAAAATCAATCCTTAGGGGTATTTTTCAGCAAAATAATATGCCAAATGGAAGGGAAATACTTACCTAATTACCCATTTAGCTTTTAACTTCAAAAATCTTGTAATAATCATCTAAAAATCAAATTTCATCTTAAGAAGAGATGAAAATTCTCTAAATGAAAAACCAATCAGATCAAAATGTAAAGGGAGATAAGAGGGTCAAGTTATATAGAACCTACCTTAGCTAAATCTCTTTCTAAGAGTGTAAATCTGAGCCAAAATGTTGAGAAACCTTAGCCCCTCTTCTAATATGCGAATTTCTTCTTGTTGTTTTACAAAAAATGAATGCCTTGGCAGCCAAATGGGTAGGGAGAAAGCATCTTAGGGTTTTAGTGAAGATGGGTTGGTCCAATGGACCCATTATTTCAAGTGGGTTAGTACTATATGAGATGGGCTATAGAAACTCTTGGGATTGGGGAGAGTGTGCTGATTTAAAGGCCCAAAAATCTATTTAGATTATGGTGAAAATTTATTGGGCCAGAAGTTAGAGGTTTATGGTGGGTTTGGGCTGCCTTAAGGGCTAAAATATTACCCATAGTCTGATTTATTTTCAGAATTGGGCCAAGGTTCATTGGTTTGGGTTGCAGAATTTTTGTTTTTTATGTTAGGAATGGAGTGTGTTGATCCAATAGCCTAAGACCTTTTTGGACTCACTTCCTCAAGTTTGGGCTAAGGCTAAATGGGTTCTTGTCTCACTTAAATTCACTCATAAGTTTTAGGCTTATAAAAAATTTAAGTTGGGCTTACAAGAAAGTTAGTATTGGGCTCTCTTACTAAGCTCATGGTATAATTGGGCTTCGATATTAGGCCTCAAACATAATTGAACTAATCATAAAGCCCTGATTAAGTACAAATATCTCTTAATTGATTTTGCTAATTAATTCACGTTAACTCCCTAATCACCATAATTAGTTTTAATTAATTTCGGAGTGTTACATATGAGTGAGTGTTTATCTTGTCTTGAATGTATGTATGCATGTTTTAAGCTATGAAAGATGTTTTAACATGTATTTATATGCCATGGTACCATAATACTTTGTTATGCACTTGAATGACACCTTAGGAACATGTTTTGGTTTATTTGAGTATGGTGAAGCCAAAAGTCCCTTAGCTAGGGTGAGGATGAGCTAACAGTCCCTAAAAATGGGTGAGCTAAAGCCAAAAGTCTCTAAAGAGTGAGGCTTAGTCAAAGGTCTCTTAAGAAAATGGGTGAGGCAAGTCCAAAATCTCTAAAGAGAATGGATGAGGCTAAACCCTTTGCTTGGCAAGCCTATGTATATTTTATATGACTTTTTGCGTGTAAGAAATGTTCTATATATGATTATGCACTTCATGATATCCATGCATGCATTTTTAGATTTGATTTTGCATCTTTTATGTATGGTTGTAAGGAAAAAGAGCTATTGGGATTCCTAGAATCTTATTCCTTCCTCCCCATTGTCTAACATGTCTAGGTGAACCAAGTGAGCCAAGGAATGAGAGCCACCAAGCATAAAGGGAAAAGATTGACATAGAATTGTGTAAATTGTCTATTTTGTAGCCATATGAATGTCATAAGATGTAATCCAATGTTGTATATGATGTATGAGCTCATGAATACTTGTAAATGTATGGATATATTGTATATGTATGAGAACTAGAGTTATGCGAATGATATTACATGATTTTGACATTGAATGACAAGATGAGGCCTGTATGTTCTTGTGTATATCTTAGGGTAGAAGAGTGAGTTTGTGAAATCTGGGTTTATGCACCTTTAAGATAGGTTTAATAGACCATTTTAGTACTCTCCCATGTGCTCAAGTGGCCATGAAAGCCTTGGGAGCAAATTCAGACCATTTGAGACCATTAGAAAGCACAAAATTGACCATTTTAGAATCCAATGTCAAGATCTGACCAAATGAACAAATTTTCTCATAAAATTTGGCATCCATATAGATCTCATCTATATATTTTGGGAAGCTAAAGACCAGATTATTTGGAGCTTTGTGGAATTAATTATGAATTTTCAAAGTTACCAAATTTCAACTATTCTGGTATAGTTATTGTTCATATGGTCAGTTTCTTCTCTTATGTTATTTGAGGGACAAATGGTGTCCAATGCTCATAAAATTTTACAAGAAACTAGACATGATAAGCTTTCTATGCCTACTAAGATCACCCTAATTGGATATCTAAGCAAAGAGATATGAATTTTTGAAATTCTATAATAGTACTAGTAGTGCTAGATGAGTTTAGGTACTATTCCATCTATTTCTAGTGGCTTAAGAATATTACATTGGTTTGGACTTATTTTTAGCATAAAGTAGACATCTGTAGCTTTCCAAAATGGTATAGTATGCTTGATTTCAATTTTGAAGATGCAACCGTTCATTTTTCCATTAGAGTTAAAGATTATGAGCGTCTAGTTGCTACATCCTTCTTTCTTCCCAACTTGATTCCCAGTTAGGTTCTTGTTGAATATACCCTTCTTGATAGTTGTAAGGATGATATTCTGGCTCTTGCATATAGAAATTATGGTATGGCTCACAATGATGGTGGTAATCAGGGCAAACTTCATATAGATAGTAATAAGGTTGGTAGCATGGTGGTTGAACTTATTGGTATTATTGTGCTTGTTGTGCTTGTCTACATTGCTCAAGGATGCCATAAAGCATTTATATGGCTTTATACAACTTCCAAAAAATCTTATCATTTACATAAGAAGCAGAAACACCTTGATTAGAATAATAATGACCCATTTCAGACAAAGAATATGAGAAGCATAATTAATTTTAGCACAAAACAAATTAGTTACAAACTATACTATTATTACCTCTAAATCAAGAAAATAAAATTCAAATGAAGCTAGGACTTACCTAACAATAAAAAAAACTAAAAAATAGAGGATAATGACACAAAAAAAAACTCATAAAAATAAAGAAATTAAATCTAGAAAAATTAAAAAATTCCTAAAAAAATTCAAAAAAATACTAAAAAATTAGAAAAAGTGCCTTAAATGTTGGAATTTGGCCAAAAAATGGTGCACCTAATAGCTTTGCTATTAATTTTGCTTAAACGCCCAAAAACCTTAGAAAACAACATTTGAGAATTTCTAGGCACCTCAAACAAAAATTCCAGCAAACAAATCAATTAATGCGTAACACTGAAATTACCAAAATCTAAGTTCAAAACACGGGAAAAATCAAACCAAAACAAAATAAAAATAGAGGTTAAACACCAAGAAATCCTTTTCAAATAATTGAGAATTTAATTCCCCAGCAACGGTGCCAAATTTTGAGAGGTCGTGTCACGCAACTTTCAAAATAAAACTAGGTTGGATTAAATTTTATAGTTAGTGGCACAACCTAGGTCATCTCCCTTGGAAATGGAATTCAATGTTTAATTGGGTTTTCTAAGTATAAAAAGACTCTATAAATTACCTAATTAAAATGGGGTTTTGGTTTAATTAAACTAACTAGAATTTAAAGCGAATCAAAATTCCTAACTACTCCTACCTAAATGCATGAACTAATGAATGAATGATGGACTTGTGACTAGCCTAGGATTCATCCCTTGGTATCCACTATCCTTATCTTAATTCAATTGTGATTAATTCTAGTTTAAGAGTCTCCAATTGTGTTCATTGGCAAGGTGTAACACTATAATGTACTAGCGCTATCTAGCCTCTCTCTGGGCTCGGTTCCATATGATTTCCAAAGAACCAGTACAAATTCATGGCATTTTCATGCTATAAAACGGGGTTTCAAACACTCATCTTCTACCCCGTGGGTCCTGTGAACCCATCATTCACATTCTCTACTCACACTCCATTTATACAACTCATACATAGCATAAAATAAGCCATAAGCCACGGGTATGGAGCCAAAAACTAGAAAAATGCAATTTCTTAAACGGACCCAAAAGTCAGATTTTTAGCTCTAACTTTGAAAAATCATAACTAATTAGCGAGAGTGCCTGTTTGCAATAGCGAAAGTGCTTCTAGCTATAGTGAGTACGGGCATTCCATACAAAAACCAGGGGACTGCTCGCTGTAGCGTACGCCATAGCGAAAGTGAGGGTCTGAAATTGATACGAGCTCGCCGTAGCGAAGGTTAAATATCACCATAGCGAAGGGAACTAATACGTGCTCGCCATAGCGAAAGTTAAACCTCGCCATAGCGAAGGTAGCTGATACGAGCTCGCCGTAGTGAAGGTTAATTTTTGCCATAGCGAGGGTTAGTTTAGAAAAGCGTACAAAGCGAGATATTGACTTCTTTACACGACCCAATTCATTCTTTCTCTCTTATTTGCCCTAGACATCAACCCAAGGAGAGAAAAGAGGCGTGGAGAGTGAGAGAGACCAAGAGAAGGAGGAAGAGCAAAGGAAGACCAAGAGAGACCAAAATTCCATCTCTTTCTTTTTCCTCACTAAATTAGGGACATATTTCTCATAAAACTCGACCAAGAAACTTTCCCAGGTTATTTGTATGTTCTTGGTCTCCATCAGGGGTTTCGTGCTATGCCACCATCTATCAGCTTCCTTTGGTAACATGAAAGTGGCTAGCTAAGCTTTCTGCTCAGTGGTACAATCTATCACTGAAACTATTTTCTCTAGCTCCATAACCCAACCCTCAATACACAATGATATCACAAGCACATATGCATAGAGGTGCTACCACTTCCATGGCTATTCACACCAAACACAACAAATCTCATCATTCAAGAGCCTAACATCGAGCAAAAGTGCCTGATTATAGAGAGTTGAATAAAGTTACCTAGCATGTTAAGATGGGAGGGGGAAGGGGTGAGATTCATGGAATCTCAGTAGCTCATGCACTCATTCAAGGAAGCAATCAAGACATATAACAAGTCAAAGCATGTAATTCAGCATCCAACCATTCTCAATCACATAATACATGTTGTACATGCCATGGAGATCACAACAATGCCACAAGTAAGCTCTAGGGACTTTTGGTCTAGCTTCACCCGAGTTTAGGGACTTTTGACTTGGCCTCACTCGGTTATGAGACTTTTGGCCTTGTCTCACCCATCTCAAGGGACTTTCGGTACTACCTCACCCGAGCAATTCTCACAATCCATCACACAAGCACATTGGTAACAATGCATCATGGCAATAACATATGGCATATCTCACACAACAAGCATCTAAGTGTTATCTTTACACTAAAAATAATTCCCAACCATAATCTCAGCGTTTGGACCTTGTTTGACATAGAGAATGAGACAGAGATCCGGCTGTCTCTGTTTTTGGTGCAGCTTACTGTCATGAACTTCAAAAATTCATAACTAAATCCACAGAAATCCAATCAAGGCAAACTATATCAATTTGGAAAGCTACAGATGTCTACTAGAGGCAAAAAATAAGTCCAGATTAGTTCAGCAGCCCTTAGACCTCAAAAACTAATGGAACAATAATGGAGGTCGGTTGGCTTCCCTGATGCTGATATAGAACTTCAGAAGGTTCATTCTCTCTCTACAGACCTCCGATTTGGATGATTCTAATTGGTATAGGTCACTGTGGTTGCCTAGTTTATATGTATAAAATTTCACAACATTTGGACTCCATTTGGTCCATGAATGACAAGGCTTTATTTTCGGACTAGCTACACAGTGCCATGACCAAATCATTAAAATTTTCCAATTTCAACAATTCACCAAATATTCTCTAGACCTCCAAATATTCCCCACTTTAGCTTCTTAAGAATCTTTCTACAACCTCTAGAGGCATGCCAAATTTCATAACAAGAAGAGCTCGTTTGGTCATACTTTTTCAACTGGGAGACATAAAAAACATTATGGATTTGGGCTAAGTTAGGAGGTAAAGCTATTCGGTAAGCCACGAGTCCAATTTTCTCAAGGATTTCAAATGGACCAATATACCTAGGACTGAGCTTCCTTACCCTCATTGACCGACCTACTCCCGTCGCTAGAGATACTCGAATGAACACATGGTCTCCAATCTCAAACTCTAACGGCTTTCTTCACTTATCAGCATAGCTTTTCTGCCTACTCTGGGCCGTGAGGAGTCTCTTTCTAATCAACTCTATTTGTCTAGTGGTCTGATCCACAATCTCAGGTCCTATCATACTCCTCTCACCTAGCTTAACCCAACACAGAGGGGATCTGTACTTTCTCCCATACAAAGCCTCATAAGGGGCCATCTGAATACTGGAATGGTAACTGTTGTTATACGTAAACTCTGCTAATGGTAAATACACATCCCAGTTACCCCTCATTTCTAACACACATGCCCTCAACATGTCTTCCAAGGTCTGGATGGTCTTTTCAGTCTGACCATCTGTCTGGGGGTGATATGCAGTGCTAAACCGTAACCTGGTCCCTAAAGCATACTGCAATAACCTCCAAAAGTTCGATGTGAATCTGGAGTCTCTATCCGAAACTATGCTATTGGGTACTCCATGAAGTCGCACTATCTCTCTGATGTACAACTGGGCTAATCTATCCAGTGTATGAGTAGCCCTGATAGCTAAAAAGTGTGCAGACTTCGTCAGTCTATCCATAACTACCCAAATAGCATCGTGTCCAGAGGATGTCCTGGGTAACCCCATAACAAAGTCCATGGCTATACTATCCCACTTCCACTCAGGGATATCTAGAGGTTGCAACAACCCAGCCGGTTTCTGATGTTCTATCTTTACCCTCTGACACACTAGGCATCTAGCCACATACTCCGTCACATCACTTTTCATCCCTAGCCACCAGAAAATTTTTTTCACATCCTGATCCATCTTGGTGGCACCTGGGTGGGTAGTATACTTACTTTTATGTGCCTCTTCTAAAATGCTTTCTCTCAACTCATTCTGACTAGGCACACATTATAGGGATCAACCGCGACCCCATCTCGTGAGATCACATGACCTAAGAATCTCACTTCGGTCAGCCAAAACTCATATTTACTAAGTTTGGCATACAACCTTTTCTCTCTCAAGATGTCTAGGACTAATCTCAAATGCCTCTCGTGCTCCTCAAAGGATCTGGAGTACACTAAAATATCATCAATAAAGACCACCACAAAATGATCTAGATACAGTCTGAATACCTTGTTCATGTAATCCATGAACACAGCGGGCGCATTCGTCAACCCGAATGGCATCACAAGGAACTCATAGTGCCCATATCTCGTTCTAAAGGCCGTCTTGGAGACGTCTTCAGTTCTCACTCTCTACTGGTGGTACCCAGATCTACGATCTCGCAATAGCAAGAAATGGTCTTGCTATAGCGAGAGTGCCTGTTCGCAATAGCAAAAGTGCTTCTAGCTATAGCGAGTGCGGGCATTCCATACAAAAACCAAGGGGCTGCTCACCGTAGGGTATGCCATAGCGAAAGTGGGGGTCTGAAATTGATACGAGCTCGCCGTAGCGAAGGTTAAATCTCACCATAGCGAAGGGAAATTTCTGAATTTCGAAACTTTTCAACTTTCTACTTTCTTTTCCTTTTCCCTTTTCCCGATTGTTACACAAGGGATCTAGAATTACTAGTCAAGATTCAAGAAACTAGTAATTTGATGTTAATTGAGACCTCAACTCCTATCAAATTGCTAATTCTTGTGATTAAGATCTTTAAACACTTAGATGAGTGATTAATCAATCAATTAGCCTCTAAATTTTCATCTTAGGATGTTTAATTAACTAATTAAGCTCCAAGAAATCCTCAAATTAGACATTCAAAAACTCAACCTTTCACATGCATTTCATCAAACACCTTAACTGCATACATGAATAATTGTAGGAAATTGAAAATCTAGTACTTAATTCATGCAATTAATCATTCAAAATTCTCCTTAGTGTAAACTTGTGGCCAATGTGATATGGATGCATGTATCATGTAGTGAATGGAAGTGGGTGGCTGTGTAATATCTAGTTTTCGTTAAACAATGGAAACGGGTGTGTTTGCAAAGCAAGTCCCTCGAAATGAGTTAGTTAAGGTCCCAAAAAATTTAAGTAACATTATAAACTCCAAAAAATGAGAATTTTAGGCTCAGACAGAAAGAAAAATGAAGCTAGAATGAAGAAATGAAATTTAACAAAAAACTTACAAAACATAATAGCATTTTCTTAATTTTGAGCAAATTTTAGAATTCACACAGGAGGAATTTTTAAATAAAAATTTTGAATTCTCTGAGGTTCTCAGAGGCCCTGAAAACCATAGGAACTCTGGGATAGTTAAAACCCCTCCAGTAGACATTTTCCAATGTTGGTGTACCTAAATTTTGACAGATTTGTTCGGGAAGGTTTTAGCTCCAATTTGAGTGATTTCAAAGGCATTTTACTAAATTGGGAATGTAAATTTTATAATGGAAAAGATGATTCTAAAAAAGGAGTTAAAACAAATTAGAAACAAAAATGCCAAAAATGAAGGGCAAAATGAATTTTTTTGAAAAGTCTTCATTCCTCCCACCTATATATATAGGGCGCTCCACTCCTCCACTCATTTGGCTTCATATGTTTCAGCCCTTAACCAAAGAGAAAAACCCAGGAGAGTGGCACATAAGAGGAAGAGGAAGAGAGGAGAAATCAAAGCTAAAAGGTATGGAATTTTGGTAGTTTTTTATGCTCTTTCCCTTGCAAACCTTTTCTTCTCCATTTCCCTTTCTTTCTTGTCATTATATTAAAGTATATGGATCTATTTTAAGGGAAAAATTAAGAGGACAATTCGGATTTGAAGAGAGGAGGCCAAAGAAGGGAGGATTCAAGTGAGAAAACAAGGAAAAATAAGGTAATTTCTCCTTCCATGCTTGCTACCCCTTGCTCCTCTTCTCTCCATGTTTTGCCCCATTCAAGAAGCAATAGGAGGGCTTAGATTTTAGATAGAACCAAGGGTGAATCTTAGGAAAAAAGTGTGGAGAATGAGAATATGCAAAGGGAATTAAAAAATAACCATGAAAATTCAAGATAGAAATTCTAGGGTTTCATATGCTCCTTGTAAAATTTGACTTGATACTTTAATTTCTATACCTAAATGAAAGTTTAAATGAGCTCCTAAAATGCCTAGAAGCCTCCTCATGTGCTTCCTCCATCAAGAAAATAAAGCAAAATCCATGGAGGTCAAACTGCTTCATTGTCTTGGCCAAGAAGGGTTTGGGTACCTAAGGAGAGTTTTAAATTTTTCTAAACTCATTTTTGAGCCATATATGATGAATGAAAATGAGGGTAAGCCTTGGAAAAAATTTAGGAAGCCTAGAGAATGAATTAGTGCTTTATGTTCCATAATATGACCTAAAAAAGTAACATGTAGTTAGGCTCTTTATTTCAATTATGTGAGGACTCCAAGAGGCTTAAAAGGAGTTATGTAACACTATAAATTCTAGCTCATTACATAACATTCATAAGCTTTACATCATCATTTCCATGAGAGCACATGAAAAAGGGACCGAAAATAATGGGTTTATTTGCGTTGCGTCATACTTAAAAATTTTCAATCGGTGTCACGTGGACTATGTGAGCTCATGCTATATATTGTCATATTTAAATACATCAATACAACTTACTTGCATCACAAAATCATGCTTACACCTCATGGAAATCGAAGTGGAGCTCAAAATCACTAAGTGTAATTTCGGCCAGATTTGCTCCTTTCTCTGACCAAATTTTAGAAAATCATAACTAATTCTTGAAAACTTGAAATCATACAATATCAGTCATTTTGGAAAGCTATGGATATCTAATTCACATTAAAAATATGCCCAAGTTATAAAATTCATCACAAAGGGTGTTTGACATCTAAGATTGTCAAAAGGTCAGATTGAATTCTGGAACTATCACAGAATTCTACAGAAAACTTTGAAAATATCCAAGTAATTCCAAAAAAATATAATTCATGAAAATGATACCAATATGGAAATCTATAGATGTTAACTAGAGAGAAAAAATATCACCAGATCAGTTCATCAAGCTCAGACCTTGGAATTTGATAGAACAATAATTCTGGTCGGGCAAAATTATCGATACTAGACAAAAACTTCAAAAATTTATATCTCCCTCTATGAACCTCCAAATGAGGTGCTTCTAATTGTCACGAGTCATTGTGATCATCTAGTTTCTCTATATTTTATGACAATTGGATATCATTTAGGTCTCGTGTGATAGAATGCAATTTCAGACTAAATGAATAGTGTAGCAAACCAGAAACTATGAAAATTGCCAACTTTGAAAAATCTTCAAATATTCTGTATACCTCCAAAAATTATGATCTTTAGTTTCACAAAAAGCTCTTAATGAGACCTAATTGCATGCCAAATCTCAAATTAAGACTAACTCATTTGGCCAAAAAGTGACATAGGGTTCCATAACGATCAATTTTGGCTCCTCCATATAGGGTACCAAAGTTGCCAAATGGATTTCCCTTAGTCTTGACACCTTTTGGGCAAGTATAAAAGTACATTTAAGACTTATGTAAGCTTCCCAAATGGTCCCAAACCTTATGCATCTCATTTTGGCCATTCAACCCACACTTATGCACACTTACATAAAACTTCCTAATTGCATACTTGGGCATTACATACTCAAATTGTATTCTAGAGCTCATACATCATATCCATACATTTTTACATTATATAATATCACATTTACACATGTCTCAAAGGTCATAGACCATTTACAACATCATATGCATTGTGAAGCATCATTATGGATTCAAAAGAGAATAAAACTAGACATATGGTTATCAATTTTTCTCCTTCATTGTTGTTGACTCCTATCACCATAGCCACTTGGTCCACCTAGTATGTTAGATCATTGGAGAGGAGGAGATGAGATTCAAAGAATCCTAATAGCTCATATCCTATTCAATCATACATAATATGTGCAAAGTAAGCCTTACAAATGCATGCATGGATATAATATAATTCATGAGCATTCAAGAAGCAAGCTTAGCATGTGAACAAGTCATACAAATCATTCAAGAGCTCACCAAGTGTTTGGATTAGCCTCACACTTCTCCTCATGGATTTTGGACTTGCCTCACCTATTCTTTGAGAGCTTTGGACTCAACCATACTCTTGGAAGCCCATTTTGTTTTTGGAAGACTCTTTACTTTGTCTTAACCAAGTTTAAGGGTTCTTGGCTCATCTTCACCAAAGGGGAGAGTTCTTAGCCTCTCTACACTCAAGTAAACTCATACAACATTATGTATTCATTGGAAAACATAACATGGCATCAAAGATCATAGCATATAAAGGTATGTTAGCATACTTTTCATAGCTTGATACAAACATTCGAAAATAAGCTAAACACACATTCATGCCTGAAAGAAGGTGGAGAGAGCTACCTTGTGTACAACCCACACTTTTCCTTTAGGATTCAAGCCTCCTCTTTCGGCCACACACCCACAAATTGGTGGAAATGGGTTCTCTTGGCCTAGATACAATTTATAGGAGCCAATTAGGTTTATGAAATAATTTCTTGGGCCATGCAACTTGCTTAAACACTAGTTAGCTCGATAACCCTCATTATGGTCCATATTTGCACCTAATGAAGCAACACCCTTCAAAAAAATTTTTAGGCCTCATTCTTTCCTTTTAAATATGATTCTTGACTCCTTTTAAGCCTTTTAGGGTTATCACACCATTAAAACAAAGGGCCTAACACCATATTGCTTCTTTAGGTCATAATATGGAACCTAAGGCACCGAATCACTTTTCATGAGTTCTAAATTTTTTCTAAGCCCTCCTTTCACTTTCATTCATCAAATATGACTCAAGAATGGGCTTAGAAAAATTTAAAACTCTCCTGTACTACTAGAACCCTTCTTGGCCAAGACTATGAGCATCTTTGGGTCACTTGGAGTTCTCTTAGTTTTCTTGAAGGAAGAAGCTTGTGGGGAGCATCTTAGATGTCTCAAGAACTCATTTAAGCTCTTAATTAAACCTAGGAATCATCATATAAGTTCAAAAATTAGAAGATGCACTAGAAACCCTAGGTTTTGCATCTTACATTCTAATGACTATTTCATAGTTTTCTTTGCATATTTTTATTCTCCTCCATCAAATAGCTAAGATTCATGCTTGATTGGGCTTAAAAATTAGATCCTTCTATGGCTCATGGTGTATGTCGAAGTGGAGAAGAAGAGGAGACTAATATAGCTACCATAGGATGCATTTTTATCTTGTTTCCTTGGTTAGTTTGGCTTGAATTTTGCTATCTCTAAGCTCCTCTCTTTAAATCCGAAATTTTCCTTGAATATCTCTTTTGAATCAGATTTATAAACCTTATTTTAATCCAAGAAAACAAAGGAGAAGGGAGGAGAGGAGGTGTGGATGAAGAAAAGCAAGAAAAATCACCATGAAAACATACCTTACACTTGGATTTCTTCCTCCTTCTTCTTCCTCTTTTGGTTTGGGGCTGAATTTTCTAAATTTAAATGAAGGCAAGTGTGAGGCACCACTTATATATAGCTAGGGCAAAATAACTTTTTTAAAAATTCTAATTTTGTCCTTCGTACTTTACATTTTTGTTTCTCCTTCGTTTTATCTCTTTTTTAAGAACCTTCTTTTCCATTATAAAATTTAGGTTCCTAATTAAATAAAATGGCTTTGGAATCACTCAAATTGGAGCTAAAATCTTCTCGAATGAATCAGTCAAAGTTCGGGTCAACTGACGTTAGAAAACATCCACCGGAGGGGTTTTTACTGTCCCGGGGCTTTCCATAGGTTTCAGGGCCTCTGAGAACCCTAAAGAACTCAAAAATTTCATTTAAAAAGCCCTCCTATGTGAATTCCAAAAATTACTCAAAATTACGAAAATACCATTACATTTCGTAGGCATTTCGTAAGAAATTATTTCTTCATTCTAGCTCCATTTTTCTTTCCATCTAAGCCTGGGATTCTCATTTTTAGGAGTCTAGAATGCTTCCCAAATTTTTCAAGACCTTAATTACATCATCTTGGGGGACTTCCTTTTGTATCCAGTGAATTTCATTTTTTTACGAAGAAATCGTATGTTACGTTTCTCATGTTTTATCTAGTTTTCAGAGAACCGGATATTATAAGTTAAGAATCATATATTAAAGGAAAGAATAGAGCCTATAATTTATTTGATAGGTGTTGCTTCATTAGATACATTCTTGGAACCATAAAAGGGTTTATAGAGAAAGTTAGTGTGTGAAGAAGATGTATGGCTTTAGAATTAATTCCATAAATCTAATTGGCTTCCATAAATTATGTTTAAGCTAAGAGAAATCATTCCTACACCTTTGTGTGTGTGAGGCCAAGGAAGGGAGAGCAAATTCAAGAGAAAAAGTATGTGGTTGCATCCAATGTAGCTCACTCCTCCTTCTCTCATGTATGAATATATGCTTAGCTTGTCTTTGAATGTGTGTATGCATATTTTAAGTTATGAAAAATGTTCTAGCATGAGTTCTTATTCCATAGTACCATGATGATGCATTATGTTTCCAAATGATGTTTGTTATGCTTGCCTTGGTTTGCTTGAGTATGGTGAAGCCAAGAACCCTTAGCCATGGTGAGGATAAGCCAAGAGCCCTTAGAATTAGTTAAGACACAGTAAAGAGTCTCCCAAAAGTGAGGTTGATTCCCAAGAGTAAGGTTGAGTCCAAAAACCTCTTAAAGAATGGGTGAGGCAAGTCCAAAATCCATAAGTGAATGGGTGAGGCTAATCCACTTATTTAGTAAGCCTATGAATGCCTTGTATGACTTACTCACATGCCAAGATTGTTTCTTGAATGTTTATGTTATTCAACATGCCCATACATACATTTGTGAGACTTGTTTTGCATCTTTTATGTGTGATTGAAAGGGAGATGAGCTATTGGGATTTTTTGAATCTCATTCCCTCCTCTCTAATGTTTTAACATGCTAGTTGGACCAAGAGAATAAAGAAATGGGAGCCAACCACTTGAGAGATGAGAATATGACATTAAAGTGCATGGATTTTATTACTTTAAGGCCATATGAATGGCAAATATTGTAATAAATTGTTTTGTATGTCCTATGATGTTATGAACATGTATAATTATACTGATCTATCATGTATAAATGAGAGCTAAAATTATATGTATGAAAATGTGCAATTTGGACATGTAATGGCAAACTAGTATTATGAAAATGTATGTATAAATAGAAGTGGAATGGCCAAATTAAGATGCATGAAATTTGAAACCACTTGGGCAGTTCATAAAAGTCATATTCATGCTTTTAAACTTACCCAAGAGGTGCCAAACATAAAGGGAAGTCATTTGGACACATTTGGTATCTAATATGGAGCAAAATTGAATATATTGGAAACCTATACCATTTTTGTCCAAATAGACTCTTCTTGATTTAAGATTTGGCATGAATATAGAGCTTATTGAGAGCGTTTTGGAAAGCTAAAGTCCATAATTTTTGAAGGTCTATGGAATATTTGATGAATTTTCAAAGTTGAAAAAAAATTCTAAAATTGGTTCAGGGTACTGTTCACTTAGGTTTGAAAATAAATTCTATCACTTAGGAGGAAAATCATGTCCAATTGTCACAAAATTTGTTTGGTAGAAACTAGACATTACTAATGACTTGTGCCAACTAGAAGCACCTTATTTGGATATCTAGAGAGGGATATATGAATTTGTGAAGTTTCTGTCTAGTATCAAGCATCCAGATTGACCTAGGTTACTGTTTGATTGGTTTTTGATTCCTAGATATGTCTAAACTAGTCTGAAGTTATTTTTTCTCCTAGCTAACATCCATAACTTTCTAGATTGGTATCATTTGCATGTATTAGATTTTTTTGGAATTAATTGGACATTTTTTAAGTTTATAGTAGAAACCTATATCAGTACCAGTAGCCAGTCAG
Organism: Erythrophleum fordii; assembly: GCA_032878935.1. Classification (NCBI taxonomy): domain Eukaryota; kingdom Viridiplantae; phylum Streptophyta; class Magnoliopsida; order Fabales; family Fabaceae; genus Erythrophleum; species Erythrophleum fordii. Next base: position 18,383,722 of record JAVQMF010000038.1, read on the forward strand.
ACCTCTACAACATTTTGAATATCAAACGTCTTTTGTGTGATGTTTCATGGCATGGACATATTTTAATCATAAAGTAGACATGTGTAGCTTTCTAGAATGGTAAAGAATGCATGATTGTTATTTTTTTAAAATTAGTTATGACTTTCCAAAATTTTTGACAGAAAAGAGAAAATTCTGGCCAAAATAGTAACTATGAAATTTATGTTTTCCCTTGCCTTGCATGAGTTGTAGGGAACTTTTGGTGATAGAAATAAGTTGTATCTATATAATTAAATATGATAATATGATATTAGCCCACATAGTCCACGATATACTTAATAAGAAATTTATATGCTATGCAATGCTAAAATATTCATTATTTTAATTGCCTTTTCTTACCTCTTATGTGAGTGGCATAGTTTAAGGCATGAGAATAACATGAAATGAGCTAAGAAATTATGGTGTTATATTTATTGGTATAAAAGTAAAGGTTCAGGCTCTTGATATGGGTTGTGGCTTGTGTTTATGAGTTGTATAGATGTATATGAGCTATTTTGTGGATGAATTAAGTGTGTTGATAGTGGAAGTGTTCCCTTTTTCATGTTAAAGTTTGCTATGATGTTTAAGAGATATAGTGAACACTAAGAGAGGTCAGCCCTCTAGAGAGGCTCGTGCAGATGATAGAGCCAAGCCCAGTGATCTGGTAGTTAGAGCCTTACAGTCTGTTATGGCTAGCCTAGATCAGTAGCAGGCCATGATCATGCAGTTACAGGAATGACTTACTGAAAGAGATAGCTAGGGCCCTACACCTCCTCCTTCATAGCCATCTCAACACTTAGATCCTCCGAGCATTCAGGGGTGGCTCACCCAGATGTACAGCCATATATACAAATGGCTGCCCCTATTCTACCAGCTTAGACGCCTCCAGCTTAGAAGCAGCCTTCAACCAGAAAGATCATTACTTAGTTTAGAAAGTTTGAGCCTCCCACCTTTGATAGTGAGATGAATTTAGATAAAGCCAAGGCCTAGATTATGTAGTTAGAGAGGATCTTCAAGGTAATGGAGTGCATGTCTGAGTATAAAGCCAAGATGGTTGTCTTTCAGTTACAGAAAGAGGCAACTTATTGGTGGAAGGGCACAAATCTTATTTTGAGGGTGAGGAGCCTTCCGATTACATGGAAGGCATTCCTTGAGGTTTTCCACAAGAAGTATTTCCCCAACTCAATCAGAGATGAGAAGGAGTTAGAATTTATACTCTTGAGATAGATAAAGGGGATGTTCGTGGACCAATACATGGCTAAATCTGTAGAACTCTCTTGATATTCCTTATATTTACAAAAACATGATGATGAGTGATGGAAAGCAGATAGGTTAGAGAAAGGTTTACTCCCTGAGATCAGAGACAGGGTAGTGCCATAGAGAATTAAGCACTTTAACACCCTAGTTGAGATATATAAAGTGATAGAGGAAAACCTTAGAATGATGCAGCCTACCTCTAGTGCTAGACCACCCCTCCCTGAGCCCAAGAGACCTAGAGAGGGATCACAGTCTGCAGTTACTAGTAAGAGAGGCGGTAGAAGTCAGTGGAGCCTGTAATATCCAGTTCTTCGAAAACTAGAAAAATGTGATAAACATAACGTACAGTTTCTCTGTTAACGAACGAAACTCACTGGATACAAAAGGAAGTCCCCTGAAAGAATGTAGTTAAGGTCCTAAAAAATTTGGGAAGCATTCTAGACTCCTAAAAAAGGAGAATCCTAGGCTCAGACGGAAAGAAAAATGGAGCTAGAATGAAGAAATAATTTCTTACGAAAAGCTTGTGAAACATAATGGCATTTTTGTAATCTTGAGCATATTTTGGAATTCACATAGGAGGGATTTTTTTAAAAAAATTTTGAGTTCTCTAGGGTTCTCAGAGGCCCTGAAAACCATAGAAAGCCTCGAGATAGTTAAAACCCCTCCGGTGGACGTTTTCCAATGTCAGTGCACTTGAACTTTGACAAATTTGTTCGGAAAGGTTTTAGCTCCAATTTGAGTGATTCCAAAGGTATTTTACTTAATTGGAAACCTAAATTTTATAATGGAAAAGATGGTTCTAAAAAAGGAGCTAAAATGAAGGAGAAACGAAAATGCAAAGTATGAAGGACAAAATTAGAATTTTTGAAAAAGTCATTTTCCTACACCTATATATAGGTGGCGCCCCACTTTCCTCTCCATTTGGAATCAGAAAATTTTGCATAATTTCAGAAGGGAGAGCTAGGATTTCGGGCACACCAAGAGAGGAGGAGAAGAAGGAGAAAATCCAAGTTTAAGGTATGGAAATTTGCTTATTTTTCATGCTTTCTCTTAGCCATTCTCTTTTCCTCTTTTTCCCTCTTCTTCTCCATGAATTCTCTGAAGTTTTGAGGGCTATTTTGAAGGATAAATAAAAGAGAAAGTTCGAAATTCAAGGGAGGAAGCCAAAGGAAGCAAAGAACAAGCAAGAAAATCAAGGAAAACAAGGTATTATGCAATTCTTTCACTTGATCTTCTTCCTTATTTCTTCCATGGGTATTTCGACCTAGGTAAGGGCAGCCTTAGGGAGCCAAGTTTTCAACCAAACCAAGGGTGAATCTTAGGTATTTGAGGGAGAAGAACAAGAATATGCAAAGGAAACAACAAACTAGCCCTTAGAATTTAAGATGCAAAACTTAGGGTTTCAAGTGTACCTTCCAAAATCTGGGTTTGTATGATAATTCCTCAGTCTAATTAAGAGTTTAAATAAGTTCTTGAGACCCCTAAGATGCTCCCCTTAAGCCTCCTTCTTCAAAAAAACAAAGAACACTCTAAGGAACCCTAAACCATGCATAATCTCCGCCAAACCATGTTCTTATAGCTAGGGAGAGTTTTCAATTTTTCTAAGGCTATTCTTGAGTCATATTTGATGAATCAAAATGAAGGGAGTCCTTAGAAAAAACTTAGAACTTATAAAAAGTGATTTGGAGTCTTAGGTTTCATATTATGACCGATAGAAGCAACATGATATTAGGCCCTTTGTTTTAATGGTGTGATGACTCCAAGAGGCTTAAAAGAAGTCAAGAATCATATTTGAAAAGAAAGAATGAGGCCTAGAGATTATTTGAGGGGTGTTTCTTTATTAGGTGCATTTTTGAACCATAATGGAGCCTATAGAGCAATCTAGGGTTTAACCATGTTGTATGGCTTTAGAAATTGTTTCATGAACCTAATTTACCATAAATTGTATCTAGGCCAAGAGAAACCATCTCCATAAGCTTGTATGTGTGTGGCTGAAAGAGGAGGCTTGAAAGCCAAGGAAAAAGTGTGTAATTATATACAAGTTAGCTCTCTCATACATGGATGTGTGTTTAGCTTGTCTTAGAATGTGTGTATGTCTATTTTCATGTCATAAAAAGTATGCTAGCATGATTTTATATGCCATGATTTCATGATGTCATGTTATATTTTCAAATGAATGTATGATATTTGCTTGAGTGTGGAGAGGCCCAGAACTCTTCACCATGGTGAGGATGAGCTAAGAACCCTTGAGGTTGGTTGAGGCAAAGTAAAGAGTTTCTCAAAAATAAAGTGGGCTCTCAAGAGTATGGTTGAGTCCAAAGCTCTCAAAGAGTGGGTGAGGCAAGTTCAAAACCTATGAGGAGAAGTGTGAGGCCAATCCAAACACTTGGTGAGCTCTTGAATGTTTTGTAAGACTTGTTCACATGCTAAGCTTGCTTCTTGAATGCTTATGATTTGTATTATTTCCATACATACATTTTTAAGGCTTGCTTTACATATATTATGTATAATTGAAAGGGAGATGAGCTATTGGGATTTTTTGAATCTCATTCCCTCTTCTCCAATGCTCTAATATGCTAGGTGGACCAAGTGGGTGGAGTAATGGGAGCCAACAACCTTGAAAGAAGGAGATTGACATTAATATGTCTAGCTTTTGCTTTTTGGAACCATAATGATACTTCATGATGTATATTGTTGTTGTAAATGGTCTATGACCCTTGAGACATATGTAAATATGATATTATGTGATGTATAAATGTATAGATATGACGTGTGAACTCTAGAATAGAATTTGAGTATGTAATGCCAAAGTATGCAATTTGGAAGTTTGATGTAAATGTGCTTAAGTGTGGATTAAGTGGCCAAAATGAGATGTATGAGGCTTGGGACCATTTGGGCAGTTCACACAAGTCTTAAATGTGCTTTTAGACTTGCCCAAAAGGTGCCAACACCAAAGGAAAGCCATTTGGCAATTTTGGTACCCTATATGGAGCCAAAATTGACTATAATAGAACCTTATGTCACTTTTTAGCCAAATGAGTTAGTCTTGATTTGAGATTTCCCATGCAATTAGGTCTCATTAAGAGCTTTTTAGAAAGATAAAGATCATAATTTTCAGAGGTCTATAGAACATTTGATGATTTTTCAAAATTGACAATTTTTCTAGTTTTGGTCTGCTATACTAGTCATTTGGTCCGAAATTGAATTCTATCACACAAGGCCCAAATGATGTCCAATTGCCATGAAATTTTATACAAAGAAACTAGACATTCACACTGACTCGTGCCAACTAGAACTACCCCATTTAGAGGTCTAAAGAGGGAGATATGAAATTTTGAACGTTCTGTTCAGTATCAATAGTTTTCCCTAACCTGAGTTACTGTTCCATTAAATTTTGAGGTCTGGGCTTGATAAACTAGTCTAAAGATATTTTCCCTCTCTAGCTAACATCCATAGATTTCCAGATTTGTATCATTTGCATAGATTGGATTTTTTAGAATTAATTGGATATTTTCAAAGTTTTCTACAGAATTCTGTGACAGTTCCAGAATGCAGTCTGACTTTTGGACTATTTTAGATGTCAAACGTCCTCTGTGATAGATGTTATGGTTTGGGCATATTTTTATGTGAAGTAGACATCCATAGCTCTCCAAAATGACTAAGATTGCATGATTTCAATGTTTCTAGAATTAGTTATGATTTTCAAAATTTTGATCAGAAAGAGGGCCAAATTTGGCCGAAATTAAATAGCCACATTTTATGCTTCATTTCGATTTCTATGAATTGTGGGCATGATTTTGTGATGCAAAGGAGTTGTATTGATGTAATTAAATATGGGAAATTATAGTATGTACTTATGTGGCCCACGTGACATTGAATGGAATTTTCATATATAGCGCAATGCAATTTTAATCCATTATTTATATCCTATTTTCTTACAACTCCTAAGCAATACATGTTATGGAGCATGTGAATTATATGAGGAAGGCTAGAAAGATATAGATATGGTATTATAGAGCTGAAAGGGCTAGAAACAGAGAACTAAATTCGATAATGGTAGCTTTGCACCTATCATATGTCTTTAGTATGGTAAGAACCATGGAACCAGACCATGCTATGCAGGGTAGAATGTATGCTTCTGATGTGGTAGACTAAGATACATGGCTAGGGACTACACCCAGGCTCCTCCATAATTCTCACAGCAGAGGGAGATGGCTCTTGCTCCTAGATCTTAGACCCAGGGTAGAGTCTTTGCCTTGTCACAACAAGAGGCTAGTCAGTCTCCGAGTCTGATCTAAGGTACTATTAGAATAAATGATTTTTCCGTAATTGCATTATTTGATTCGGGTACTAGCCATTCTTTTATATCATATGACTGTGCTAGAAGGTTGGGCCTGAGTGTAACAACCGAAAAAAAAAAAAAGGAAAAGAAAGAAGAAAGCTGAAAATTTTTGAAATCCAAAAAATTTTCTAAGTCTTCTCGCAATAGCAAGAAATGGCCTAGCTATAACGAATGCACCTGTTCGCTATAGCGAAAATGCTTTTAGTTATAGCTAGTGCAGGCATTCCATACAAAAACTAGGGGGCTGCTCGCCGTAGCGCATGCCATAGCGAAAGTGGGGGTCTGGAACTGATACGTGCTCGCCGTAGCGAAGGTTAAACCTCGCCATAGCGAAAGTAACTGATACGAGCTCGCCGTAGCGAAGGTTAATTTTTGCTATAGTAAGGGTCAGTCTGGAAAAACATAAAAAGGGAGAATTTGACTTCTTTAAACATCCCAATTCATTCTTTCTCTCTTATTTGACCTAGACTTTGACCCAAGGAGGGAAAAGAGGTGTGGAGAGTGAGAAAGACCAAGAGAAGGGAGGAAGAGAAAAGGAAAGGTAAGCAAGCTTCTCTCTTTTCTTCTTAGAATCTTGATCTCCTCTCTTTGCTCTCTCTTTCTATGGTTTTGCTTATGAAATTAGTAGGGTTTTAGGCATGGGTCAGAAGAGAGAAAGTGGAAAACACTCTTGAACTTCTTTGTTTTCCTTGAATATGATGATTCTACTACCATGAGAGCTTGAGAGAGAGGAAGAGTTGGTGACATTCTAGAGAGAGAGAGAGAACCCCTAGGTTCTTATATGTTAGCAAGGTTTGGTCTGAAGAACTCCTAAGAGTTATTGAGTTATGAGAGAGTAATTCCATGCTTTTGTTGTGTCTAGGCTCAAGAGAAGCACCTCCATCAAGGTGTGAGTGTGAAACTAAGAAGGGAGAAGAGGAATTGAAAGGGAAGGCTTGTGTTGGCTCATAAGGTAGCTCTCTCTCCACTCTTTCTTGTTGCATTCTTGGATGTAATGGTCATTGTATGCTTGTGTATATGCTTATTGTGTGAGATATGCTATATGTTATTGCTTTGATGCATTGGCACCAATGTGCTTATGTGTTGGATTGTGAGAATTGCTCGGGTGAGGTAGTGCCGAAAGTCCCTTGAGATGGGTGAGGTAGAGCCGAAAGTCCCTTGAGATGGGTGAGACAAGGCCAAAAGTCTCATAACCGAGTGAGACCAAGTCAAAAGTCCCTAAACTAGGGTGAGTCTATCCAAAAGTCCCTAACTCGGGTGAAGCTAGACCAAAAGTCCCTAGAGCTTACTTGTGGCATTGTTGTGATTTCCATAGCATGTACAACATGTATTATATAATTGAGAATGGTTGGATGCTAAATTGTATGCTTTGACTTGTTATATACCTTGATTGCTCCCTTGAATGAGTGCATGAGCTACTGAGATTCTATGAATCTCACCCCTTCCCCCTCCCATCTTACCATGCTAGGTGGAGCTCATAGAGAATCAACTACACACTAAGGAGCCTAGGAAAATGTTAGTTTGTTTTGACTCTTTTGATGTAAAGAGGTGCCAAAAATGAATATTCACCTTCTATTTTTGAGATGTAAATGTTGTAGTAAGTGTAAATGTAAGGAAACATGATGTATAAACTATGTAGATAGCCAAAGTAATGGAAATGTGGGTTTTGCCCATTTTGTAGCTTGTATGTGATAGTGTATTTTGGCTCGTAGCATAGTGAGTTTGAAATGTATGATGATTTGGACCACTTGGATATGTTATATAGACTATTCTCATACTTTTAAACTTGTCCATGAGTTGTTGGAACATGTGGGAAGCCATTTGGACCCATTTGAACCATTTTGGGTGCCAAAACCGTCAAATTTGTGAGCTCCGTCAAAGTATGACCAAATGAGCTTTTCTAGATATGGAAAATTGAATGTCTCTAGAGTTTGTAGAGAGCTTCTTGGGAAGCTAAAGTGGGTAATATTTGGAGGTCTAGAGAATATTTGGTGAATTGTTGAAATTGAAAAAATTTGATGGTTTGGTCATGTACTGTTACCATAGGTCCGAAAGGAAATCCGTGTCATTCATGGACCAAATGGAGTCCAAATGTCATGAAATTTTATACACATAAACTAGATAACCACAGTGACCTATACCAACTAGAATCACCTAAATCGGAGGTCTGTAGAGAGAGAACGAACTGTCTAAAGTTCTGTATCAGTATCAGGGAACCCATCCGACCTCCGTTACTGTTCCATCCGTTTTTGAGGTCTAAGGGCTACTGAACTAATCTAAACTTATTTTTCTCCTCTAGTTGACATCTTTAGATTTCCAAATTGGTATAGTTTGCCAAGATTGGATGTTTTTGGATTTAGTTCTGAATTTTCGAAGATCATGACAGTAAGCTGCACCAGTATCAAGGACAGTCGAACCTTTGTCTCGTTTTTGGTGTCAAACCTGGTCTAAACACTGATATTGTGGTTGGGAATTATTTTTATTGTAAATTTAACACCTAGAGCTTTCCAGAAAGCTATAGTTTTCTTAATTCCCATTTTTCTATAATTAGTTATGATTTTCCAAAGTTAGAGCAAAAAATCTGACTTTTGGGCCCATGTGAGAAATTGTATTTTCTTAGTTTTTGGCTCCATACCCGTGGCTTATGGCTTGTTTTATGCTATGTATAAGTTGTATAAATGGAGTGTGAGTAGATAATGTGAATGATAAGTTCACAGGACCCACGGGGCAGAAGATAAGTGTTTGAAACCCCGTTTTATAGCATGAAAATGCCACCATTGGTACTGGTTCTTTGAAAATCATATGGAACCGAGCCCAGAGGGAGGCTAGATAGTGTTAATATATTATGGTGTTACACTGAGTATGCATACATTACCATATGACTTGCATGTATCTACCCCTACAGGAAATTGAGCCATTACCTCTCATACTTGTTTGAATTGTGTGGTTCAATTTAATCACTGCCTTACTACCCTTGATTTGATTTGTATGCCCCCTATTGATATTGATTTGATTATTGGCATGAACTTGATGTTTGTAAATAATGCCACACCAAATTGTAGCCATAGATGTATTACTTTACCTGAGTGTGGGACTATGCCTAGTATGAGGACTGAGTTATCTGTTATGACCATCTCTTAGGCTGAGAGGTTTTTAGGGCATGGTTGTCAAGGGTATCTAGTTTTCTTTTCAGTTCAGGTTGAGATAGAAGAAGGTATAGATGAGATTCCTGTAGTGAGATAGTTCCCAGAGGTATTTCCTAAAGAGATTAGTGGATTACCCCTAGAGAGAAAGGTTAAGTTTCCTATAGACATTGTACTTGGGGTAGATCTAGTGTCTAAGGCCTCGTACAAGATGGCTCCCACCTAGCTAGCTGAACTTAAGAAATAGATAGAAGAGCTTTTAGAGAAGGGCTTTATTAGACCCAGTGTCTCGCTATGGGGAGCTCCAGTCTTATTCGTAAAGAAGAAAGACGGGAGCCTAAGGCTATGTATAGACTACAGGGAACTCAATAAGATAACTATTAAGAATAAGTACCCTCTCCCTGATATAGATGACCTCCTAGATCAGTTAGTAGGAGCGTTCATATTCTCTAAGATAGATCTCAGGTTACGATATCACCAACTTAGAATAAAGGCTGAGGATATTTCTAAGACAGCATTTAGGACTAGATATGGGCACTATGAGTTTTTAGTTATGCCCTTTAGGTTAACAAATGCATCTACAATATTCATGGATTACATAAATAGAGTCTTCAGGCTATACTTAGATAGATTTGTAGTTGTCTTCATAAATGACGTCCTCATCTACTCAAAAAGTAGAGAGGAACATGAGCAACACCTGAGATTAATCTTGGAGACCCTGAGAGAGAGACACATGTACGTTAAACTTAGTAAATATGAGTTCTAGCTTACTGAAGTTCAATTTCTAGGTCATATGATCTCCCAGGCAGGGGTCGCAATAGATCACCACAAGGTAGAGGCAGTATTATAGTGGGAGAGATCTAAGACAGTGATAGAGATCAGGAGTTTCCTAAGTTTAGCAGGCTATTATAGGAGGTTCATTCAGGGCTTTTCTTAGATAGTGATGTCACTGACCCAGCTTACTAGAAAGAATGTACCATTTGTATGGAATGAGAAACGTGAGAGTAGTTTCCAAGAGTTGAAGCATAAGTTAACCACAACCCCAGTTCTAGTACTCCCTGACTCTAGAGAGACTTTTGTAATCTATAGTGATGCCTTTAAGAAAGGGTTAGGATGTGTACTTATACAGAAAGGCCGAATGATAGCTTATGCTTTTATACAATTAAAACCTCATGAAGAAAATTACTCTACACACGATCTAGAGTTAGACGTAGTGGTGTTTGCTTTAAAAATATAGAGACACTACTTGTATGGGGCAGCCATAGAAATTTTCAGCGATCACAAGAATCTTAAATATTTATTTAAATAGAAAGAATTGAATATAAGATAGTGGAGATGGTTAGAATTCTTGAAAGGCTATGATTTTACATTGAAATACCATCTTGGTAGGCTAATGTGGTAGCTGATACCTTGAGTAGAAAATCCCTACACATGGCTTGTATGATGATTCGAGAATAAGAATTGATTGAGAGATTTAGAGACATAAGTCTCTCCTGTGAGGTGCATTCAGGGAAGTTATAAATGAGTGAAACCCGAATAGAAAATGACCTGAGGGAGCAAATAAGAGAAGCTTAGGGAGTAGATGACCATATAAACAAGAGTAGAGCCCAAATAGCCTAGGGTAGCATTCAGGAGTTCAATATGTTTAATGACAATATAGTAAGATACAGAGATAGGCTGTATGTGCCTAGAAATACAGAAATTAGAGAGAAAATATTAGATAAGGCACATAAGAGCAAGTACACCATTCATCCAGGCAGTAATAAAATGTATCAAGATTTAAAGAAAATGTTCTAGTGGCCTGGAATGAAAATAGACATTGCAGAATAAAGTCTCCTGATGTCTAGTGTGCCAGAGAGTTAAGATAGAACACCAAAAACTAACTGCGTTAATTCAGCCCCTAGATATCTTGGAGTGGAAATAGGATAGCATAGCTATGGATTTTGTCATGGGTTTGCCCAAGAATCATCGAGGCATGATGCAATGTGGGTAATAGTGGATAGATTAACGAAATTAGCATACTTCTTAGCCATGAAAGCCACTTATACCTTAGACAAATTAGCCCAGTTATATATTAGGGAGATAGTTAGATTACATAGTGTACCTAGAAGCATAGTGTTAGATACAAATCCCATATTCACTTTGAATTTCTAAAGATCATTATAGGATGCTCTAGGTACCAGATTTAGATTTAGTATAGCCTATCACCCACAGACAGATGGATAGATGGAGAGAACCATCCAAACCCTAGAAGACATATTGAGGGTATGTGTGCTAGAGATGAAAGGAAACTGAGATATATACTTGCCTCTAACAGAGTTTACCTATAATAATAGCTATCATTCAAGCATACAGATGGCACCATATGAGGCATTGCATGGAAGGAAGTGTAAGTTTCCGATGTGTTGGGTTGAGCTAGGAGAGCAGAGCCTGATAGGCCTAGAGTTAGTGGACCAAATTTTTAGATAGATTGAGACCATTAGAAAGAAACTCCTGACGGCCCAGAGTACACAAAAAAGTTATACAGATAAACGTAGATAGCCGTTAGAATTTAATATTGGAGACCATGTCTTCATTAGAGTATCTCTAGTTATAAGGATAGGTCGGTCTATTAAAAGTAAAAAGCTTAATCTAAAATACATAGGTCCTTCCAGATTCTTGAAAAAGTAGGACCTATGGCCTACAGACTAGCCTTTTCTTAAAATTTGAGCCAAGTATATAATGTATTTCATGTTTCACAGCTTAAAAAGTACCAGTCCAACCCCTCACATGTCATAGAATATGAGAATGTACAGTTACAAGATAATTTATCATATATAGTATCACCAGATCAGATCGTGGATGTTAGACTCAAGTAGTTACGGAATAAGATGATACCGCTGGTGAAAGTGATTTGGAAGAGGTTATCTCCCGAAGAAGCTACTTGGAAGCTAGAGGATGATGTGAGAAAGAAATATCTAAAGCTCTTCCCATGAGGTATGTTATCTAAATTTTGAGGACAAAACCTTTTAAAGAGGAGAGAATTGTAATATCCAGTTTTCGTTAACGATAGAAACAGGTGCATTTTCAAAGCAAGTCTCCCAAAATGAATTAGTTAAGGTCTTGAAAATTTTCAGTAATATTCTAGACTCCTAAAAATGAGAATTTTAGGCTTAGACATTAAGAAAAAATGAGCTAGAATGAAGAAACAAAATTTAACGAAAACCTTGCGAAACATAATGGGATTTTCATAATTTTGAGCAAATTTTGGAATGCACATAGGAGGACATTTTAAATGAAAGTTTTGAGCTTTTCAGAGTTCTCAAAGGCCTTGAAAACCATGGGAAGCCCTAGGACAGTAAAAACCCCTCTGGTGGGCGTTTTCCAATGTTAGTGTATCTAAACTTTGACAGATTTGTTTGGGAAGCTTTTAGCTCCTGTTTGAGTGATTCCAAAAGTATTTTACTAAATTAGGAACTTAAATTTTATAATGAAAAAGACAGTTCTCAAAAAGGAACTAAAACAAATTAGAAACAAAAATGGCAAAAATGAAGAGTAAAATAGGAATTTTTGAAAAGTCTTCCTTCCTCTCACCTATATATATATAGGGTGCCCCACTCCTCCACTGATTTAGCTTTATATGTTTCTGCCCTAAACTAGAAAGAAAACCCTAGGAGAGTGGCACATAGGAGGAAAAGGAAGAGAAGGAGAAATCAAAGCTAAAAGGTATGGAATTTTGATAGTTTTTCATGCTCTTTCTCTAACAAACCTCTTCTTTTCCATTTTCCTTTCTTTCTTGTGATTATATTAAAGTATATAGATCTAATAAAAAAGTCCATGGAGGCTAAACTTATTCATTGTCTTAGCCAAGAAGGGTTTAGATACCTAGGGAGAGTTTTAAATTTTTCTAAGCCTATTTTTAAGCCATATATGATGAATGAAAATGAAGGTAAGCCTTGGAAAAAATTTAGGAAGCCTAGAGAATGAATTGGTGCCTTATGTTCTATAATATGACCTAAAGAAACAATATGTAGTTAGACTCTTTGTTTCAATTGTGTGATGACTCCAAGAGGCTTAAAAGGAGTTAAGAATTATATAGAAAAGGAAAGAATGTAGGCTAAAATTTATGTGATGGGTGATACTTCATTAGGTGCATTCTTAGAACTATAAAGGGGTTTATAAACAAAGTTAGTATATGAATAAGATGTGTGGCCTTAGAATTAATTCCATGAACCTAATTGGCTTCCATAGATTGTGTTTAGGCCAAGAGAAATCATTCCTACACCTTTGTGTGTGTGAGGCCAAGGAAAGGAGAGCAAATTCAAGAGAAAAAGTGTGTGGTTGCATCCAAGGTAGCTCACTCCTCCTTCTCTCATGCATGAATGTATGCTTGGCTTGTCTTTGAATGTGTGTATGTATATTTTAAGTTATGAAAAATGTTCTAGCATAAGTTCTTATTCCATAGTACCATTATGATGTATTATGTTTCCAAATGATGTTTGTTATGCTTGCCTTGATTTACTTGAGTATGGTAAAGCCAAGAACCCTTAACCATGGTAAGGATGAGCCAAGAGCTTTTAGAATTAGTTGAGACACAATAAAAAGTCTCCCAAAAGTTAGGTTGACTCCCAAGAGTAAGGTTGAGTCTAAAAACCTCTTAAAGAATAGGTGAGGAAAGTCTAAAATCTACAAGTGAATGGGTGAGGCTAATCTACTTACTTTGTAAGCCTATGGATGCCTTGTATGACTTACTCACATACCAAGATTGCTTCTTGAATATTCATGTTGTTCAATATGCCCATGCATGCATTTGTGAGACTTGTTTTGCATCTTTTATGTGTGATTGAAAGAAAGATGAACTATTAGGATTCTTTGATCTCATTCCCTTCTCTCCAATGTTCTAACATGCTATATGGACTAAGAAAACAAAGAAATAGGAGCCAACCACTTGAGAGATGAGAATATGACATCAAGGTGCATAGATTTTGTTACGTTAAGGCTATATGAATGGCAAATATTGTAATCCATTGTTTTGTATGTCCTATGATGTTATAAACATGTATAAATTATGCTGATCTATCATGTATTAATGAGAGCTAAAATTATATGTATGAAAATGTGGACATGTAATGGCAAACTAGTATTATAAAAATGTATGTATAAATGGAAGTGGAATGGCCAAATTGAGATGCATGAAGTTTGAAACCACTTGGATAGTTCATACAAGTGATATTCATACTTTTAAACTTACCCAAGAGGTGCCAAACATCAAAGGAAGTCATTTGGACACATTTGGTATCTAATATGGAGCAAAATTGACTATATCAGAAACCTATACCATTTTTGTCTAAATAAACTCTTCTTGATTTTAGATTTGGCATGCATTTAGAGCTTGTTGAGAGTTTTTTGGAAAGCTAAAGTGCATAATTTTTGGAGGTCTATGGAATATTTAATGAATTTTCAAATTTGAAAAAAAATTCTAAAATTGGTTCAGGGTACTGTTCACTCAGGTCTAAAAATGAATTATATCACTCTATGGGTAAATGATGTCCAATTGCCACAAAATTATGTAAGAAGAAACTAGACATTCCTAAGGACTTGTTCCAACTAGAAACATCGCATTTGGATGTCTAAAGAGGGAGATATGAATATTTGAGATTTCTATCCAGTATCAGGTGTCTAGATTGACCTAGGTTATTGTTTGATTAGTTTTTGAGTCCTAGATGTGTCTAAAATGATTTGAAGTTATTTTTTCCCTTTAGATAACATCCATAACTTTTTAGATTGGTATTAGTTGAATGGATTGGATATTTTTGGAATTAATTGGACATTTTTGAAGTTTATAGTAGAAACTTGTATCAATACCAGTAGCCAGTTGAACCTCTACATCTTTTTGAATGTCAAACATCTTTTGTGGCATGGACATGTTTTAATCATAAAGTAGACATGTGTGGCTTTCCAAAATTGTAAAGAATGCATAATTTTGATTTTTTTAGAATTAGTTATGATTTTTCAAAGTTTGTGGCAGAAAAGAGAAAATTCTGGCTAAAATAGCAACTATGAAATTTATTTATTCCCTTGTCTTGGATGAGTTGTTGGCTACTTTTGGTGATGGAAATGAGTTGTATTTATGTAATTAAATATGAGAATATGATATATGAGCCCATATGGTCCACAAGATACTTAATAAGAAATTTATACGCTACACAATGCTAAAATATTCATTATTTTAATTGCCTTTTCTTACCTCTTATGTGAGTGGCATGGTTTAAGGTATGAGAATAGCATGAAATGAGCTAAGAAATTATGGTGTTGCAGGCTACTTAATGCAATGTGTGTATATCCTGGAGCTACTTATGTCTCGAACAGAGCAGCCACGTGGAATGAAGCTCATGCATGGAACACGAGAGTGAACTATACATGGTGTGAGTATATATATATGACTTGTGTGTGTGCTGGTGGATGTGAGTGTAGAACCCATGTGTGTAATGGATGATGGGTGACAAAGTGTGAGGGGAAGAGCTAAATGAATGGGTAAATGGGCTTGTGCATTCCTTCCATGAAATTCCTTGAATAAAAAGGAAAAAGAAACAAAAGTCAAAGCCTATAAAATAAAATCATTATCTAAAATAAAATAAAATAAAATCATTAGCATCTTAATTTATTCAACAAAATTCCAAAATATGAGAATTTATTTTCTAAACTAAATAACATCCACTAAAGCTCAAAATGCATCAATTCATGAATAAAAATTCTAAAATTTGTAGTTAAAAATATAAAAAAATCTGTGAACTATCAATGAGAAATGGCATTTTAGAGCTCAATTTGTACCAATTGGAACCAAAATTTAGATAGTTTGAGCTATAAAATATGTTTTTACCCTTAACAGCCCAAATGACAAGTTTATGGCTGTAATTTAGCATATAATTAAGGGACATATATTGCTTTCTAATAAACCAAAGTTTCATTTTTTGGAGCTCTATAAGTGAATTTTTTAATCTAGTCCTAAAAATTAGAATTTTTTTAGTTACTGTTCATTGTGCACTGGTATCAATTTTTATGACTTTTGAGGGACCAAATGAATTCATTTTGACTTGAAAGTTTTGTAGTAGAAAGTTTACATCATAATCTTTCCAAGGATAACTAATTTGCATTAATCAAAATTATGTAACTCAAGTTATGAATTTTTAAACTTTAGATATTAATAAGTGTTCTAGGGCCAAAATGATCAAATGAACAATTCCATGAACTTTGTTCTTATCTTTATGTTATTTGATTGTAATAAATTAGTTATGTGTGAATTTGAAAGTTGGAATGGAGAAAATTCGTGTATGAGCATTATAGAACCATTTGGCACTTTTAGTAATCATAAATTGCACTGTTAAAGGTTTGGTTACCTTAATTTTGCCATGAATAGACCTATTTATATACATAGTGAATGTGTGGAATATTATGGTGTAACACTAACTGTTCCCTTGCTTCAACCCATAACATGCATCAACCAAGGAAAAGAAGAGAAA
This sequence comes from Erythrophleum fordii, assembly GCA_032878935.1. NCBI lineage: Eukaryota > Viridiplantae > Streptophyta > Magnoliopsida > Fabales > Fabaceae > Erythrophleum > Erythrophleum fordii. The sequence continues at coordinate 18,399,981 of JAVQMF010000038.1, forward strand.
GATGCACAAAAGAGAGAAATGCAAAAGGAGAAAAGAGGCTTCAACACTTTGAAGCTCTAGTCTACTAAGAGAACATGACTTTTAGTTTTGATAAGTGAAGAGAAACTTCATCCACACCTTCTTCTCTTCATTTTAGTCTCATTAGAAGTGGTGCTTCATGAAACCTTAGGTTTAAAGGATTTTGGATTCTTAGAGTGTTTTTAGTGAAAAAGTGAAGGAGGAAGCTTTAGCAAGTATTAAGTAAGTATTTTCACTCGATTTGTGGTATTATTTTGCTCAAAGTTCATTTTTGAGGCTAATTTTTTTAATAGAGGCTTATGCATATGTGAAAATTAAGGGATCCCACTATTGAAATTAGGAATTGAGGTTTAATTCTATTCATATTTATTGTGATTTCATGTTTAATTGCTTGTACTTGGATGTGTTTATTTTTTGATGCCATGTTTTAGTTTGACTATGTTGTGTTTCATTATAGACCTTGCTAGTGTGTCTTGCCTATTGGGTGTTATTGGCCAATGAATTTGCTATATAATGCGATAATAGGATGGTTCTCAAACTTTCTCTTGATAATTTTTGAAATATGGCACATTTGATGATCTTCCATATAAAGCATTATCCTTGATTATTCTATGTAAATGTGAATGGAATTTACTTGTGGTGATTGAGATTTCATATCTAACTTAAGTTATGAGCTAACATTTTCTAGGTGAAGATTCAAGCTCTAACAAGGATAAGCAAGTGGGGATTTGATCGACTAGCCTAGGCTTGCTTTTGTTATATCTAATAGTTTTTGGTTATGTATTTTAGTAACTGTACCTATCTTGCAACTTGTGATATGAAAATGCCTAGCATAAAACTTAGTGTATTTTTTTTTTGTATATGTGAGGATAGCATGTAAGACCCTAGATGATGTTAAATTAAAGAGATTTTATATGTAATTAAAGTTTACTTTAGCCTACCTTATGAATATTGATGGATTAATTGTATTTATAACCTTTAGATTATTTGATCTTGTGTGGTTAATTTTGGATTCCAATGGCTTTATTTGAACATGCGGAATTCAATTAATTGAGTTACTATTAGTTAGGGCTTAGTGTTGTGTCCGCAAATAGGGTTTGGTGTACTCACTTTTAGTAATTGGTGTTCTAGTTTAGTTCCAATGGTTTTACTCAATTTGTGCAAGTCACTTGGAGTTAAAACACCTTTCTTATTGTCATTAGAGGGTTTTTTGCTGCCATGGATTTTTAGAGTGTTTTTAGTGAAACAACTTCCTAGGTGGTCCATTCTCTATAAGGCCAAATTGGTACCCTTGAGGTACCCTAACTCGGAGTTTTTCAAGACTTGTTACAACATAACTTATTATATTTTTTCTTTATATGTAAAAGCTCATTCATGGCAAATTCATGGAAATCAAACTTTTAGCAATGGAATTCTTGGCTACTAGAAGTGTCAAATGGTTCTATAAATCTTCATCATTTCATCTCATAAATTCATGTATAACTAGTTTGTTACAATCAATATAACATGTATATGAAGATTAAACCCATCAAGAATATCATTTGTTCAAATTGGCCATAGAGTATATAATGTAGTCTCAATTTCAAAAATTCATAACTTGAGTTACACGACTCTAATTAATGCAAATGAGGTGTTCTTAGAAAACTTATAATGTTAAATTTTTATTATGAAAATTTTAAGTCAAAATGAATCTATTTGATCTTTCAAAAGCATGAAATCCCAGACCATACCAATATAAACAAAAATTTACACTTGATAGTTTTAGGGGGCAACTTAAAAAGTTCACTGAATATTTCATAAAACACCAAAAATTATTATCTTTAGCTCTACAGAAAGCTCTAAATGTCTTCTAATTGTTTGCCAAATTTTAGCCTCAAATTTAGTTATTAAGGCTATCAAGGGTAAAGAGATATTTTATGGTTCAAATGGTCAAAATTTGCCTTACAACTAAAAATCACTATCCTACACACAAGAATACACATAAATCTCATATAACCTCCCATGCCAAAACATGTTCTATCATGTCATTCATACAACAAATGGTCATAAATTCATGGTCTAGTGCTATTGGACATGTTTGCAATTCAATATATCAAAATATAAGTCTACATAAATATATATACAATATCATAGTTTATGCTAATTCTCTTGACATAATGGACACCTCTAAACATTTTGCTTTTCCTTGCTCTTGCTTTGCATATCACCTTGCCATGGTTAGTAGACATAGAGGAAAGTGAGATTCTAAGAATCCCAATAGCTAATCTAATATTCAAACACACATATAAGAATGAAGAAAAGCTACCTTAACAAGTAATAATCAATCAATTCACTTTGTCTCCTTTCTTGATTTTATGGCCTCTCACACACACTTTGATGTGGCTCCACTTGTTTGGCCTAGATACATGAATTAAAGCATGAAACAATCAATTAAGACATATTCAATCTCATGTTAATATTCAAGTGCATATTTAGGTCTTTACATATAGCTTATGGTCTCTTTAGATGCTTTAAGGAGTAACTTTTGAATTTTAACTTCTAGGCTTCAATATCTCATCATATATAATCTTCATAATTCCTATGGAATTCATTGTAGTTATCAAAAGCATAATTAAACATACCTAGAGCCATATGGTCCTATTAGGCATCTTTGAATCCTAATTTTTCACTTTCAAAAATAGAGTTCATAAATTCAATCCAATGGCTTTATTAGCATTTATATTTCATGTTTAGACCATTTAAAATGCTAGAATTAATGAAACAATTCCCTAGGCATCTAAACTATCTCTTGGCTTAGACACCCTCTATAGTTACCATCTTGGAGTTTTTGTTAAATTCTTAGGGAATTTCAAGGCTTTAGGATATCCATACTTCATTTGTAACTCAATTAGGATATTAGAAGGATTAATTAACTCTCATAGAGTTTTGAATCTCTCAAGGTCAAAACCAAATCTTAGGTAAGCCTTATGCCAATCTTTTGGTTCCTTATCAATTTCATTTGCATATTCTTATTTTTCACCCTTTAAAACCCTTAGTTTCACTATGGTTTCATTAAGCTCAAGTCTCCTTCCCTCCCCTTTCTCTTGCTCGAACAAAAGGTGGCTAGGGTTCCAAGATTATACAATTTCTCTAGTCTAAATCATACCTTACTTTAAAGTACTATTGATAAAGATTATTTTAGCATAATTAGTTTCTTTAAAAGAGCTTTTTCACCCAAGGGTTCAACCACAAAATCCACTGTTTTAAGAAACCAAAACCATTAAGTGAAAGAGGAGAAAGAATAGGAAAAAGTTTACAACTGGACCATAATCAAATTTGCCATATTTGCTCACCTAAAAGTAGCTTCTTTCTCCTTCCTTCCTTCTTGCTTCTCATGCACAAGAAAAAGGCTTGGTGGCTACCCTAGGTCAGTTCCAAATGAGGGAGAAGAGGTTGGCACCACATATTTATATAGGAAGCCTAAGGTTTTACAATTTTTTAAATAGCAAATTTGCCCTTACATTTTAATTTCACCGTTTGAGCCTATTTCTCCGTATTTTCATAAACTGATAGTTTCAACTAAAATTTAGACTCTCCTCTTCATTAAAAATATTTTCTTTGTGGTTACATGGACTTAAAATAGTTTAAAAAAGTTTGGTCAAAGCCATGGTCAATCAAGGCCCTAAGCTATACACCATCAAAGGTTTAATCAAAACTACTTTATTTGATTAATCTACTAATATTATTTTATAATATTATGATGAAAAATATTCATTTTTTATGTCAATTCTCATATTTTTCTAAATGCTTGAATTTTCGTTAGTTTGGCTTAAATTGATTCCTCTTAGTTCTAAAAGGCATTTTCTTTCCCTATGACCCTTTTTTAAGTAATCCATTCCATTATTTAAAGACTATATTGATTTATAAAACATAGAGTATTAAAAGACTCAAACTAAACCAAGCATAAATTCATGATCATTACATCTTAAAATATTTAAATACATCAAATAGGGATCAAAACAACTGAATTTCCGCCCCCTCCTTGCTTAGACCAACAATCCCCTTAGTGTTCTAACTTGTTCTTTTGCATCATTGAAAGTACTTATTTTGCTTATTCTTGATGGCCTATTTTTTTAATTAAAACCATTGCCATAATTCCTTTCTCCATTTTCCTTTCATCTAGAGCTAAAATTAGGATTTTTTCTAGGCGTCTTTTCTTAACTAAATTAAACTTTCTAAGTTTATAAATTTGACCATAAATAACACTTTTACTATTTATTTGGTTATTTTTTTCAATTGACATATTTAGACATCATGATACAACTTTAAATTATAGCAAATGTTATCCCTTTCTTAATATCTTAGTCTCATTTGTAATACTTTAGCCTTCTAGCATTCCAAATACATCACAAGAGGCATTTATCATTTACTTGCATAAAAAGGACACTTTTGGCAGTGGTTTTAACCATCATTAGAAACCAAATTAATTCAATTTAAGGCAAATGAAGCATTTGAACTTACCTAAATTATCCACCATCCATAAACAAACTCATTCATATCAAAAATATCATAATTCATGGCTTGTATCCTAGCCTTTGAGCCACACATCACAAATTCCACAAGTTACTCTCGGGTTGCAGCATCCATTTTCTTATATAAACTTTGGAAGTTTATAACTAACTTTAAAAAAATCTAAATCATACAAATGATAGCTTTCTAAAAAACTCTAGATGTCAACTAATGATTAAAAATAATTCTAGATCATGACAATAGCATTTAGCCTATGAAAATTAATAGAACAGTACACTGGAGTGTGCTCTTAGATTACTATAGATCCTAATTTTTAAAAATTCATATCTTTCTCTATACTAATCCAAATTAAATGCCCTTAGTGGCTATAGAAAACTTATGATGAGACCTAATTTATCTAAAAATTTAATGGGCATATGAGTTCATTTGGCCCACGAAATCCATTGCATATCAGAGGCTACTATAATATTAAAGCACCACCAGACCTTTAATATCAAAAATTCATAATACTCTCTATACAACTCCTATTTATGAAAACTCAGTGACCTTAGAAAGCTTATAATGTCAGCTATATTTTTGTAAAATTTTATAAGTATTGGACTTTATTTGGCCCCTAAATGACACAAAAATGCAAACTAACCATATGAATAGTAACTAAGACAATTATACATAATTTGGCCAATTTTAAAAATTCATAATAAATGCTTTAGAGTTCCAAATTGGGTGCTCTTTAACTCTATAAAAGGATTTAGATAAACTCTATAAGTATGCCAAATTCCATGCGAAGACTAGTCCATTGGTTTAGATTTTGGTTCAGGGTTAGTTTAAGGTCAAATTTTGCTTCTAAATGCCCCTGAAGGGTACCAAATGACTTTCTTCACAATCCAAGGCCCTTTGAACACATCCTATAGTACCAATGCATCATTTATAAGCATTCTGATTAGCCTAAATTATCATGGCACTCAATTTCACTCTTCCACATGAATTCATACACATTCACATCAATGCTTAAAAGTGTCAAAATCATGCATTCTTATTCAATTGAACCCAAATATGATTTATATATGATATGTACATATATTTACACTTGAGACCTCATTTACATCTCATGTTCATCATATACTTTGACATCAAAATGCACATAAACATATTCTATTATCAAAGTACCACCTCTTATGCTCCTTGGCCCTTTTCCTTTACTCCATATGGCTCATCTAAACATGGTTCGTGATAAAATAGGGAGGGATGAGATTCAAAGAATCTCAATAGTTATCTACCTTTCATGCACACATAAATGACACATTTTCATGTTAATGAATGTAAGTATGCTCTAGATGCTCATAGTAAATATACATAAACATAATTTCCTGTCATCTAAACTCATTTCATTCAATAATAGTTTCTAGAGACTTTTGGTCTAGTCTCACCTAATTTCTAGGGACTTTTAGATTTGCCTCACCCATTTTTAAGGACTTTTGACTTAGCCTTACTTACTCTTGAGACTTTTGGCTTTGTCTCACCCACTCTTAGGGACTTTTGGCTCCTCTTCACCTAATCTAGGGGACTTTTGGCGCAATCTCACCTAATTCAAGCTATCTTGCATTTAAAACACATTTAATGCATATAATAGTACCACTAACATGTAATCAAAAGCTATAAGCATATCTCATGGTTCAAACATATACACAAGCATCCAAAGACACTAAATCACCAAAAAAAAATGCATACAAGAAAGGATAGAAAACTACCTTAAGGCTAGGAGCATACTTTTCTCCTTGAAACTTCTCCCCTTTTCTCAGCCTTACACACTCAATGATGGAGGGATTGATTTGCTTGGCCTAGATACATCCAACAAAATATAAAAACATCATTGGAACTAAATCTAATATCTTATAAACTCTACACACTTATATGCTAGCTTATGGTTCAATTATGGCTCCATATAAGGCATAATAAAGCAACTCTCACAATCTTTGTTATTGGCTTTAATTTCTCATTCATTCTAAGTCATATGACTCTATTTAAACTCATTGGAGTCATCATATGTTTAATTTAAGAAGCCAAATACTAAGTTGCTTCTTTATGTCCATAAAAGGATCTTAACTTTCATCTTATAAACTATGGCTTTTAAATTTAAGCCAATAGTTCCTTTAGTATTTATAATTCATATCTAGACCATTTTTAACCTTAGAATCAAGAAAAACTCTCTTTAGGTGCTCTCTTTGTGTAGGCCAAGACTCACTACCACTTGAGAGCCCATGGAGTTTTATTTGTTTTGTTAAGGAATTAGCCACTTGTGAAACTTCCTAAATGCCTTGGGACCTCATTCATACTCTTACATAAGCCATATAACTCTTAGGAAGTTCTAAATTTTCATTTAAATATCAAATCCATAAAGTGTCATAAATGGATTTCTATGGCTTCTTTTTGACTCATATTAACATCCTTTAAGTTTCTTAGACTTCAAAATCCCTTTCCCCATCAAGTTTGAATAAGAATAAAGCCTCTTACTTAGACCCCTAAATCTAGTCGAGACACATAAGAAAAGAAGAAGCAAGAGGAAGCAAAATCGCACCAAGCCTCATACCTTATTTTCAAGCTTCATAAGAGCTCTTTCTTATGCGCCTAAGAGTTCTCCCAATTCTTTCCCTCCCTCCATTGAATTAGCCATAATTAACACTAATTCAATCAATAAAACCATAGAAAGAGAGAGCAGGAAGATGGGAATAAGTTTAATGAAGCAGAGTGTTAAAAAACTAAAAAATCTTACCCTTTTAAAGCTTCTTTTCTTCCCTTTTGGTGCATCTCCTAAGCTCTCTCTCAAATTTTGTCAAGACCAAAAAAGCATAGATAGAGAGAAAGAAGAAGGGCTAGATGTGATTTATGAGGCAAAAAGTAAAGTTAATATACTTTTCTAACTTTTCATTTTAGTCCCTAAACTATGGTTTCTCCATTTGGCTTCATTGCAACTCTTTTTCGAGAACCGTCTTTTCCATTATCAAATTTAGGTCCTTTAACTTACAAAATGCCTTTGGTTTCACCTAATTGGATTTGAAACCATTCAGTTGATTGACAGTCGAAATCACTCACCATAGGAGTTTTAATCGTTCTAGGGGTTTCTATGATTTTTAGGGTCTCTAAGAACCTTAGGAAATTCATTTTTCCTATTTAAAAATCCCTCATGTGAGTTTTTCAAAATTTACCTAAAACTATGAAAATACCATAATATATTTTTGCAATTTTTCATAACTCTTCTAGCTCGAGTTTCTGGGCATCTCAAGTTTTATATCCTCATTTTTAGAGATCTAGTTTATCCTTTTAATTTTATTTGGCTACTATTTATATGATTTATGGGACTTCCTTTGGAAATCCCTAGTTTTTGGCCTTTTTTAGAAAACTAGGTGTTACATCATTTATATGACATATATGACTCATTTAAATCAAAAGAGACTCACTTGGATATCCATAACTATGCTCAAACACAATCTCCATCAATTTGGTCAATTAAGCCATTCTTTAAGCTTAATTTTTCAACATATCAAAATTATGAGTTTTTGACTCCAAACTTCATTCAAATCATTTCTATAATTCATAATTAAGCTTTTTTTATCATCAAAATGGCAAAGGAAACATCATAGCTACATGATTTTTCTAAGATTTCAAGACAAATGCATGTCATATTTAACATTGTTATCATCAAAAACATCAAATTTCACTAAAAAAAATTACACCATCCCCTTTCTCTCCCTAGCCAAAAATATATGGGTTTAAGGTTTCCAAATTACACATTTCCATAACTTGAATTTTATCTTGTTTGAAAGAGATTATGGTGGTAATTCTTTTAATGTAATTTAATATTCTAAAGAAGCAACTTTTCCCATTTGAACAGCTACCAACTTTAACCTTTCAAGATAATATTTGAATCAAAAGAAAACTCTCATAGAGTAGAAGTTCCATAACACAAGAAAAATAAAAAAAATGTCATTTATATACTTAAAATTTCTCTTGAATTTTTCCCTCTCTTCTTTCTTTCCAAGACTCCATTTTTATCACCCTCAAGCTTCGATTTCAATTAGTTAATGGCAGTGAAGAAATGAGGAAGATGAAGGGTTTATTTAATTAAAAAGTTAGTCATGATTAACACTTTTTCAAAATGAACATCTTGCCTTTACATGAATTTTTCTTTCCATTTTAGTTCATAATTCAATATTTTCTAAACCAATCTACTCCATACATAATTTTACTTGCTTTTTTACATGAAAATTTAAATTCATGGTTCTTAGTAGCTTAAAATAGCTCAAAATAGCTAAAATTATAATTTTGCCACTAGTTTTCTAAAATTACATGCAATCCAAATTTTGACCAAAAAAATAACCCCTCTGATTAAACTATTTATCTTATTTTATTATATTTTAGTGAAAAATATCATATTTCTTAATGTATTTCAAGTTATGAAAATCCTTGCTTTTCCCTATTATAAGGCTAAACTCACTCTTTTATCCTTATTTTGCATTTTAAATTATTTTAAGTCCCTTTTTCTCATCTCAATTAAGCTTTTAGTGCTTCAGATCCTTTTCTTCATATTTATTATAAGGTTTAGCCAGTTATAAAATATTGGATATGACACCATACACTGTTTCCATCTTTATCATTCTCACCTACTCTTTCTGTGCCTACCTCATTGAAAGTTATAGAGGCTACTTACATAATTAATGTCATGGATCTACCATCGTCAAGGCTACTCTAATCAAAATTGTTGAGTATGTGCACATCTTTATCATTCCTATCTTCCTCCTACCTTATATTTCTATCTTCCTTCAACAATTGAGTGAGACAGAGTTTGAATTTCCATTCAAGGTTCCCATACTTGTTTCCTTATGACTCACACACACACACACACACACTCTCTTTCTCTTTAATTAATGCACTAACAAATCACCATTCTTATATTGCTAGTGTCCTAGCTATAATATCATGACAAGATAGCCATCAATTTGCATCACAAAAGGCCTATAATATCCATTTTCATATTTTCAACACCTTTGATAGCGAAAAATGGCATCATTAAAAGACAAATTAATTCATTTTCTGTTAAATGAACCATTTTGGCTTACCAAACTCATTTTCCATCCTTAATACACTTGACCATATAGAATCATCATAATTTGAAGCATGAATTTCGGGTTTGAGGCATACACATCAAGATAGCATCAAAATTCCATTTTCCTTATGGTTTCATAATCTGTCACAATCTTTAAAAATTTATAAATTGGGCTAAAAAATTTCAAATCATGCAAACTAGGACTCTTTGAAAAGCTCAGGACATCATCTAACTAAAAAATTTTAGATCAAAACAATGCCATTTAACCTACAAAATCCTAATGGAATAGTAGTTGGGTTAGAATTTTAGATTGGTGTATACTTGAAATTTTAAAAATTTATATCTCACACTATAGAGCTTTAAATTGAGTGATCATGGTGGCTATGGTAAGCTTAGGAAGCCAACTATATTTTTTATAAAATTTTATGAGTATTAGACTTCATTTAGCCCCTCAAATATATCAAAAACTAGACTGACCAAATGAACAGTATGCTAACAGTTTCTACAAAATTTAGCCAACTTTGAACAATTATAATAAATTCTATAGAACTCCAAAAATTATGTTTTTTTAACTCTATGAAAATCTCTAGATAAGATCGAGAAACCTACCAAATTTCATGCCAAAATTTACCTATTTGTTCTAGTTTTGCTTCAAAGGAAAAATATGCCTTATTTTAGCACCAATTTGGTTCCAAATGGTCCATAATGGCTTCTACTTGTGCAAGTGATCATTTGGGCACATCCAACATAACATTTACATCATATATAGGCATCATAATAGGGTCAAAACCTCATGGAACTCAAAACCACTCTCTCACTTGGCCTTATACACACAATTTCCATAAGACATACACACCAAAAATTCACATTCTTTTATATATGCTTCCTAATATGGCTTATACATAATAATATCATACTTTTATATATAAGTGAGGATTTACATTCCATAATTACCATATACATACATACTTTGATATCAAAATACATAAAATCTTATTATATTGTCAAAGTGACATAGATTAAGCTTCTTGGCCTCTATTGTTTGCTCCATGAGAATTTCCTAAACAAGGTTAGACATAAAGTGGGGAAAGTAAGATTTAAAGAATCCTAATAGCTCATTCACCCTTTCAAGTATACATATATGGCATGTTATCATGTCAAAGAAAACAATCATGCCAATGCTTCCAAATATTAAACATAAATATGTTTACAAAGTTATAGGGGTCTATCAAGGTCAAAAACATGCTCTAGGGTCTTTTAGTCTAATCTTACCCAATTATATGGGACTTTGGATTAGTCTCACCTATTTTAAGGACTTTTGACTTAGCCTCACTCATTCCATAACACTTTTGGCTCTGCTAACCCTTACTTAGGGACTTTTGACTTCACCTCACCCATCAAGAGCCATCTTACATTCAAAATATAAATCAAGAAGCATAATGGTACTAAAGCATCAAACTAATAGCTATAGGCATGTTTCATGATTCAAACATACATACAAGCAATTAATGACAATCAAACAACTAAGAAATGCATACAAGAATGGATGAAGAGCTATCTTTCTCAAGAAACACAAAATTCCCTTTTTGGTTCATACTTCCTTGCCTTGTCCTTATAAGCACAGCTAGAAGAAGCTTGATTTCCTTAGCCTAGACACATCAAACAAGACACAATGATATTAATAGAACCATCTCTAGCCTTATATAGACTTTACACAAGCCAATTCTAGCTTATGGCATCCATATGGTTCTATATTGTAGCATAATGAAGCAACTCATACAATTCATTATCTTGGCTCCAATTTCTCACTTAATCTAAGTCACTTGACTCTATTTAAAGTCGTCATAAACTCAAATTAAGGAGCTTAATACCAAGTTGCTTCTTTATGCCTAATGGAACCTTAAACTTCCAACTTTCAAAATATGATTCCTAAATTCAAATCAATGGTTCCTTTGGTGTTTATAATTCATATCTAGACCATTTCTATCCTTAGAATTAAAGAAAACTCTCCCTAGGTGCTCCATATTGATTTAGGCTGAGACATACTTAAGGGGAAGCAACCATGAAGTTTTGTAAAATTTTCTTAGGGAAATGGCATCTATGCAGTTTCCTAGATCTCTTATGAACTCAATTATACTCTTACATAAGTTAAATCATCATTAGAAAGTTTTATATTTCCCAAAGTGCAATTAAAACCCTAGGTGTCTCTTTATGCATTCCATGGCTTCTTACTTTGTTCTAATGGCAAAATCATAATCTCCACATGCCAAAACCTTAATTCCTAGCATGATTTAATGAAAAACCAGCTCATCCCATATCCTCCCTTGGCTAGACAAAACTATAAAATAGTGGAGAAACAAGGAGAAGCAATCCTCCATACCAAAACAAATATCAAATGAAAAGGCCTTCGATAGTGGCATTTTGGTGTATTTGATTCCTTATTAAAAGCCCTTTCCTCTGAGTTCATATTCAAAACTCCATCTTTTAAGATGCCAAAACCGTGGAGAAAGAGACAAAAAGAATGGAAACTAAGCAAAAAGAATAGCATAGTCAAATTCCTTATGTTTTGTTACCTTAGGTAGCTTCAAACTCCCTTAATTTTTGGTGCTTCATGGGGTGTCCTTTGTAACACCATACTTCTAGGACTCAATTCATGCAATTCCCATGCCTCATCTTATGTTTGTTCTATAGAAACAATCAAGTGGCATAGGGAGTTATGAATTAAAATGCATTTCTCTACTGATAAAATTTTTCTTTCAGAGTCCTGTGGGCCATATGAATGCATCTATCACATTCTCATACTTAAATACATGAATATAGCTCATTTCCATCATCAAATTTGGTCTACAACTCGTGGAAAGCAAAGGAACACATTAAAATTCATGTTTGCATATTCGTCCAGAATTTCCTCTTTTCTATCACAAACGTTGGAAAATCATAACTAAATCTAGAAAAATCAAAATCATGTGTTCTTTGTTATTCTGGAAAGCTCAGGATGTCTACTTCACACTAAAAATACGTCCAAGTCACAAAATTCATCACACAGGACGTTTGACATCCAAAAAGCTACAGACTCACTGGCTGCCTGGGCTATGATTCAGGTTACTGATGCAAACTTCTGAAATTCATAACTAATTCTACAAAAATCGCAATCACACAAATTCAGTCATTCTAGGAAGCTACAAATGTTAAATTGACACTAAAAATAATTCCTGAATGAAACAGATACTTTTAGGTATCTGGAACTGATGGAACAGTGATTGAGTTCTGGAGTCGCCACTGTTATTGACAGCAAATTTAAAAAATGCATAACTCTGTGCTCAGAACTCCAAATGAGGTGATCTCAATGGCCACAGAAATATTATGACCTCTAGTTTATGCACATAAAATTTCATAAGCATTGGACACCATTTCGCCATCGAGTGACACGAAAATCAAATCTGCCAGTATGAACAGTGCACATACCAGAAACCATAGAAAATCCCAACTTTGAAAATTCACAAAATATTCCCTAGGTCTCTGAAAATTATGATCTTTAGCTTCCCAGAAAGCTCTCAACAAGACCTAATTGCATGCCAAATTTCAGGGCAAGACTAACTCATTTGGCCAAAAAGTGGCATAGGGTTCCATTATGGTCAATTTTGGCTCCATATTGGGTACCAAAATTGCCAAATGGATTTCCTTTGGTCTTGGCACCTTTTGGGCAAGTTTAAAAGCATGTTTAAGACTTGTGTGAGCTGCCCAAATGGTCCCAAACCTCATGCATCTCATTTTGACCATTCAACCCACACTTATACACATAACCACCAAACTTTACATTCTCATACCATGACATTTCATACTCAAAACATATGCTAATGGTCATACATCATTTCCATACATCTAAACATCATATAATAGTATGTTTATGCTAATGTATACACTTGAGAAAAGCTTGGTGTAATGTGTATAAGTGTGGGTTGAATGGTCAAAATGAGATGCATGAGGTTTGGGACCATTTGGGCAGCTCACACAAGTCTTAAACATGCTTTTAAACTTGCCCAAAAGGTGCCAAGACCAAAGGAAATCCATTTGGCAATTTTGGTACCTAATATGGAGGTAAAATTGACCATAATGGAACCCTATGCCACTTTTTGGCCAAATGAGTTAGTCTTGCCCTGAAATTTGGCATGCAATTAGGTCTTGTTGAGAGCTTTCTGGGAAGCTAAAGATCATAATTTTCGGAGACCTAGGGAATATTTTGTGAATTTTCAAAGTTAGGATTTTCTATGATTTCTGGTATGTGCACTGTTTATACTGGCAAATTTGATTTTCGTGTCACTCGATGGCCAAATGGTGTCCAATGCTTATGAAATTTTATATCCATAAACTAGAGGTCATAAGCTTTCTGTGGCCACCGAGATCACCTCATTTGGAGGTCTGAGCACAGAGTTATGCATTTTTGAAATTTGCTGTTAGTAACAGTGGCGACTCCAGAACTCAATCACTGTTCCATCCGTTCCAGATACCTAATAATATACATCATGAAGTCTCATTATGAATCAAAAGACCAAAAATCAAGCATAAGGATGGCAATCTTCTTTCTTCAAGATGGTTGGCTCCCATTGCCATGTCCACTTGGTCCACCTAGCATATTAGGACATTTAAGAGGAGGGAGTGAGATTCAAGAATCTCAATAGTTCATCTCCCATTCCATCACACATAATATGTGCAAGCAAGTTTCACAATGGCATGCATGGAGAAAGTAGAAATCATAGGCATTTTAAAAGCAACCTTGGCATGTGAATCAATCATACAAGACATTCAAGAGCTCACTAAGTGTTTGGATTGGCCTCACACTTCTCCTCATGGATTTTGGATTTGCCTCACCCATTCTTTGAGCACTTTGGGCTCAACCATACTCTTGGGAGCCCACTTTGCTTTTGGGAGACTCTTTACTTTGTCTCAACCAAGCTCAAGGGTTCTTGGCTCCTCCTCACCCAAGGGAAGAGTTCTTGGCCTCTCCACACTCAAGCAAACTCATACAAACATCATGGATTCATTTAAAACATAACATGGCATCAAGGATCATGACATGTAAAGGCATGCTAGCATACTTTTCAAAGCTTGAAAATACACATACAAGCATTCTAAAACAAGCTAAACACACATCCATGCATGAGAGAAGGTGGAGAGAGCTACCTTGTATACAAACACACACTTTTTCCTTAGCTTTCAAGCCTCCTCTTTTAGCCACACACCCATAAGTTGGTGGAAATAGTGACTCTTGGCCTAGACAGAAATTATGGAACCAATTAAGTTCATGAAATAATTTCTAGGGCCATACAACTTGCTTAAACCCTAGATTACTCTACAACCTCCATTATGATCCATATTGGCACCTAATGAAGCAACACCCCTCAAATGATTTCTAGGCCTCATTCTTTACTCTCAAATATGATTCTTGACTCCTTTTAAGCCTCAAACGTCCTGTGTGATGAATGTTGTGACTTGGACGTATTTTTAGTGTGAAGTAGACATCCTGAGATTTCCAGAATAACAAAGAACACATGATTTTGATTTTTCTAGATTTAGTTATGATTTTCCAAAGTTTGTGACAGAAAAGAGGAAATTCTGGACGAAAATGCAAACATGAATTTTAATGTGTTCCTTTGCTTTCCATGAGTTGTAGACCAAATTTGATGATGGAAATGAGCTATATTCATGTATTTCAATATGAGAATGTGATAGATGCATTCATATGGCCCACGGGACTCCGGAAGAAAAATTTTACCCGTAGAGAAATGCATTTTAATTCATAACTCCCTCTGCCACTAGATTGTTTCCATAGAACAAACATAAGATGAGGCATGGGAATTGCATGAATTGAGTCCTAGAAGTATGGTGTTACATGTATTGTGGTATCAGAGCTCAAGCTATGCATTATAGTGCTTTTGGCTTACATTCTTTCTCTAGGCTTACCTTCTTTCTCTACATAAGACGAGGCTCGCCTTCTTAGGCGGTCTCTAGCTTTCTCGAGCTTCCCTGAGGGTACTAAGGCACTAACTGTCTGTCTCAGCTTGCATCTATATTTGGATCAGAGCTAGGCTTTCTCTCTATTCAGCCTCTTTAGCTTTACCCCAGGAGCACAATATACTACTTTTAGGGTTATGCTAACTCAATCCAGAACACATACTCTCAATGTCTGGATTCTACCTTACAGAAGCTGATGCTCTACTGGGTGCTCTAATCACTCACGTGCCTTAACCTTATATTATTCTCCTATTAGGGAGCTCGTCTGACTAATTATCTGACCCCTATCTGTTTGTCTTTCTGAGCTTAGCTTACTCATCTAATCATACCTAAAGCGAGGGCATCTTTTCTGTAGTTAGTTTCTTAACTCTTCCTCGCTTCCCTTTATGACTCAGGGGGGTCTATCTAGGGAAATTTACTAACCAATATTAGGTGGTTTCCCTGACATCAGGATGTCTTATCTTTCCTTTTTCGCTCTAGGGAGAATTTTCACTGAGCCTTTCATTCACATATCTCACATGGAACGATGCTATTGGTCATCTCCCTTAGGCTTCAGCTTATGCTTAGCCTAGGCTATCTATCTTATTAGACATGTAGCTTATTAACTATCTTCATTCTCTTCTGAACCTTGGTTACTGGCTACTCATACTTACTTCAAGGTATTACTTATGAGGTATACCTTTCTAGGCCACTCGCTAGGTGCCTCACTACTGGTAGTCTTATCTTACGTTATTTAAGGCTCCACTAGCGTTCTATTATTCAGCATCTCACAGGGTAACACCTTAGGTTGGAGTCAGCACCTTAAAGGCGAGTCTTGACAACCTCATTATCACTGTGTCTAGCTTTCTTTATACTAAGTTCTTTTTCAATCTCAATTATTAGGCCCACAGACTTCTTACTAACTTTCCATGACTATTTATTACTCTTTTTACCTACTTATACTAGGGGTTCCACTCGCTGTAGGTTGTCTTACCCCTTATCAACTCCTTTCTCAAGTTGGCCTGAATATGACCAACAAGGCGTTTACACTGCCATGTGCCACAACTAACGGTCTCTGATTAGCTTACTATTCTAGGAAACACTTAAATAGATAAGGAAACTCATGGATTAAATCAGTTTTTACAATCCCTTTAAGTGCTCTACACTTTTCTAACTTGATTTTCATTAGCCTTTCTTCCAATTTCCTTGCATCTACTAACTCCTCATGGTCTAAAACCCACAATTCCTTCTTATTTCTGGACAAAAAGCCTCCCCCCAAGATGGTTCTGTTCTGGCAGAACTACACACACAAAGGACAAGAAAAAGGAAGCAACCAAGATTAAAAAATCACCTTGATTCCAAGCTTTTCTCAAGAGTTCTCTTCCTTGTTCAACCCTCTCCTTGAATTTCAAAATTTCCCCCTCAGTTCTGGGCTCAAAATAGAACCAAACATCTCACTAAATCCATAGGAAGAGAGGAGGAAAGGAGGGGAAGAAGTTTAACAAGGCAAGGAGTAGGAAAAAGTGGCTAAAACTTACACTTTTCAAAGCTTCCTCTTCCTTCCTTGGCCTCCCCTCTTGTGCGCCACTCTCAGCCCTTGTTACTTCTGTTTTAATGTGTGAGAGAGTGGGTGAGGAGATCTGAGCAAAGGAGGGGCGTTTTTATAAGCTAGGGTTTCATTTAAGCAACTTTTAAACTTTGCAATTTAGTCCCTCTTCATAGTTTTATTTGTTTGGGCTCGTTTCAACTCCTTTTTGAAATCCATCTTTTCCATCATATTCCTTAGGCTCTTAATCATAATAATTGCCTTTGGAATCACTCAAAAAGGATCTAAAACCATTTCGAACCGTTTGGTCAAATTTTTAGTCAACCGACAGCCGAAAGCACTCACCGGAGGGGTTTCAACTGTTCTAGGGGTTCCCATAGTATTCAGGGCCTCTGAGAACCCTAGGAAGCTCAAATTTTGTGTTTAAAAAGCCCTCCTATGAGTTTTCCAAATTTTTCAAAAATTACAAAAATGCCCCTACTTCCCTCGGTAAATTTTCTCATCTCTTTTGGCTTTAGTTTTTGGGCATCTTAAACCTCAAATCCTTATTTTCTAATATTTAAAATTTTATTATAATTTTAGTTGGCCCCAATTCCTTCTATTTCGAGGACTTCTTTTTATATTTGACCCATTTCTGCCGTTTACGGAGAAACCGAACATTGCGTTCCTCACATTTACGGAAGGACCGGATGTTACATTCCTCCCCCCTTAAATAAATTTCGTCCTCGAAATTTGGGGTACACTTCCTTTTACTCTTTTCTTTTCTGGCTAACAGTTCTGTTCTTTCCCTTCTTCTTGGCTCTATACGCTTTCTCAGCAATTTCATTCTTTTGACTTTTCTCTTAGCCAGGGAACTTTTATTACTAGCTCTTAATAAAGGCTCTACTGTTATAAAATACTAGCTAGTTCTTTCTCATAAGGGAAAGAAATTTCTGACTCTGGAGGCCTATCCTGGGAGAGGTTACTAATCACATCGGGTTAGTCTTAACCCATCGTAGGAGTTATTGTTCTTTTCAGTGGACTCGCTTACATATCTTGGGAGGTAACTTATTTCGTATCAAATCTCTCGTACCATCTCCTAATGGCTTCTCATAAGGTCTCATCATCTTTTTCTAATCATTAGAGCCATCGGAGGTTTCTGTCTGTCTAATTATTAATTTACATATTCCGTCCACTTTTCATCTCCGCGTTCTTCTTACTAGCTCATCCCATGATTATAATTCACATTTCTTTCTAGCATAGGCCTCATATCACAACTGCTTACTGGGATTACAGCTCGTTTGAGGAGTTTCTGCTTTTAATGATCCCAGTTTCTCTATTTATTACTATATCTGTCTTTGTAGGCCGGGACTTTTTCTCACTTTCTTTGCTCACTTATAGTGGCATTTCATAGTCCCTCATTTTATTACTGATTGGCCTAATCTATGTGTCTCATACTGGCACCGAAGAGCTACTACCACTGACTATTGCTGGGCTCTGATGGGATGCTAGCTATTATCACAGTTTTGCTCACTGGAGACATACTGTACCACTTACCTCATATAAGAACTGCACCTGACCCCTTTTCTGAATACATAAGCTATCATATAGGGATACATTTACGGAGGGACCGGATGTTACATCCTTTGCATATGGTTCAGAGCTGAAAATTTCATGTAAATAAAGGAGAAGAAGGTGGAGGGGGTTATTTATATGAATGAGCTAGGGGAGCTAGGGTTTTACAAATTTTTCAATATTCCAACTTTGTCCTTGAATTTTATTTCCCTCATTTGAGTTCATTTCAATTCCTTTTTGAGAATCATCATTTCCATCATAAAATTTAAGTTCTCTAATTCATAAAATACTTTTAGTTTTACCAAATCAGATTTAAAACCTTACCAAACTATTTAGTCAAACCTTTGATCAACTAATGACCTAAAATGCACATCGAAGAGGTTTTAACTATTCTAGGGCTTGCTATGGTTCTCAGAGCCTCTGAGAACCATGAAAAACTCAATTTTTTCATTTAAAGCTCCTTCTTTTAAGTATTTAAAAAGTTATCCGAAATTATGATTTTGCCACTATATTTTTGTAACGTCTGATTTTTGTTAAACAACAGAAACATGAGCATTTTCAAAACAAGTCCCCTGAAATGAATAAGTTAAGGTCTCAAAAAAATTTGAGTAATATTTTAAACTCCTAAAAATGAGAATCCTAGTCTCAGATAGAAGGAAAAATAGAGCTAGAATGAAGGAACAAATTTTGACAAAAATCTTACAAAACGCAATGGCATTTTTGTAATTTTAAGTAATTTTTGGAATTCACACAGGAGGGCTTTTTAAATGAAAGTTTTGATTTCTCCAAGGTTCTCAGAGGCTCTAGAAACCATGGAAAGCCCCGAGATAGTTAAATCCCCTCTGGGGAACGTTTTCCAATGTTAGTGTACTCGAACTTTGACGGATTCGTTTGGAAAGGTTTTAGTTCTGATTTGAGTGATTCCAAAGGCATTTTACTAAATTGGGAACCTAAATTTTATAATGGAAATGACAGTTCTCAAAAAGAAGCTAAAACAAAGGAGAAACAAAAATGCCAAAAATGAAGGCAAAATGGGAAGTTTTGAAAAATGCTTCATCCTCCCCTTATATATAGGTGGCACCCCACTCTGTCCTTCATTTGGACTCAGAATTTTCTGCCTAATTTTAGAGAAGAAGGCTAGGTTTTAGGCATACCAATGGAGGAGAAGAAAAAGGAGAAATCCAAGCTTTAAGGTATGAAAATTTGCTTGCTTTTCATGCTTTCTCTTAGCCAATCTCTTCTCCTCTTTTTCCCTCTTCCTTATGATTTTTTTGAAGCTTTGAGGGCTGTTTTGAAGGAAGAATAGAAGGGAAATTTTGAAATTTAAGGGAGGAAGCCAAGGAAAGCAAAGAACAAGTAAGAAAAATTGAAGAAATCAAGGTATCATGCAATCCTTCCACTTGATTTTCTTCCTCCATTCTCTTGTGAGCATTTCGACCTATATATGGTTAGCCTTAGAGAGTTAAGTTTTCAACCAAACTAAGGGTGAATCTTAGGTTGAGGGAGAAGAATAAGAATATGCAAAGAAAAAAACAAACTAGCTATTAGATTTCAAGATGCAAAATCTAGGGTTTCAAGTGTACCTTGTAAAATTTGATTTTGTATGATGATTCCTAGGCCTAAATAAGAGTTTAAATGAGCTCTCAAGATCCCTAAGAGGCTCCCCACATGCATCCTCCCTTGAGAAAACAAAGCAAACTCTAAGAAACCCCATTTCCTGTATAGCCTCGGCCCAAAGGGGTTTGTGTAGCTAGGGAGAGTTTTAAATTTTTCTAAACCCATTCTTGAGTCATATATGATGAATGAAAATGAAGGGAGGCCTTGGAAAAAATTTAGACCCTATAGAGAGTGAGTTGGTGCTTTATGTTCCCTATTATGACCTAAAGAAGCAACATGTAGTTAGGCTATTGGTTTTGATTGTGTGATGACTCCAAGAGGCTTAAAAGGAGCCAAGAATCATATTTGAGAAGAAAGAGTGAAGCCTAAAATAATCTGAGGAGTGTTGCTTCATTAGGTGCAATTATGGAACCATAATGAGGTTATAGACTAAGCTAGTGTCTAAGCAAAATTTACGGCCTGAGAATTGAGTCCATGAACCTAAATGGCTTCCATAAAGTGTGTCTAGGCCAAGAGAAATCTTCCCTACACTTTTGTGTGTGTGTGGCTAAAACAAGGAAGGGAGATTCAAGGGAAAAAGTGTGTAATTATTTCCAAGGTAGCTTTCTCCACCTTCTCTCATGCATAGATGTGTGCTTAGCTTATCTTAGAATGTGTGTATGTGTATTTTTAAGCTATGAAAAATATGCTAGCATGATTTCATATGCCATGGTTTCATGATAACATATTATGTTTCTAAATGATGTTATGATGTTTGTTTAGGTTTGCTTGAGTGTAGTGAGGCCAAGAATCCTTAGCTATAGTGAGGATGAGCCAAGAACCCTTAAGATTGGTAGAAATAAAGTAAAAAGTCTCCCAAAAGCAAGATAGACTCCCAAGAGCATGGTTGAGTCTAAGAATCTCTTAAAGAATGGGTGAGACAAGTTTAACATGTAACATCTGATTCTTTGAAAATGAGAGAAAACGTGAGAAACGTAACATATAGTTTCTCTGTAAATGAATGAAACTCATTGGATACAAAAGGAAGTCCCTCAAAATGTTGTAGTTAAGATCCCAAAAAAATTAAGGAGCATTTTAGACTCTTAAAATTGAGAATCCCAGGCTTAGATGGAAAGAAAAACGGAACTAGAATGAAGAAATAATTTCTTACGAAAAGCCTACGAAATGTAATGACTTTTTTGTAATTTTGAGCAAATTTTGGAATCCATAAAGGAGGACTTTTTAAATGAAAGTTTTGAGTTCCCCAGGGTTCTCAAAGGCTCTGAAAATCATGGAAAGCCCTAAGACAGTTAAAACCCCTTCGGTGGATGTTTTTCAATGTCAGTGTACCTGAACTTTGACGGATTCATTCAGGAAGATTTTAGCTCTAATTTGAGTGATTTCAAAGGTATTTTACTAAGTTGGAAACCTAAATTTCATAATGGAAAAGATGGTTCTCAAAAAGGAGTAAAAACGAAAGAGAAACAAAAATGCTAAAAACGAAGGGCAAAATTAGAATTTTTGAAAAGTGTAACTTCCTCCCACCTACATATATGATGCACCCTTCTCCTCCCTTCATTATGCATGACCATGTTCTATCCAAAACTAGAGAAAAACCTTAGGGGATGAAGCGCACAAGAGGAGGAAGAAAAGAGGGAGAAATTCAAGGTAGAAAGGTATGGATTTTATGGTTTTTCATACTCTTTCTATTCCAAACTTCTTCTCCTTCATTCTTCTTTATTTTCTATGATTATAATGAAGTATATGGATCTGTCTTAGAGGAGAAATTGAGGGGAAAATTAGGATTTGAAGAGAGGAGCACAAAGAACACAAGATTCAAGTGAAAAAAAGCAAGAAAACAAGGTAATTTCTCTTCCTATGGTTGTCATCTTTGGTTCCCTCCTCCTCCATTTTGCCTAACATAAGAAAACCTTAGGAGAACTTGATTTTTAGGCAGAACCAAAGGTGAATCTAAGGAAAAAGGGTGTGAAGATTAAGAATATGTAAAGGAAATTAACAAAAAATCATTAAATTTCAAGATGTAAGTTCTAGGGTTTCAATTGCACCTTGTGAAATTTAATTTTGTATGATAATTTCTAGGCCTAAATAAGAGTTTAAATGAGCTCTTACGATCCCTAAGAGACTCCCTATATACTTCTTCCCTTGAGAAAATAAAGCAAACTCCAAGGAGCTCCATTTCCTCTATAGCCACAACCAAGCAAGGATAGCATAGCTAGGGAGAGTTTTAAATTTTTCTAAACCCATTCTTGAGTCATATATGATGGATGAAAATGAGGGGAGACCTTGGAAAAAATTTAGAACTCATAGAAAGTGAGTTAGTGCTTTAGGTTCCATATTATGACCTAAAGAAGCAGCATATAGTTAGGCTCTTGGTTTTAATTGTGTAATAACTCCAAGAGGTTTAAAAGGAGTCAAGACTCATATTTGAAAGAAAAGAATAGAGCTTAGAATTTATTTAAGGTGTGTTGCTTCATTAGGTACAATTATGGAACCATAATAAGGTTATAGATCAAGCTAGAGTTCAAGCAAGTGTATGGCCTTAAAATTAATTCTATGAATCTAATTGACTTTCATAAATTGTGTTTAGGCCAAGAGAAACCATCCCCACACTTGTGTGTGTGTGTGTGGCCGAAGCAAGGGACAGAGATTCAAGAAGAAAAGTGTGTGATTGTGTACAAAGTAGCTCTCTCCACCTTCTCTCATGCATGGATGTATGCTTAGCTTGTCTTAGAATGTGTGTCTGTTTTTAAGCCTATGAAAAGTATGATAGCATGATTTTACATGCCATGGTTTTATGATGACATATTATGTTTCATATGATGTTTTGATGTGTGCTTGAGTTTGCTTGAGTGTGGTGAGGCCAAGAACCCTTAGTTATAGTGAAGATGAGCCAAGAACCTTTAAAATTAATTGAGACAAAGCAAAGAGTCTCCCAAAAGAAAAGTAGGCTCCCAAGAGCATGGTTGAGTCCAAGAATGCATTAAAGAATATGTGAGGTAAGTCCAACATCCACAAGAAATTAGGTGAGGCCAATACACTTACTTGGCAAGCCTTTGTATGCTTTGTATGACTTTCTTAAATGATGAAAATGCTTCTTGAATATTTACACATGTCCATATGACCATACATGCATTTAATGGGAGATGAGTTATTGGGATTCTTTGAATTTCATTCCCTCCTCTCCAATGATCTCACATGCTAGGTGGACCAAGTAAATAAGGTAATGGAAACCAACCACCTTGAAGGAAAGAGTTTGCAAATAAATGCATAGTTTTTAGTTCTTTAAGGCCATATTTGTGTCAAATGATGTAATCCAATGATGTATATGGTCTATGACCTCTTAGACATGTACAATTATGATATTATACCATGTATGAATGAGAGAATATGTTATGTAGCCACTAGAACATGAATTGAGTATATGATGATAAATTAGTTTTATGAATGATTTGATGGAATTATGCAAATGTGTGGATGAAATGGCCAAACTAAGATGCATGAGGTTTGGGACCATTTAGGCAACTTACACAAGTCTTAATTATACTTTTAGACTTGCCTAAAAGCTGCCAACACCCAAGGAAAGCCATTTGGTACCCCATATGGAAACAAAATTAACCATAATGGAACTCTATATTACTTTTTACCCAAATGAGCTCTTATTAATTTGATATTTGGTATTCAATTAGATCATATTGAGAGCTTTTTGGAAATATAAAGAATATAATTTTCAGAGGTCTACAAAATATTTCATGAATTTCCAAAGTTGGTAAATTTTTGGTTTTGGTCTACAACACTATTTATTTGGTCCGAAAATGAAATCTGTTACACAAGGCTCAAATGATTGACAATTACCACAAAATTTTACACAAAGAAACTAGACATTTATAGTGACTTTTGCTAACTAGAAACACCTCATTTGGAGGCATAGAGAGGGAGATATAAAATTTTAAAGATTCCATCTAGTATCAAGAGCCTTACCTGACTTGAGTTACTATTCCATTGAATTTTGAGGTCTAGATTGTCTGAACTAGTCTGGGATTATTTTCTCCCTCTATTTAACATCCACATATTTCCATATTGGTATCATTTTCATGGATTGGATTTTTTTGGAATTAACTAGACATTTTTAAATTTTACTACAAAAATCTATGATAGTATCAGTGGCAGTTTGACCTCTAGACCTTTTTGGATATCAAAGATCCTTTGTGATGGATACAGTAGCTTAAGTATGAACTAGACATCGGTAGCTTTCCAGAATAGTTAAGAATGTATGATTTTGATTTTTTTAGAATTAGTTATGATTTTTTTAAATTTAAACTGGAAAGAGGTAAAATCTGGCCGAGAATATATGTGAATATATCATGCTTCCCTTCGTGATTCTTGAGATGTAAGCCATATTTTATGATGTAAATGATTTGTATTCATGTAATTAAATATGAAGATGCATGGTATGAGTTTATACGGTTCACGTGACACCGAACGAAATTTTTATATACTACGTAACACGAAAATAATTAATATTTTATATGCCATTCCTTGTGATTTTCATGAAGTGCATAGCATGAGGCATTCCAATTACATGAAAAAGGCTAAGATATTATGGTGTTACACAACATCCACAAGAAATTGGGTGAGACCAATCCACTTGCTTGGCAAGCCTTTGTATGCTATGTGTGAGTTTCTCAAATGATGAAAATGCCTCTTGTATGTTTGCACATGTCAACGTGACTATACATGCATTTATTGGACATGCTTTGCACATGTTATGTATGATTAAATGGGAGATGAGCTGTTGGGATTCTTTTAATCTCATCCCTTCTCTACAATGATCTAACATGCTAGGTGGACCAAGTGGATAAGCTAATGGAAGCCAGCCACCTTCAAGAGAAGAGCTTGACACCAATATGCCTAGATCTTACTTTTTAAAGCCATAGTGATGTTTAATGATGAAAATTATTGTTATAAATGGTCTATGACCCTTGGAACATATGTGATTATGATAATATATCATGTTTAAATGGGAGAATATATTATGTGACCATTGGAATGTAAATTGAGTATGTATGGACAATGTGGCTTCTTGAATGAGTTTATGGAATTGTACATGTGTGTGGATAAGATGGCCAAAATAAGATGCATGAGGGTTAGGACTAATTGGGTAGCCTACACAAGTCCTAATTATGCTTTTAGACTTGCCCAAGAGGTGCCAAACCCCAAGGAAAGTCATTTGGACATTGTGGTATCTTATATAGAGCTAAAATTGACCATAATGAAACTCCATATCACTTTTTGTCCAAATGAGCTCTTCTTAATCTAATATTTAGCATGAAATTAGAGCTTGTTAAGGGTTTTTTAAGAAGATAAAGAATATAATTTTTAAAGGTATACAGAATATTTAATGAATTTCTAAATTGGCAAAATTTCTAGTTTTGGTCATGTCATTATTCACTCAGGTCTAAAAATGAAATTTGCCATATAGGACCCAAATGATATCCAATTGCCACAAAATTTTATACAAAGAAACTAGACATTCCCAGTGACTTGTGTTAACTAGAAGCACCTCATTTGAATATCTAGAAAGGGAGATACAAATTTTCAAAGAATCTATCCAATACAAGAACTCCACCCGACCTCAGTTATTATTTGACTGAATTTCAGGGTCTACATGTGCCTAAACCAATCTGGAGTTATTTTTCACCTATAGCTAACATTCACAAATTTCCATATTAGTATCATTTACAAGGTTTGGATGTTTTTGAAATTAATTTGACATTTTTGAATTTTGTTGCAGAATTATGTGACATCACCAGTGGACAGCCTAACCTCTGGACCTTTTTGCATGTCAAACGTCATCTGTGTTAGATATTATGGTCTAAACATATTTTTAACATGATTTAGACATGTGTATCTTTCTAGAATGGCTAATAATGAATGATTTTGATTTTTTTTTATAATTAGTTATGATCTTTCAAATTTGTGATAGAAATGAGGACAAAGCTGGTTGAAATTATATATGTATATTTCATGCATTCCTTCTAGTTCCTTGAGATGTAGGCCACTTTTGATGATTCAAATGAGTTGTATTCGTATAATTAAATATGATAATGTGTTGTATGAGCTCACGTTGTAAAGTCCTACATTGGTTGGAAGGGGCCTGTGGCTAGCCCATATAAGTGGGGAAAATCCTCCCCCTCACGAGCACGCTTTTCCTAGGAACGTGGTTAAACGTCCTGCCCAAGAAAGGACAAACCCCTGAGATGTAGATGGGACAATACTCATGAGGGCTCTGTATTTGTTGGTATCAGAGCAATCCTGGCCTATGTGCGACTCGAGGACGGATCAGCCCAAAAGGGGGGTGGATTGTAAAGTCCCACATCAGTTGGAAGGAGCCTGTGGCTAGCCCATATAAGTGGGGAGAACCCTCCCCCTTACGAACACTTTTCCTGGGAACGTGGTTAAACGTCCTGCCCAGGAAAGGATAAACCCCTAAGATGTAGGTGGGACAATACTCGTAAGGGCTCTGTATCAACACATACAGAACCCTCACGAGTATTGTCCCACCTACATCTCAGGGGTTTGTCCTTTCTTGGGTAGGACATTTAACCACATTCCCAGGAAAAGCGCGCTCGTGAGGGGGAAGATTCTCCCCATTTATATGAACTAGCCATAGGCCCATTCCAGCCGATGTGGGACTTTACACACGTGGTCTACGTGATACTGAATGGAATTTTTAAATACGATGCAACGCAAAGAAGTGTATTATTTTTAATTTCTTTTCCTTACTCTTTCATGGAATTGATGATTTAAAGCATGTGAATATCATGAGATGAGTTAGAAATATATGGTATTACATTTATTGGTATCAAAGTAAAGGTTCAGGCTCTTAATGTAGGTTTTGACTTGTGTTTATGAATTGACTAGATGTGTATGAGCTTGTTTATGGATGAATTAAGTTTGTTAGATGGTGGAAGTGTTCCTTTTTATGTTAAAGTTTATTATAATGTTTCAGCAAGATGGTAAACACTAGGAAAGGTCAGCCCTCTAGAGAGGCTCGTGTTGATGATAGAGCCGGGCCTAGTGATCCGGTTACTGGAGCCTTACAGTCTATCATGGCTCGCCTGGATCAGCAGCAGCCCGTTATCATGCAGTTACAAGAACGACTTGCTAAGAGGGACAGTCAGGGCCCTACACCTACTCCTTCTCAGCCACCTTCACACTCAGATCATCTTAAGCATTTAGGGGTGACTCATTCAGACCCATAGCCACATGTATAGATGGCTGCCCTAATTCTATCAGCTTAGACACCTCTTGTACAGTAGCAACCCTTTACCAGAAAGATCATTACTTAGTTTAAAAATTTGGGCCTCCCACCTTTGATGGTGAGATGAATTCAAATAAAGTTGAGGCTTGGATCATACAGTTAGAAAAGATATTCGAGGTGATAGAGTGCATGTCTGAGCAAAAAGCCAAGATAGCTATATTCCAGTTGCAGAAAAAGCAGACTATTAGTGGAAAGGCACTGAGCCTATTCTGAGGGCAAGGAACTCCCAAATTATATAGGAGGCAATCCTTCAAGTATTCTATAAGAAATACTTCCCCAGTTCAATTCATAATGAGAAAGAATCAGAGTTCATTCTCCTGAAATAGAGAAAGGGGATGTCCATGGATCAATATGTAGCAAAATTTGTAGAGCTTTCTCGATACTCCTTCTATTTACAGAGACATGATAACGAGAGGTGGAGAGTGGATAGATTAGAGAAAGGTTGCTCCTTGAGATCAGAGATAGGGTAGTGCCACAGAGAATTAAGCACTTTAACACCCTTGTTGAAGTATGTAGAGTAATAGAGATGAATCTCAGGATTATGCAGTCTACCTCCAGTGCTAGACCACCCCTCCCTGAGCCCAAGAGACCTAGAAAGAGATGACAGGTCGCAGTGACCAGTAGGAGAGGTGGCAAAGGCTAATGGAGTCGAAAAGGCAAGAGACAGAAGACTCAGTCCAGTAGAGGTAGTTTCATACCTATCACATGTCCCCAGTGTGGTAAGAACCACGATACTGGACCATGTTATATGGGGTAAAAGGTATGCATTAGGTGTGGTAGGCTAGGACATATGGCCAGGGATTGCACACAGGCTTCTCCCCTGATTCCACAGCAAAGGAAGATGGCTCCTGCTCCTAGACCTCAAACCCAGGGTAGAGTCTTTGCCCTATCATAGTAGGAGGCTAGCCAGTCCCCTAGTCTGATTCAAGGTACTATTAGAATAAATGATTTTTCTATAACTGCATTATTTGATTTGGGTGCTAGCCATTCTTTTATGTCATATGACTGTGCTAGGAGGTTGGGTCTGAGTATGTATACACTTCCATATGATTTGCATATATCCATCCCAATAGGAAATCGAGCCATTACCTCCCATGCTTGCTTGAATTACGTGATCCAATTTAATTACTGCCTTACCACCCTTGATTTGATTTGTATGCCCCTTGTAGGTATTTATGTGATTATTGGCATGAACTAGATGTCTGCAAATAATGCCATACTAAATTGTAGTCACAGATGTATTACTTTACTTGAGTGTTGGACGGTGCCTAGTATAAGGACTGAGTTATCTCTTATGACCACCTCCCAGGCTGAAAGATTTCTAGGGCATGGTTGTCAGGGGTATCTAGTTTTCTTTTCAGTTTAGGTTGAGGTAGAATAGGGTATAGATGAGATTCCCATAGTGAGGGAGTTCCCAGAGGTATTTCCTAAAGAGATTAGTGGACTACCCCCAGAGAAAGAGGTAGAATTTCTTATAGATATTATACCTGGGGCAGGTCCAGTGTCTAAGGCCCTATACCTTATGGCTCCCACCAAACTAGCTGAGCTTAAGAAACAAAGAGAAGAGCAGGGTTTTATCAGGCCCAATGTTTCACCGTGGGGAGCTCTAGTCCTATTTGTATAAAAGAAAGACGGGAGCCTTAGGCTATGTATAGATTATCAAGAACTTAATAAGATATCTATTAAGAATAAGTACCATCTCCCTCGCATAGATGACCTCCTAGATCAGTTAGTAGGAGTGTCAATGTTTTCCAAGATAGACCTTAGGTCAGAATATCATTAACTTAGAATAAAGGCTGAGGATATTCCCAAAACAGCTTTGAGAACCAGATACGAGCACTATGAGTTTTTAGTTACACCCTTCGAGTTAATGAATGCACCCATAGTATTCATGGATTATATGATCAGAGTCTTTAGGCCATATTTAGATAGATTTGTAGTAGTCTTCATAGATGATATCCTCATCTACTCCAAAAGTAAAGAGGAACATGAGCAGCACCTAAGATTAGCCTTGGAGACCCTGAGAGAGAGACAATTGTATGCTAAACTTAGCAAATGTGAGTTCTAGCTCACTGAAGTCCAATTTCTAAGTCATGTCATCTCCCAGGTAGGGGTCACAGTAGATCCCCATAAGGTAGAGGTAGTGTTACAATGGGAGAGACCTAGGACAATAACGGAGATTAGGAGCTTCCTAGGTTTAGTAGATTATTATAGGAAGTTCATTCAAGGCTTTTCTTAGATAGCGATGCCACTAATCCAGCTTACTAGAAAGAATGTGCCGTTTGTCTGGAATAAAAAATGTGAGAGTAGCTTTCAGGAATTGAAGCACAAGCTAACCACAACCCCAGTTTGAGTACTTTCTGACCCTAGAGAGACTTTTGTAGTATATAATGATGCCTCTAAGAAAGTGTTATAATGCATGCTTATGCAAAAAAGCCGAGTGGTAGCTTATGCTTCTAAACAGTTAAAATCTCATCAGGAAAACTACCCCACACACGACCTAGAATTAGCTGCAGTGGTATTTGCTTTGAAGATAAGGAGACACTACTTATATGGGTAGCTATAGAAATTTATAGTGACCACAAGAGTCTCAATTACTTATTTAAACAAAAAGAATTGAATATGAGACAGCGGAGATGGTTAGAATTTTTGAAAGACTATGATTTTACATTGAAATACCATCCAGGTAAGGCTAACGTAGTAGCTGATGCCCTAAGTAGAAAATCCATACACATAGTCAGTATGATGATCTGAGAGTAAGATTTAATTGAGAGATTTAGAGACATGAATCTCTCCTATAAGGTGCATTTAGGTAAGCTATTAATGAGTGAAATCTGAATAGAAAATGACCTAACGAATCAGATAAGAGAGGCCCAATAGACCGATAACCATGTAAGCAAGGTTAGAGCCCAAATAGCCTAAGGTAGCATTCAAGAATTCAATCTATCTGAGGATGACATAGTGAGATATAGGGATAGGCTGTATATGCCTAGAAATATAGAAATCAGAGAGAAAATATTAGATGAGGCACATAAGAGTAAGTATACCATTCATTCGAGCAGTAATAAAATGTACTAGGATTTAAAGAAAATGTTCTAGTAGCCTAGAATAAAAATAGACATAGCAGAGTATGTCTCCCGGTGTTTAGTATGCCAAAGAGTGAAAATAGAACCCCAAAAATCAATTGAGTTACTCCAGCCCCTAGATATCTTGGAGTGAAAATAGGATAGTATAACGATGGATTTTGTCATGGGTTTACCCAGGACATTATCGGGGTATGATGTAATATGGATAATAGTGGATAGGTTAACAAAGTCAATGCACTTCTTACCTATGAAAGCCACTTATACCCTGGATAAATTAGCCCAGCTGCACATCAAGAAAATAGTTAGATTGCATAGCATGCCTAGGAGCATAGTTTCATATAGAGATCCTAGATTCACATCGAATTTTTGGAGATCATTATAAGATACTCTAGGTACTATACTTAGATTTAGCACAGCCTATCACCCTTAGATGAATGGATAAATGGAGAGAACCACCTAAACCCTAAAGGACATGTTGAGAGCAGGTATACTAGAAATGAAGGAAAACTAGGATACATACTTGCTTCTAGTGAAGTTTGCCTATTATAACAGTTATCATGCAAGTATACAGATGGCACCATACGAGGCATTGTATAGGAGGAAGTGTAGGTCTCCAATATGTTAGGTTGAGCTAGGAGAACAAAGCCTTATAGGCCCAAAGTTAGTAGACCAAACTTCTAGACAAATAGAAACCATTAGAAAGAAACTTCTTATGGCTCAGAGTAGACAGAAAAGTTATATAGATAAACGTAGATGACCTTTAGAGTTTGAGATTAGAGACTATGTCTTTATTAAAGTGTCTCCAGTCACAAGAATAGGTCGATCTATTAAAAGTAAGAAGCTCAGTCCAAAGTATATAGGTCCTTTCTAAATTCTTGATAAAGTATGACCTGTGGCTTATAGACTAGCCCTTCCCTCAAACTTAAGCCAAGTCCATAACGTATTCCAAGTTTTCTAGCTTAAAAAGTACTAACCCGACACCTCACATGTCATAGAATATAAGAATGTGTAGCTACAAGAATATCTATCATACATAATATCACCAGATCAGATCGTAGATGTTAGACTCATTACAGAATAAGATGATACTGCTGATGAAAGTGGTTTGGAAAGGGTTATCTCCCGAAGAGACTACTTGGGAACTAGAGGATGATATGAGAAAGAAATATCCTAAACTCTTCCCATGAGGTATGTTATCTAAATTTCAAGGAAGAAATTTTTCAAAAAGGGGAGAACTGTAACATTCGATTTTTGTTCAACAACGAAAACGAGCGTGTTTTCAAAGCTAGTCCCTTGAAATTAATTAGTTAAGGTCTAAAAAATTTGAGTAACATTCTAGATTCCTAAAAATGAGAATCTTAGCCTCAGATGGAAGGAAAAATGGAGCTAGAATGAAGGAACAAAATTTGATGAAAATCTTACGAAACGTAATGGCATTTTTGTAATTTTGATCAATTTTTGGAATTCACATAGGAGGGATTTTTAAATAAAATTTTTGAGTTCTCTAGGGTTCTCAGAGGCCCTGAAAACTATGAGAAGCCCCAAGATAGTTAAATCCCCTCCGGTGGTTGTTTTCTAACGTCAGTGTCCCTAAAATTTAACGGATTCTTTCGAGAAGGTTTTAGCTCTGATTTGAGTGATTCCAAAGGCATTTTACTAAATTGGGAACCTAAATTTTATAATGGAAAAGACAATTCTAAAAAAGGAGCTAAAACGAAGGAGAAACAAAAATGCCAAGAACAAAGGGTAAAATGGAAATTTTTAAAAAATGTTTCCTCCTCCCCCTCTATATAGGTGGTGCCCCACTCGTCCTTCATTTGGACTCAAAATTTTCTGCCCAATTTCAAAGAAGAAGGCTAGGGTTTAGGTGCACCAAGGGAGGAGAAGAAGAAGGAGAAATCCAGCTATGGAAATTTGCTTGTTTTTCATGCTTTCTCTTAGCCAATCTCTTCTCCTCTTTTTTCCTCTTCTTTCCCATGATTTTTCTGAAGTTTTGAGGGCTGTCTTGAAGGAAGAACAGAAGGGAAATTTCGAAATTTAAAGGAAGGCTAGGGTTTAGGTGCACCAAGGGAGGAGAAGAAGAAGGAGAAATCCAAGCTTTAAGGTATGGAAATTTGCTTGTTTTTCATGCTTTCTCTTAGCCAATCTCTTCTCCTCTTTTTTCCTCTTCTTTCCCATGATTTTTCTGAAGTTTTGAGGGCTGTCTTGAAGGAAGAACAGAAGGGAAATTCAACCAAACCAAGGGTGAATCTTAGGAATTTGAGGGAGAAGAACAAGAATATGCAAAGAAAATAATAAACTAGCCATTAGATTTCAAGATGCAAAACCTAGGATTTCAAGTGCACCTTATAAAATCTGATTTTGTATGATGATTCCTAGGCCTAAATAAGATTTTAAATGAGCTCCCAAGACCCTAAGAGGCTCCCCACATGCATCCTCTCTTGAGAAAACAAAGCAAACTCCAAGAGACCCCATTTCCTCCATAGCCTCAGCCTAAAGGGGTTTGTGTAGCTAGGGAGAGTTTTAAATTTTTCCAAACCCATTCTTGAGTCATATATGATGAATGAAAATGAGGGGAGGCCTTGGAAAAAATTTAGAACCTATAAAGAGTGAGTTGGTGCTTTGTGTTCTATATTATGACCTAAAAAAGTAACATATAGTTAGGCTCTTGGTTTTAATTGTGTGATGATTCTAAAAGGCTTAAAAGGAGCCAAGAATCATATTTGAAAAGAAAGAATGGAGCTTAGAATTTATTTAAGGGGTGTTGCTTCATTAGGTGCAATTATGAAACCATAATGAGGTTATAGGCCAAGCTAGTGTCTAAGCAAATTTTATGGCCCGAGAATTGAGTCCATGAACCTAATTGGCTTCTATGAATTGCGTCTAGGCCAAGAGAAATCTTCCTCACACTTTTGTGTGTGTTTGGCTAAAACAAGGAAGGGAGATTCAAAGGAAAAAGTGTGTAATTATTTCCAAGGTAGCTCTCTCCACCTTCTCATGGATGGATGTGTCCTTAGCTTGTCTTAGAATGTATGTATGTGTATTTTTAAGCCATGAAAAGTATGCTAGCATGATTTCATATGCCATGATTTTATGATAACATATTATATTTCTAAATGATGTTATGATGTTTGTTTGGGTTTGCTTGAGTGTGGTGAGGCCAAGAATCCTTAGCCATGGTGAGGATGAGCCAAGAACCCTTAAGATTGGTTAAGACAAAGCAAAGAGTCTCCTAAAAGCAAGCTGGACTCCCAAGAGCATGGTTGAGTCCAAAAATCTCTTAAAGAATGGGTGTGGCAAGTCAAACATCCACTAGAAATTGGGTGAGGTCAATCAACTTCTTGGCAAGCCTTTGTATGCTACGTGTGAGTTTCTCAAATGATGAAAATGCCTCTTAAATGTTTGCACATGTCAACATAACCATACATGCATTTATTAGATATGCTTTGCATATGTTATGTATGATTGAATGGGAGATAAGCTATTAGGATTCTTTAAATCTCATTTCCTCCTCTCCAATGATCTAACATGCTAGGTGGACCAAGTGGACAAGGTGATGGAAGCCAACCACCTTGAAGAGAAGAGCTTGACACCAATATGCCTAGGTTTTGCTTTTTAAAGCCATAATGATGTTTAATGATGAAAATTATTGTTGTAAATGGTCTATGACCTTTGGAACATATGTAATTATGATAATATGTCATATTTAAATAGGAGAATATATTATGTGACCATTAGAATATAAATTGAGTATATATGGACAATGTGGCTTCTTGAATGAGTTTATGGAATTGTACATGTATGTGAATGAGATGGCCAAAATGAGATGCAAGAGGGTTGGGACCAATTAGGTAGCCTATACAAGTCTTAATTATGCTTTTAGGCTTGTCCAAGAGATGCCAAATCCCAGGAAAAGCCATTTGGACATTGTGGTATCCTATATGGAGCCAAAATTGACCATAATGAAACTCTATGTCACTTTTTGTCCAAATGAGCTCTTCTTGATCTAAGATTTGGCATGAAATTAGAAATTATTGAGATCTTTTTGGGAAGCTAAAGAACATAATTTTTGGAGGTATACAAAATATTTGATGAATTTCCAAATTTGGAAAAACTTCTAGTTTTGGTCATGTCATTATTCACTTAGGTCTGAAAATGAAATCTATCACACAGGACCCAAATGATGTCCAATTTCCACAACAAATTATACAAAGAAACTAGACATTCCTAGAGACTTGTACCAACTAGAAGCACCTCATTTGGATGTCTAGAGGGGGAGATATAAATTTTTAAAAATCTATCCTATATCAAGAACTCCACCCGACCTTAGTTATTGTTTGATTAATTTTTGGGGTCTGGTATGCCTAAACTAGTCTAAAGTTATTTTTTCCCTCTAGCTAACATCCACATCTTTCCATATTGGTACATTTTCATGGATTGGAATTTTTTGAAATTAATTGGACACTTTTGAAATTTGTTGCAGAATTCTATGATAGCACCAATGGATGTCCTAACCTCTGGACCTTTTCACATGTCAAACATCCTCTGTGTTGGATGTTATGATCTGGACATATTTTTACTATGAAGTAGACATGTATTTATTTCCAGAATGGTTAAGAATATATGATTTCTATTTTTCTAGAATTAGTTATAAATTTTCAAATTTGTGACAGAAATGAGGACAAAGCTTGCCAAAATTATATATGTATATTTCATGCATTCCTTCGAGTTCCTTGAGATATAGGCCACTTTTGATAACTCAAATGAGTTTTATTCATATAATTAAATATGAGAATGTATTGTATGAGCTCATGTGGTCCACATGACACTAAATGGAATTTTTAAGTACGATGCATGCAAAGAAGTGTATTATTTTTAATTCTTTTTCCTTACTCTTTCATGGAATTGATGATTTAAAGCATGTGAATATCATGAGATGAGTTACAAATATATGGTGTTAGTTTTCAATTCCTCTGTTTTGCCATTTTGGATTCGATTTTCAGTTGTTCTTAGTTTCTTACCCACATTTTTAAAGACTGTAATTAGTATTCTACCCTTAATTGGTCTAAATTCTCTTTACTTTAAGGTCCTCTTATATCACAATATCTGTTTCAGTTTAGTTTCTGAAAAACTTAATATTACACTAGCTACCAAGGAAAGTTGTTCTATTAATTTCCTAATTAAAGGTAACTTTTAGTCTAATTTGTTAATTCCTAGTCTATATTTTGGTTTCCATTACATGCCCAAGTAGTTTAATAATTTTCATTTACTATTCTAAATTGAAGTTTTTTATATTATTTAAACTTGCGTTTGGCCTAGTTTCCTAGAGTTCTTCGTAGCCTTTTTTTGGAAGTCTATTAAATAAGCTATGTAGAGTTAAGGACATCAATTGCATATCAAGATTATGGCAAGCATCATGGTAGGATTATAGACTTTGGTCATTAAATTCTCAATCCATTTCATGAAAATGTAATTAAATATATATAATCATGCTAAAATAACAATTTTAATATGTTTTGTACCATTTTATGCGCCCTTGGGGATTAGAAAGACTTAGAGAGTTTCTTCCACATAATCTTATATTTATTTACAAAGCATATGCATTACACTTTCTTAGTCCACCTTGATTGTACTCTAAAGAAACCTCTCACTACTTAAATAGATATTATATTTAATTGGTATGTCTAACATGTATGAATTTTTAAGCTTTTAGATCTTAACCAAATTTTGATTGATGTGAATTATGTTGTAAACTCAATATTAAGATAGGTCCAATGATGTTGTTAATTGGTTACATGGCAATGGACTATGGAAAATGGTAAGGAAACCATATGAGCCATTGTAGGTGTTAATTGATTATCCTAATATAAGAGATTCCCTAAACAAAGTGAAAGAACACAAATTTCAACACTAAGATTCATATAGCACTATTCGAATAAAAGTATCTAAGGGAAAGCTTGTTCAATACATGATTGATGCCCAATTTCTGTCTTTGAATATGGTCCATTTGAAACTCACCATGATGTATGTCCCAAAATGATACTTGCCAAGAAACCTATTTTTGGAAAGGGATAATGTTTATATAGGTTGTAATAACTAACTTTTTAGAAACTAAACTAAAATCGAAATCGATAAAATGAGATAGGATCACTCTAAAATAAGGAAAATTAAGGCAAAATGAGATTAGACTATTAATTAGAACATCTAAAAATATGGTTAAGAACCTAAGGATAGCCCGAAA
Source organism: Erythrophleum fordii (assembly GCA_032878935.1). Taxonomy (NCBI): domain Eukaryota; kingdom Viridiplantae; phylum Streptophyta; class Magnoliopsida; order Fabales; family Fabaceae; genus Erythrophleum; species Erythrophleum fordii. The sequence goes on from JAVQMF010000038.1 coordinate 18,436,965, forward strand.
ATAAAGTAAAAACGGCTAAACGAATTAAAGGAATAATTTAGTGACAAGATCATAATTTTGAATAACTTTTTGAAAACTCAAACAAGGAAACTTTAAATGAAAAAATTGAGTTTCCCAGGGTTCTTAGAGACCTTAAAAACCATAAGAATCCTTAGACTGGTTAAAACCCCTTCGGCATACATTTTAGGTCGTTAGTTGACTAAAAATTTGACCAAATCATTCAAAGTTGTTTTGAATTCAATTAATTTGAAACCAAAGGCTTTTTACGAATTAGAGTACCTAAATTTTATAATGGAATAGACGGTTCTCAAAAAGAATTTCAAATGAGCTCAAACAAAGGAACCAAAGTTTAAAGGACATAGTTGAAATTTTTAAATTGTTATAATTAGTCCTTCTCCTCCTTATTTAGCACGCCAGCCCCCTTCTTGTAACACCATAACTTTCTAGCTTATCTCATGTTACCTCCATGTTTCATATCATGCATTTCATGAAGGAGTAAGAAAAATGACATTAAAATAACAAATTTCTTTGTGTTACATAGTGTATAAATTTTTCACTCAATCTCCCATGGACTATGTGAGCTCATGTATCATATTCTCATATTTAATTACATATATACATCTCAATTTCATCACCAAAAGTGGCCTAGAACTCGTGCAAGTGCAAGAAACACATAAAATACCATAGTGTAGCCTCGACCAGAATTTCATGGTTTCTATCACAAACTTTGAAAAATCATAACTAATTCTAGAAATATTGAAATCATGCATTCTTTACCATTATAGAAATATGTAGAGGTCTAATTTATGTTAAAAATAATTCTAAGTCATGGAAAATCAAGTAGAAGACGTTTGACATTCGAAAAGCACTCAAGGTCTCAGTTATTTGGGCTACTATCACAGGTTACTGTCATAAACTTTGGAAATTCATAACTAATTCTACAAAAATTCAAATCATAAAAATTAGATCAATATCAGAATCTAAAGATGTTAACTTTAGTGGAAAAATATCTCTAGATGACACCATTTAGGAACTAAATTATGATGGAACAATACTAGAGATTAAGTGGCATTACTGGTACTTATATTAAACTTCAAAAATTCATAACTCTCTACTCAGACCTCCAAATGAGGTGATCTTGGTGGCCATAGAAAGCTTATAACCTTTAATTTATTTATGTAAAATTTTACAAGCATTGGACATTATTTGGCTATCAGATGACACAGAACAAAAAACTGACCATATGAACAGTACATGCACCAGAATAGTAAAAAAATTTCAACTTTGAAAATTCATAATGAATTCTATAGAGCTCTAGTTTTCCTAAACTTTACCTTCCCAAAAATCTATCAATGAGCTTTACATGTCTGCCAAATTTCATGGGAAGATTCATCCATTTGGTTAGTTTGTGCTATAGGGTTGCGGTTTGGTCATTTTTATGGTCTTAACTAGCATCAAAGTGTCCAATTTTGCTTTACAAGCTTGTGTAGCCACTTGAGCATGTGGGATTGCACCAAAATGACATTCTAAACTTGTCCTAAAGGTGCACAAACCCAAAATTTAGAAACTCACACTCTCACCCCATGCCATACACAAGTTTACATAATGCTAGTCTTGTCATTCCATACCCAATTTGCATTGTAACATTCATATAACATAAATTCTCATTTGTACATGATACATTAGCATAATTATACATGTTCATAAGCTCATAGGACATATACAATAATAGATTACAACATTTTCCACTCATATGGCCAGAAAGAAGCAAAATCTATGCAAATTGTTGTCAATCTCTTATCTTCCAAGTTGTTGGCTCCCATTACCTTGTCCACTTGGTCCACCTAGTATATTGGAACATGGGAGAGGAGAGAATGAGATTCAAAGAATCTCAATAGCTTATCTCCCTTTCAATCACACATAAAAGATGCAAAACGAGTCTTGAAAATACATATATGAGCGTAATGGATGACATGAACATTTAAGAAGCAATCTTGGCATGTGAATAAGTCATACAAAGCATCCATAGGCTTGCTAAGTAAATGGATTAGCCTCACCCATTCACTTATAGATTTTGAACTTATCTCACCCATTTTCTTAAGGAGGTTTTGGCTCAACCTCACTCATGGGAGACACTTTGCTTTGTCTCAATCATTTCTAAGGGTTCTTGGCTCATCCTCCCCATAGCTAAGAGTTCTTAGCTTTTCCACACTCAAGCAAACCCAAGCAAATATAATAAACATTATTTAAAAATATAATGCATCATCATGGTACCATGGAATAAGAGCTCATCTTAAAACACTTTTTATAGCTTAAAATACATATACACACATTCAAAGACAAGCCAAGCATACATTCATACATAAAAGAAAGAGGAGTGAGCTACCTTTGGTGCAACCACACACTTTTCTTCTTGAATTTGCTATCTTTTCCTCAGCCTCACACACACAAACGTGTGGGATTGATTTCTCTTGGGCTAAACACAATTTATGGAAGCCAATTCAGTTTATAGAATTAATTCTAAGGCCACACATCTTCCTTAAATAGTAACTTAATCTATTAACCCCTTTATGGTTCTAAGAATGCACCTAATGAAGTAACACCCATCAAATAAATTCTAGACTCCATTCTTTCTTTTTATATATGATTCTTGACTCCTTTTAACCCTCTTAGAGTCATTATATAATTAAAACAAAGAGCCTAATTACATATTGCTTCTTTAGGTTATATTATGGAACATATAAGGCCATCTCAATTTCTATGGTTTCTTAATTTTTTTCCTAAGGGTTCTCCTCATCTTCACTCATCATAAAATGGGCTTGGAAAGATTTAAAACTCTCTATAGGTGTCCCATCCTTTTTAGACTGAGACTAGGTAGCTTTTGGCCTCCATGGAAGTTTGCTTTGTTTTCTTGATGGAGGATGTACATGGGGAGACTTCTAGGGATCTTAGGAGCTTATTTAAACATTAATTTAGGTTTAGAAATAATTGTATAAAATCAAATTTTACAAGAAACACTTGAAACCCTAGATTTGCTATCTTGAATTTCCATGGTTATTTTGTTGTTTGCTTTGCATATTCTTATTCTTCTCCCTTAAATTGTTAAGATTGACCCTTGGTTTAGCTAGAATTTCAATTGCCTAGGGCTGGCTATATATAGGTCAAAACATCCATGAGTGAAGGAAGAAGGAAGATTAAGTAAAGAGATGGCAAAATACCTTAATGTCTTTAATTCTTTTTGCTTGTTCTTCACCTTCCTTGGTTTCTTGACTTCAATTTCAAAATTTTCCCTCTATTCTTTCCTCAAAATAGACCCATAAATTTCAATATAATCATAGGAAAGAAAGGGAAATGGAGGAGAAGAGGTTTGCTAAAGAAAGAGCATGAAAAACAACAAAAAATCCATACTTTTTGCCTTATCTTTCTCCTTCTTTTCCTTTCCCTCTTGTGCACCTCACTCCTTAAGGTTTTTCTCTGGTTTAGGGTAGAAACATATGTGGCTAAGTGAATGGAAAGGTGGGGCGCCCTATATATATAGGTGGGAGGAAGAAAGACTTTTCAAAAATTCTAATTTTGCCTTTTTGTCTTGGCATTTTTGTTTCTAATTTGTTTTAGCTCTTTTTTTAAAAACGTCTTTTCTATTATAAAATTTAGGTTCCCACTTTAGTAAAATGACTTTGGAATTACTCAAATTGAAGTTAAAATCTTCTTGAATGAATCCATCAAAGTTTGGGTCCACTATCGTTGAAAAACATCCACCAGAGGGGTTTTTTAACTATCCTAAGGCTTCTCATGGTTTTCAAGGACTCTGAGAACCCTAGAGAACTTAAAACTTTCATTTAAAAAGTCCTCCTCTGTGAATTCCAAAATTTACTCAAAATTACAAAAATGCTATTATGTTTGTAAGTTTTTTGTTAAATTTCATTTCTTGATTCTAACTCTATTTTTCTTTTTGTTTGAGCTTGGAATTCTCAATTTTAGGAGTATTGAATGCTATTTAAATTTCTTGGGACCTTAACTAATTTATTTCGGAGGACTTGCTTTGAAAACATACCTACTTTCATCATTTAATGAAAATCGAATATTACACTTCTCCTTATTTCCATAAACTTTATTCTATCCTAAAATAAAACCAGAACCATCATGAAGTGGCGCAATAAAGAGGAAGTAAGGGGGAAGAAAACAAAGCTTAAAAAGGCAAGAAATTGCTTCTTTTTCATGCTCTTCCTTTCTTTAATGTTTTTCTCCTCTTTCTCCCCTCTTTTCCTATGGTTTTAAAGTTCTAAATGGTGGTGATTTTATGGTTGGTTCAATAGAGGGAAGGAAGAATTTAGAAAAAAACTTCGAAGCTTAAGAAAGTTCACTTGACAAGCTTTAAGAAAAGGTAAGTTTCTCTTTAGAAAATTTTCTTTTCTTGGTTCTTCCATAAGGTTTTCTATTTAACCAACATATGGGGACCATGTAGGGAGTTTGATTTTGGTCCAAACTTAATAGGAAATGAGATTTTGAAGCATGGAGAATCATATGGAACCAATAGAACTCAAAAAGAAGCATTTGGTAGCAAGTTACGAAAATTGGGATTTTGAATGCACCTAGGGAAATTTGAAACTTTAAAATGATATTTTAGACTATGTGAGGGTATGATTGAGTTAAGAAGAGGCTAAGGAACTCATATATATGCTAAATTCCCTAGAAAAGTAAGCAAAGCTCCATGGGTGCTCTTCTTTGTAAATGTTTCAACCAAGAGTGAATTGAGGCACTTATAGAGAGTTTTATCTAATTCTAAGGATATAAATGATCTAGATATGAATTATAAACACTAAAGAAACCATTGGTTTAAATATAGGAATCATATTTTGAAAGTTGAAAGTTTAGAGTTCTATTATGCATAAAGAAGCAACATAGTGTTAAGCTCCTTGATTTGAGTTTGTGATAACTTTAGTGAGTTTAAATAGATATGACCTAGATTGAGTGAGAAAGTGGAGCCAAGATGATGAATTGTATGAGTTGCTTCATTATGCTACTAAATGGAACCATATAGATACCATAAGCTAGAATTTGCTCATGTAAGGCTTATATGAGATTAGAGATAGTTTCATTGATATATTTGTATCTTGTTTGATTTATCTAGGCTAAGCAAATCAAGCTCTTCCTAAGTGTGCTTGTGAGGCCAAGGCAAGGAAATAGGAACCAAGAAAGGAATTTTGTGCTTCTTGAGAAAGGTAGCTCTTCATCCATTTTTGTGTTTTTATCTTGGTTGTTTCATTATCATTAATTGCTTGTATATGTGTCTTGACTATAACTTATGCCTATTACTATTCATTTGATGATATGATATCATTATGTCTCTTAGAGTGAATATAGAATGTGAATGGCTTTTAAAAGGTTAGGTTGTGCCAAAAGTCTCTTGAATTAGGTGAGATGAAGCCAAAAGTCTCTAAGTAAGGATGAGACAAAGCCCAAAGTCTCATGAAATAAGTGAGGCCAAGTTAAAAGTTCTTAAAATAGGTGAGTCTAATTCAAAAGCCCTAAATAATTAGGTAAAACTAGACCAAAAGTCCCTAAAACTTGATTTTGATCCTTATAGATCTATATGATTTCATAATTATGATTATGCTTGAGATTTGGATGCCTATGAAGCATGCTCGCTTTCTTTGATATGATAACATGCCATATGAGTGTGCTTGAAGGTTGAATGAGCTATTAGGATTTTTGGAAACTCACTCTCGACCATATTGTTTCTAACCATGTATAAGGAAATCTCAAGAAGCCATGGATGGGAGCCAACAAGAATAAATGATGCTACTTTGACAATGGTTTCAGGATTTATGTAATTTAGTGTACAAGAATTGTTGTATATGTTACTTTTGTAATGTAAACATTAACTTATATGTAAAAGTATATGATTATGATATAAATACCAATGGTGGATGTTTATATGCTAAATTGTGTAAATTGACCATGTATATGTTATGGAAAGTGTGAGTATATTGCCAAGTGGATAGGTCGTTTTGAGTTGCATGATATTTGGGACCTCATGAGATGGTCTTACATGCTGTGTTTCATGTTCAAACATGCTCAAATGATCACTTGCATTAAGGTAAGCCATTTTGAACCATTTAGTGCTACAGGGTGCCAATTTGAGCCATATTTTGCCTCGAAACTGAAACAAGACCAAATGAATAAATTTTGGCATGAAATTTAGTAGAAAATTAGTTTCCATTTAGAGCTTTTCATATAGTCAATTTCTATAGAAGTTCTTACGAATTTTCAAAATTGAATGAATTATGCAGATTTGCCAATGCACTGTTCATTTGATCAATTCTAATTTTTTAGAAATTTGAGGGGCCAATGAATTCCAATACTTATGAAATTTTATAAGCATATATTTGGTATGATAAGCTTTCCATATGTACTAAAATCACTCAATTTGGAGTTGTGTAGCTCAAAATATGCATGCTCAAAGTTTTCAGGTCTGCATATATAAGAAATTTTAATAGTTACCATTCTATTAGATTTTTATGGTCCAAATGAAATTTTTTTATTTGAAAATTTTGCAACATGTATTTCATGTCTTGAGCTTTCTAGAAAGTCCTCATTTGCATGATTTGGAGCTCTCTAACTCAAGATATGAATTTTTGAAGTTAGTGACAACAATATGCTTCAATGCAAAATCATAGGAATATGATGTATTGATGTCCATAACCTAGAACCCAAAATTCTTACTTCGTTTTGTGATGTTTATGGTTAAGCAAATATATTAAGAATGAATTTTGAGATTGGTAAGTTGTAGTGGTGCATTTAAGCTAAATTGAAGTAATTACACCTTTAATGTCAGTTATTCTCATTGCTAAAAGTGTTAAAATTAATGAAATGGATGTTATAAGCATATTGGCATATAAATTATGGGATATTATATTATGGTATGATATTTGTTGGTATCAAAGCAATGGTTCAGACAACCTAGCTCTATGTTTGGCTTTTGAATTATTTGAAAGGCATGTGTTATGGTGTGGTTATCAGAAAATGAATTGGAATGGATATATCTATTGAAAAATTATACTTGCATACTAAGGTTATGCTTATTTTTAGACAAGATGGTGAATACAAAAAGGGATAGACTAACAAGGGATAGGGCTAAGGACCCTATGCAGACCATCATAGAGAGATTGGATAGATAACAAACCATAATGGATCAACAACAAGCTATATTACAACAATAGAGACAAATTATGCTGTAGCAGGAAGAAATGATCTAGTAGTTATAGCATACCTTAATTAGGCAAGAGGAAATGAGGAGAAAATCCCCTGAACCATAGCCACCCAATCTTAGCAATGCACTAGTAGCCCTTCAGGAGCTAGTACAGGTCCCAATATCTATCTAAAAGTTGTTGAATCAGCTTAGAAAGAATGGTCCACCCTCCTTTGATAGAAAATTAGATGTACAAAAAGGTGAGGCATGGATAATATAGCTTGAGAAGATCTTTAAAGTGATAGGCTACATGTCTTAGAAGAAAGCCATGCTCACCATATTTATACTAGAAAAAGACATAAATCATTGGTGGCATAGCACGAAGTCTATTATGTAAACTAAGAACATCCCGATCAATGGGTAGAATTTTATGATAAGTACTTCCCTAGCTCCATTCAAAATTAGAAGGAGATGAAATTTATGGGATTGAAGCAGACTAATGATAAATTTATGGACTAGTACATGGCTAGATTTATAGAGTTGTCTAGGTATTCCTCCTATCTCTAGTGATGTGATGATGACCCCTATAGATGTTAGAGATTTAAGAAGGGGTTGAATTCCCTAGTTAGAGACCAAGTGACTCCACAAAAGATCAAAACATTTAATGTTCTTGTGGATATCAGTAAGGTGATTAAGAATAATTTATGAGATATTTTATGTAACACCATACTTCTAGGACTCAATTCATGCAATTTCCATGCCTCATCTTATGTTTGTTCTATGGAAACAATCGAGTGGCATAGGGAGTTATGAATTAAAATGCATTTCTCTACTGACAAAATTTTTCTTTCGGAGTCCCGTGGGTCATATGAATGCATCTATCACATTATCATACTTAAATACATGAATGTAGCTCATTTCCATCATCAAATTTGGTCTACAACTCGTGGAAAGCAAAGGAACACATTAAAATTCATGTTTGCATTTTCGTCCAGAATTTCCTCTTTTCTGTCACAAACTTTGGAAAATCATAACTAAATCTAGAAAAATCGAAATCATGTGTTCTTTGTCATTCTGGAAAGTTCAGGATGTCTAATTCACACTAAAAATACGTCCAAGTCACAAAATTCATCACAAAGGACGTTTGACATCCAAAAAGCTACAGACTCACTGGCTGCCTGGGCTATGATTCAGGTTACTGATGCAAACTTCTGAAATTCATAACTAATTCTACAAAAATTGCAATCACACAAATTCAGTCATTCTGGGAAGCTACAAATGTTAAATTGACACTAAAAATAATTCCTGAATGAAAAAGATACGTTTAGGTATCTGGAACTGATGGAACAGTGATTGAGTTCTAGAGTCACCACTGTTACTGACAGCAAATTTCAAAAATGCATAACTCTATGCTCAGACCTCCAAATGAGGTATCTCAGTGGTCACAGAAATCTTATGACCTCTAGTTTATGCATATAAAATTTCATAAGCATTGGACACCATTTGGCCATTGGATGACACAGAATTCAAAACTGCCAGTATGAACAGTGCACATACCAGAAACCATAGAAAATTCCAACTTTGAAAATTCATCAAATATTCTCTAGGTCTCCGAAAATTATGATCTTTAGCTTCCCAGAAATCTCTTAATAAGACCTAATTGTATGCCAAATTTCAGGGCAAGACTAACTCATTTGGCCAAAAAGTGGCATAGGGTTCCATTATGGTCAATTTTGGCTCCATATTGGGTACCAAAATTGCCAAATGGATTTCCTTTGGTCTTGGCACCTTTTGGGCATGTTTAAAAGCATGTTTAAGACTTGGGGAAGCTGCCCAAATGGTCCCAAACCATTTGCATCTCATTTTGGCCTTTTCACCCTCACTTATACACATTACACCAAGCTTTTCTCAAGTGCATACATTAACATAAACACTCAATTTATGTTCTAGAATATATACACCATACTCATTCATTTATCTATCACATAATATCATTTTTTACATTTGTCCAAGGGGTCATAGACTATTTACAATAATAATATACATCATGAAGTCTCATTATGAATCAAAAGACCAAAAATCAAGCATAAGGATGGCAATCTTCTTTCTTCAAGGTGGTTGGCTCCCATTGCCATGTCCACTTGGTCCACCTAGTATATTAGGACATTTAAGAGGAGGGAGTGAGATTCAAGAATCTCAATAGCTCATCTCCCATTCCATCACACATAATATGTGCAAGCAAGTTTCACAATGGCATGCATGGAGAAAGTAGAAATCATAGGTATTTTAAAAGCAACCTTGGCATGTGAATCAATCATACAAGACATTCAAGAGCTCACTAAGTGTTTGGATTGGCCTCACACTTCTCCTCATGGATTTTGGATTTGCCTCACCCATTCTTTGAGCACTTTGGGCTCAACCATACTCTTGGGAGCCCACTTTGCTTTTGGGAGACTCTTTACTTTGTCTCAACTAAGCTCAAGGGTTCTTGGCTCCTCCTCACCCAAGGGAAGAGTTCTTGGCCTCTCCACACTCAAGCAAACTCATACAAACATCATGGATTCATTTAAAACATAACATGGCATCAAGGATCATGACATGTAAAGGCATGCTAGCATACTTTTCAAAGCTTGAAAATACACATACAAGCATTTTAAAACAAGCTAAACACACATCCATGCATGAGAGAAGGTGGAGAGAACTACCTTGTATACAAACACACACTTTTTCCTTAGCTTTCAAGCCTCCTCTTTTAGCCACACACCCACAAGTTGGTGGAGATAGTTTCACTTGGCCTAGACACAAATTATGGGAGCCAATTAAGTTCATGAAACAATTTCTAGGGCTATGCAACTTGCTTAAACCCTAGATTACTCTACAACCTCCATTATGGTCCATATTGGCACCTAATGAAGCAACACCCCTCAAATGATTTCTAGGCCTCATTCTTTACTCTCAAATATGATTCTTGACTCCTTTTAAGCCTCTTGGAGTCATCACATCATTAAAACAAAGGGCCTAACATCATGTTGCTTCCTTAGGTCACAATATGGAACCTAAAGCACCAACTCATTCTCTAAGCTTCCTAAATTTTTCCCAAGGTTTCCCCTCACATTTATTCATCATGTATGACTCAAAAATGGGCTGGAAACAATTTAAAACTCTCCCTAACTATGCCATCCCTACTTGGCCGAAAGTTAGAGCATAAATGGGATTTCATGGCTTCTTGATTTTTCCTTGATGGGGGAACCATTTAGGGAGGTTGTTAAGAGTTGTAAGAGGTCAAGGAAACACTTAAATAGCCAAGGGAACTCATGGATTAAATCAGTTTTTACAATCCCTTTAAGTGCTCTACACTTTTCTAACTTGATTTTCATTAGCCTTTCTTCCAATTTCCTTGCATCTACTAACTCCTCATGGTCTAAAACCCACAATTCCTTCTTATTTCTGGACAAAAAGCCTCCCCCCAAGATGGTTCTGTTCTGGCAGAACTCCTCACACAAGGGCAAGAAAAAGGAAGCAACCAAGATAGAAAAATCACCTTGATTCCAAGCTTTTCTCAAGAGTTCTCTTCCTTGCTTCAACCCTCTCCTTGAATTTCGAAATTTTCCCCTCAGTTCTGGGCTCAAAACAGAACCAAACATCTCATTAAATCCATAGGAAGAGAGGAGGAAAGGAGGGGAAGAAGTTTAACAAGGCAAGGAGTAGGAAAAAGTGGCTAAAACTTACACTTTTCAAAGCTTCCTCTTCCTTCCTTGGCCTTCCCTCTTGTGCGCCACTCTCAGCCCTTCTTACTTCTGTTTTAACGTGTGAGAGAGTGGGTGAGGAGATCTGAGCAAAGGAGGGGCGTTTTTATAAGATAGGGTTTCACTTAAGCAACTTTTACACTTTGCAATTTAGTCCCTCTTCATAGTTTTGTTCGTTTGGGCTTGTTTCAACTCATTTTTGAAATCTGTCTTTTCCATCATATTCCTTAGGCTCTTAATAATAATAATTGCCTTTGGAATCACTCAAAAAGGATCTAAAACAATTTCGAACCGTTCGGTCAAATTTTCAGTCAACCGACAGCCGAAATCACTCACCGGAGGGGTTTCAACTGTTCTAGGGGTTCCCATAGTATTCAGGGCCTCTGAGAACCCTAGAAAGCTTAAATTTTTTGTTTAAAAAGTCCTCCTATGAGTTTTCCAAATTTTTCAAAAATTACAAAAATGCCCCTACTTCTTTCAGTAAATTTTCTGATCTCTTTTGGCTCTGGTTTTTGGGCATCTTAAATCTCAAATCCTCATTTTCTAATATTTAAAATTTTATTATAATTTTAGTTGGCCCCAATTCCTTCTATTTCGAGGACTTCTTTTTATATTTGACCCATTTCTACCGTTTACGGAGAAACCGAACATTGCGTTCCTCACATTTACGGAGGGACCGGATGTTACATTTTACTTGCAATGACCATAGTTATTCAAAAACGGGCTTCAGAGTTGAAGAGACTAAGACCAGAGATAATGTGAGTGTGGCACCTAGCAACAATAAGAAAGACAAGGTGCAATGGAATAGAAGGCCACATAAGGGCAAGAAAGTACAGCCTAGTAGATCATAACCATCCATAATGACATGTTTCAAATATAGGAAGTTGAGGAACATAGTTAGGAATTACTCTCAGACGAAGATGACACTTTTATCCATACCACAGACCTAGGGCAAAATGTTTACCTTCACTCAACAAGAAGCTAGTACATCCCCCAATTTAATCCAAGATATGATTATAATAAACAGTTTTCCTATAATTACTATGTTTAATTTAGGTGATAGTCACTTATTCATATCTTATTAGTGTGTTAGAAAATTAGGTCTGGTTATTAGTACTTTACCTTATGATTTATTTGTTACCAACCTCACTGGAGGCTATATAGTTACTTTCCATGTATGTTTGAATGTTACTGTATAGTTTAACCATTGTTGTACTACCATTGATTTGATTTATATGCCCTTCCATAATATTGGTTTGATTGTTGGTATGAATTGGATGACTGCTTATAACGTTGTACTTAATTCTAAACATAAAACTATTACTGTACATGCTTATGGGACCATACTTAGTACTGAGGCTAAATTATCTTTCTTAACCACCGCTTAGGTTGAGAGATATTTAAAGTATAGATGCTAGGCATTTCTAGTCTTTTTCTCTATATAGACTGAGGTAGAAGAAAAGATAAAGGAGATCTATGTAATTAAGGAATTCTCATAGGTTTTTCTAAAGGATTTTAATTTTAGTGCCCTACCTTCTAAGAGAAAGATTGAATTCCCTATCGATATAGTGGCTGAGGCTGGACCGGCATCTAAAGCTCCTTATAGAATAGCTCCCATCGAGCTTGCAGAGTTAAAAAATCAAATTGAGAAATTGTTAGAGAAAGGGTTCATATGCCCTAGTATGTCACCCTGGGGAGCTTCTATCTTATTTATGAAAAAGAATGATAGTTGAGATTGTATATAGATTATAGATAACTCAACAAGGTTACCATTAAGAATAAATATCATCCTCCTAAAATAGAGATAACTTGCTAAATCAGTTGGCTAAGGCATTAGTATTTTCTAAGATAGATCTTAGATCTAGGTATCATTAGTTAAGAGTTAGAGCTTAAAACGTCCCAAAGACGGCTTTCAAAACTAGATACGAGCATTATGAGTTCCCAATGATGCAATTTGGATTAATGAATGCACCGATTATTTTTATGGATTACATAAATAGGATATTTAGACCATATTTAGATAAATTTGTTGTGGTCTTTATTGATGACATTCTTGTATACTCTAGATCATTTGAGGATATGAGAGATATCTAAGAATAGCCTTAAAAACCCTAAAAAAATAAGAGGTTGTATGTTAAACTTAATAAATATGAGTTTTGTCTAACCAAGGTGAGATTCTCAGGTCATGTCATATTAAAGGCGAGAGTTGCAACTGATCCCCATAAAGTAGAAGCTGTGTTACAATAGGATAGGCTTAAGACTATCATCTAGGTTAGGAGTTTTCTAGATTTGACAAGATATTATAGGTCATTCATATAGGGCTTTTCTTAAATAGCCTTACCACTGACAAGGCTAATTAGGAAAGAGATTTCATTTATATAGGATGACAGATGTGAGAGGAGTTTTCAAGAGTTAAAACTTTGATTAATCACTACTCCTATACTGATTATACCTAACCCTAGTAAACCATTTGTGGTTTATAGTGATGCCTTAAGAAAGGAGTTAGCATATGTGTTGATGCGGTAGGATAGAGTAGTGGCTTATGCCTCTAGGTAGCTAAGGCCTCATGAGGAGAATTATCCCACTCATAATTTAAAGTTAGTTACAATGGTGTTTACCTTCAAAATATGGAGGCATTATCTATATGATGCTATAATAGAGATTTATAATAACCACAAAAGTCTAAAATACCTATTTGACTAGAGAGAATTAAGTATGAGACAGAGAAGATGGATAGAATTCCTATAAGACTATGATTATACCTTGAAATACTATACAGGTAAAGCCAATGTAGTGCCTAATGCTTTGAGTAAGAAATCCATCTATGCAACCTTTATGGTAGTTAGAAAATAGGAACTTATAGAAAAATTTAAAGATATGAATATTTCCTACCATATGGTATAGGGTAAAATGTTTTTAAGTGAAACCCGAATAGAGACTAAATTAAGAATCCAAATCATGGATGCCCAGAGAGAGAATGATTCTTGAGATAAATTAGGAGTGAAATTTTTTAAGGTAGGACTTTAGAGTTCAGGATGTCTATGGATGGTATGATAGTATACCAAGATAGAATCTGTGTACCCAATCAAACTAATTAAAAGAAAAGATTTTAAAAGAGGAATATAAGAATAAGTATACTATCCATCCAGATGCCACCAAGATGTATCAAGACTTGAAAATGATATTTTGATGGCCAGGTATGAAAAATGACATAGCCAACGATGTGGCTAAATATTTGGTATGCCAAAGGGTAAAAGTAGAGCATCGGTGACCAATTGGATTATTGCAATCCCTAGATATCGATGAGTGAAAATGGGATAGTATAATCATGAATTTTATTATGGGGTTACCCAGGACATCCTATAGACATGATGCTATTTGCATAATCATTAATAAATTGATATACCTATTAGGGCTACATATACATTAGATAAGTTAGCCCAATTATATATAAGAGAGATAATGTGACTTCATGGAGTATCTAATAGCATAGTATCAGATAGAAACTCCAGGTTCACATTGAACTTCTGGAGGTCATTATAGATAGTTTTATGGGCTAAGTTGAGGTTTAGTAATGCTTATCACCCTCAAACAAATAGTCAAACGAAAATGATCATCCAAACTCTAGAGGACATATTGAGGGCCTGTATTTTAGAGATGAAGGGAAACTAGGATGTGTACTTATCATTAACTGAGTTTGCATGTAATAATAGCTACCATTACAGTATTCAGGTGGTCCTGTATGAGGCTTTGTATGAAAGGAAATGTAGATCACCTCTATGTTAGGTTAAATTAGATGGGAGGAGCCTAATAGGACCTGAGATAAGAGACTAGACTACTAGACAAATAGAACTGATTAGAAAGAAATTCCTTATAACCCAAAGTAGGTAAAAGAGTTATGCTTATAAGAGAAGAAAACCATTAGAGTTTAAGACTGGAGACCATATGTTTATTTGGGTATCTCCAATTATGGGTGTGAGTCAGCCTATTAATGTAAGGAAGCTCAGTCCTAGATATATTAGTTCATTTGAAATCCTTGAAAGAATTAGACCCGTTACTTACCATGTGGCCTTGCCTTCTAACCTAGCCTAAAGCCATAATGTATTCCATGTCTCCTAGCTAAAAAAGTGCTTACTAGATCTCTCACATGTTATAAAATATGAGCATATTCAATTGCAAAATAACTTATCCTATGTGGTAACACCAAAGAGAATCATTGACACCAAGATTAAATAGCTGAGAAACAAGAGTATTCCTTGAATGAAAGTAGTTTGGAAGGGCCTGTCTTTTGATGAGGTAACCTAGGAACTGGAGGATAACATGAGGAAGCAACATCTCTAACTATTTAGCTAATGCACATATTCAAATTTTGAGAACAAAATTTATTTTTAGAAGGGGTGAAATGTAATAACCGACTTTTTAAAAACTAAACCAAAATTGATAAAATGAGATAAGATCACCCTAAAATCAAGGTAAATTGAGGCTAATTGACATTAGAATGTTAATTAGAACATCTAAAAATATGGTTAAAAACTTAAGGATAGCTAAAAAATAAAGCTAAAACAGTTAAACAAATTAAAGGAATAACATATTAGCAAAATTGTAATTTCAGATAACTTTTTGAAAACTTAAAGGAGGGAGTTTTAAATAGGAAAATTGAGTATCCCAGGGTTTTCAAATACCCTAAAAATCATAAGAACCCTTAGAGTAGTTAAAACTCCTCCAACATACGTTTTAAGTCGTCAGTTAACTAAAACTTTGGCCAGATCATCCAGTGTTATTTTGAATCTAATTAATGTGAAACCAAAGGCATTTTATGAATTAGAGAACCTAAAATTTATGATGGAAAAGATAGTTCTCAAAAAGAATTTGAAATGAGCTCAAACAGAGGAACCAAAGTTTAAGGAACATAGTTGAAATTTTTGAATTATTATAATTAGTCTTTCTCCTCCTTATTTAGCACGCTAGCCCCCTTGTTCTTATTTCCACCAACTTTATTCTATCCTAAATAGAACCAAAACCATCTTGAAGTGGCACACCAAAGAGGAAGCAAGGGAGAAGAAAACAAAGTTTAAAAAGGTAAAAAATTACTTCTTTTTCATGCTCTTCCTTTCTCTAATGTTTTTTTCCTCTTTCTCCCCTTTCTTCCCATGGTTTTAAAGTTCTAAATGGTAGTGATTTATGGCTGGTTTAGTAGAGGAAAGGAAGAATTTAAAGAAAACCTTAGAAGCTTAAGAAAGTTTACTTGACAAGCTTTAAGAAAAGGTATGTTTCTCTTTAGAAAATTTTCTTTTCTTGGTTCTTCCATGGAGTTCTCTATTTGGCCAACATACAGGGATCATGTAGGGAGTTTGATTTTGATCCAAACTTGATACGAAATGGGATTTTGAAGCATGGAGAATCATATGGAATCCATAGAACTCAAAAGAAGCATTTAGTAGTAAGTTATGGAAATTGGGGTTTTGAACGCACCTAAGGAAATTTGAAACTTTAAAATGATATTTTAGACTATGTGAGGGTATGATTGAGTTAAGAAGAGGCTAAGGAACCTATATATGTGCTACATTCCCTAGAAAAGCAAGCAAAACTCCATAGGTTCTCTTCCTTGTAGGTGTCTCGGCCAAGAGTGAATTGAAGGACCTATAGAGAGTTTTCTCTAATTCTAAGGATAGAAATAATCTAAATATAAATTATAAACACTAAAGGAATCATTAGTTTGAATTTAGGAATCATATTTTGAAAGTTAAAAGTTTAAAGTTCTATTATGCATAAAGAAGCAACTTGGTATTAGGCTCATTGATTTGAGTTTGTGATGACTCTAATAAGTTTAAATAGAGTCAAATGACCTAGATTGAATGAGAAAGTGGAGCCAAGATGATGAATTATATGAGTTGCATCGTTATACTACTAAATGGAACCATATGGATGCCATAAGCTAGAATTTGCTCATGTAAGGCTTATGTGAGGCCAGAGATGGTTCCATTAATACATTTGTGTCTTGTTTGATGTTTTTAGACTAAAAAAATCAAGCTCCTCCTAAGTGTGCTTGTGAGGTCGAGGCAAAGAAGTAGGAACCAAGAAAGGAATTTTGTGCTTCTTAAGAAGGTAGCTCTTCATCCATTCTTGAATGCTTATTTGGTTATTTCATTGTCATTTATTGCTTGTATATGTGTCTGGACTATGATTTATGCCTGTTGCTATTAGTTTGATGATATGATATCTTTATGTCTCTTAAAATACATAAGGAATGTGAATGACTCTTAAAAGGTAAGGTTGTATCAAAAGTCCCTTGAATTGGGTGAAATAAAGCCAAAAGTCCCTAAGTAAGGGTAAGACAAGGCCAGAAGTCTCATAGCATGAGTGAAACTAAGTAAAAAATCCCTAAAATAGGTGAGACTCATCTAAAAGTCCTAAATAATTAGGTGAGGCTAGACCAAAATTTCCTAGAGCTTGATTTTGATCCTCATGGATTCCTATGATTTTTTATTATGCTTGAAATTTGGATGCTTATTATGTATGCTTGCTTTTTTTGACATGATAACATGTCATATAAGTGTGCTTGAAGTGTGAATGGGCTATTAGGATTTTTGGAATCTCACTATCACCCATATTGTTTCTAACCATGTCTAGGAAAATCTCAAGAAGCCATGGATGGGAGACAACAAGCATCAATGGTGTTACTTTAACAATGATTTAAGGATTTATGTAATTTAGTGTACAAGAATGGCTGTATATGGTATTTTTGTATTGTAAACATTCACTCGTATGTAAAAGTATATGATTATAATATAAATACTATAATACTATATTATTTCTAGCATTAATCCCTCTTTTGCAAATGAGGATATGCATTTTATTAAGGAAAACTCAAGAAAATGCATTAAAATAATGAATTAAATTGTATTACGTAACGGATAAATTTTTCATTTCGCTTCTCTAGAATCCCATGAACTTATCACCAACATTGTCTAATTATTTTCATACATACAAATCATAACATTCTCAAAAAGTGGTACAAACCACAGATCAAGGGTCAAAAACACCAAAATTTCTTCATTTCCCGTGGCTGTACAGTGGTAGATTTCAAGGGCAACTTTGAAAAATCATAACTAAAAGTAAAAAAAAAATTAAAATTACACAAACCATAACTTTCTTGAAAGTTCTAGATGTGAAATTCACACTAAAAATTTTAGGATATCAGCAAAGCCTTTGGATCACTTTTGACAATGAAATAGCCATAAAGGTCCAGCTATTCCTAGTACTGATATAGTTTACAATCATAAATTTAAAAAATGTCCAATTAATTTCACTAAACTCCAATCCATGTAGATGATATCAATCTGGAAAGATATAGATGTTAGGTAGAGGAGAAAAATAACTTTAGACCAGTCCAAGCACGTCTAGGCCTCGAAAACTAATCAAATAGTGATATAGGTCTAACTAGATGCCTGATACTGGATAGCAACATCAAAAATTAATATCTCCTTTTCTAGATATCCAAATGAGGTGCTTGCAATTGTCACTGGGAAGGTCTAAATTCTCCTTGTAAAATTTTGTAGCAATTAAACATCATTTTCCCCATGAATGACAAAGTTTCATTTCGGACCAAAATGAATAGTCCAATAACCAAAACTAAAAAAATTTCCAACTTTGAAAATTCACTAAATATTCCATAAACCTCTGCAAATTCTGCACTTTAGCTTTATAAAAAGCTCTTAACAAGCTCTAGATGCATGCTAGATCTCAAACAAAGAAGAGCTTATTTGGGCAAAAAGTGATAGAGCTAAACAAAATGGTCACTTTTGCTCTATATGAGGTACTAAATTAGTTCAATTAGCCCTCTTTAGTGTTTGGCACCCCTTGGGCAAGTTTAAAAGCATGAATATGACTTGTATGAACTACCTAAATGATTCCAAAGACCATGTATCTCAATTTGGTCATCCCACATTCAAAAATACATACATTCAAATGTGCACCCAAGTGCTCAATTTCCATATTTCTATTGTCTTGGCACCATACAAGATTCATACATCATTCATATATAATATTACATTTGTTCAATAGTTTATAACTCAAAAAATATCATGTACATATCCACTTTGACATTCCATTATAAGTAAGGTTACATGATAACAAAATGCAACTTCTCACGGTGCTTGACTTGCTTTTCTTGCCTCTTGAATATCACCTAGGCATTTTGAGATAGTGGAGGGAAAGGGAGTGAGATTCCTAGAATCTCAATAGCTCACACACTCATTTACACACACATTCAAGGCATATAGACATCAAAGCATATGTATGAAAGGTTTGGCAACTATAAAGTATGCAAAGTCACAATTTCCATGCCACTTATTCACATTCAAGCCAAGACCATGCTCTAGGGACTTTTGGTTTTGCCTCACCCCATTTCTAGGACTTTTAGATTTGCCTCACTCTTGGTCTAGGGACTTTTGACTTGGCTTCACCCTTCCAAGAGACCTTTGGCCTTGTCTCACCCATGCCATAAGACTTTTGGCATCTCTTCACCTTCATTAAGGGACTTTTGGCATCACCTCACCCTTATGAGCCATTTCCATAACCATAGTCATTCAAGAAGACATATTGGTACCAATGTGTAAAGTCAAGGGATCAAGTTGCATATCATCAAGTTACAAGAACACACACAAGCATACAATAACATACATATGCACACAAGAGTGCAAGGAGAATGAGGTGGAGAGCTATTTTAAATTTTGCAAGCCTTTCTTTGTCTTATTCCTCCCTCTTTTTGGCCTCACAAGTGCACCTAGGTAGGTTAATGTTCTCTTAGCCTAAACACCATAAAAAACACATAATCACACACTTGAAGCAAGCCAAGGCACTAAAGATACTCTTGAACACACACTTAGTTCCATAAGTGGCATAATGGTTCCATAATTGGCTTATTGAAGCAACTTTTACATTTCAAGTTCTAAGCTCCATTCTCTTATTATTTCTAGACTTCTTGGACTCATTTAAGGTCTTTGGAACCCTTACACATTCACTTGCACAATTGGAAAATCAAGTTACTTCTTAAGACACCATTATGGACACCATTGCTTTATCCCTCATTGTAACACCATAATCTACTACCGCTATCTAGCCTCTCACTGGGCTTGGTTCCATATGATTTCCAAAGAACCAATACCAATCCGTGGCATTTTCATGCTATGAAATGGGGTTTCATACACTCATCTTCTGCCCCGTGGGTCCTGCGAACCCATCATTCACATCCTCAACTTAAACTCCATTTATACAACTCATACATAGTATAAAACAAGCCATAAGCCATGGGAATGGAGCCAAAAACCAGAAAAATGCAATTTCTCACTTGGGCCCAAAAATCATATTTTGGCTCTAATTTTGGAAAATCATAACTAATTATAGAAAAATGGGAATCTAGGAAACCTTAGTTTTCTAGAAACCTCTAAGAGTCATCTTTACACTAAAAATAATTCCCAATTATAATCTCAGCGTTTGGACCATGTTTGACATCGAAAATCAGACAAAGGTCTGGCTGTCTCTGTTTCTAGCACAACTTACTGTCATGAATTTCGAAGATTCGTAACTAAATCCACAAAAATCCAATCTGGGCACACTATACCAATTTGAAAAGCTACAGATGTCTACTAAAGGAAAAAAATAAGTTCAAATCAGTTCAGTAGCCCTTACACCCCGAAAACCGATGGAACAATAACGGAGGTCAGGAGGCTCCCTGATGCTGATACAGAACTTTAGAAGGTTTGTTCTCTCTATACAGACCTCCGATTTAGGCGATTCTAGTTGGTATAGGTCACTGTGGTTTTCTAGTTTATGTGTATAAAATTTTACAACATTTAGACTCCATTTGTTCCATGAATGCCATAGATTCATTTTCGGACTAATGAAACAGTACATGACCAAATCATTAAAATTTTCCAATTTCAACAATTTGCCAAATATTCTCTAAACCTCTGAATATTACCCACTTTAGCTTCCCAAGAAGCTCTCTACAAACTCTAGAGGCATGCCAAATTTCATGGCAAGAGGAGCTGATCTGGTCATACTTTGATGCAGCTCACAAAATTAACGGTTTTGGCACCCAAAATGGTCAAGGTGGGTCCAAATGGCCTCTCACACGTTCTCACTCTTCATGGACAAGTTTGAAAGCATAAAAATAGTCTATATAGCATGTCCAAGTGGTCCAAATCATCATACATTCCAAACTCGCTATGCTACGGCCAAAAATACACTATCACATACATTAAACAAAAGGGGCAAAACCCACATTTCCATTAATTTGGCTCTATACATAGTTTGTACATCATATATCCATACATTTACACTTGCTACAACATTTACATCTGAAAAATAGTGGGTGCATATACATGATGGCACCACTTTACATCAAAAGTCCAAAATAAACTATCATCTAGCTAAACATGCTCTTAGGCTCCTTGGTGTGCACTCGGTTCTCCTTAAGCTCCACCTAGCATGTTAAGTTAGGAGGGGAAGGAGTGAGATTCATGGAATCTCAATAGCTCATGCATTCATTCAAGGAAGCAATCAAGGCATATAACAAGTCAAAGTATGCAATATAGCATCCAACCATTCTCAATCACATATTACATGTTGTACATGCTATGGAAATCACAACAATGCCAAAAATGGGCTCAAGGGACTTTTGGTCTAGCCTCACCCGAGTTTAAGGACTTTTGGATGGCCTCACCCGAGTTTAGGGACTTTTGACTTGGCCTCACTCGGTTATGAGACTTTTGGCCTTGTCTCACCCATCTCAAGGGACTTTTGACTTCACCTCACCCATCTCAAGGGACTTTCGGCACTACCTCACTCGAGCAATTTTCACAATCTATCACACAAGCACATTGGCATCAATGCATTAAAGCAATAGCATATGGCATATTTCACACAATAAGCATATACATAAACATACAATGACTATTACATCCAAGAATGCAATAAGAAAGAATGGAAAGAGAGCTACCTTATAAGCCAACACTAGCTTTTCCTTTCAATTCCTCTTCTCCCTTCTTAGGTTCACACTCACACCTTGATGGAGGTGCTTCACTTGAGCCTAGGCACAATCAAGAATATGGAATTACTCTCTTAGAATGTAATCTTCAGAGCAACCCTCCTAACATACAAGAACTTAGGGTTCTCTCTCTCTCTCTAGAATGCCACCAATTCTTCCTCTCTCTCAAGTTCTCATGGTAGTGGAAACAACATTTTCAAAGAAAACAAAGAGATTCAAAGGTGTTTTCCACTTTTCCCTCTTCTGACCCATGCTTAAAATCCCACTAATCTCACAAACAAAACCGTAGAAAGAGAGGGCAAAAAGAGGAGATCAAGATTCGAAGTAGAAATGAGAGGAACTTGCTTACCTTTCCTTTGTTCCTCCTCCTTCTCTTGGTCTTTCTCACTCTCCATGCCTCTTTTCTCTCCTTGGGTCGAAGTCTAGGGCAAATATGAGAGAAAGAATGAGTTGGAGCATTTAAAGGAGTCAAATTCTCGCCTTTTACTCTTTTCTAGACTGACCCTCGCTACGGCAAAAATTAACCTTCGCTACAGCGAGCTCGTATCAGCTACCTTCGCTATGGCGAGGTTTAGTTTTTGCTATGGCGAGCATGTATCAATTCCCTTCACTATGGCGAGGTTTAACCTTCGCTATGGCGAACTCGTATTAGTTCCAAACTCCCACTTTCGCTATAGCGCACGCTACGATGAGAAACTCCCTGGTTTCTGTATGGACTGCTGCCCTCACTCACTATAGCTAGAATCACTTTCGCTATTGCGAATAGGCACTCTCGCTATAGCGAGATCATTTCTTGCTATTGCGAGGAGACTTAGCAAAATTTTTGAATTTTGAAAATTTTTAGCTTTCTTCTTTCTTTTCCTTTTCCCTTTTCCTGGTTGTTACACTCATTCCATGGCTCCTAAATTTTTTTCAATGGTTTCTCCCATCTTCTAACATCATATAAAGTCCCAAACCAATACTAGAATAAATTAAAAGACTCTCTAGCTCTATGGACTAACCTAGGCCAAGATAAGCACACCAAGGAAGGTTCATGGAGTCTTTGATTTTTCCTTAATATGAAAGCCACTTGGGAGGATTTCTAGAGGTCTTAAGAGCTCAAGGAAACATTTAAATAGCCAAGGAAACACTCACATAAAATTAGATTTTACAAAACCCTAAAGAACCTTACACTTTTCTATCTTATTTTCTATTGGTTTTCCTTTTTCTTGCCATATTCCATCTCCTTATGGCCTAACACCCTTGTTTCTCTCTTGTTTTTGGATAGAACTCCCTCCTCTATAATGGTTCTGTACAAGGCTAAAAATGGCACAAGGGAGAGCAACAAAGAAGAAGCACCAAGAATAGAAAATTGCCTTGGATTCTAACTTGGTTTCAAAGCTTCTTCTCCTTGGTTCTCTTCTCTTTAAGTAATTCGAACTCTCCCCTTGTGTGCCAGACCAAAAAAAGAACCAATCATCTCAAGAAAAACATAGGAAAAGAGAAGGAGAAGAGAGGAACAAGATTGGAAGAAGATGGAGCATGAAATTCCTTAGATTTCCTTACCTTTTCCTTGATTTTTCTCCTCCTTTTCTTCCCCTTCTTGTGTGCCTAAGAAAGCAGGTGATATTCTATATTTTAGGCAGAGGAAAATCGTACTATATGAAGGGAAGAAGAAGGGAGAAATACAGCTTCTAGAAACACATTTTTCCAAAAATTTTAATTTC
The DNA here is from genome assembly GCA_032878935.1 of Erythrophleum fordii. Lineage (NCBI taxonomy): Eukaryota > Viridiplantae > Streptophyta > Magnoliopsida > Fabales > Fabaceae > Erythrophleum > Erythrophleum fordii. The sequence continues at coordinate 18,460,659 of JAVQMF010000038.1, forward strand.
ATCCTTTCGTAATGGCAATTCCGTTTCAGCTTCATTTTAGCTCCTTTTTAGGAACTATCTTTTTCATTATAAAATTTAGATTCCTAATTTAATAAAATATATTTGGAATCACTCAAATTGGAGCTAAAACCTTCCCGAACGAATCCGTCAAAGTTTGGGCTCGCTGTTGTTTAAAAACATATACCGAAGGGGTTTACCAGTCCCGGGGCTTCCTATGATTTTTGGGGCCTCTAAGAATCCTGGACAACTCATTTTTCTCATTTAAAAAGCCCTCTTATATGTTTTTCCAAAAGTTGTACTTATTTACAAAAATGCCACTATATTTCTTAAATTTTTATCACAAATTGTTTCACTATCCTAACTTTATTTTTCTTTCTGTCTGAGCCTAGAATTATTATTTTTAGGAGCGTAGGACTCCAACCCAAATTTTTGGGACATTATGTAGCTCATTTAAGCGGACTTGCTTTTATATGATTCATTTTATCGTTTTATGAAAATTACGTTCGTTATATTTTTTATCCCTTTAAAATAAATTTCATCCTCAAAATTTGAATATGTACCTTAGGAAAATAGCTCTGGATATTTTTGTCTCATCTTATCCTCTAACTCTCAGGTTGCCTCCCTAAATGTTTAATGTAAAGGCATAATTCTAGGACTCAACTCATGCAATTTCCATGCCTCATCAACAAGCTAACTTTATGGGAAGCAACATAATGACATAGAAAATCATGAATCAAGATACATTTCGCCATGGTAAAAATTTTCTCTTAATATCCTGTGGGTCATATGGATTCATCCATCTCATTCTCACATTTAAATACACAATTGAAACTCATAGCAAGCTCAAGAAATGGTCCATATCTTGAGCAAAGGGAGCAAATACACAAAACATACTAGTGTAGCCTCGGATCAATTTTCTAGATTTAGTGCTTAAACTTTGAAAAATCATAACTAATTCTAGAAAATCAAAATTAGGTATGCTATACCATTCTAGAAAGCTACAAATGTTTATTTTATGATAAAAATAAATATGGACCAAACAGAGGCTACTAGCCACTAAAAATTGACAGAACAGTACCAGAGGTCAGTTGTCATCCCTAGTGTTGATTTCTAATTTCAAAAATTCATATCTCCCTATTTAGAGGTCCAATTGGGGTGATCTCAGTGGCCATGAAAATATTATCATGTTTAGTTTATGCTTGTAAACTTTCATGAGCATTGGACATCATTTGGCCCTTAAATGACACAGTCCAAGTTTCTGACTATATGAACAGTACCTATATCAGTTTAGCAGAAAAATGGCAACTTTAGAAATTCATAATTAATTCCACAGAGCTCCAAATAATCTAATCTTTTACTTTCCAAAAAGCTCTAGATAAGGTCTACATGTATGCTAAAGTTCATGGGAAAATTCATTCATTTGGTCAGATCTTGATGTTAGATTGCAAAATGGCTCATTTGGTGTCATATAAGGAGTCCAAATCGTCCATTTCAAGTTCTAAAGCAACCATGACCACTTGAGCACGTGGAAATGCACTAAAATGACTCTCTAAACTTGTCTCAAATGTATATAAACCCAGATTTCTCAAACGCACTCATCCACCCCATGATATACACAAGATTACATATACTAGCTTTGGCCATTCATTACTCAAAACATACTATTTCATACATTTGACATCAATTCTCATTCATACATCATACATTTAGGTAATTACATATGCTCATATGATTACATAACAATTTAATCATGGGATTACATCATATGCCATGTGTATGGCTACAAAAAAGATAAAACTAGGCCATTTCATGCATTTTGATGTCAATCTCCTTCTTCTAGGCTTGCTAGCTTCCATTACTTTGCTTAATTACTTCACCTAATATGTTAAGACATTGGAGAGAAGGGAATAAGATTCAAAGAATCCCAATAGCTCATCTCTCTTTCAATCACACATAAAGTATATAATACAAGTCTTGAAAATGCATGAATGGACATATTAATATATGTGAGCATTCAAGAAACATTCTTAGCATTTAAACAAGTTATACATAGTATACATAGGCTTGCTAAGTGAGTAGATTAGCCTCACCCATTTACTTGTGGATTTTGGATTTGCTTCACCCATTTTCTTTAAGAGGTTTTTAACTCAACCTTACTCTTGGGAGTCAACCTCACTCTTGGGAGACTCTTTACTTTGTCTCAACCAATTTCAAGGGTTCTTGGCTTCTCTACACTTAAGCAAATCAAGGCAAGCACATAAAGCATCATTTGCATGCATAAAACATCATTATAGTATCATGAAATAAGAGTTCATGCTAAAATACTTTTCATAGCTCAAAATATATATACACACATTCAAAGAAAATATAAGCACATATTCATGCATGAGAGAAGGTGGAGAAAGTTACTTTACTTGCATTTATACACTTTTTTCTTGAACCTTGAGTCCTCTCCCTTGACCTCACACACCCAAAGAGGTGAAGATCATTTTTCTAGGCCTAAACACATCATATGGAAGCTAATTGCACACTTGAATCAAATTCTAAGGCCATACATTTAATAGAAAAGTTAGGTGACTCTTATAGCTCTTTTATGGTTCCATAATACACTCAATGAAGCAACCTTAAGATAACATCATCTTGGCTTCATTCTCTTCATCTATTTATGATTCTTGACTCTATTTAAACCTCTTAGAGTCATCACACAATCAATTCAAAGAACCTAGCTAGGTGTTGCTTTTTTAAGCCATATTATGGAATATAAAAGGCCATCTCACTTTCTATGGCTTTTAAAATTTGACCAAGGCTTCCTCTCATACTCTCCCATCATACATGATGCAAAACTAAACTTGGAAGGAATTAAAACACTCTTTAGGTGCATAAACTCTCCTTGGATGAAGCTATGCTTTCATATGGCACCAATAGAGTTGTTTTAATTTCTTTGATGGGAGAAGCATGTGGGAGGCTCTCTTGGTGTCTTAGGAACTCATATATACTCTTAGACAACTTAAATTACTACTAGAAAGCTTCATCTTAGTCTAGGTGCAACCAAATCCCTAAATTCCATAACTTGCATTCTAAAGTTCCCTTTTCAATTCTAATTGTATATTCTTAATCCTCACACTCCATAACCTTTGGCTCCATCAAGAACACATAAAGAAAAAATCTCCTCCTTACTTTCTCTCTCTAGATTGAAGCTTAAATGACTTGGAAACATAAGATTTTACAAGTATTTCAAGTGAAGTCTTACCTTAAAATAGAGCTTTCTTCACGTAAATTATTTTTCACCAATTGATTTCTTGAAAAAAGTTCTTTTTTAGCTTGGATTAGACCTGAATCTTCAAGTTTTCAAGAAAAGAAAACCACCATTAGAGAGCTCTTAAAGAAAGGAACAACTTTCCTAACTGACACGGGATGAAATGAGGTCGTTTACTTACCTAAATAGAAGCTTGAACTTCTTCTCTTTCTCCCCTCTTAATGTCACACCATGGCTGCCCATTTTTCTATAAATGGAAGCTTAGAGAAGATGATGAGGTGTAACTAATAAGCATGAATTTTATATGTTTTAATTCTCCTAACTTAAGCATTTTAGTGAGCAACTATGGCTTAATGAGTTTTATTAGGTGAAAAATTGATTTTAATAGCCACTTTTGCACTTTAGGAATTAAATTGCAAAATTCTTGAATTTTATTGCATGAATTTAAATAATTTTGTGGGTATTTCTACTTAATACTTTCCATTCTTTTGTGTAGATTTTAATGGGCTTTGAACACAATCATGAAAGCCATGAGTTGGAGCGTTGAAGAGAATAAAAATTAAATATCTTTGAAGCAAGCAAGAAGAAGAAGCATGTGAAGATCAAGTAAAGAAAGAAGCAAGGTTTTGATGTGGAATGGGAAGGAAAAGCATGTACAGATTTTAAGAGAAGCAACATGATTTTTGAGCTAAATAAGAGAAGCCACAGAACCATGCATGAGGCATGCAGCTCGAGTAAAGAAATAATGTGAAGAATGAAGAGGAGAAACAGAGTGTTGAGAGGATGGAATATGAAACTTTCAATGTAAACTCATGCACACACAGTAGCTAACATGGAAATAAGAAATATGGAGCTAGAGTTTTACATAGAATGAGAGCTAAGTTGAATGAAGATGTAGCAGAAATAGAGGAGAAGAAAATGAAGCAACACAAAACAAGAATGAAGGAAGCCATGAGCTAAGAAACGAAGAAACACGTAGAAATGACCTCACGCATGAAAAAGCTATGTGGAGAGCAGAAGAAGAAGCCACGTTTTAGTTTGAATGAAGAAGTGGAAGCTTGGAAGCAACACAAAAGAGAAGTGGGGAGAAGTCTAGGCCATAAGCACACACACATGCAGAATAGAGAAGAGAGCTCGAGATTCTTCGTAATGGGCTGCATGAAGAAGCTTGCTGAGCTAGATTGGAAGCTATCACGTGGAAATGATGCATACGGGCTGACGTGGGAATCATTGCAAGCTTGAGCTACTAGAATAAAAACACAAAGAAGAAAATGAGCTAAAGAACAATATAGGAAACACGACGTGGGAAAGCTGCAGAATAAAAGAAGAAGAAGCTATGGGTTCTAGTTTGAAGAAGTAGCAGCCTCTGTTTGAGAAACATGAAGAGCTATATGATTCAAAGAAAGTAATGTGGAAGATGATTATTATATTCAATAGGGCCCACATTCATATACATAAGAAAGAAGAATGAATTCGTGTGAAGAAGTTGAGCAGAATGCGTGAAAGACGATGGAGTAAATGAGTAAGAGGCATGTGGAATATTATAAAAAATTGAGTTGAGGCCCACACTCATGTAAATAGAAGAAGATATTGACGTGGATAGCTTCAGACAATTGGAAATGAGGCAGCACGTGGAATCATTTAAAGGAGTCACGTGAGAAGGGCATTCATCATCATCCATTCACCACATCCAAATCAGAATTCACCATTCATTCACTCGTCATTATTCACACCTTTCATCCCACTTCGTCCAGAGCCATTCACCACACCATTTTCCTTCATTCACCACCTCCATCCACTTCCATGAAGCTCTAATCTCCATCTTGAGGCTAGCTAGGAGGAAGACACTTGGTGCAAGCTTGAATCTATGGATAAACATAGAATTTTTGGCTAAGAGTTTCTTAATTTCCTACACTTTTTCTTTTTCTTGTACAATCTTGGTTAAGTTGTATTTAATTAGAAATTTGTGTAATTGTAATTAGTGGCTAGTTAGACACTGATTAGGAAGCCTTTTTGTTAATTACTTGATTAAATTGGAATCTGATTTTTCATTATTCTCTAATTTCCCATGTGTGCTATAAAGGTGTTCAATGAAATACATGAGTGAGATCATGTGCTTGACTACTTGATTTGAGAATTCTTTAGTGTTTAATTGGTTAATTAAAAATCTTTGGATGATGAATCAGATGCTAATTAATAAGTTAATTAATCAAATTGGGTGTTCATTGATCTTAAAGATAAGAGTTAACGGTTTAATGCGGGATTGAGGTTTCAATGCAACATTACTTTGTTAATCTCCTGATTCTTCCGTGGTAACCCAATATAACTTGTAATGAACATGATTAAAGACTCTTAGGCTAGAATTAATCACAATTAGATTAGGATAAGGATAGTGGACACTAAGGGACGAATCCAAAGCTAGTCACAAGACCAACATTCAACCATAATTCGCACAATTAGATAACAATTAGGAATTTTAATTTGGTTTCATTTTAATTAGTTTAAATCAATCAAACCCTCCTTAGTTTAGAAAATTTTAGAGTCTTTTAACATTTAGAAAACCTAATTAAGCATTAAACTCTAATTCCAAGGAAGATGACCTAGGTTGTGCCACTAGCTACATATTTAATATTCAACCTAGTTTTATTTTGAGGGTAACACGACGAGCCCGTCAGTAACCTTATTTAAGAAGCCTCTTTTATAATTTTTTAAAATGACCATTTTGCCCCTACATGTCTATTTGCTTCGTTTAGGCTCATTTTAACTCTTTTTATAGAACAATATTTTTCATCATAAAATTTAGGTCCTTTAATTTCTAAAATGCCTTTGGTTTCATCCAAATTGGATTTAAAACCTTCCCAAATAAATTGGTCAAAGTTTGGGTCAACTGATGTTGGAAAACATCCACTGCTTCCTATGGTTTTCAGGACCTCTGAAAACCCTGGATAACTTAAAACTTTCATTTAAAAATCCCTCTTATGAGAATTCCAAAATTTTCTTAAAATGACAAAAATGCCCTTATGTTTTGTCAACCTTTCGTTCAAATTCGTTTCTTTATTCTAGCTCTATTTTTCTTTCCGTTTGAGCCTGGGATTCTCATTTTTAGGATTCTAGAATGCTTTCCAAATTTCTTGGCACCTTAACTAAGTCATTTTAGGGCACTCATTTTGTATCCAATGAATTTTGTATGTTAATAGAGAAACCATACATTACATTTCTCACGTTTTTTCTTGTTTTCAGAGAACCAAATATTACATCTGACCCTTCTAAATCACTTTCACTATAGGGATATTCTTATTTCTCAATTGTTTCAATTTAGTGTCTACAATCCTCTCTAGCTTCCCTACATAGGAAAGATTTTCCTACAATTGAACATGTTCATATTCTATGACATGTGAGGGGTCTGGTAAGTACTTTTTCAGTTGAAAGGCATGAAAAACATTATAGATTTGGGCTAGGTTAGGAGGTAGGGCTGTTTGATAGGCTCTAGGTCTAATTTTCTTAAAGATAAGCCAATATACCTATGACTAAGCTTCTTTACCCTCATAAACTGACCTATTTCAGTCACTGGAGACACTCGGATGAACACATGGTCTCTAATCTCAAACTCAACGGCCTCCTTCTTCTATTAGCATAATTTTTCTGCCTACTCTAGGCCATAAGGAGTTTTTTTCTAATTAATTCTATATGCTGGGTAATATGGTCCACTAACTCAGGTCCTAGTAATCTCCTCTCACCTAGCTCAACCCAACATAATAGAGATCTATACTTTCTCCCATATAAAGCCTCATAAGGGGCCATCTAGATATTGGAATGATAGTTGTTAGTTACCCCTCATCTCTAACATACATGCCCTCAACATGTCCTCTAAGGTTTGGATGGTCCTCTCAATCTGACCATCTGCCTGGGGGTGGTAAGCAATGCTAAATCATAACCTGGTCCCTAAGGCATGCTGTAACGACCTCCAGAAGTTCAATGTGAACCTGGGGTCTCTATCAGATACTATGCTACTAGGTATTCCATAAAGTCAAACTATCTCACATATACACAACTGGGCTAATCTATCTCATGAATAAGTAGCCCTAATCGCTAAAAAGTGTGTGGGCTTTGTCAATCTATCTATAACTATCCAAATAGCATCATGTCTAGACGATGTCTTGGGTAACCCCATAACGAAATCCATAGCTATACTATCCTATTTCCACTCTAGGAAATCTAGGGGTTGCAACAACTCAGCTGGTCTCTGGTGTTCTATCTTAACCCTCTGGTACATTAAACATCTCGCCATATAATCTGTGACATCATTATTCATTCCGGGCCACCAGAAAATTCTTTTCAGGTCTTGATACATCTTGGTGGCACTGGGGTGGACAGTATATTTACTTTTGTATGCCTCTTCTAAAATTCTCTCTCTCAAATCATTATTACTAGGCATACAAATTCTATCCTGATATACTATCACACCATCCTAAGATATCCTGAAATTTGAGGTCTTATCGTAAGAAATCTTGCTCCTAATCTGTCTTAAAAACTTATCCTCTCTTTGGATATCTAAGATTTGGACGCTCAACTTATTCTAAATCTGGGTCTTACTCAAATATAATTTACTTAGTACCAACTAGCAAGAGAGGTTCAAATTTCTAAACTTCTCTAGGAGCTCCTACTCTCTAATTATCATATAGGCAACGTTGATGGATTTCTTACTCAAGGTATCGGCCACCACATTGGCCTTACCTGAATGATATTTCAATACATAGTCATAATCTTTTAGGAACTCCATCCATCTTCTCTGTCTCATATTGAGTTTCTTCTTATCGAATAGGTATTTCAGACTCTTGTGGTCACTATAAATCTCTATACTCACACCATACAGATAGTGCCTCTAAATCTTAAGGGCAAATACTATTACAGCTAACTTTAGGTTATGTGTAGGATAATTCTCCTCATGAGGCTTCAACTGCCTAGAGGCATACACCACTACCCTACCTTACTACATCAACACACATCCTAACCTTTTTTTTAGGGTATCACTATATACAACAGATAGTGCACTAAGGTCAGGAATAACCAGCACAGGGATAGTGGTCAATTGAAGTTTTAACTATTGGAAACTCCTTTCACATGTATCATCCCACATGAAATGTGTATCTTTCTAAGTCAGCCTCATTAATGGTAAGGCCATCTGAGAAAAGCCCTGAATAAATCGTCTATAATATCCTGCTAAATCAAAAAAACTCCTAACCTTGATGATTGTCCTAGGTTTATCGCACTATAATACAACCTCAACTTTATGGGGATTTATCACGACCCCATCTTGTAAGATCATATAAACTGAGAAATTCACCTCGGTTAGCCAAAACTTAGATTTACTCAGTTTGGCATATAATCTCTTATCTCTTAAAGTCTTTAGGACTAATCTCATATGCCTTTCATGCTCTTCAAAAGATCTAGAGTACATTAGGATATCATCAATAAAGACCACAAAAAATTTATCCAAATACGGTCTGAATACCTTATTCATATAGTCTATAAATACCACGGGTGCATTCGTCAGCCTGAATGGTATCACAAGGAACTTATAATGCCTATATCTAGTCCTGAATGCTATCTTTAGGACGTTTTCAGCTCTCACTCTCAGCTGGTGGTACCCAGATCTAAAATCTATCTTAAAGAATATAGATGCCTTAACTAATTGATCTAACAAATCATTTATTCTAGGAAGAGGATATTTATTCTTGATGGTAACTTTATTCAATTCTCTATAATTTATACACAATCTCAAGCTACCATCTTTCTTTTTCACAAACAATACTCTCCCCAAGGTGACACACTAGGGCATATGAATCCTTTCTCTAACACCTCCTCTATCTGCTTTTTCAACTTAGTAGGAGCCATCCTATAGGGAGCCTTAGATACCGATCCAGCCCTAGGTACTATATCTATGGGAAACTCTATCTCTTTCTCAGGGGGTAGGCCACTAAAATCAAAATCTTTAAGGAAAACCTTCGAGAATTTCCTAACTATTAAGATCTCCTTTATCCCTTCTTCCACTTCAGCCTGAATAAAGAAAAAGACTAGAAACCCCTTACATCCATGTTCTATGTATCTCTTAACCTAGGCACTAGTCATAAAGGATAACTTGGCCCTTATCCTAAGTATAGTCCCATAAGAAAGTATAGATATGGTGTGATGCTCACAATCAAGGATAGCATTATTAGTAGTTATCCAGTTCATGCCAACACTCAAATCAATGTCATAAAATGGCATACAAATCAAATCAATGGCAGTGTAACAATGGTTAAACTATACAGTGACATTCAGGCAAGCATGGGAAGTAATCACGTGGCCTCCAGTGGGTGTGGTGATAGACAAATCAAATGATAAAGTAGTAATGGGTAAACCTAAACGTCTCATACAGTCATAGAATATAACGAGTGACTAGCACCGAATTAAACTAATAATTATAAGAAAATCATTCACTATAAGTGTACCTTGAATAAGACTGGGAGATGCACTAGTCTCCTGTTGAGAAAGGGTAAATACCCTACCCTGGGTCTGTGGCCTGGGAAGAGGTGGTGTGAATGGAGGCACTGGATCCACCTGGGGGTAATTTCTAGCAATGTGCCCCAGCTTTCCACACTTGTAATAAGTCACTGTAGAGTGCTGTGTGGATGACTAAGTCCTCGGGGGCTATACCTTCTTTCCTTTCGGTGGCCTCCTGCTCTACTGCACCTTGCTCTTCTTTTTACTAGTAGGTGTAAAGCTGGCTCCTTCCTCTGGTCTTGGTCTCTTAGACTCTAAGGCCCCTATCTAGCCAGAGACTATAGTAGCAGGCATAATTTCTCTCAAATTATTTTCTATCACCCTGCTAATCTTTGTAATAACATTAAAGTTCCGGATCCTATATGGATTCACTCTGTCTCTGATCTGGGGCTTTAATGTTCGCACCTCTAAGGTTCATCATCATATCCCTAAAGGTAGAAAGAATACCGAGACAACTCTATGAATTTGGCCATGTGCTGATCTATCATCATATCATTGGTCTGTTTTAGCCCTATAAATTGCATCTCTTTTTATTTTCATACAGAATTAAGGAAACACTTTCCATAAAACTATACTAGAAAGTTCTCCTAGGTAATCTGTATATTTCTAGTCTCCATTAGGGACTTCGTACTGCGCCACCACTTGTCAGCTTCTTTTCATAGCATAAAGGTGGCATGTAACACCCAAAAATTAATTAAAGTGTTAATCATAGATTTGGGTTAATTAAGAATAATTAATATGGAATAATCGGATAAGTTAAGTAAATGGTAATTTTGAGAGATAAATTAATAATATGAGTTGAGAATTAATTGGGATAGAAATTTCATCTAGGCCCAAATTAATGTAGGAGATCATGATAAGAGGCTAATAGAGGCCCAATGAGTTAGGTGCAAACCCAATCCAATTCAATGTGATAGAGACCCAAGATCCACCTTGTATAGGCTCTTATAAGTGACCCAATAAACCTTGTGCAGACCAAAGATAATGGAGTTCTTAAAACTAAGTCTGGCCCAATAAAATTCTACAGCCCAACACCTTAAAAATGGCCTAACAAAGCTAAAATCTGAAGCCCATTTGGAGTTGGATTTTGGAGCAACCCATGACCCACCTTAGACCCAATTTAAACCCAACTAAAACCCTAAACACTTCAGCCTCTTCCCCATTTTGCTGAAACTCAAGAAGGAATTTCGGAGGTTTGGAGGGAGGCTAAGGTTTTGGGCAAGAAATCCATCATTTCCCATTCCTAGAGCAAGATTTAGCCAAGGTAATAGTCATATAACTTAATCCTCTTATCTTTCTCTTCATTTTGGCCTAATTAGTTTTTCATTTAGAGTATTTTCACCCACACCCAAAATCTGAAACTTGCCATTTGGTATTTCTATGGTGAAAATTCGTAGGTTGAGGCTAGGGCTGATATTAGGTAAGTATAAACTCTTCTTTTTGAGGTATTTCTATTAGTTTGAGACCCCAATGATTGGATTATAGTATGAGTATTAATTTTGTAAAAATTTACTTAGGATTTTGGATGAAATATTGAAGTTTCTGGTGGAGGACATTTCAATCCGAATTTGGGAACTTGTAATGGCTGGGTAAGTATTCCCTAGGTGGTCATTAGCATTTTAAATTCTTTGGGTACTTGTTGCTCTGTAAATGATGAATTAAATTAGTAATTCTCTGATGCTATGATTATAGGGGGATTTTTGTACCATTGGTGGCTGTTGTAAATTTATCTACAAGTAAGGTAACCGGGACTATATTAATTCTATGCATATATCTATTTTAATTTCATGTTTGTTGTACATGAATGATTTGAAATGTTGATTGAATTAGTTGGCTATCTATTGTGTTGTGATTGCACCTTGTGGGTCCATGGTAGAATTGTGGTATGGCTGCCACCCGTGCATGCGCTTTGATCAGGCACTAGGTTATGATCAAACCCCAGATGCACTAAGCCCTGGTTGTGCTCAATGAAGAGTAGGTACCGTGGACGGGCCTTTCTTGGTGTTATTGGCCTTTAACATGTGAAAATATGATTACTAGTATGGGATAGTAATCATGATAGTCTAATTGTTTCATTTATTGATATGACTGATATGATTCTGATATTAATTTTGATTCATGCATATATGTTAATTAAACTGAATATAATGAATGGAAATTTCCTTGGTTACTGAGATTCATATCTCACCTCGTTTCATAAGATTAATATTTCAAGTGAAGGTTCTTCGGGTAAGGATAAGGAGAAGCAAGTTGATGAAAATCCATGAGCTCCAACATGTGAGGAGAAGGTTACATTTAAGCTGATTTATTTAGTATATATGCTAAATTTTGTATTCCTTATTGTATAGTATCATCTTGTATTCATGTTGCCAAGTGTAGGATCTTATTTTTGATTACTTAAGATGTATTTATTGAAGGGTTAAGCCTCATCTTAATTTGGTATTGGATGTATGAACTTATAGCATCTGACATATAAACCTTGTTGAACTTATGATATGGCTTACCATTTGGGAATTGTAATCACATGATGCATTAGATATTGATATAAACCATGGATAGATGAAATCCCTAACAGAATATAAATCGAATGTTAATTATCAATAGTGCATGAAGTTTTGTTGTTATTACTCCATGGACTTGCTGATATAGGGTAGTTGGAGGAGTGAAAATTTACATTTAAGTTTTGAATTGGTAATGGTAGAATAGCTGGGTGAATAAGGTACATAACTACCATTAGAGTTGCATAAATTAAGGTAGAATGGCCTTAGGGTGATTTTGGAGGGAGAGTAGAGAGTACAAGACCAGATTTTCAGAGTTATAAGATCAGAAGGATTTCACTACAGCCAAACTGGGATTAGCTGCAGCCAATAGAGGCGAATTCGTCCAAAGGGAGTCCAGAGAGAAATTCCCCACAGTGAAATGAGTAATTAGCCATGGTGAAATATGAGAGACTAAACTGGGAGTTGTCTAGAGGAAAATTCGCCGCGACGAAAGGGGTAATTGGCTGCAGTGAACTTTTGTGAAATTGTCCTAAGAGTTCCAAAAAGGAATTAGCTGCAGCTAATAAGGGAATTGGCCACGGCCAATAGCGAGAGGTGAGAGAGGTAAGTTCCAGGAGGTTTCCTCACCACAGCACCAAGTACCACAACACCAAGTAGGTTAGCCGCGGCGAAGGTCCAACTCGCTGCAGTGAAACTAGTGACGAAGTAAGGGGCAAAACTGAGAGGAATTGGCCGCGACTAAGTGTAATTTGGCCACGGCAAACGTTCTGAAACCCTTATATTAATTAAGAAACCTTAGTTTTTTATATGGTAATCTCAAAGGATGATTTAGAGACATTAGGATGAGTTATAATTGATAGATAATAGAATCAAAGGCCTATAAATAAATGTTTATCTCCCTTATGTATATAAGTGCTTGTAATTGTATGGTTGATGACTCTAATAACATTAAGGCTCAAATTTCCCTATATTTTCACAATGTAATTGGTCGTAATGCCTTGTAACCCCAATCTATGATTATTAATTACGTATTTAACCTTAATTACCGAGATTAGAAATTAGGGTCGGCACATGGCAAGCTGAGCTTTCTGCTCCGAGGTGCACTCCATTACTATAAAAATCTTTTCTATTTCCATCACCCAGGCCTCTGCTTTGTCCACATCCAATTCCCTACTAAACACAAGTAGATTGTTCTTCCTGAATTGATTTAATTATTTTTGGATAGATGGTAGAGACTAAGCTGGCTCTTGGGAAGGTGGGGGTAGAGCACCAGAGGTGAAAGGCTATAAAGTGCCAGACGTAGAAGGCTGAGGCTGAGGCTAAGGGACTTCTCTCCTGGCTTCCTCTTGTCTAGCCAGGGATTCCTACAGCCACACAATCATCTCATGTTACTGCTGAATCATGTACTACTACGGACCATCAAATTTTCAAATCTATCGAGTCGTTCTATGACAGTTCGCTGAGGGTCCTCAGATTCAACCTTTGAGCCCCTAGCCAGTCTACCCCTGCCTCTGCCTCTTCTCTTCTTAACCATTTTCATTGAAAAGGAATCACAACGTTAACCTACAAATACAATTCAAGCACATATATAGAGATATTCCACCCGAAAATAGGCCAATTACACCATTTAAGAGCTAAATACCCAGTAAAAGTGCCTGAACCTTTGGCTTGATACCAATAAATATAATACCATGTTATTTCTAGCATTAATCCCTCTTTTGCAAATGAGGATATGCACTTTATCAAGGAAAACTCAAGAAAATGCATTAAAATAATAAATTAAATTGTGTTGCGTAGCAGATAAATTTTTCATTTTGCATCTCTGGAACCCCATGAACTCATCAACAACATTCTCTAATTATTTTCCATACATAAAAATCATAACATTCTCAAAAATTGGTACAAAACCATGGATCAAGGGTCAAAAACCCCAAATATTCTTCATTTCCCGCGGCTATATAGTGGTAGATTTCAGAGGTAACTTTGAAAAATCATAACTAAAAGTAGAAAATTTGAAATCACACAAACCATAGCTTTATAGAAAGCCCTTGATGTTCACTTCACACTAAAAATAAGTCCAGGACATGAACATAGCCTTTAGGGCACTTTTGACGTGAAATAGCCACAAAGGTCTAGCTATCCTTGGTACTAATACAGCTTACTATCATAAATTTCAAAAATGTCCAATTAATTTTACAAAACTCCAATCTATGCAAATGATAATAATTTGGAAATCTACAGATATTATTTAAAGGAAAAAAATAACTTTAGACCAGTCTAGGCACATCCAGGCCTCAGAAACCAAATCAAACTGTGACATAGGTCTAACTAGACACTTGATACTAAATAGCAATTTCAATATCTTCCTTTCTAGACATCTCAATGAGGTGCTTCTAATTGTTACAAGTCACTGGTAAAGTCTAGTTTCTCCTTGTAAAATTTTTTGGTAATTGGACATCATTTTCTCCATGAGTGACAAAGTTTCATTTCAAACCAGAATAAACAATACATTGAACCAAAACCAAAAAAATTCCCAACTTTAAAAATTCACCAAATATTCCATAGACCTCCAAAAACTTTACACTTTAGCTTCACAAAAAGCTCTCAAAAATTTCTAGATGAATGATAAATATCATACCAAGAAGAGCTCATTTGGGAAAAAAGTGATGCAGCCACACAAAATGATCACTTTTGCTCCATATGAGGTACCAACTTGGTTCAATTGGCCCTCTTTAGTGTTTGGCACCCCTTGGGCAACTTTAAAAGCATGAATATAACATTTATGAACTACCTATATGGTTCTAAACACCATGCATCTCAATTTGGTCATCCCACATTCAAAAATGCATACATTCAAATGTGCACCCAAGTGCTCAATTTCCATATTTCCATTGTCTTGGCACCATACAAGATTCATACATCATTCATATATAATATTACATTTTTTCAATGGTTTACAACTTAAAAAATATCATGTACATATCCACTTTGACATTCCATTACAAGTAAGGTTACATGATAACAAAATGCAACTTCTCACGGTGCTTGACTTGCTTTTCTTGCCTCTTGAATATCACCTAGGCATTTTGACATAGTGGAGGGAAGGGGAGTGAGATTCCTAGAATCCCAATAGCTCACACACCCATTCACACACACATTCAAGGCATATACACATCAAAGCATATATATGAAAGGTTTGGCAACCATAAAGTATGCAAAGTCATAATTTCTATGCCATTTATTCACATTCAAGCTAAGACCATGCTCTAGGGACTTTTGGTTTTTCCTTACCTCATTTCTAGGACTTTTAGATTTGCCTCACTCTTAGTCTAAGGATTTTGACTTGGCCTCACCCTTATAAGAGACTTTTAGCCTTGTCTGACCTATGCCATGATACTTTTGGCATCTCTTCACCTTCTTTAAGGGACTTTTGACATCACTTCACCCTTATGAGCCATTTCCACAACCATAGTCATTCAAGAAGACACATTGGTACCAATGTAAAGTCAAGGCATCAAGTTGCATATCATCATGTTACAAGAACACACATAAGCATACAATAACATACATATGCACACAAGAATACAAGGAGAATGAGGTAGAGAGCTACCTTGAATTTTGCAAGCCTTCCTTTGTCTTATTCATCCCTCTTTTCGGCCTCACAAGTGCACCTGGGTGGGTTGGTGTTCTCTTGGCCTAAACACCATAAACAACACATAATCACACACTTGAAGCAAGTTAAGACACTAAAGATACTCTTGAACACACACTTAGTTCCATAAGTGGCATAATGGTTCCATAATTGGCCTATTGAAGTAACTTTTACATTTCAACTTCTAGGCTCCATTCTCTTGTTATTTCTCAACTTCTTGGACTCATTTAAGGTCCTTGGAGCCTTCACACATCCACTTGCACAATTGGAAAATCAAGTTGCTTCTTAAGACACTATTATGGACATCATTGCTCTATCTCTCATTCCATGGCTCCTAAATTTTACTAATGGTTTTTCCCATCTTTTAACATCATATAAAGTCCTAAACCAAGGCTAGAATAAATTAAAACACTCCCTAGCTCTATGGACTAGCCTAGGTCAAGACAAGTACACCAAGGAAGGTTCATGGAGTTTTTGATTTTTCCTTGATGGGAGAGCTACTTGGAAGGATTTCTATAGGTCTTAGAAGCTCAAGGAAACATTCAAATAGCTAAGGAAACACTCACATAAAATCAGATTTTACAAAACCCTAAAGAACCCTACACTTTTCTATCTTGTTTTCTATTAGTTTTCCTTGGAATTTCTTGCCATATTCCATCTCGCCATGGCCCAAAACCCTTGTTTCTCTCTTATTTTTGGATATAACTCCCTCCCCTATAATGGTTCTGTACAAGGTCGAAATTGGCACAAGGGAGAGCAACAAAGAAGAAGCACCAAGAATGGGAAATTGCCTTGGATTCTAACTTGGTTTCAAAGCTTCTTCTCTTTAGTTCTCTTCTCTTCAAGTAATTTGAACTCTTCCCTTGTGTGCTAGACCAAAACAAGAACAAATCATCTCAAGAAAACCTTAGGAAAAGAGGAGGAGAAGAGAGGAATAAGATTGGAGGAAGATGGAGCATGAAATTCCTTAGATTTCCTTACCTTTTCCTTGATTTTCTTCCTCCTTTTCTTCTCCTTTTTGTGTGCCAAAGAGAGCAGGTGATATTTAATATTTTAGGTAGAGGAAAATCATGCTATATGAGAGGCAGAAGAAGGGAGAAATATGTGGAAGCTTCTAGAAACACACTTTTTCAAAAATTTCAATTTTATCATTCCATAATGGCAATTTTGTTTCGGCTTTGTTTTAGCTTCTTTTTGGGAACTGCCTTTTCTATTATAAAATTTAGATTCCCAATTTAATAAAATACCTTTGGGATCACTTAAATTAGAGCTAAAACCTTCCCAAACAAATTCATCAAAGTTCAAGCTCATTATTATTAGAAAATATACACCGAAGGGGCTTTACCAGTCTTGGGGCTTCCCATGGTTTTTGAGGCCTCTAAGAATCCTGGGAAACTCAATTTTCCCATTGAAAAAGCCTTCCTATGTGTTTTTCCAAAAGTTACACTTATTTACAAAAATGTCATTACGTTTCGTCATTTTTTGTCACAAATTGTTTCACCATCCTAGCTCCATTTTTCTTTTCATCTGAGCTTAGAATTATCATTTTTAGGAGCCTAGGACTCTACCTAAAATTTTTGGAACATTATCTAGCTCATTTCAGAAGACTTGCTTTTATACAGCTCATTTCGTCATTTTATAAAAATTATGTTCGTTACATTTTTCACCGCCTTAAAATAAATTTTGTCCTTGAAATTTGAATACGTACCCTAGGGAAATAGCTCTAGATATTTCTATCTCATCTCATCCTCCAGCTCCCAGGTTGCCTCCTCAGATGTCTGACCCTTCCAAACCACTTTCTTCAAAGGAATGGTCTTATTTCTCAGCTATTTCAGTTTAGTGTCTACAATCCTCTCTAGCCTTACTACATAGGAAAGATTTTCCTACAATTGAACATTCTCATATCCTATGACATGTGAGAGGCCTGGTAAGTACTTTTTCAGTTAGGAGACAAAAAAAATATTATGGATTTAGGCTAAGTTAGGAGGTAGGGCTATTCGGTAGGCCACAAGTCCAATTTTCTTAAGGATTTCAAATGGGCCAATATACCTAGGACTGAGCTTCTTTACCCTCACAGACCAACTTACTCTAGTCACGAAACACTCGGATGAACACATGGTCTCCAATCTCAAACTTTAACAGCCTCCTTCTTTTATCGGCATAACTTTTCTTCCTACTCTAGGCTATAAGGAGTTTCTTTCTAATCAATTCTATCTGCTAGGTAGTCTAGTCCACTAACTCAGGTCCTAATAATCTCCTCTCACCTAGCTTAACCCGATGGTAGATGTTTATATGCTAAATTGTGTAAATTGACCATGACGTATATGCTATGAAAAGTGTGAGTATATTGCTAATTGGATAGGTCATTTTGAGTTGCATGACGTTTGGGACCTCATGGGATGGTCTTCCATCCTTTGTTTCATGTTTTGGATGTGCTCAAATGATCACTTGCATTAAGGAAAGCCATTTTGAACCATTTGATGCTACATGGGTGTTAATTTGTGCCATATTTTGCCTTTAAACCAAAACTAAAACAAATGAATGACTTTTTCCATGAAATTTGGCAAGCTATTTGATCTCATTTAGAGCTTTTCATAGAGTTAAAGAACACAATTTTTGGAACTTTATAGAATTTCTTATAGATTTTCAAAGTTGGCTGAATTATATGGATTTGCCTGTGCATTGTTCATTTGGTCAGTTCTAGTTTTTTGGGAATTTGAGGGGCTAAATTAACTCTTCTATAGCCACTGAGATCACTTAATTTGGAGTTGTGTAGCTTAAGTTATGCATGCTCAAATCTTCAAGTCTGCATATACACGAAATTCAAATAGTGTTATTGTTCCATTAGATTTTTGTGATCTAAACAAAATTTTTTTGATCTAAAATTTTTGTACCCTATAGATCATGCCATTATCTTTCTAGAAAGTCCTCATTCTTATGATTTAGAGCTCTTTAACTCAAGATATGAATTTTTGAAGTTAGTGATAACGATATGCTTCAATGCAAAATCATGGAAATGTGATGTATTGATGTCCATGACCTAGAACCCAAAATTCTTGCTTCTTTTTGTGATGTTTACGGTTAAGCAAATATATTAAGAATGAATTTTTAGATTGGTAAGTTGTAGTGGTGCATCTAAGCTAAATTAAAGTAATTGCACCTTTAATGTTGAGTACTTCCGCTGTTAAAAGTACTGAAATTAATAAAATTAATGTTATAAGCATATTGACATATAAATTATGGGATATTAAATTATAGTTTGACATAGGCCATCTTAAAGCTTTGAAAAATGGTTAGTTTAAGAATAATATAAATACAAAACTTCATATTTGTAATAAGTACTATCTAGTAACTATCCATACAAATATTAGCATACTTTAAGACTCATATTTGCCTTTTGAAAAAATAATAGTGGCATGCATAGTTTTACATTGTTTAGTTGTGTCATTGTTGTTCACCTTTCTAATTATACGTATAGTTATAACTATATATTGTAGCTATATTCCATTAACTTTATGACTCACAAAATTTTCATGTGCTTTAACTATAATGTTAGATCTATAGAGGGTTACTCTCTAACAATACTCATATTACTATTAGAAGTTTGAAAATGAAGGAAAGACATGGCCTTTAGACCTATATGCACTATATTGAGTTGATTTCAAAACTTAGGCATTCATGATTTGAAAGTGGTTGCATATCTAGTAATAAAAACTTTGAATTAGAATCTTCCTACATGCTTTTTCTCACACTTTATAACCCAATGTAGTTAACAGTTATGAAAGTCAATGTTTGTAGGCTTCATAAGTGTATCACAATTTGAAAGAGTCATTATGCACTGAAGTTCTTACTAAATTTTTCTTGTTTTCACCTTTCAAGGAAATGAATATTTTCTTTAATATCTAGTTTCAACAGGATCTTTTAGAGAAAAGCTTTCTTGGGCATAAAGAATAGCAGTTGCAATTAAAGTAGTTAAAGGCATTCAATTTTTGCACATTAGGATAATGCTTAGATTGTATTTAAATAATCAGAAGATAATGTCAATAATGTAAAATGAATTTTTTTTTTCACTTTGAATTGGAATTTTGTTTTTATGATACATTGTTAGAATTGATGTATAGTGACATTATTAGTTTTAAATTAAAAAATACTACTACTTTTCAATCTTGCTTTATTTTCCATTCTCTTTTCTTTGAATCATTATACTTAAATATATCTTAATACAAAAAATAAGCTGCATGATTATAAAACACAAGCTATCTACAAAATTAACCAAAAATATCATCAGACACTAACCATTTATTTATTTACCAAGATTCTTGAATTACCATAATAGCATAATGCATGCTAGCTACTTGGTCAAAAGGGACATTTTCAAACACCTACCCATATCTAGCTTCCAAATATACCAAAAGTGCATAGAAATTTTGGCCTTTTCAAATTCTCTCAATCCTAATTTAACCAACACCTTAAACATCTAGACCTTAACTCTAGTAATACTACAAGGATCAATTTAGAGGGAGAATAGGGGAAAAAAATAAAACTTGTTAGGCCCATTCACATAATAGAAGAAGATACTCTATGGACTCCTTCTCAACAACACAACATGGCCACATAAGAAAGGTGTTGCATTTCCTCTTCCAATAGTTAGCTTTTATTAGCAATGAACTAATACATACTTTTTACATAAATTGCTTGACCTTTGGAGGAATTTTCAACTACCATATTTTTTTTTCATAACTCAAAAAGAACTTGAAAAGATAAGCTTGCCAAACATAAGTCTACCCTGACAAATCTATCCACTACACATTGATATCCCTTTTTAACAACATAATAGTCATCTTTAAATTCAATGCATGCCATTGTATCTTTTCTAATGATCCAAGGGAATGGGATTTGTTTTTTTTGGAATAGCCTATACTTCATCATTAGTCAACCAACTATTAATAACAAATAAGTCCTATTACCCATTACAAATAAATTTAGCCATAATATAATTATTTAAATCTTTATAAGGAAGAAAAGATAATAGTTCAAAACCCTCTAAAGATAGAATCTAAGGGTCTTTCCATATTTTAATTTTCAAACCATTACCAAGAAACCAACATATATAGGTAAATAATAAATCTTGTCCTTTTAAAATAGTAGACCAAGCCCATGAAGCTCTTGATTCCTTTTCTTAAAAATAAAAAAATTCTAGTTTAGGAAATAAATACCATTAACAATTCTCACCCTAAGTATAATAGGAAATGATATGATATGCCAAGCATACTTTACCAAATGCTTTAAATTAAAAGAAGAGAAATCCTTAAAGCCCATTCCTCCCTTACTTTTAGTGGTAACTAATTTCTTCCAAGCTTGCTAATGGATTCAACCTTCCTCTTTAAATTGTCCTTGTAATATCCTATGATTTAGAAATTCATAATAATTCTTAAAGAGTATAATGAATTACCTATGAGGATTCATGGGCCTAGCGAAGGCTAGTATGAATTACAAGAAACCAAAATCAGAATTATTTGGTTAATGAATGAGAACCATAAAGTAAAGTGAATTGAAGCTAATTAAGATTAGAATATTAATTAGAACATCTAAAAATATGGTATAAAGTCTAAAGTTAGCGTGGAACTAGAGTTAAAATGGCTAAATAGAAAGATATGAAGGCCAATGACAAAATTATAATTTTGAATGACTTTGTGAAATCTCAAAGTGAGCTTTAAATGGGAAAATTAAGTTTTTCAAGGTTCTCATAAGCCCTAAAAACTATAAGAACCCCTAGAATGATTAAAATCCATTTGATATGCAATTTGAGTCATCAATTGACCAAAATTTTGACCGAACGGTTCAATAAGGTTTTAAATCTAATTAGGGTAAATGAAGTAGAGGACCTAAATTTTATGATGAAAAAAACGGTTCTAAAAAAAGAGTTGAAATGAGCTCAAATGAAGAAAACAAAGTTCAAGGGCAAAATTGGAATATTGTAAAACCCTAGTTCTTTTATGACATCCATCATTTTAAAAGCTGTAAACGAAGCAGATTATTAAAGGAAGTCCCCTAAATTGAATGATTAAAGGTCCAATAAAATTCAAGCAATAATCTAGGCAATTAAAAATGAGAATACAAGGCTTAAAATACCTAAAAATTAGACCCAAAATAACTAAACAAAAATTGATGAAAATGGAGTGGCATTTTTTGTAATTTTGAGCAACTGTTAAAAAATTTAAAGGAGGGATCTTTAAATGAAAAAATTGAGCTTTCTGGAGTTTTTAAAGGTTTTAAAAACCATAGGAATCCCTAAAATGGTTAAAACTCCTCTGGTTTACATTTTAGAATGTCAGTTAACCAAACTTTTAACCAATTTGTTCGAGAAGATTTTAAATCTAATTTAGGTGAAACCAAAGGCATTTTATGAATTAAAGAACCTAAATTTCATAATATAAAATACAATTTTCAAAAAGGAGTTAAAATGAGCCCAAATGGAAAGAACCAAGGAAAGGGGCGAATTTGAAATTTTGAAAAAGTCTTAAATGAACCCCTTGCTTCTCATAAGTCACACCCCACTTCTTCCCTTCCTCATGACCAACTTTCATCTACTCCAAAACAAAACCCAAAGCTTCTTAAAGTGGCACGCCAAGAAGGAGAAGAGAAGGAAGGAAAAACTTAAGAAAATTTATAGTTTTTCATGCTTCCTCCTTCACCAACCTTGTTCTCCTCTTTCTCCTCTCTTTTCCTATGATTTTGATAATTGATTTAAGGATGATTCATAGGTAGCTCGGTGACAGGAGGAGAGAAATTGAAGGAGAGGCTAGAAGCAAGTGAGAGTACTCTTGAAAAGGCTTGAAACCAAGGTGACTTCCATGGCTTTCCTTCCTTTTTCTTACTTGTTCTTCATGGGTGAAATTTTGACCAACCCTAGACCATCTAAAAAGGGTTAATTTCTAGTCTTAAGAAAGAAGAAACAAGGATTTTAGAATATAAGAAATAAGAATATGCAATTAGATTTAAAAGAAATTTTTTAGAATTCGAGTTGTAAATTCTAGGGATTTTGGTGCACCTAGCGATTCTTGAAGCTTTCTAAGGATAGTCTAGCCTATATAAGAGTATGTATGAGTTCTTGAGACATCTAGGAAGCTTTACAAGTGCCAATTTCCTAAGAAAAATAAAGCAAACTCCATAGGTTTTCAAGTTGCTACATGTCTTGGCCAAAGCTAGAACAAGTACCTAGGGAGATTTTTCTTTGATTCCAATGGTAGAAATGGCCTAAATATGATTAATAAAAATCAAGAGAAGCATTAGTTTGAATTTAGAAATCATGGTTTATGAGACGGAGGTTTAGGTTCCTTTTTAAGATTAAGCTCCTTGAATTGAATTTATGATGACTCCAAGGAGTCTAAATAGAGTTAAGAGACTTAGTTTGAATAAGAAATTGGAGCTAAGATCATAAATCCTAGGGGTTGCTTCATTATGCACTTATATATAACCATAACCCCCATAGGATAAAGTAAGCTTGCATAGAGTTTGTATGAGACTAGAACTTGTTCCAATGATGTAATTGTGTCTCATTTGATGTGTCTAGACCAAGTGAGTCAAAGTTCTCCTAGATGAAAGTGTATGGCCGAGAAGGGGAAAGGAAAGTCCAAGGAAGGAAGTTGTGATTCTTGAATGGGTGAAGTTGTACTAAAAGTTCCTTAGAATGGGTGAGGAGATGTCAAAAGTCTCAAGAAGGAATGAGGCTAAGTTAAAAGTCCCTAAAAATGGATTAGGTAAATCCAAAAGTCCCAAAGAATTAGTTAAGGCTAGACCAAAAGCCCTTAAAGCCTGTATTTGACAATACATGAGTTTATGTGACATGAGAAAATGTTTATTTATGCTTACAAGATGTAATATCTGGTTCTCTAAAAATAAGAGAAAAGCGAGAAACGTAACATACGATTTCTTTGTAAATAAACAAAATTCACTAGATACAAAAGCAAGTCCCCTGAAATGACTTAGTTAAGGTCCAAAAAAATTTAGAAAGCATTCTAGACTCCTAAAAATTAGAATTCCATGCTCAGACAGAAAGAAAAACGAAGCTAGAATGAAGAAACAAAATGTAATAAAAGGTTTACGAAATGTAAGGGCATTTTCATCATTTTGAGAAAATTTTGGAATTCTTATAGGAGGGCTTTTTAATGAAATTTTTAAGTTTCTCAGGGTTCTCAAAAGCCTTGAAAACTATGGGAAGGCCAGGGACAGCTAAAGCCCTTCCGATGGGCGTTTTTTAACATTGGCACACCCAAACTTTGATAGATTCGTTCAAAAAGGTTTTAGCTCCGATTCAAGTGATTCCAAAGGCATTTTACTAAATTGGGAATCTAAATTTCATAATAAAAAAGACAGTTCTTAAAAAGGAGCTAAAACAAATTAGAAATGAAAATGCCAAGAATAAAAGGCAAAATGAAAATTTTTGAAAAGTCTTTCTTCCTCTCACCTATATGTAAGTGGCACCCCACCTCCTCATTCATTCAACCCAAGATGTTTTTGCCCTAGACCGGATGGGGTGCATCAAGAGGAGGATGAAGGAAGGAGAAAGACAAGGTAAAAGTTATGGAATTTTGGTAGTTTTTCATGCTTTTTCTCTTGCAAACCTCTTCTCCATTTTCCTTTCTTTCCTATGATTATATTGAAGTATATAAATCTATTTTAAGGGAGAAATTAAGGAAAAAATTTGGATTTGAAGAGAGGAGGCCAAAGTAGACAAGATTCAAGTGAGAAAACAAGGAAAAATAAGGTAATTTCTTCTTCCATGGTTCCTACCCCTCGATCCTCTTCTCCTTATGGTTCGCCCCTCTCAAGAAGTCATAGGAGGGATTGGTTTTTAGATAGAACCAAGGGTGATTCTTAGGAAAAAGGGTGTAAAGATTAAGAATATGTAAAGAAAATTAACAAATAACCATGAAAATCTAAGATATAAATTCTAGGGTTTCATATGTTCCTTACAAAATATAATTTGATACATTGATTTCTATGCCTAAATGAGAGTTTAAATGAGTTCCTAAGATCTCTAGAAGTCTCTCCACATGCTTTCTCCATCAAGAAAATAAACTAAAGTCCATGAAGGCCAAATTCCTCCATTGTCTCGGCTTAAGGGTGTTTGAGTACCTAGGGATAGTTTTAATTTGTTCTAAATCCATTTTTGAGTTATATATGATAAGTGAAGATAAGTGGAGGCCTTGGAAAAATTTAGAAATCATAGAAAGTGAGTTAACCTTATAGGTTCCACAATATGACCTAAAGAAGTAATATGTAGTTAGGCTCTTTATTTTAATTGTGTGATGATTCCAAGAGGGTTAAAAGGAGTTAAGAATCATATATGAAAGGAAAGAATAGAGCTTAAAATTTATTTGATAAGTGTTGCTTCATTAGGTGCATTCTTAGAACTATAAAGGAGTTAATGAGCCAAGTTAGTATCTAAGCAAGTTGTGTAGCTTTGGAATTAATTCCCTAAATGTAATTGGCTTCCATAAATTTTGTCTAGGCCAAAAGAAATCATTTCCACACCTTTGCTTGTGTGAGGCTAAAGAAGGGAGAGGGAATTCAAGAGAAAAAGTGTGTGCTTACTTCCAAGGTAGCTCACTCCTCCTTCTTTGATGCATGAATGTATGCTTGGCTTGTCTTTGAATGTGTGTATGTGTGTTTTTTGAGCCATGAAAAGTATTCTAGCATGATTTCATATGCCATGATACCATGATGATCTATTATGTTTTCTAAATAATGTTTATAATGCTTGATTGGGTTTGCTTGAGTATGGTGAGGCCAAGAACCCTTAGCCATGGTGAATGTCATACCTTAGTATATAACACTTTTCCTACTACACATACCTCATATAGAACTAAGAAGAACCAATGAAAACCTGAACTGATAAAAATTTTTCATTTTAAAACTTTCTCATATAATTTTACTATTCATTTGGTCATTTCCAATTTCTTATCTAACTTTGAAAATACATAATTAATTATAGAAAAATCATATGAGGTTGGTTTAGGGCTCTACTTCAAGCTCTCTAAGCCCTTTACAAGGGGAAAATACTTCCTCAGCAGAATGCATATAAATTCATATCAAAGTGTCCCTACAAAAATTGGACAATTTTACCCCTCACTTGACATATTGTTATTATTATTTTTCCTTTATATAAGCAGATGCATTTTTGCATTTTAGGCACACCAGTCAATTTTATTTACTCAAGGGTTGATTATATTCATGACTTTCCATTCCATACCTGAGTACCTTACAGTATCATAACATAGCTCATACACGCAGTAATCAAAAATATTTAATTACATGACAAAATGTGATGCATAAAAGTAAGGTCCTTAATTTATAACTTCACACTCTTTGCCTTTTCTTTGCTTGAACTCGGACCTAGCATGGGTTATATTTAGGGTGAGATTATGAAATCTTAGTAGTAGTAAACTAATCTCATTCACAAGCTAGCATGTAAGTACATAACATAATGCCAATCAAGGTGCCACATACCATATAAGAATACAAAGAATTTCATACCAGGCCAAGCATGGTCTAAACATACATGTCTCATCTTATAGCATAAATAACAACTTGATGTAGCATAACACTCATCATTATACAAACATACAAGCTTAAAAAAAGAGAAAGGAAAACTACTACATTAGTGATAACCATGATATTTTATATATTTTAATCCTCTAACTTAGGCGTTTTAGTGTCCAATTATGGCTTTAGGAATTTAATTAAGTGGAATTTGATTTTTATTTGCCATTTTTACATTTGAGGAATTAATTTACAAATTTTTTATTCTTAATGCTTACATTTTTCTTAAATAATTTTTAGATATTTCCACTTAATACGTTCCATTCTTTTTGTGCAGATTTTCAATGGGCAATTTAAATTTGAATGAAAGAATAGCTAACCACATGTAGAAACAGAGGAAAAGAAGCTTTGAGGAAGTAACATGAATGAGTAAGAAAGCAAAATAGAACAGCCAACGTGGAGAAGCTTGAGAGGAGAAATATGATGAAGTTGATGTGAGAAACTTGGAGCTAGAAGCAGAACAAAAGGGATGGCTTAAACAAGGAACAGAAGAGGAATCAAGGTGCAGCTCGTGTTGAGATAAGAAGAAGACGTGGAGCATTAAGGCAGCACCTATGTTAAAGAACAAAAAGCCACGGATACAGAGCATGGGCAGCAGCACAAAACATGAAAGAAGAAAAAGCCAACGTGGGAGCTGCAAGATAACACAAACACCACATTTGCTAGAAGTAGCCTCTGTTTTGGAAGGAAATAAAATGTGACAGCCTTGCATGGAGAAAAGAAAGTGAGAAGCTCGAGTAAAGCTACAGGGAAGTCCATGAACAGAAGCTTTGAGCTGGAAGAATCAAAGAAGAAGGAAGAAGCAATTTCAGCAAGAGAAACTTGAATTCCACTGGCTGGACTTGAGTAGAAAACAAGCAAAATAGAGGAGCTGCACGAAGAAACAGAAGAGAAAATGAGCTGGAGCTTTTGAGCAGAAATAAAAACACACATGCAGCAGAGGAAAAGAAGCTGCAGTTGGACAAAGCAAATAAATGAAGCTGGGAGCTGTGTTAAATAAAGAAGTAATGGGTTCTGGTTCTTTGAGAGGAAGCAACGAGCTACATACCATGCAAAAGCTGGCTGGAAGAGAAGAAACATACACGAGTTAATGAAGGGTAGACGTATGAAGCATGAGCTAGAAAAATGAGAGCCTCGAGTTTAAAATGTGGACTGGGTTTAAGTAAGAAATAAGCATGCAGAATCACGTATGGACAGCAGCAAAATGAAGAGAAGCAGCACGACCGCAAATGACAAGCAAAGCAACACAATGAAGGCTCCAAATACACGTCGTATTCCATTAACTTCATCCCATCGTCACTCGACGCCTTCATCCATTCCATTCTCCACCTCCAACCACCGTAATATGAAGCTCTTGGGGAAGCTTGAATCCTTGGAGGAGACTGCATAATTTTTGGCTAAGATTTCTTTAATTTTCCTACACCTTTTCTTATTCTGTACAATCTTGGTTAAGTTGTATTTGATTAGGAATTTGGTAATTGATTAGTAGCTGGTTAGACACTAATTAGGAAGCCTTTTTGTTAATTAATTGGTTGGATTGGAATCTGATTTTTTATTATTCTCTAATTTCCCATGTATGCCACGAAGATGTTCGATGAAATGTATGAATGAGATTATTTGTTTGATTGCTTGATTTGAAATTCCTTAATGTTTAGTTAGTTAATCAAACATTTTTGGACGATGAATCAGAAGCTAATTAATTGGTTAATTAATCAAACTGGGTGTTCATTGATCTTAAAGACAAGAATTAGTAATTTAATGTGGGGTTGAGGTCTCAATTCAACATTAGATTATTAATCTCTTGATTCTTGCGTGGTAACTCAAGATACATTTGTATTGAACACAATTAGGGACTCTTAGGCCAGAATTAATTATAATTAGATTAGGATAAGGATAGTAGATACCAAGGGATAAATCCAAAGCTAGTCACAAGCCCATATTCACCCATTAATTCATCCAATTAGGTAGTTAGTCATTTTAATTTGATTTTAATTCTAGTTAGTTCAATTAAATCAAACATCCCCCCAAATTAGATAGCTTTTAAGACCTTTGACATTTAGAAAACTCAATTAGGCATTGAATTCCATTTCCAAGGGAGATGACCTAGGTTGTGCCACTAGCTATATATTTAGTTTAACCTAATTTTATTTTGAGGGTTGCACGACAAGCCCGTCAAAATTTGGCGCTGTTGCCAGGGATTTGGAGTCTCAATTGTTTGAGAAAGTTTTCTAAGTGTTTTTGTTCTATTTTATCTCTATTTTGGTTCTATTTTAGCTTAGTTTTTGTTCTATTTTAAGCTTGGAATTGGGTCATTTCAGTTGCTAGAATCATCTTGCCTGCTTGCTAGAATTTTCGTTTGAAGCACCCAAAAAATTCTGAAACTCTGTTTTTCAAGGTTTTTGGGTGTTTTGAGCAAAAATAATAGCTTAGCTATTAGGTGCACTATTTTTTGGCCCAATTCCAACATTTGAGGCACTTTTTCTAATTTGTTTAGTATTTTTTCGAATTTTTTTAGGAATTTTTCAATTTTTCTGGATTTAATTTCTTTATTTTTTGTGACTTTGTTTGGTGTGATTAGCCTCTGTTTTAGAGTTTTTTTTATTGTTAGGAACTTCTTAGCTTCATTGAATTTTTTTTTTCTTGAGTTTGAGTTAATTTTAGTTATAATTTGTTTGTGATTTATTTTGTGCTGAAATTAATTGTGCTTTTCATTTTTCCTTGCTTATAAATGGATCCTTATTATTCTAATCAAGGTGTCTATGATTCTTGTAGAGAGCATAGGATTTCTCAGAAGTTGGATAATGCCATGTCAATGCTTTAAGGTCTTCTTGAAAGACAAAGACAAGAACGACAAGCACAACAATACTAACAATTTCAACCACCATGCTACCAACCACACCATCATTCCTATGAAGTTCACCCCAGCTACCAACTATACCACAATCCATATGGAGTACACCCAAATTACCACCATCATCATGAGCCATATTATAACTTCCATATGCAAAATCCATACCCTGATTACCATAGGCAAGAGCTACAATATCATCCTTACAATTACCATGAGGGGTACATGCAACAAGAGCCCCAGAGGGAACCGAGTTCGGAAGAGAGGATGAGGCAGCTAATGGAAGATGAAATGACTCTCCACCAGCAAATGCAGCAAATAGCCCAACGGATAACTGAACGGTTGCAACTCTATGACCAATAAATGAAGGATTCAGGATTTCAAACGAATCAACCAACTTCAAGTGCTACTGAATCAATTGAAGAGCAAATTAGAAGGGAATGTATAGAGGAGGAAGAGTCCTATTCATTAGGTAATATCCTTCCATCTTCTAATACTTTACAATTTGTTAGAACTGAATCTAGTTTGCTTGATAGCACTTTAATTCCTGATGCATTCAATGTTGTTAATTCTGAATTGCATGATGATGATGTTGATGAGGAAATTATTGTTGAATCTCCTGATATGATTGATTGTGGTAGTTCATTGAGCAAAATTGACACATTTATTAATGTTCATGAACCTTTGTGTACTGATGCACTTGGGATGTCTACACCTAGCTGTGACCTTAGTGATGAATTCATTTCTGAACCTGTTAATGATGAATCTCTTGAGTCTAGGGTAGAAGATAAGTATGGGGGCGACTTGGAATGTGATGATTATGCTCTTCCTAGTCTAGAATTGGTTGAGAAGTTTGTTGTTGATGCATCTACTGAGTTTAAGGATAGCATACCATCTAGACCATATGACATAGCTGATTTGGATGCATCTCTTGATTGTGTTTGTGCTGGAACCACTATATGTGATAGATGCTCATAGATTAATTCTTTCATTGAGACTAGCGAGTTCCTCACATATACTAATCAATATGATTCCTCACTAGCATGTGCTGATATGGCTGATGAAATGGTAGATGTAGCATGTGATGAGAATATAGACAGTGAAATTGTTGAGCAAATTATTGTTGATGATTCAGACTTAACTCTTAAATGCTTATGTGATGATATGCATACATGTCCTGTGTGTGCTGAGATTAATGAGTTTCTGAGGTCTGATAAGTCTGTTGAATCCATGGAATCCTTTGTTTGTACTGAAATGATTGATAAGACTAATTTTTCTGATCATACTAGTATTGATGAGGGCATGCATAGTGATAGTATTGATGTTGAAAATTCTGTTGATCCTTTTGCTGTTGTTGATGCTAGTGAAAGACTGGATTTTGCTGTTGATAATTGTCTAGAATTTTGTGAGTCTATTGATGTCTCTTTGGTAAGGGAAGATACTGTTTCTCTTGTTGAGAGTTCGGAACAGATTCCTGAAGTTGGTGAGCTAATTCCCAACAATCAATAGACTCTCTATGTTGATGCTAGTGAAAGACTGAATTTTGTTGTTGATAATTGTCTAGAATTTTGTGAGTCTATTGATGTCTCTTTGGTAAGGGAAGATACTGTTTCTCTTGTTGAGAGTTCGTAACAGATTCTTGAAGTTGGTGAGCTAATTCCCAACAATCAATAGACTCTCTATGTTGAGAAAAAGCAACTGTCAAATACCTTGGAGGACTTGAACTCAAAAGGCTGTGAGAAGTTACAATTTAATTCTTTTGTAGATGCAGTGATTCTTACTGATGGGAGTCCTATAGATTTTATTGGTTTTGATAGATATTTAGAGAGTCTAGAGTTTAGTGTTTTTAAATTAGATTTTAAATTTTCTTTCTTTAGTTTTAAATCTCCTGAATTTGATTTTTATTCTTTTCTTGGTCCTGAATTTGCTAAATATTACTTTCCTAAACTACTGATGGTTGAGGAAGTCCATGAGTCATCACTACATGATCAATCAAAATGTTTCAAAGTAGTGAGACTTAAACTTCTTGAGTTAAGAAGGAATAAAGTAGTTTTAATCTTAGTTTTTGATACTTATGATTAGTTTATCTTTAATAAAGTTCTTTTTAGCTTAAGATATAATTTTCTTTTCTTTTCCACATTACAGTTTGTTTTGTTTCTGTTTTGTAGGAAATAAATTGCTAACCAGCTACAAGGGAATCTCAGCCACCATTGAGATCTTCGATTCAATTTCATCCAGTTGTATTTTCTCTTTTCACTCTTTATATTGTGTTGTTTATCTGTTTACTGGATTGTGTGCTAACATTGAGGACAATGCAATATTTAAGTGTGGAGGGGGAGAGTCATTCCATCCATCTTTTCCTTATTTAAAAAAAAAACAATTGAAAATTTTTGAGAAAATTTTTGAAAAAAATAGCGTGATTTTTTTTTCAATTTTTCTGTAAAAGTGGCAAGTTGAGATGATTGTAGCTTGGATTCACTTAGACATAATAAGTGATGGATCTTGTGTCTTGATTCAAGTGAAGTGGCAATGAATTTGATTTTAATGAATTATTTGATAGCCATTAGCTAGTAAGAATTTGAGCCTTAATTGTTCAATTCTAGTGTGTATTCACCTATCTTTGTTTCACTCCAGAACTTGTCCTGATTCTCTGTTGAGAGCACATTTGCATTTGCATGCATGAAAATGATAAGGCATTCATTTCTTTTCTAGCTAGTTAGCCAAAAAGCCAACCTACATACACTTTATCCATTGTTTAGCCACTTTGAACCTTGAATTTATTTTCTTTTTAGCCTATAGCCATTAAATATATTTCCACCTTGTTTTAAGATGCCTTAGGAATTTCAAGGAGCATTACATCTAATTAGGATGATGAATGTATGCTTTACATCAAGTTAGGCCATTGATAGTAAAAGTTGAGGAATATGTTCTAAAAAGAAAAAAAAATGGAAAGAGATAGAAAAGCAAATGGAAAAGCTAAAGAAAGTCAATGAGAAAAAAAAAAGAAAATGAAGCAATTGAAAATCAAAAGAGAGAAGTCTTTTGAATTAAGTTTATAGTTGCTGTTCTAGTGGAAAATAAGGCCTAGATGCACATTCTTTCCTATCCTAAATCTTCTTGATTGCTCTTGAGGTTCTAAGGTATCCATTTTGTTTAGTTTTTCCCCTTATTTTTGTGTCCATTCATTTCATTCCCTAGCCCCATTACAACCTTAAATAAAGTCCTTTGATTGGTGTATTGCAATTAGCATGGGTGGTGGAGATTTAGAAGCTTAACAAGCCTATGGTAGTGAACCTTGATAGGTGAAATTTGAGTGATCTACATTACCTTAAAATACTTGAGAGTTGAGAGTAAACACAAACCCATGTGAAAGGCTATGCATTTTTTATTCATTCTTTTCAAATGAAATTGCCATGGAATTTGATTTCTTGATGCAAGTGAAATTAGCTTTGATTGTTAAAGTGATGAAGAGTTGTGATTGGTCTCTAATTTGTGATTTTCACTTTCCCTTTCCCATTTTCATTTTCCACTTGCCATTCTACTAGCTGGATGTTTCAATTCATTCTTTCATCTTGGATTTTGAGTTTTGCCCAGGAGTGCAAACGTTTAAGTGTGAGGGAATTTGATAACCATGATATTTTATATATTTTAATCTTCTAACTTAGGCGTTTTAGTGTCCAATTATGGCTTTAGAAATTTAATTAAGTGGAATTTGATTTTTATTTGCCATTTTTACATTTGAGGAATTAATTTGCAAATTTTTTATTCTTAATGCTTAAATTTTTCTTAAATAATTTTTGGATATTTCCACTTAATACTTTCCATTCTTTTTGTGCAGATTTTTAATGGGCAATTTAAATTTGAATGAAAGAATAGCTAACCACATGCAGAAACAGAGGAAAAGAAGCTTTGAGGAAGTAACACGAATGAGTAAGAAAGCAAAATAGAACAGCCAACATGGAGAAGCTTGAGAGGAGAAATATGATGAAGTTGATGTGAGAAACTTGGAGCTAGAAGCAGAACAAAAGGGATAGCTCAAACAAGGAACAGAAGAGGAATCAAGGTGTAGCTCGTGTTGAGATAAGAAGAAGACGTGGAGCATTAAGGCAGCACCTATGTTAAAGAACAAGAAGCCATGGATACAGAGCATGGGCAGCAGCACAAAACATGAAAGAAGAAAGAGCCAATGTGGGAGCTGCAAGAAAACACGAACACCACGTCTGCTAGAAGTAGCCTCTGTTTTAGAAGGAAATAAAACGTGACAGCCTTGCATGGAGAAAAGAAAGTGAGAAGCTCGAGTAAAGCTACAGGGAAGTCCATGAACAGAAGCTTTGAGCTGGAAGAATCAAAGAAGAAGGAAGAAGCAATTTTAGCAAGAGAAACTTGAATTCCACAGGCTGGACTTGAGTAGAAAACAAGCAAAACAGAGGAGCTGCACGAAGAAACAGAAGAGAAAATGAGCTGGAGCTTTTGAGCAGAAATAAAAATACACATGCAGCAGAGGAAAGGAAGCTGCAGCTGGACAAAGCAAATAAATGAAGCTGGGAGCTGTGTTAAATAAAGAAGTAATGGGTTCTGGTTCTTTGAGAGGAAGCAACGAGCTACATACCATGCAAAAGCGAGCTGGAAGAGAAGAAACATACACGAGTTAATGAAGGGCAGACATATGAAGCATGAGCTGGAAAAATGAGAGCCTCGAGTTTAAAACGTGGACTGGGTTTAAGTAAGAAATAAGCATGCAGAATCACGTATGGACAGCAGCAAAATGAAGAGAAGCAGCACGACCGCAAATGACAAGCAAAGCAACACAATGAAGGCTCTAAATACACTTCGTATTCCATTCACTTCATCCCATCGTCACTCGACGCCTTCATCCATTCCATTCTCCGCCTCCAACCACCGTAATATGAAGCTCTTGGAGAAGCTTGAATCCTTGGAGGAGACTGCAGAATTTTTGGCTAAGATTTCTTTAATTTTCCTACACCTTTTCTCATTCTGTACAATCTTGATTAAGTTGTATTTGATTAGGAATTTATGTAATTGATTAGTAGCTGGTTAGACACTAATTAAGAAGCCTTTTTGTTAATTAATTGGTTAGATTAGAATCTGATTTTTCATTATTCTCTAATTTCCCATGTATGCCACGAAGATGTTCGATGAAATGTATGAGTGAGATTATGTGTTTGATTGCTTGATTTGAGAATTCCTTGATGTTTAGTTAGTTAATTAAACATTTTTGGATGATGAATCAGAAGCAAATTAATTGGTTAATTAATCAAATTGGGTGTTTATTGATCTTAAAGACAAGAGTTAGTAATTTAATGTGGGGTTGAGGTCTCAATTCAACATTAGATTATTAATCTCTTGATTCTTGCGTGGTAACTCAAGATACATTTGTATTGAACACAATTAGGGACTCTTAGGCCAGAATTAATTATAATTGGATTAGGATAAGGATAGTGGATACCAAGGGATGAATCCAAAGCTAGTCACAAGCCCATATTCACCCATTAATTCATCCAATTAGGTAGTTAGTCATTTTAATTTGATTTTAATTCTAGTTAGTCCAATTAAATCAAAAATCCCCCCAAATTAGATAGCTTTTAGGACCTTTGACATTTAGAAAACTCAATTAGGCATTGAATTCCATTTCCAAGGGAGATGACCTAGGTTGTGCCACTAGCTATATATTTAGTTTAACCTAGTTTTATTTTGAGGGTTGCACGATGAGCCCGTCAGTTAGTAAACTTTGCTACTCAATCCTTGGAACTTGGTTTACTTGCTTTTGGTGTTCATAAAACAAACATCAAATCCTATAATCATAATGATAATTCATCACAATACACACATAAACCTTAACTTCTAAAGCAATATGACCCTTTTAAACTCATTGGAACCATTGGAATTGGAAAAATCTAACTCATTCCCTTCCAATTCACTATGGCCAAATAATGCGCATTTCTTGGCCAAGATTTAGAAATTTTATTCCATGAGTTTTGGGGGCTTTGCCATAGGTATTCCTAGCTAAAAACACCCTTTTGAATCCATTGGAATGGATAAAATTATGAAATTCCAGCCCAACAACACCTTTGGGTCATAACATAACTTAGCTTCGTTTTAGGCTTAAAAATGAGTTTCTTTGGTTCTAAAAATTCCATAGCCTCTTCCTTTAGTTTTAGGACTTGAAATTTGGTATACATGACTTCAGGATATTAAGAAAACACCATAAAAATTTTGGGAAAATTCGGACAGCATCTCCCCATGATTTCTATTTTCCCAAAAATTACAATTTTTGTGTTTTTCAATGTCCCAGCACATAATAAAAATGACTAAGTTCATATGGCCTTCATGTTCAACATATAAACTTCATTTCAAGGCCTTCATATTCAACATATAAATTCCATTTCTAATGATCCATATGCTGTCCAAAAGTGACTCATAGCTAGGGTTTAACAAGACTAACTTAAACCATATGATTTTCAAGTGCAAGATGGAGAAAACTTACTCTTTAAGCTTAATCCTTGCTTCCTTTGCTTTTCTCACACTAAAATCCCTTCTTTTCCCACTTAGAGTAACATTCTCCCTTGAAGAAAAGATGAATATGCAGTTGCCCTTTGGAGAAAATAGTTGGAGGATGAAGAAGATGAAGAAATTTTGTGAAGAATGGTGGTAGTTTTGCTTAATTTCACTTCTTCTTCCACTTTTTCTCCCTCCCTCTCTCTCTTCACGTTTTTCTCTCCTTCTCCCTTGTGTATGGCGTGAAAATGGTGGAATGGAGGTGAAGGAGATGAATTTAAATGAAGTTAAATGGTCATGCCAAATTTGGACCTTTGGATCAACCTTTTCAAGATCAAATCTTAGCCTTCCATTCCTTTTTTCTTTTGATTTTCTCATTTTTATGACTAAATATCTTCTTCCAAAATTCCTTGGCCACATACTTGGATGCCTTTTCTTAGCCCTTAAGTTATGAATAGTAACCATAGTTAATTTTCTTAACTCATCCATGGTCAACTTTTAACTCAACTATAGTTAGTTTCTAACTTAATCATGGTGAATTTTTTAAAATAACTAAAATCCTTTTCTTCTTTCCCTTTCATTTTATATTTATATTTCAGTTTCGTCTTCTCTAAAATCCTAATTATATCTTCTCTTCTCTTTTAGGCCTTTAGAATCAACTATTGGGTCTTACAGCAGTGTAAAATTCAGTGTCCAGGCCCGATTAAGGTTTTACGATACAATACATATCTTTAGACTTTCTAAAATTTATAAATATTATTTCCTCTACTTTCTGGCCATACTGAGCTTTAAACATGGATTAGGGGCCTTTAACCTCAATCCTCATAAATTTCGGTGTCAATCGGACACCTGGGTCTTTAAGTGTAATTTTCATCGTTCTGTATTATGATTGTGCTATAAAATTTTCATATATTGCAATTTAGTCTCCGAAACTCCTTCAGGGTTTCTTAACCCTTTATCTATTTCTATTTCTATATTTGTTACAACTTTCTTTTTCTATTTTGCTTATGGCTACTGATCGGGATAACCGAATCCCTGCCCGACCATCCGGACAACTTGGCATCATTGGACCCATCTCATCAAATGGAGTTTAACCGTGGGTCATGAATTTCTGAGATTCTTGCCCGATTTTTTAATATCCATGCCTAAAGCCATGAATAGAGGGTGAAACTAGGGTTCCCTGAACTTTCGGGCAATTTATACATTTTGCCCTGCACATAACTTTTCTTTACATTTTAGTCCCTAACTCCTTCATATTTAACTTCAAAGACTCTTTGGGACCCTTTTTTTTCCATCTATTTTGGCCCTAATTTTAAGGTACCTCTGGCCTTGACTCATCATTACTTGCAGTCTAGAATATTATTCAAATTTTATTATACCTCAATTTATTCTATTTGGGGGACTTCTTTTTGTATCTGGTGAATTTCATACATTGGCGGAGAAATCGTATGTTACGCTTCTCACGTTTCCTTTCATTTTCTTGTATTTTCAAAGGATCGGATATTACAGTGAGGATGCGCCAAGAACCCTTGAAGTTGGTTGAGACAAAGTAAAGAGTCTCCCAAAAGTGAGGTTGACTCACAAGAGTAAGGTTAAGTCCAAGAACCTCTTAAAGAATGGGTGAGATAAGTCCAAAATCTACAAGTAAATGAGTGAGGCTAATCCACTTGCTTGGCAAGCCTTTGTATGTTATATATGACTTGCTCAAATGTTGAAAATGCTCCTTGAATGTTTGCACATTTCATATGCCCTTACATGCCTTTGTAAGATTGGTTTTGCATCTTTTATGTGTGATTGAAAAGGAGATGAGTTATTGGGATTCTTTGAATCTCATTCTCTTCTCTCCAATGTTCTAACATGCTAGGTGGACCAAGAGAACAAGAGAATGGGAGCCAACCACATGAGAAATGAGAGTATGACACTAAAGTGTATAGATTTTATTACTTTACGGCCATATGAATAACAATGATGTAATCTATGGTTGTATATGTTCTATAAGGTTATGAACATGTATAATTATGTTAATATATCATGTATAATTGAGAGTTAAGGTTGTATGTATGGAAATACTCATTTTGGACATGTAATGGCAATTTTGCATTACAAGAATGTCTGTATAAATGAAAGTGGTGTAGCCAAAATGAGATGTATGAGCATTGGAATCACTTGGGCAGCTCATACAAGTCATATTCATACTTTCATACTTGCCTAAGAGGTGCCAAACATCAAGATAAATCATTTGGACACTTTGGTATCCTATATGGGGCAAAAATTTATCATATTGGAAATATATACCACTTATTGTTCAAATGAGTTCTTCTTGATCTGAAATTAGGCATGTAATTAGAGTTTGTTAAGAGCTTTTTGAGAAGTTAAAGTGCAGAATTTTTAGAGGTTTATGGAATATTTGATGAATTTTTAAAGTTGAAAAAAATTCTGATTTTGGTCATGTCACTATTCATACTGGTTCGAAAATAATTTCTATCACTTAGGAGTCAAATGATGTCCAATAGCCACAAAATTTTATAAAAAGAAACGAGACATTTCCAATAACTTTTGTCAACTAGAACCACCCCATTTGGATGTCTAAAGAGGGAGATATGAATTTTTAAAATTTCTGCCTAGTATTAGGCATTCAGGCTGACCTTAGGTATTGTTTGATTAATTTTTTATGCCTGAACATGCCTAAGCTAATCTAGAGTTATTTTTTTTCCTCTAGCTAATATCTATAGCTTTCTAGATTGGTATCATTTACTTGGATTGGATTTCTTTGGAATTAATTGGATATTTTTAAAGTTTGTAGTAGAAAGCTATAATAGTACCATTAGCTAGCTAGATCTCTGCACCTTTTTTAAATGTCAGACGTCTTCTATATAGTATTTCATGGCCTGGAAATATTTTTAACTTAAATTAGACATGTGTAGCTTTCCAGAATGCATGATTTTGATTTTTCTAAAATTAGTTATGATTTTCCAAAATTTATGACAAAAAAGGGCAAATCCTAGCCAAAATTACTTCATGAGATTTTATGTATTCCTTGCACTTGTACAAGTTCTAGGTCATTTTTTATGATGGATTTGAGTTGTATCTATGTAATTAAATATGAAAATGTGATACATGAGTCCATATAGCCTATAGGACTCCAAAAGAAAATTTTATATGCTACATAACTCAAGGAAATTTATTATTTTAAAGCCATTCTTCCTTGCTTCTTCATGAAATACATGTATGAGATAAGCTAGAAAGTTATGGTGTTACACAAGATGCTTTTAGTACATGCTTATATTTTTTGACATGAAAATATGTCATGTATGTATGTTTTAAAGGTAAAAGAACTAGTGGGATTCTTTGAATCTCACTCTTTCCCCATATATGTCTAACCATGTCTAGGTGAGCCAAGTGGAGCAAAAAATAGAGGCCAAACACCTTGAAGGATGGAATCTTGACAATAGAATAGAGAATTGATGTCAAAGTTTGTATATACATGATGTTTATGAGATGTAAATCATTGAGTACAAGCAAATGTATGTAAATATGATGTATGAACCAATGTTGAAGTCAAATGAATGAGTATATGTATGTTTGACATCTTAAAGTCTTGAAATACATGTGTAAATGAGCAACTAGGAAGGTGAGTTTGAGTTCCATGGTGATTTGAACCATTTAGCATGCTTCTATATGCTATAATTGTGCTTTTGGACGTGCCCAAATGGTTGTGGATTGATAAGAAAGCTATTTGATGCATCTTGACCCCTTTATAGACTTCAAATTGACCACTTTCTTGAGCTAAACCAAAGTCTGATCAAATATATGAGTTGTAATATCTGGTTCTTTGAAAACGAGAGAAAATGCAAGAAATGTAACATACAGTTTTTTCGTAAACGTACAAATTCATCAGATACAAAAAGAAGTCCCCTAGATAGAGTGAATTGAGGTTCCAAAAAATTTATGTAGCATTCTAAACTCCTAAAAATGAGAATCTCAGGCTCAGATTGAGAGAAAAATGGAGCTAAAATGAAGAAACGAATTTGAATGAAAAGTTGATGAAACATAATTACATTTTCATAATTTTGAGTAAATTTTGGAAGTTCTCACAGGAGGGCTTTTTAAATGAAAGTTTTGAGTTCTGCGGGGTTCTCAGAGACCTTAAAAACCATGGGAAGCCCTGGGACAGTTAAAACCTTCTGGTAGACGTTTCCCAACGTTAGTTGACCTGAACTTTGATGATTCCAAAGGCATTTTACTAAATTGGGAACCTAAATTTCATAATGGAAAAAGGCAGTTCTCAAAAAGGAGCTAAAACAAATTAAAAACTAAAATACCAAGAACAAAGTGCAAAATTGAAATTTTTGGAAAATGGAAGCTTCTTGAACCCTTTTTATATTTTGTAACACCATGAATTTCTAGCTTTGTCTTATGCTATTTCTAAGTCTTATACCATGCATTTCTCAAGAATACAAGGAAATGGCATATAAAAAGTGAATATCTATGCATTGCATAGGGGATAAAATTTCCATTCGGTGTTTCTTGGGCCACGTGAACTCATGTATCATATTCTCATATTTAATTATATAGATACAACTCAATTCTATCACCAAAAGTGGCCTAGAACTCAATTCATCTAATTACATAACAATTTCATCATGGGATTACATCATATGCCATGTGTATGGCTATAAGACTAAGCCATTTCATATATTTTAATGTCAATCTCCTTTTTCTTGTCTTGGTGGCTTCCATTACCTTGCTCAATTAATTCACCTAGCATGTTAAGACATTGGAGAGGAGGGGATGAGATTCAAAGAATCCCAATAGCTCATTTCCCTTTAAATCACACATAAATTATGCAATATAAGCCTTGAAAATGTATGCATAGACATATTAACATATGTGAATATTCAATAAACATTCTTGGCATTTGAACAAGTCATACATAGCACACATAGGCTTGCCAAGTGAGTGGATTAGCATCACCCATTCATTTGTGGATTTTCGACTTGCCTCACCTATTTTCTTTAAGAGGTTTTTAATTCAATCTTACTCTTAGGAGTCAACCTCACTTTTGGGAGACTCTTTACTTTCTCTCAACCAATTTTAAGGGTTTTTGACTCATCCTCACTATGGCTAGAAGGTTCTTAGCTTCTCCACACTCAAACAAACTAAGAAAAGCATATAAAATATCATTGGAATGTATAAAACATCATCATGGTACTATGGAATAAAAGCTCATGGTAAAATAATTTTTATAGCTCAAAACATATATACACACATTCATGCATGAGAGAAGGTGGAGAGAACTACCTTACTTGCATTTATACACTTTTTCTTTGAGTCTTGAGTCCTCTCCCTTGACCTCACGCCCCAAAAAGGTGGAGATCATTTCTCTTGGCCTAGACACATTATATGGAAGCCAATTAGGTTCATGGAGTTAGTTCTAAAGCTACACATCTTTTTTAGATACTAACTTGGTCTATTAACCCCTTTATGGTTCCAAGAATGCACCTAATGAAGCAACACCTATCAAATGAGTTATAAGTTCTATTCTTTCCTTTCATATATGATTCTTGACTCCTTTTAAGTCTTTTGGAGTCATCACACAATTAAAACAAAGAGCCTAACTACATGTTACTTCTTTAGGTCATATTATGGAACCTAAGACACCAATTCATTCTTTAGGCCTCCTAAATTATTCTTAAGGTTTTCCCTCATTTTCATTCATCATATATAACTCAAAAATGGGCTTGAGCTAGGTGTCTTAACTCCCTTTGGCCAAGACTATGCACCATTTAGCCACTATGGAAGTTTGTTTTATTTTTTACATGGAAGATGCATATGGGGAGACTTTTAGGGATCTTGAGAGCTCATTTAAACATTTATTTAGGCCTAAGAACAATTGCATCAAATCATATTTTCAAGGGAACCCATAAAACCCTAGATTTGCCACCTTGAAAATCAGTGGCCTTTTCTTGAATTTCTTTGCATATTCTTAGTCTCCTCCCTTAAATTCATAGAATTCACCGTTGATTCTGCCCAAAATTCAAGCCCTCTTGTAGCTACATATATGAGGCGGAATAGAGAGAAAAAGGGGGAAGGAATAGCTACCATAAGATAGAGATTTTACCTTGATTCCATGGCTTTTCTTGCTTGTTTCTCATTTTTCTTGGCCTTCTCTCTTCAAATCCGAATTTTCCCCTTTTGGTCTGACCTCAAAATAGCACTAAAAACCTCAATAAAACCATGGACAGAAAGAGAAGAAGGAGGAGAAGAAATTTGATGAAGGAAAGTGCTTGAAAAACTAAGATTTTCATACCTTTCTTGCCTTGCTTTTCCCCTTCTTCTTGCCTCTTCTTGTGCACCTCATCCCTTAAGGTTTCTCTCTAGTTTAGGGCAGAAACAAGTGTGACTAAATGAAGTGAGGAGGTGGGGCACCTCATATATATAGGGAGGTTTAGGGAAGACTTTTCAAAAATTTATATTTTACCCTTAGTTCTTGGCATATTTGTTTCTAACTCATTTTAGCTCCTTTTTTAGAACCTTCTTTTCCATTACAAAATTTAGGTTCCCAATTTAGTAAAATGCCTTTGGAATCACTTAAATCGGAGCTAAAACCTTCCCGAACAAATCTATTAAAATTCGGGCTTACCACTATTGGAAAACATCCACTTAAGGGGCTTTAGTTGTCTCAAGGCTTTCCATGGTTTTTAGGACCTCTAAGAACCTTAGAAAACTCAAAAATTTCATTTAAAAAGCCTTTATGTGAGAATTTCAAAATTTGCTCAAAACGACAGAAATATCCTTACGTTTCATCAACTTTTCATCACAATTCATTTTTTCATTCTAGCTCTATTTCTTTTTTCTATTTGAACCTGAGATTCTCATTTTTAGAAGTCTAGAATGCTTTCCAAATTTTTTGGGACCTTAACTAAGTCATTTTGAGGGACTTCCTTTTGTATCCAGTGAATTTCGTACGTTACGTTTCTCCCTTTTTTTCTTGTTTTTAGAGAATTGGATATTACATATTTCACCCTTCTTCTCCCCTCTTCTAGACTAACCTAATTCTACCCCAAAACTAGAAAAGAAAGCCAGCCCTTAGGTACACAAAAGGAGAAGGTTTTGGAATGAGAAAAGGTAAG
This sequence comes from Erythrophleum fordii, assembly GCA_032878935.1. Taxonomy (NCBI): domain Eukaryota; kingdom Viridiplantae; phylum Streptophyta; class Magnoliopsida; order Fabales; family Fabaceae; genus Erythrophleum; species Erythrophleum fordii. Next base: position 18,503,713 of record JAVQMF010000038.1, read on the forward strand.
GAAAAGGTAGGAATTTTCATGGAATTTTAAGCTCTTTTCTTTAGCAACATGTTTCTCCTCCTTCTCCCCTTTCTCCCTATGATTTTCTCAAAGTTTTTGGTGCTATTTTGGGGGTAGAACAAAGGGAAAAATTCGGATTTGAAGAGAAGAGGGCAAGGAAAGTGAGAAACAAGCAAGAAAAGCCAAGGAAACAAGGTAAAATCTTCATCTCATGATAGTTACTCCTTCCCCCTTCTTCTTCTTGGTTCACCCCATGTATATAGCTTCAAGAAGGCTTAGATTTGGGGTAGAACCAAGGGTGAATCCTAGCAATTTAAAGGAGGAGAATAAGAATATACAAAGAAATTCAAGTAAAAGCCATTGATTTTCAAGATAGCAAACTTAAGGTTTCATAGGCTCCCTTGAAAATCTAATTTGATGTAATTATTCCTAGACCTAAATAAGTGTTTGGATGAGCTCTTGAGATCCCTGAAAGACTCCTCATATGCATCTTCCATCAAGAAAGTGAAGCAAACCCACTTGGTACTCATATGGAGCATGGTTTTAGCCTAGGCTAGAAAGAGTACCAAGAGGGAGTTTTAAATTGTTCCAAGCTTAATTTTGAGTCATGTAAGATGGGAGAGGATGAGAGGAAGCCTTGGAAAAATGTTAACAGCCATAGAAAGTGAGAAGGTATCATAGGTTCCATGTTATAGCTTAAAAAAGCAACACCTAGCTAGGCTACTTGATTTGATTGTGCGATGACTCCAAGAGGTCTAAATGGAGTCAAGAATCATAAATGAATGGAGAGAATGGAGCTAAGATGATATTCACTTAAGGTTGCTTCATTAAGTACATTATGGAACCATAAAAAAACCATATAAACCACCTAGCTTTCCTAGTGAATGTGTAGCTTTAGAATTTAGTTCAAGAGTATAATTGGCTTCCATATATTATGTTTAGACCAAGAGAAACCAATTCCACACCCTTGTGTGTGTGAGGCCAAGGAAGGGAGCATTGTTTCAAGCGGAAAAGTGTGTGCTTATGTGGCAAAGGTAGCTCTCTCCACTCTCTCTCATACATGAATGTGTGCTTACCTTGTCTTTGGATGTGTGTATGTGTATTTTAAGCAATGAAAAGTGTTCTAGCATGATTTTATATGCCATGATACTATGATGATATTTTATGCACTTAAATAATGTTTTATATGCCTGCTTGGTTTGCTTGAGTGTGGAAAAGCCAAGAACCCCCTAACCATGGTGAGGATGAGCCAAGAACCTTTGAAATTGGTTAAGACAAAGGAAAGAGTCTCCCAAGAGTAAGGTTGAGTCAAAACCTCATAGAGAAAATAGGTCAGGCAAGTCCAAAATCCATAAGAGGATGGGTGAGACTAATCCACTCACTTGGCAAGCCTATTTATGCTATGTATAACTTGTTTAAATGTCAAGAATGTTCCTTGAATGCTCACACATGTTAATATGTCCATGCATATATTTTCAAGGCTTGTATTACATACTTTATCTATGATTAAAAGAGAGATAAGCTATTGAGATTCTTTGAATCTCATCCCCTCCTCTCCAATATCTTAACATGCTAGGTGGAGCAATTGAGCAAGGTAATAGAAGCCATCAAGTCTAGAAGAAGGAGATTGATATCAAAGTGTATGAAAATGTCTAGTTTTGTTTCTTTTATAGCCATACATATGGCATATGATGTAATCCCATAATGAAATTGTTATGTAATCATATGAACATATTTAATTACCTAAATGTTGGGTGTGTGTATGAGTTTTAGTGCCAAATGAGTGGCAATGTGTATTTTGGGTAGTGAATGGCAAGTTTAAGCATGTAAAACCTTGTGTATGGCATGGGGTGAGAGAGTGAGTTTGAAAATTCTAGGTTTGTGCACCTTTGAGACAAGTTTAGAATATCATTTTGGTGCATTCCCATGTGATCAAGTGGCCACACAAGCTTTGGAAGCAAAATTGGACACTTTGATGCTAGTAAAGACAATAAAAGTGACCAAATCAGAACCCCTTGGCACAACTAACCAAATGGATGAATCTTCCCATGAAATTTGGCAGACATGTAGAACTCATTGAGAGCTTTTTGAGAAGCTAAGTTTCAAAAAAATTAGAGCTCTATAGAATTAATTATGAATTTTCAAAGTTAGGATTTTTCTGCTATTCTAGTGCATGTACTATTTATATGGTCAGTTTTGTGTTTTGTCTCATCTAAGGTTCAAATGGTGTCCAATACTTGTGTAATTTTATAGGCATAAACTATAGGTCATAATCTTTCTGTAGTCATTAAGATTACCTCATTTGAAGGTCTGAGCAGAAAGTTATGAAATTTTGAAGTTTAGTATTAGCACTAGTAATGCCACTCGACCTCCTGTACTATTTCATCATAATTCAATTCCTAAATGAACTTTTTGTGATCTAGAGATATTTTTCCCTTATATTTAACACCTTTATCTTTTTAAAATGACAAAATTTCCATGATATTTATTTTTTTATAATTAGTTATGAATTTTTTAAGTTTATTATAGTAACCTATGATAGTAGCCCAGATAGCTGAGACCTTGGGTATTTTTTGAATGTAAAAAATCTTCTACTTGATGCTTCATGATCTAAAATTATTTTTAGGATAAATTAGACATCTGTATCTTTCTATAATGGTATAGTGTGTCTGATTTTTATTTTTCTAAAATTAGTTATGATTTTTCAAAATTCAGGCACAAAATCTAAAAATTCTACCCGAGGCTACACCCTATGTTTTTTAGCATACCATCCATTTACACAAGTTCTAGGCCACTTCTTGAGCTTGTTATGAGTTGGATTTGTGTATTTAAATATGGGAATGAAATGGATGAGTCTATATGGCCTATGGAACACTGAATAAAAAATTTATCTGTGATGTAACACGATTAAATGCATTATTTTTAATGGTTTTTCCTTCTTCCTCTTGTATTGTTCATGGAAGGAAGCCTAAAATGTATATGATATGAGTCCTATAAATACGGTGCTACATGAGTTTTTACATGACATTTGGCAACAAATAAGTCTCATTTAGAGCTTTTCACAAGGCTAAAGAGCACCATTTTTAGAGCTCTAGATAATTTATTATAATTTTTCAAAATTGGCCAAATTATGCAGAAACTGTCACAGTTACTATTCATATGGTTAGTTTTCTTTTCTATGCCACTCATGGGTCAAATAAAATCCAATGCTCATGATATTCTACATAAATATAGCAGACATCATAAGCTTTCTATAGCGATTGAAAGCATCTCATTTAGAGCTCTGTAGAGAGAAAAATGAATTTTTGAAGTTTAAGTTCAATTGTAAGACGCATCGGTGACTAGTGTTACTATTCCATCAGTTTTCATAGAGCAAACTTGGTTGTTTTGATCTAAAATATTTATGGCAACTAGATGAATCCGTAGCTTTCCAAAAAGTATAATTTACATAATTTCAATTTTTTTAGAATTAATTATGATTTTTTAAAGTTTTATATCAAAGTATGGAAATCTTGGAAATTGCCAAATGAGATGCCATTTCGTGTTGCATGGCTTGGATCTGAGTTTTAAGCTTCAAATTAGGATGTTTATGATTGAACACATGTATTATGGATGGAAAATAAATATGATTAGCTCATATGGTCCATAAAGCAAAGAATGAGTTTATTGAGCTTTCAATGATGCAAAATATTGCTGCTAAAAGTGCTACTTTCATGCAAATGAGTGTTATATGCCAATTTTGCCATGAGTAGAGTCCTATATAGTTATGGCATTACATGTTTCATATAAATGGCCCCCTCCACCTTCTTCTCCTTCATTTTCATGAATTTTTTAGCTTTGAACCAAACCCAAAGGACGCCTCAAATAGCACCAAAACTCAAGGGAGATTAAAGCCACCTAAGGTAAAGAAACTTAAGGAATTTGCCTATAATGTTCTTATTATCTAGTTTCCATTCTTTCTCCACTTCTTCTCCATGGTTTTGACATCCCAAAGGGAGGTGTTTTGAATATGAACTCATAAAGAAAAGGGATTTTAACAAGGAACTAAACATACCAAATTAACCATTAAGAAAGGCCATTCCATTTTATATATGCTTTGGTATGGAAGCTTGCTTCTCCATCACCTTAAGGGTTTGGCCACTATAGGAGGAACATACGAAGGACTAGTTTTTCATTGAATCATGCTAGAAATTAAGGTTTTGTAATGTGGAGATTAAGATTTTGTCATTAGAATAAAGTAAGAAACCATGGAATGCCCAAATGATAAATTAGGGTTTTGATTGTATCTAAAGATTTATGAAACTTTCTAATAATAATTTAACTTATATAAGAGCATATTTGAGTTCTTAAAAGACCTAAAAAGCTTCATGGATCCCAAATTCCCTAGGAAAGTAAGCAAAACTCCAAGGGTGCCATTATGTGTGTTTGTCTCGACCAAGAGTGATTCCAAATACCTAGGGATAGTTTTCTTTGGTTCTAAGGATAGAAATAATCTAGATATAAATTATAAATATCAAAGGAACCATTGGTTTGAATTTAGAAACCATATTTTGAAAATTGGATGTTTAGAGTTCCATTATACATAAAGAAGTAACTTTGTATCAGGCTCTTTGATTTGAGTTTGTGATAACTCTAATGAGTTTGAATGGAATCATGTGACTTAGATTGAGTGAGAAATTGGAGCTAAGATAATGAATTATATGAGTTGCTTCATGATGCTACAATATGGAGCCATGTGAATGCCTAAAGCTAGAATTAGCTTATGAAGAGCTTAAGTATGGCTAGAGATAGTTCCATTGATACCATTGTGTCTTGTTTGATGTGTCTAGGCCAAGAAGGTCAAGATCCTCCTAATTGTGCTTGTGAGGCTAAGAAAGGAAAATGAGGAACCAAGGAAGAAAAGTTGTGCTTCTTGATAAAGGTAACTCTTTATCCATTCTTGTATACTTATATTGGTTGTTTGATTGTCAATGATTGCTTGTATATGTGTTTGAATCATAAATTATGCCTCTTGATATTGGTTTGATGTTATGATATTATTATGGTTCTTAGGATACTTTTAGAAAGTGTATGGCTATCGATGGATGAGGTTGTACCAAATGTTCCTTGAATTGAGTGAAGTGAAGCCAAAAGTCCCTAAGTAAGAGTGAGACAAAGCCAAAAGTCTCATAGAATGAGTGAGGCTAAGTCAAAAGTCCATAAAATGGGTAAGGTTAATTCAAAAGTCCCACATAGTTGGGTGATGCTAGACCAAAAGTCCTTAAAGCTTGATTTTGACTTCTATGGATCTATTTGATTTCATAAAAATGATTATGTTTAATGTTTGGATGAATATGATGCATGCTTGCTTTTTTTGATATAAAAATATGCCATATAAGTATACTTGAAGGATGATTGAGCTATTGGAATTCTTTGAATCTTACTTGTGACCCTAACTTCTAATCATGGTAATTAAGTTTAAATATGCAGTTAATAATCATAAATCAAGGTCTAGAACCATTTAAATTAATCAATTTAGGAAAAAGTGAAAAAATTTGAACCTTAATATTATTAGAGACATGAACCCAATATTTACAACCATTCATATACATAAGTAAAACAAATCCCCAATTAAAAGCTTTTAAATCTATTACCCATTAATTTTCAACTCTCAATAACCCCTTACAAGTGTTTTTAAGTCATCCCTTGATGTTGCCATAGGAAAACCAAAGTTTCTAGGTTAATATAAGAGTTTGAGAACCTTCATTCCGACTAAATGCCTTCACGTCATGGCCAATTGTCCTTGGGTTCACTTCTTACATCTTCACAAATCACCACAACAAGTTAGAGCCTCGCCATAGCGAGCCTATATGGCGTCGTGGCGAGAAGACCTTCTGGAGCCTACCTCACGTGCCCCTTACTATTAGCTGCAGCTAATTCCTCTCTGGAACCTAACCCAAATCGCCCTTCAACTCTCACTACAATGAATTACATTTCACACTGCGACGAATTACTCTCTGTTACCCTCCCTGGGCAACTCCGCCACTTTTCACCTTGGCTCAACCCATTTTAGTCACGGCGAAATACCTCTTGTACCTAGAACTCCTATAATTCCATCCTATGCACTCTAACTCTCCTTTTAGAAATACTCTAAGCCACTCTCCCTCAATTTGTCAAACTCTAATGGTATTTATCTACTTGATTTTCCCAACTAATCTAACATTATCCATTTTAATATTTAAGTATTGATTCATACTCATCAATCTATCATATATCAGTAAGTACCACGTGATATTAATAAACAACCAGATTCATAAACAACCAACCAAATCATTCAAATAGGAATCCCCATAGGGTGCCATGAATTACCAGTCTAAATCATCATTTAAGTTAATACATGATTACATTTTCAAATAGTAAACTAAATCATTGGATTCATAAGGTTCCATATCAGATGTTGTAAATTCATACATCAGATTCTAGAATGTATAAGGCTTAAGTCCCTAATCGGTACGTCATAAGTTATTAAATACAAAACTCCTACACTTAGCAATATGATTATATGATTATGCTATACAAATGAATAACAAAATTAGCATCTATCCTAAGTTAGGTCAATCCAAGTGAAACTTCCCCACATATAGTTTCAGCTTATGGATGCTCATCCACTTGCTTACCCTTATCCTTACCAGAAGATCCTTCACTTGAAATAGTTAGCCCATAAAACGGGGTGAGATGCAAATCTCAGTAACCAAAGGTAAGTTCCATCCATATTTTCTAATTTAATTAACATATATACATAAATTAAAATGAATATCAAAATTATATCAGTCATATCAGCAAATGAAATGATTAGACTACTATTACCATCCCATACTAGCAATCACATTTCCACTAGTTAAAGGCCAATAATAGTGGGAGAGGCCCGTCCACTGCACCCACTCCCCAATGAGCACAACCAGGGCTCAATGCATCTGAGGTCTAATCTTAACCCGGTGCCCAATCAAAGCACATGCATTGCTGGCAGCCATACCACAGCTCCACCATAGACTCACAAGGTCCAAACATAATACAATAGATAGCCAATCAATTCATTTAGCATTTCAAATCTTTCATATGCAGCAAATATAAAATTAAAGCAAATATATGCATGGAATTATATAATCCTCGATTACCTCACTCATAGCCAATTTGGGAAACTAACAGCAATACCTCCTATAATCATAACAATATAAAATTACCACTCTATGTCAGTCCATTACCATCCCCATTCATCAATTATGGCAACAACCCAATAGTCAAAGAATTAATCTAATAATAATTGCCTAAGAGACACTTACCCAACCACCAAAAGACTCAAATTTCAGATTTTGCCTTCTCTAGACCAGAAACTTCAAAATATCACCCTACATTATGGATATTTTCATATAGAAATAGAGCCCATATCATAAGTTAGCTAATGGGGTCTCTAACTAGCAGAGAAAATATCAAAATGAGGAATTTATACTTACCTAAAAACACTCCTAGCCTCAACCTACGAAATTTCAGCATGAAAACACCAAATAATAAGTTTTAGATTTTGGGTGTGGGTGAAATGCTCTAAATGAAACACTAATCAGGTCAAATTGAAGAGAAAGAGGAGAAGATTAAGTTATATAATAATTACCTTAGTTGATTTTGAACCTAGAAGTGAAAAATGGTGAAAATGTGTCAAGAACCCTAGCCCTTCTCCAAGGCCTCTAAATTTTGCTTTGCCTCTTGTGTTTTTTCTACAAAATGGGGAGAAGGCTAAGTGTATTTAAGGTTTAGTTGGGTTTAAGTTAAGTCTTAAATAGGTTATGGATTGACCTAAAGGCCCAAATCCATATGGGTTCATATTTTACACTTGTTGGGTCAGATTTCATGAGTTGGACTGCAGAAATTAGATTGAGTTAGGCCAAGTTCCAAGAGTCAATCCAATTTAGATTTGCATAATGTGTGTTGGCCTAACAATAAGGACTCATATAAATTGGGTCTTGGGTCTCTATTGCATTAAATTAGATTAGGTCATTGCCAGGTGATCTCTCTTAGCCCAAGTCTCATAATAAGGAGTTGGGTCTACACCTAAAATCATTGGGCTCCATTAATCCTTACCCATGACTTGCTAAAATTAATTTGGGCCTAGATGAAGTTTCTAACCCAATTAAATCTTCAACCCATATTAATAGTTTATTTCCCTATAAATTCCCTTCTTATAGCTTGCCTAATTATCCCATAATAATTATTCTTAATTAACCCAAATTTATTATTAACACCTTAATTAATTTTAGGGTGTTACATTACTCTCGTCCATATTATCTCTAACCATGTCTAGGGAAATCTCAAAAGGCCAAGATTGATAGCCAACAAGCATGAATGGAACTACTTTGACAAGGGTGTAGAAAATGCTGTTCATATTATTTTGTAATATAACCACCCACTCATGTAAAAGTGTATGATTATGATGTATAAACTATATTTGAAGTTATATGTGTAAGAGCATGTGTTTTTGGTATGTGTGTAGCATGGAAAGTGTGTGTATAAAGCCAAGTAGATTGGTCAAATTGAGATGCATGATGGTTGGCACCTCATGAAATGGTCTTACATGGTGTATTTCATATGTTGGACATGCCCAATTAGTCACATGTTATGTAAGAAGCTATTTTAAACCATTTAGTGCTACTTTGGTGCAAAATTGAGCCATAATCTACCCCTTAACTAAAATCAAACCAAATGAAGGAATTTTGGCATGAAATTTGTCAAGTATTTAGATCTCATTGAGAGCTTTTCACATAGTCAAAGAACACAATTCTTGGAACTGTGTAAAATTTCCTATAATTTTTCAAAATTGGCTAAACTATGTAGAAAATGCATATGCACTATTCACTTGGTCAGTTCTAGTTTTCTGGGTATTTAAGAAGTCAAATGAACTCTAATGCTTATCAAATTTTACAGAAATATAGTTAGTATTATAAGCTTTAGTCATCAAGATCACTCAATTTGGAATTGTATAGCTTAAGATATGAATTTTCAAAATTCTAAATCTATAAATGTATGAAAATCTGATAGTGGTACTATTTCATTAGATTTTAGGAATCAAACGAATTTGTTTTGATTTGAAATTTTTAAAGCATGTATTTCATGTCATAAGCTTTCTAGAAAGTGCTCATTTGCCCAAATTGGAGTTTCCTAACTCAAGTTATGAATTTTTAATGATTGTGACAGAATTATGGAACCATGAAAATTGGTGTTGAAATGCTAGTGTGTAACATATGGTCTAAACCCAAAATTTCTTGCTTATTTGTGTCATATTTATAGTTGAGCAAGTATATTATAAATGAAAGGTGATATTGGTAAATTGAAATAATGCATTTAAGCAAAAATGAAATACTTTGACTTATAACGTCAGTATTTTTACTGCTAAAAGTGTTGAATATGTGAAAAATGATGTTATATGTACAATGTGATATTAAATTTATGTTATCTTATCATGATATGATGTTTGTTAACCCTTAGGTCATAGGATCAAAACCTAGCTCTAATAGCAACAAATTCCCTAAGTGCAATCAATTCCTAAAAGCATATTAAGCTTCATGGATGCTAAATTCCCTAAGTGCAATCAAAATCCTAATTTCTCATTTACGCATTCCATGGTTTCTTACTTTATTCTAATGGGAAAATCTTGATCTCTACATTCCAAAACCTTAACTCCTAGCATGATTCAATGAAAAACTAACCCTTCCCATGTTCCTCCTACGGTGGCCGAACCCTTAAGGTGGGAGAAGCAAGCTTCAAAACCAACGCATATATCAAATGAAATGGCTTTTTATGATGGTTAATTTGGTGTGTTTGGTTCCTTGTTAAAATTCATTTTCCCTATGAGTTCAAATTCAAAACATCTCCCTTTGAGATGTCAAAACCATGGAGAAATGGAGAAAGAATGGAAACAAGACAATAAGAACATCATAGGTAAATTCCTTAAGTTTCCTTACCTTAGGTGACTTTAATCTCCCATGAGTTTTGGTGCCATTTGGGGTGTCCTTTGGGTTTGGTTTAAAGCTAAAAATTTCATGTAAATGAAGGAGAAGAAGGTGGAAGGGGCTATTTATATGAAAGAGTTAGGGTTTTACAATTTTTCAATATTTCAACTTTGTCCTTAAACTTTATTTCCTTTATTTGAGCTCATTTCAACTCCTTTTTTAAAATCATTTCTTTCATTATAAAATTTAGGTTCTCTAATTCATAAAATGTTTTTAGTTTCACCGCAGTTAAATTTAAAACCTTACCAAATAATTCAATCAAAGTTTTGGTTAACTAATGACCTAAATCACATACCAGATGGGTTTTAACTATTCTAGGGGTTCTTATATTTTTAGGGCCTCTGAGAACCCTAAAAAACTCAATTTTTCTCAATTTTTCCTTTTAAAAGTCCCTCCTTTGAGTTTTCAAAAAGTTATCAAAATTTATAATTTTGCCACTAGCTTTTGTATCTTTCTATTTGGCTATTTTGACTCTAGTTCCGAGCTAACCTTAAACTCTAAATTACATTTTTAGATGTTTTAATTAACATTTTAATATCAATTAGCCTTAATTCACTTTATTTCAGGATCTTCATTCATTGACCAAACGATTCTGATTTTGGTTTCTCATAATTCATATTGGCCTTCGCTAAGCTTATGACTCCTCATAGGTAATTCATTCCACTCTTTAAGAATTATTATAAATTTCTAAATCATAGGATATTATAGTCCCCATCAAGCCATAGCTAAAATACTATCTAGTTCATGGCATGTTCTTTTTGGAGTTTAAAGTATAACATGGGATATATAGGAATAGCATTTGCAACTAACTTAATAAGGACTTCTCTACCAACCTAAGAAAGCACTCCTCATTTCCAAACTTACACTTTGCTTAGCATTTTATCATAAACAAAAGCTAATGCCTTCCTTTTAGATATACCCCACATAACCAATAATTCCAAATACTAATCAAGTGAGTTAGCCATAATACCACAAATAGCATCCTTTGAATGCTCTAGCATATTTCTAGAGAAGAAAAAATAGGATTCATCAAGATTAACCATTTGACTAAACATACTGCAATAGTCATCTAGAATGCTCTTTATAATCAAGCAATTATCTTTTAAAGCTCTTAAGAAAGAAAGAAAATCATCTATAAACGAGTAATGAGTAAGAATTGAACATTGTCTAGCTAATTAAATGCCCTTTAACCTCCTTTTAGAACCGTGGATATTAATCAATCTTGAGAAGACATTAGCTAAAATAATGAAAAGACAAGGAGAGAAAGGATTTCCCTATCTTAAATCCCTTTGAGATATAATCTATACTATCTTTTTGCCTAAGAATAATATATCAAAATCCACAAAATCTCATATTTAGAAGAACTTGGTGTAGAAAATCCCACTCTAGATGATCATATGATTTGGTCATATCTAATTTAACAGCCAATTCATTCTTGCTTCCTCCTTTCTCTGCTTTCAAATAATGAAAAGACTCATAAACAATGAAAACATTGTCTTGAATTAATCTACCAAGAACAAACACTCTTTGGTTTTAGGCAATGATCTTCCTTAAGATGTTCCTTATACTCATAGAAGTAACTTTGGAAATGTCCTTGTATGAAAAATTGCATAAGCTTATAGGTCTAAAATTCCTAACTTTTTCAACAGTATTAACATTTGGGATCATCACAAGGTTCATAGAATTAAGGATAGGCATAGAAAATCTACAAGAGAAAAAATACTTTACAAGAAGACATTTACTAACCTTATTCTAGGTAGGCTGATCAAAGAGTCCTAAGAAACCATCAAGGCTAGGGCCTTTTAGTGCCCTAAGATAAAAAATTTTGTGAAGTCATTGGTTTTAGTGACATTTCATTATCTTTAATAGACACCAAAGATCCACAAAATTGAGAACATTAGAAAAATCCCTTGGTCCCATAATAGAAGACAACTTAGAGTAATAATGCATAAAATTATTGTCAATCTCCATATGGTTATCAGTCTATTGCTCATTATCCATTTTTAGCTTCATAATTTTGTTTCTTTAATGCCTTGGGATTGTAGTATCATAAAGGAATATGGTATTTTTATCTCCATATGCCAACCATTGAACTCATGATCTCTGCCCAAAATTATTCCTTCTTATTCAATAATTCTTCTATCCTTCTTATTATATCTCCAAGTAACAAAGCTTTTGATTCATTCCATTCACTGATTTAGCATTGTTGCAACTATTAAAGAAGGCAATAAATCTCTTTTCTATAATTTGGAAACTCAATCCTACTCTACTCAATTAAAGCTTCCTTAACCCTTTCTAAGTTCTAAAGAAATTGGGCCTTCACCTCTTCACCTCAACCATCATCATTCTTCCAATTCTTAAAGATATCACTTACCAAATGAACATGCATGAGCCACATTAACTCAAATTTAAAGGATTTTGGAGTGGGAACATCTAAATAATTAAACACAACAACCAATGGAGTATCATTGAGCCTATTGGTTCCAACTAGAGTTATAAACAGTCCTATCTATCCTTCCTTAATATTAGTGTTACCCATTCAGTTATAGACTATGTAAATATAGGTCTTTAAACTCTAGATTCACCATTTCACACTTAAATATAAATTCTTGGACATCAGAGAGACTAGTGGGAAGCCTAATTCATCCTCCTTGCTTTTTTGAAGTATACCCAAAAAAAAATCATTGAAATCACCAATTGAGAACCACAACATCCTTGAGCCAAGATCAAGACTTTTTAAACTCCATCTGAAATCATTCCTCTCTCTATCTTTTAGAGGGTCATGAATGAAAATAAATAAACACACTACATTCCCCAATCCTTCACTAATAGGGACATGAATTAAATTTTTTTACAATAAGAGAATATCAACCTTCATTTTGTTTTCCACGATAGAGCTAAACCACTAAATAAACCTGAATCCACAATAATAACATTTTGATAATTCCTAAAGAGCATCTAAATTTTTTTTAGCTTTTGGGCTATTCATTTTAGTCTGTGAGGAAAGTCAAGGAGGACTTGAATTTCTTACAAATCTACTTTGAGAGATGTGACTGTCAAGACCACTTCCAAATCTCAACAATTCCACAATAAAATATTTAAAGGTGGGCATGGGTAAGGACGAGCCAGGATTTGCTTCAACTCAAGTCCTGGCCCGATTTCAACTTCGAGATGAAAATTTTGTTTGGGCTGAGCCAATCAGGCCAACGAGCCAATTTTCATTTTTTTTTTAATTTTTTAAGAAAATTTTTTTAAATTTTAAAAATTTATATTTTTATAGTTGTTCATTTATTTTAGGCATATAACTATTTTTTTAATATATTTTTTAAAAAATTTATGCAATGAACATAAAAATATATGAACTCAAGGTAGAAAATAGGAAAAAAAGCAAATATAGTAGCTAAATTTTAAAAAAATATGTATTTTTTAATTTTATTTTTCTTACATAAATATGATAATTATATTTAAAAAGTTCTAGCATAAATTTTGACCCCTTTAGTTATTTATAATTTATAAAATATATTCAAAATTTTTTTGCTAAAATTATAAAAAGACCCTAAAAAAAATTTTTTTTTTCAATTTAATTCCTATCTTTTTATATATAATTGAATATATATATATATAGAAACTTCAGGCTGAGCCGAGCCCGATAGAACCAAAAGATTATCTCGAATCCTGTTCTGATTTGAAGTACTATACCAACTTGACCTTATTTCAAGCTTTTTTTTTTTATTTTCCCGACCTGTCCCCACCCAATTATGCATCAGGCAGGACGGGCCAACTGGTCGGAACAATTTTACACACCTCTAAAAATATTAATGGTGCCCTAGTGGCTTTTCCACGACAGCCAGTTGTCCTGTTAAATCTTGAAACATTAGCACCAAACACAAAGGGAACATTGGAAGAATCAGACATACACCATTTACCCGTTCCTGCATCTTACACACTGAATTCATCTAATTAAATAGGAATATCCACCAAGTCTGTTTTTTAACTTCACCTTCCTTTAGCAGACTCGCATTTCTTTCCCCCATTACCATCATTAGATTCCAATGCTTGTTTAACCATAATTGACAGAAAGGAATCATTGCAATTAGCGCCCAAGCTTCCTAGTAAATGATTCGGCCCCACCCCAACAATTAAAGAATCAAGAGGCTTGATTTTCTTTGCTGCAGCTTAAGGTAATTCTAACTCTGCTGAATGCTTGAATGTGATTCTCTTCAACACACTTGCCAGATTGATTTTTTAGGAAGGCTCTGGTTTGACAATAATAACCTTGCCTTCATCCTTGTTATCATCATCTAAAGAGATTTCAACGACATAAGGGGGCTGCGCTTTGGGGAGATCTGCCAGAGAAGAGATAGGGCAATTCGCATAGAGATCGGGTTAGTTGAGATCTGTTGGCCCGAAGTGTTAACGCTGAAGTTGAGGAACCCGAACCCATTTTAATAAAGTTAAATCGGGTTGGGCTTCTCTCATTGAAAAGCCCAACTTGAGCTTCTTCTTGTCCAGAAATTAAATCAGGCCCTAACTTATTGGCGGTGAAGCTAACTGATTCATGACGTTTTTCACATGATACTATAGTTCCAAAAATCAATGTCAGTTCTCCCGCGTGATAGCTTGTATGCCCACGATCCCCAGTCGTTGCTTGTTTATTATCAACTGGGGTCTGCATTAAACGACTTGCCTTTCTCTCAATTGAACTGCTAATGCCTTGTAACTCCTTGCTTCGATCATCTCCACGTGTCTCCTCAAATTCATCCCTACACATCTGTGAATGACTGTCTTCATTCATGGAGATGATTAATCCAATTGGTCTAATTGCTGCAACTCCTAATCCAGATCCAAATCGAGATTCAGAGGAATTAACTTGAGAGATCAATTTTCCATTCTGACAAGATTTAAAATCATGCCCAACTCTACCACAATTATAACAATAATGCTGCAATTTTTCATACTTTACTGACATCCATAATTTTAGATAAACCAGGTCTAGGAATCCACATACCCACAACTCAGGGATCTAAAAGATCTACACAAACATGAATTCTAGTAAAGCTACTTGAAATCCCTCCTTTAAGAACAAGTTCCTCATATGCCATAGCTTGTCCTATCCATTTTCACCGGATTTTTCTATACATAGCTTCTTCTGGAAGAACATGGAGTTGAACCCAAAAGAGACATCTTAGCGAGGTTAACTTCCTAAACCGCAAGATAGGGAGACCAAGGGACTAGAATCAGAAGGAATCCCATAACAGTCCACGGACAGTCCCGAAATTTTCTATCATAATCTTCATCCTTCTCAAAATTAAACGACAAAAGATTGACTCCAACTTCATTAATAATCATGGAACGGGCAGTCATTCTATCATGAGTCTTACTTGTGGCTAGTCTGCCAATAAGCGTTCTTCCAGCATATTCTGGGTCCTGAATTTTGTCCCAATCTATGTTAACTGTATCATCTTCTCCCTTAATACTTTCTAGGTTCCTTTCAATCTCCATAAGAAGAAAGCAGCAGAAAATCACAATCAACAATACAAATTCCAAATTTGAAACAAAGCACTCTTCACATCGTTACTTAGAAACACTCTCAAAATGCTGAGTTATGAAAGTAACAAGAAGATTAGGAAGTATGCTCTCACAGAAAAAGGTAATACGCTCTCATAGAAGAAAGGAGTATGCTTTCACAGGAGAGAGAATTTCCATCCTTTAGGTAGTTGCGGCTAGCTTAGACACAAGATTGACGATATTAGAGGAGGAGAATGATCCACAATGAATAAGCCAATTCCTAGTTTAGTCATTGCCGGTGATTTTTTACTTCCTAGCGTTAGGATTAATTCAGATTATGTCTCCTTATTTGAATATTCGTTTATATAATTTGTAATATAAAGATTTAAAATCTCAAATTAAGTAAGAAATATATTATTTAGAAGCATATACTTATTTAATATGTTTAAAATAATAACAAACATATATATATATATATATATTAAAGGACTTGGACTCGAGTTTGACTCATTATTCAAAAAAATAAAGTCTGATAATTTTAATTTAATTATTTTAAGTTTTGAATTTTAAATGTTTAAAAAGTAAAACTTAACCTATGACTGAAGTACTCATAAGATGGATTAAAACTAAGATCCTAAAAATGATTTATGAGTTATCCAATTTTAAAATTTTTGTGAAAAGCACAAAAGACACAAAATTTATTTGCAGGTTTTTTGTCAAAATTTTAATTCCAAAATTGTTTACACTCACTTCTTTCTCTTTTCATTTTTTCACTTTTTTATTTTGTTCCTTTTTGAAAAGCAATTTTGTTTGGATGAAATTTTAATTAAATTTCAATAAGTTATGTTGAAACTTAGAAATTTTATTTAAAAAAATATGTTCAGTTTACAATTTGAAAAAAAGAGAGTTTCTTAACATACAAACATTTGAATTTCCTAATTTTGAATAAAAAAAGCCTTGAGAACTAGGGATGAGCAAAGTTACAAAAGACACAATTTATTTGTAGGTTTTTTGTCAAAATTTTAATTCCAAAATTGTTTACACTCACTTCTTTCTCTCTTCATTTTTTCACTTTTTTATTTTGTTTCTTTTTGAAAAGCAATTTTGTTTGGATGAAATTTTAATTAAATTTCAATAAATTATGTTGAAACTTAGAAAATTTATTTAGAAAAATATGTTCAGTTTACAATTTGAAAAAAAGAGAGTTTCTTAACATACAAACATTTGAATTTCTTAATTTTGAATAAAAAAAAGCCTTGAAAACTAGGGATGAGCAAAGTTAGCTCGGCCCGAGCACTATTGGGCCGGGACTGGTCGAAAAAATTAAAAAAAAGTTAAAACAAGATCAAGCCAAGACAATACCTCAAGTTAGGATGGGTTGCAGGACAACCCTTTGGCCCAATCGAGCTCGGCCCGACCCCAGGTATATATATATATATATATAAAGATAAGGATTAAATTGAAAAAAAAAATATTTTTCAAGGGTCTTTTTATAATTTTAGCCAAAAATTTTTAAACATATTTTATAAATTATAAATAATTAGGGGATCAAGATTTATATTAAGGCTCTCATAAATATAATTATCACATTCATGTAAGAAAAATAAAATTAAAAAATGTATATTTTTTCAAGTTTTAACTACTATATTTGCTTTTTTTTTTTAATTTTCTCCTTTGAATTCATATTTTTCATGTTAATTGCATAAATTTATAAAAATATATTAAAAAATAATTGTATGCCCAAAATAATTAAGTAAATATAAAAATATAAGTTTCTAAAATTTTAAATGTTTTTCTTAAAAAAAAAAAAAGAAAATTCGCCCACGGCCCGACTAGCCCAACCCTGCCCAAACTTGGCCTAATTTAAATCAGGGCAAGCTGAGCTCAAGACACAGTTTTTGTCCCGAAGTTGAAATCAGGTCGAAACTTGGGCTAAAACAATTCCCGGCCCGTGCCCATCCCTATTGAGAACCCTAGAATGCTAACATTATGCGAATATAGAATTTTATATTAGACCACACATTTAATAGAGGATAAAAATAAAATTGTCAATGCAACTTGTAATGCATTTTTTATATTTTATGACCATGTGGACACAAGAAAAGAGAAGGGCCACAATGAAAGGTGGATTAGCTTTTATCTCATCATGGGCATAAAAGTGGCATAATTAATATCCAACTAATGCATAAATTACAATTTTAATAACAAAATAAATAGAAACAACCAAGAATAAGCCTTGGGCGCTAGTTTCGGAAGTAGCTTTACCCTCTGGTTGTGAGAGAGAAATTACTTTATTTCATTATTTTTTTACTTTCTATTTTTTTTAATTATAATACTACTTTCTTGCATCTGCACCCTCTAGTTTGCACACAAACTAGAGAGAAACTGCACCGGCTAACTTCTCTTTATACGTTGTTTGATAGAAAGGATTACCAAAACAAAAGATAAATGAATTTTATTTGTTTCCTAGTTATTATACATTAAAAAAATGAAAATAAAATTAGCTAGAAATGATTAAAAAATTCATTAGATTCATTTTTTTTAGTAATTTCTCCATGGTTAGATAGAAAAAAGGAGAGAAAGGAAGGCAAAAGTCCCTTCTTAATCTCTTCACCCCTTTTTATAGTAAATATATTTAATTAGGCAGAGTATAATACATGAATTAACTTAACATTTTATTTATATATTTTATTATTTTTCTTGATGAAACTGAACAAAGGAAAAAATGTATCTTTTTTTTTTTCAATTTTATGATATCAAATTAAATAAATGATAATTGATTTACATTTTCTCCCCTTTATTTTCTCTTGTATATATATATACTTTCCTTTTTTCTCCTATAATACTAAACAACGTATAAAAGTGCCTTTAACAAATAAAATTAAGCCAACATTTCAATAAAGAAAAAATTAAGCCAATAATCCCCGTACATGTCTATTCAAGTCAAGCATCAAGAATTTGGGCAAGAATTAACAAAATAAAGTTCCTCTTGCCTTGCATGTCCAATTTTTACCCTTGAGGTAAGTGCTTAAAGTAGCCAAACAATTCAGGGCCCTTTCTTTTTCTTTATTTTAATCCATTTGCTACTAGACAATCTAAGCATACATATTGAAATACCCAGTTGTAGGCCATTATTGATTCCTCACTCTAGCATGCACAAACTTCAATTGATACAAGACCCTTTAGGAACCTTGTCCTAGGAACTTTCAACAAGATGAAACTTTGCCCAGGACTAGCTAGAAAACAAGAATGTTAGTCATAGGAAAGACCCTAAGAGAACTTGTCTCTTAAAACCCTAACCTTAAGATGCCACAAAGGAAGATCAATCCCTTGATAAGTTACGTAAACTCTCAGAGAGTACAAAGAATCAAAAGCCTCACAAAATATTGAATAATACTCAAATTCATTCATTCATCCTTTTTAAAATATAGTACAATAGGAAGTCTTTTATAGGCAAAATTTTCTAAAAGTCTAAAATCCTAATAAAAGTTAAACTCTAAAATCTGATTAGAAATATTTTAAATGGTGCCAAAAATCAAGGAACTAGATTAGGATACTAATTTTAACTTAATATCCAAGATAAGCTATTTAACTAAGTTCAAAAAAATAATAAAATAATAAAATAATGAAATTTAAAAAGAATCCTAGTTAAAACTAATCAGCTTCTTTAAGTTGTCACATGGGATGCTCATGTTTCATTAAAAATCACATGGTTGACACATGATTCTTAATCTCTTGCAATTAGACTCCAATTGGGCCTTGGCACTCTTCTTGTAGAATGGTTAGCATTATCACACTTTTTACATCTTCTTGGACCCTCTCTTGACTCAAATAAATAGGCTCTAAGTTATAAAGCTTATGAATCAAACAATTGAAAGTTTCTTTCATTACTTTGGCCCTAGCTCTTGTTATTGGGCCTCTTATGCCTTGCAATGGATCTTTAGGCATATTTGACTTGAACTCTTGGGTTTTAATTTGCAAATCATGTCTTTAGGCTTGAAACTTAACACCATATCCTTCATCAGGTCCACTTCTATGCTGAACAAGGTCTCTTGGTACTATTGCATCATTCTCCCCTCTTGAAAAGGATTCGTCCTCGAATCTGTAACATCAAAGGAAGAGAGATCAACTATATTAAAAGTAGCACTAACATTTCCATAAGAACTAGGTAAGTCAATTTTATAATCATTATCATTAATCCTTTCAAGAACTTGAAAGGGACCATCTCCTTTAGGTTGGAGTTTTGACTTTCTTTGTTCTAGGAAACGTTCTTTTCGCAAGTGAACTCACACCCAATCACCGGGTTCAAACACCACACGCCTTCTACCCTTGTTAACTTGGCTGGAAATTTGCT
Source organism: Erythrophleum fordii (assembly GCA_032878935.1). Lineage (NCBI taxonomy): Eukaryota > Viridiplantae > Streptophyta > Magnoliopsida > Fabales > Fabaceae > Erythrophleum > Erythrophleum fordii. Next base: position 18,523,612 of record JAVQMF010000038.1, read on the forward strand.
CATTCCTTCTTTCAATATTGGCTTTCACCTTCTTATGCAAATCCTGTACAAACTTAGCCTTCCTAGCACCATCAAGGTTAGTAAACTCATGTGAAGGTAAAGGAAGAAAATCTAACGGAGTTAAAGGATTAAAGCCATAAATAATTTCAAAAGGAGAGAATTTTGTAGCAGAATGAACAGCACGATTATAAGCAAATTCGACATGGGGCAAACACTTCTCCTAATTCTTAAGATTCTTTTGAATGATAGCTCTTAATAAAGTAGAGAGGGTTCTATTAACAACCTTGGTCTTCTCGTCAGTTTGTGGATGTGCTGTAGTAGAAAACAAAAGCTTAGTGCTAAGTTATTCCATAACGTTTTTTAGAAATAACTCAAGAATTTCACATCTCTATCACTAACAATAGTTTTTAGCATACCGTGCAACCTAACAATCTCCTTGAAAAACAATTCTGCCACATACATAGCATCATTAGTTTTGGAATAAGCAATAAAATGTGTCATTTTACTAAATCTATCCACAACAACAAAGACACTATCTTTTCTAGTGGAAGATTTAGGCAAACCTAAGACAAAGTCCATAGAAATATCAGTCTATGGGTGAGAGGGAACTAGTAAAGGGGAATATAAGCCATGTGATTGAATTCTAAACTTAGCATGCTTACAAGTAATACATCTAGAACAAACAGCAACCACATCTTTTCTCATGCCTGGCCAACAAAAATGCTCATTCAAAAGTGCCAAAGTCTTTTCTACACCAAAATGGCCCATCAATGCCCCGCCATGAGTTTCCTTAACAAGAAGCTCATGAATGGAACACATAAGAACACATAACTTGTTCTTTTTGAAAAGGAACCCATCAAACCTGTAATAGTCATTAGCACTATACAATTCACAAGATTTCCAAATATCAGCAAAATCAGAATCAGACTCATACATGCCTTTTAACATCTCAAAACCTATCAATCTAGCATGCATAGAAGTAATCAAAGTGTAACGCCTAGACAATGCATCCACTACAACATTTTCCTTTCCCTGCTTATGCTTAATCACATAAAGGAAGGTTTCAATAAATTCAAGCCAACTTGCATGCCTTTTATTTAATTTACCCTGGGACTTAAGAAACTTAAAACTCTCATGATTAGAATGGATAATAAATTCTTTAGGCCATAAATAATGTTGCCAAGTTTTTAAAGTTTGTTTCAGGGCATACAACTTTTTATCATATGTGGAATAATTTAAAGTAGGGCCACTTAATTTCTCACTAAAATATGCAATAGGTTTGGAATCCTACATCAACACACCACCTATGCCTATACCAGAAGTGTCACACTCAATTTCAAAAACCTTAGTAAAATCAGGCAACACAAGTACAGGGGCATTAGTTAGTTTGTCTTCAGTATGTTAAAAGCACGCTCTTGTACTTCACCCCACTTGAATACCACATTCTTTCTTACCAAATTATTTAAAGGGGCAGCAAGAGTAGAGAAGTCCTTCACAAATCACCTATAAAAGCTCGCCAATCCGTGGAAGCTCTTTACTTCACTAGCATTCTTTGGAGCTGGCCACTCTCGGATTGCTTTGACCTTCTCCTCATCCACTTGTATGCCATAAGCTCCTACAACAAATCCAAGAAAAATCACAGAATCCAAACAAAAAGAGAACTTCTCTAAATTGGCAAAGAGTTTATTCCCTTTAAGCATAACAAACACATCATGCAAATGACTCACATGCTCTTCTAGACTTTTAAAGTAAATCTAAATGTCATCAAAGTAAACCACAACAAATCTACCAATGAAAGGTCTAAAGACATGGTTCATTAAACTCATGAAAGTTCTAGGTGCATTAGTCAAGCCAAATGGCATAACTAACCATTCATATACCCAAACTTGGTCTTAAAAGCAGTTTTCCATTCATCACCTTCTTTCATTCTAATATGATGGTAACCACATATAAGATCAATTTTAGAGAAAACACATTCACCATGCAACTCATCAAGCATATCATCTAACTATGGATAGGATAGCAATATTTTATCGTTATTTTGTTAATGGCACGACAATCTACACACATCCGCCACTTGCCATCCTTTTTGGGCATAAGAATCACCGGGATAGCACACAGATTCAGACTTTCATGAACAAAGCCTTTCTTCATGAGCTCTTCCACTTGATATTGTATTTCCTTAGTCTTGTCTAGATTTGCTCGATAAGCAGGTCTATTGGGAATAAATGCTCTTGGGATAAAGTCTATGCGATGCTCAATGCCTCTTAAAGGGGGCAATCCATTAAGTATTTCCTCTGGGAATAAGTCACAGAATTCCTGCAATAAAGATGTAACACTAGTAGGCAAAGAGTGATCAAGGTCATCGATTGTAAGATAAACATCTTTATAAAGCTATAAGAAAGCATTTTCACAACTAAGAGCTCTCTTGATCTCACTTCTACCTGAAAATAAACTCGCTTTCTTTTTCTCATGTTTTTCTCTAATTTTCTTTCTACTCAGCTCTTCTTTCTGTTGCTTCTTCTCATTCTTAACACTCACACTCACTTTACCTTTCTTTTCTTGCTCTCTTTTCTTACACTCTATTTCAATTTTTAACTAATCCACATATGCTTGAACAGGACAAAGAGGGGTCAACACAATGGTCTTACTATTAAAAAAAAAAAGAGTAATAATTTTTATATCCATCATGTTTCACTTTTTTGCCAAACTACCATGGCCTACCAAGTAACAAGTGACCAACATACATAGGTGCTACATCACAAAGAATCTCATCATGATAATTACCAATAGAAAAAGAGATGAGAACCTGTTTTGTTACCTTTACCTCCCCACTATCATTAAGCCATTGTAATTTATAAGGGGTAGGGTGCCTCAAAGTAGGCAAGTTCAACTTTTTCACAAGTAAAGTACTAGCTACATTTGTGCGGCTACCATCATTAATAATCAAACTACAGACCTTCTTGTAGATGAAGCAATAAGTATGGAAAATATGCTCACGCTGCTCTACCTTGAGATCTTCTTTTAGTTGAATGTTAAGAGCACGCCTAGCCACAAGGGCTTAGTCATTTACAGCTTTAATTAATTCTAAATCTGAGTCATCAGTCAGGGGTGGCATCTCATCCTCCTCAGACTCACTACTAGCACTAGTCACATCTCCATTCTCAAGAATAATCATAGTTCGTTTGTTAGGACATTGTGAAGCAATATGACCAAAACCATTACATTTAAAACATCTAACCTTAGAGGAAGAAGTAGTAGGGTTAGAAGATGATAAAGGTTTTGAATCAGTTTTACCCTTAACCTGAAAGGGTTTTACCTTACTTTCCTCCTTAGACTTGAAATCAGTCTTTGGCTTGAAGAAGACTTTGGAATCCCTTCAAGAACTTAAGCTAGATGTCACTTTTTGCTTTTATCGAGCCCTTAGTTGCTTTTCCACCTTGATAACTCTATGCAAGAGCTCCTCCATATCCAAGTAATTGTATAAATCAATTTGGGCAGCTATTTCAGGATTTAATCTCTCAAGGAATCAGGCCATGGTTGCTTCACGGTCTTCTTCCACATTTGCCTTAATCATGGCAATCTTCATTTCTTGATAGTAATCTTCCACACTCATAAAACCTTGTTTCAGCTTTTGGAGCCTCTTATGTAATTCCCTATAATAGTAACTAGGGACAAATTGTTTACGCATGATAGTTTTCATCTCCTGCCAATTACGAATTGGACCTTCACCGGTACGTCTTCTGGTAAGTAAGAGTTGATCCCACCAGATGCTAGCATAGTCAGTAAACTCCACTGTAACAAGTTTTACTTTCCTCACCTCAGTGTAAGAGTGGCACTCGAACACATGCTCCATTCTTCTTTCCTAATCGAAGTACTGGTCCGAGTCATTTTTCTCGGGGAATGAGAGAATCTTCATCTTGATGTTTCTAATACCACCATCCTTATTGGATGATGATTGTCTGCCTCTCTGAGTATGGGACTCCTCAAAGTCAGACTCAACATCATCATCAAGTTCCATATGAGCTTGCCTCCTATAGGTCCTCCTATTGGAAGAAGACTCCACACCATCTAATCTGGCACTAGGTTTCTCAAGAGTACTTTGAACAGCTCTAACCCAGACTTTCATGTCAAAGTCACTATGCTCAGATTCTCCAAACATCCTAAAATATTAGTTTTTACAAAAACAAGCAAAGAAAGATATAGGACCTCGAAACTCACTAGCTTACATGTTTACACTCAAAGATGATAAGTTCACTCTTATTTAACTCTCTTTTTGGGTTTTTCTTTAATGTTAATTGCACTCTTGCCTTTTACCACTCAATAATTTGCTTCTTATAAGTGTTCTAAGCAAGTCACAAGTAAATCAAATAAAAAGATCAGACTAATGGCAATAAAAAAAACTAGAATCCTAACATGTAAATTCCCAAAGAATCAAACAAAGGAGAAAAAGAGGTGTGTAACAAAAAGGAAAAGAAGGAGGAAGGGGAGGCCTAAAAGGAAGGAGAAGGAGTGAAAAAAATCTGAAAATAAGAAATTTTAAGAATAGGAAACTAATTGAGAACCAAGTTAATCAAAATAGGAAACTACTTGCAATTCAAGTTTAGAACAATTAGGAAAGAATATCCTTTTTTGAATGCAAATAGGAAAGTAGATAACTTGGTAGCTACTCAATACAATCAAATTAGGAAACAAACTCCAATTAGGAAATTAACCTCAATTAGGAAACTAACTCCAATTAGAAAATTGACTCTAATTAGGAAACTAACTCCAATTAGGAAATTAACTCCAAGCTTGCTTTCAATTTTGAATTGGCACAACTTGCAATTTTGAATTCTGCAATCTGAAATTTTTTCTTCTTTTTTTCACCCTTTTTTTAATTTTTTTTGAATTTTTTTTCGATTTTTTTTTTTTTTGGAGTATCACATTCTCTTCTTTTTTTTTTTTTTTTTTTGAGGATGGAGGCACATAACAATGGAAGACAAAAAAAGATAGAAGATAAAGACAAAGATGAAAAAGGTAATACTAATGGAAGGAGAGAAAGTATGAAGAACAACGGAAGGGAAACACAAAGATATACCTTGCATTAGCGAACCAAAGCTCTGATACCAAATGATGCAAGACCCTCTAGAAACCTTATCCTAAGAACCTTCAACAAGATGATACTTTGCCTGGGACTGGCTAGAAAACAAGAATATTGGTCAAAGAAAAGACCCTAAGAAAACTTGTCTCTTAGAACCCTAGCATCAAGACGCCACAAAGGAAGACCAATCCTTTGATAAGTCACGTGAACTCTCAGAGAACACAAGGAATCAAAAGCCTCACAAAATATTGAATAATACTCAAATTCATTCATTCATCCTTTTTAAAATAGAGTACAATAGGAAGTCTTTTATAGATAAAAATTTCTAAAAGTCTAAAATCTTAATAAAATTTAAACTCTAAAATATGATTAGAAATATTTTAAATGGTACCTAAAATCAAAGAACTAGATTAGGATACTAATTTTAACTTAATATCCAAGATAAGTTCTTTGACCAAGTTCAAAAAAATAATAAAAAATAAAAATAAAATAAAATTTAAAAAGAATCCTAGTGAAAACTAATCAGCTTCTTTAAGTTATTATATGGAATGCTCATACTTCATTAAAAATCACATGGTTGACACATGATTCTTAATCTCTTGTAATTAGACTCCAATTGGGCCTTGGCACTCCTCTTGTAGAATGGTTAGCATGATCACACCTTTTACATCTTCTTGGGTCCTCTCTTGACTCAAATAAATGGGCTCTAAGTTATGAAGCTTATGAATCAAACAATTAAAGGCTTCTTTCATTACTTTGGCCCTAACTCTTGTTATTGGGCCTCCTATGCCTTGCAATGAATCTTTAGGCACATTTAATTTAAACTCTTGGGTTTTAATTTGTGAATCACATCCTTGGGCTTGAAACTTAGCACCATATCCTTCATCAAGTCCACTTCTATGCTCAACAAGGTCTCTTAGTGCTATTGCATCATCAATTTTTAGTATGACACCTATATCACTTACAACCCAATCGCATGAATTTTTTTTATTGTATATTTATTCATCTAGCAAATGGTAAAGTACAAGAAATGCAATTTTGTTCTATATGTAATGGGATTTAGGTGTATATAAGAAAGAATGTTAATGAGAAATAAAATCACCCCACGTGAGTACGATCTTTCTCCCTTGTTAGAGTTCCTTTACAACACCAAGCAGTGAATGGTATGGTTTTTGTTTATTAGATCCTTGGTTATTTTCCTTATGATTTGTTGTTCTTTATTTTGGATATACTCCTAAGTGAGAATGGAAGTTGATGCAAAGTATGCTGAGGTTGATATAGAGGATGCATTGGTAGTGTTGAACTGGGAGAATAATAAGGAACAACATGATGAAGATTGGTACTTATTGGGGAACTATTCACAGGCAAGAATGTCAAGAAGGGCTATTAAATCTCTCATCTTGAAAAGTTGAAATGCTAAAAGGAGAGTTACAATGAACATATATATCTATTCAACTTTGAACATGAAGATGATTATGAATGTAGTTGGAGATGCTAAATGAAAAATATGTAACAACTTGTGTGAAAACCACTACTTAATTATTGAATGACTTACTTGGCTATTATATAGCCTTACATATAAACCAAAAAAAAAGCTACATAGCAACAACTCCTAAGAACATGGCAAGACTATCTTCAAAGCAGCAGAAATATCCCTAAAACAAGTGGGATTTTTATTGATTCAGTAAAAATATTCAATAAACAAATAATTTAAGCCTAATAAGTCCTCCCTTAAAATGAAAGTTTCTAGCTTTAGTTTATATCAGTTTCTGAGCAAACTCCCAACAGTTTGCGTAACATACAAAAAGTGTCCAACTTGAGTGGTTTAGTCAATAAATTAACTAATTGCTTCTCTATATCACAATGCACTAACTCCACAATACTATCCTTTGTAAGATCTCTCAAGAAGTGAAAGCACACATCTATGTGTTTAGTTTGACCATGCATTATTGGATTCCTTGAGTGTTTGATTGTAGAGCTATTATCACAATAAATAATAGTCGGTTTGCACTGATTTTGACCTAGTTTTTCCAACACCCTTCTTAACCATACATCTTAGCATGCACAAGAAGCTGCAACAATAAATTGTGCTTCTGTTGTAGACAAACTTACTACTGGTTGTTTCTTTGATAACCAAGAAATTACTCTAGAACTTAACAAGAACACATAACTTGAAGTCCTTTTTCTATCCTCTAACTCTCCAGCATAATCACTATCAATGTAACCAACAAGCTCATCATCTCCTCCTTTCTTGTAGAAAATTCCAAAACCAATTGTTCCTTGTAAATATCTTAACACCCTTTTTGTAGCTTGAAGATGAAACTCAGTAGGATTTTCCTTGAATCTACTAACAAGACTTACTACAAATATTATATTTGGATGAGTAGCTATCAAATACATAAGGCTGCCTATAATTTGTTTATAGTACATCTTGTCCACCTGCACTCTCCCCTTATTCTTCACCAACTTACACCCAGAGACAATGGGGTTTTGAACAGAGTTGCTTTTATCCATCCCAAATCTTTGCAACACTTCTTATGCATACTTCTTTTGATGAATGAAGATATCATTAAACCTTTGTATGACTTCAAGACCAAGAAAATATATCATTTTACCAAGACATGTCATTTTAAATTCATGTTTCATGGAATGCTTGAATCTTGCAAACATTAACTCATTGTATCTTATAAAAATGAGATCATCAACATGCAGACTTATAATTAGCACATCACTTTTCTTGTTTGACTTGATGAATAAAGTGTGTTCATAATCACACTTTTCAAAACCTTCTTTGATGAAATAAGCTCCTATATGATTGTACCAGGCTTGAGGTGCTTGCTTAAGCCTATAAAGCACCTTCTTTAACTTATAAACTTTCTCCTCCTTTCCCTTTTGTACATAACCACAAGGCTACTCCACAAATACTTTGTCACTTAATTTTCCTTATAGAAATGTACATTTCACATCTAGCTAATAGATGATCCACCCTCTTTGAGCTACAAATGCAACCACCAACCGAATAGTCTCCATGTGTGCCATAGGTCCAAATACTTCTATGTAATCTAGTCCATGTTGCTGAGTCCCTTCTCTACAAGCCTAGCCTTATATTTCTCTATTTCTCCATTTTCATTGAACTTGGTTTTGTACACCCATTTTACGCCAATCTTATTTACATCATTAGGTAAATCCACTAATTCCCATGTATCATTCTTCTATATTGCTTCTATTTTAGCATCCATAGCTTTTCATCATTTATCACTCTTCATAGCTTCATCAAAATGAATTGGATTTGCATCAGCCAACATGGCAAAATATACTTCATAAGCTTCTTTAAAAAGTCCTTCTCCTATTTCAGAATCTCTCATCCAAATAGGAGATCTTCTATTTTGTTTTGCATTCAAGACAGGAGAAGATCTTTCTTGAATTGAAGAGTCAACTACAATTTCAATTTCTTCTTGTTCAACCACTGCTTCTTCATTTTCTTCTAGTTGCTCTTCTAAGTTAGCAGAAATATATTATTTTCCTTCTTTATTTTCATCACCCCATTCTAAATTGCACCAAATGGTATCTTCATACTTTTTGTCCTAATCCTAACACTTATCTTCTTTAAATACTACATCTCAACTTATTATAATCTTTTAAGAAATAGGATCATAAAGTCTATAGGTCTTGGACTCTTCACTAACTCCTAACAAGACATAACTTAAGCTCTTGGCATCTAGCTTAGTTCTTTTACTATCAGGAACATGAACATGAGAAAGACAACCAAAGACTCTAAAATACTCTACTGAAGGCTTGGCTCTACTCCACACTTCTTCTGGAGTCATGTTTTTTACTGCCAATGTTAGACTTTGATTTATACATGTAATGCCTAATTTACAACTTCAAGCATGAACATCTTTGAAACTCTCTTTTCTAAAACCATACTACGAACCATATTCATAATGGTTCTACTCTTTCATTAAGCAATCCCATTCTGTTAGGGTACATATGCTGCTATCAATTGCTTATGTATACCATTTTCATCACAAAAAATAATGAATCATTGTGATGTAAACTCTTCTCCTCGATCAGTATGTAGACTTTTAATACATGAGCTTGTTTCTTTTTCAACATGAATCTTGAAATTTTAAAAAACAACAAAAGCTTCTGATTTCTCTATCAAGAAATAAACCCATGTTTTTCTACTAAAATCATCAATGAAAGTAAGCAAGTACTTTTCATTATTGTTGGAATTGGGTTGAATGGGGCTACAAATATCCGCATGCACTAGTTGAAGAATGTCACTAGCTCTTCAGGTGCTCTTCTTAGAAAAAGGATCCCTTTGTAGCTTTCCCACTAAACAATCTTTGCACAGTCTTGAGGGAGACTTAAGCTATGGCAAACAATGCACCATTTGCCTTTGTTGAAGAGTCTTTAAGCCATTATAACTTAAATGCCCATATCTACAATGCCAAAGATGTACTATATCTTCTATTGTCTTATTGAAACAAGCAGATGCTATAGGTTGAGCTGTAGCATGCATTGCAAACATCCGATTTGAAGACATTTTTTATTCCATGAGTAAGCCTCTTTCTAGATGAAATACTTGACATCTTCACTGCTTAAACTGAACCATGATCCCTCTCTCTATCAGTTGGCCAATACTTAGCAAGTTATTCTTCAAATTTGGCACATAGAATACACCTGTGATGATCTACCTAATCCCATTTATTTGTAGTCTTACATTACCCTTTCTTTGCATAGCCATGCTTGAACTGTTACCCATCTTCATATCTTCACTAAATGATCCGTCAAAATCTAAAAAATATTCCTTCTTTCCACACATATGATTACTGCATCTTGAATCAAGAAACCAAGTGTCTTATTTACTAGCTTAGTTCATCTCCACGTATGCCATCAACAACATTTCTTCTTGGGTTTCTGCATAGTTGGCTTCTATGTCCTTGCTTGGACATTCCTATTGAAAATGTCCTAGTTTTTGACAATTATAGCATGTCACATTGGCTTTATCAAAGGGCTATCTACCTCGTCCTCATCCTCGGCCATGATTATTGCCACGTCCATGACCCCTTCCTCTAAATGGAGCACCTTAAGTAGTTTGCAAAAGCATGTTCTTCTTCAACATGAGAACTCATCCTCTGTTCATGAACAAGCAACTTTGTAGCTCATCAATAGTCAAGGTGTTTATATCTATAAACTCCTTAATGGAACATATAACATGTTCAAACTTGGAAGTCATGGATCTCAAGATCTTCTCAACAACATATAAATTATCCATATACTTACCATTGATTTTCTTCTTATTGACAATGGTAAGTGCACAAGCAAAATAATCGTTCACTGATTCTCCTGCATTCATGTGAAGAGTTTCAAATTCTTTTCTTAAAACTTGCAAATGATTGTGTCTGACTCATGATGTACCTTGGTATTTCTACTTCATAGATCCACAAATATCCTTTGTCGTATCCTTATCGATGATCGTCTTCAAGATAGAATGATTTAAAGCATGAAATAGGTAGTTCTTTGCTTTTAGATCTTTCAGCCACTGATAGTCAATATGCTTCTTCTGAGCATCTGTAAGAGTAATACCTTTCGCTACTATAGGTACCCCAATGTTCTACCAATCCCCAATACTCCTTAGAACGCAAGAAGTTCTTCATAAGTATTGCCTAATTATCATAATGTCCATCGAACTTTGGAACTGTTGGCTGTACCCATGAACCTTGTGTCATCATATTGTAGTAATAGAAAACAAATGCTTCCAAAATAATCAGGCCTAATGAACCAACTCTGATACCATAGTTCTTAAATGAAAAATATGCAATAGCTTGCGTGAAAACCACTGCTTAATTATTGAATGACTTACTTGGCTATTATATAGCCTTACACATAAACAGAAAAAATAAAATAAAAGCCACATAGCAACACACTCCTAAGAACGTGACGAGACTATCTTCGAAGCAACCAAAATATGCCTAAACAAGTGAGATTTTATTAACTCAGTAAAAATATTAAATAAACAAATAATCTAAGCCTAATAGGAGAGATAGCTCGTAGACGGTGATGGGCTTCTTGCTTAATCTCAAGACTTGGTCACCATTATTGAATTTTAAGGAGGTGAATTTCTCTACCTGTCCTTTTTAGACCCAATTCCACGGACTACCGAAAGAAGGAATGTCACGGAAGAATATGATCAAATTAGGAAAATTAGGAGAGAGTATGTGATGTGATTGCCTAGGGAGATCCTCGCTTAAATGGTTGTATATTTAGTAAGGGTTCATATTGAAGTTGATCCTGGACGAGTGGTTTTATGCAAGATTGAATGATTTTTTTTACGAAATTGTATATAATATTTATTATATTTTTATTACTATTTATTCATTATTATTCAATAATGTTTATTTCTTGTTTAATTTAAATTAAAGTAAAAACCAAAAAAAATCTTTTTTTTTAATTTACAAAATTACTTTTTTTATTTTGGGGTTCTCAGGCATAACCTTCCAAAGATATGGGTGGAAGTTAAATATGAGAACTTGCAAAATTATTGTAATTTTTGTGGGAGAATTGGCCATGATCAAATAACCTGTGAGAATGGAAAAACTATGTCTCAGTCGGATAATAGCAAATTAATGTTCGGTGCGGGTTTTGGGGTTCCGCCAATAAATTAGCTTCTAATATAATCCATATCACGGAGGGGACTCAAAGATCTAAAGTTCCTTGTGACAGTGCATTTGAGTGTGGCTTCCACTCTTCTCATGGATGTACTGGTGATGGATCCTCCAATGCAATTCGTTTCCACCCTGATCGTGTACTTAACGGTTACTTTCCAAATGGTTTAGAGGCTGAAGGCGTGGGTAGGCATGCGGCTGTTGCTGAAGTTAAGTCAATGAGAGGCACAATGGAAGAAATGGGGAGAAGCAACGTGATGGTATACAGAATGAAGGCTTAGGGACTGTTTGGTTTGATTGTTTTGAGGGGAGGAGAGGGGAGGCTCTCTCCTTGTATGGTATGAAAAAGTTAGACGAGAGGGTAGGGGGGAGGGGAGGCAAAATACCCCCTCCCCTCCCCTCTCTTCCAAACCTTTCCCTCTAAAAGTGGGGGTTTTTAGAGGGGAGAAAAAATGTTTTGTTTCATTTAACCAAATTACTCCTACTTTTATCTTTATTTAAAACATAATATAAATTTTATTTTTTTTATGAAGTTTAAGATAATTTTTTATGAAAATAAAAAAAAATTTAAAATAAAAATAAAAAATTATTTTTAATAATAAAAAGCAAAAAAAAAGTACTTTTTTATAAAAATAAAAAAATTAAAAATTTTAATATCATAAGAGTATAATTGTTCATTTAATTTTATCTCCTCTCCCCCTCCTTAACCAAACAAGATTTCATTAAATTTCCTTCCCTCCAAATCAATCAAACAAAATATCATTAAAACCCCTCTCCTCCCCTCCATTAAAATCCCTCTCCTCCCCTCTTCTTGGTTGAACCAAACACTCCTTTAATGAGTGACAATCAGTTTAATTGCATTGAAGCCCATATTCCCTCGTGTGCTGTTAATGGGCCTTTGGGGAGGAAGAACCCAACTGTAATTTTGGCCCACGTCTTCAAGCAACTTTCTACTAGCCCGGTTACTCAAGTCTCAATTATTTCCTGGATTTGCCGTCTGATGAAGAGAGTCATTCAGCCAGCTACATCCTACGAGAAGGGACTAGTTTCTCAATTGCAAAATTTCTCTCTTAAGCGAGCAGAAGCGTTGGACTTGGACCTACCCGCCATTAAGAAGCAGAAATTGAATTCCCACGGATCATGCTTTTCTGCCCAGCATGAGGAGGAGTTTTCTGGGTCAAAAATAGCCAGTAGCGTGGACGGAAGCTATCTGGAGAAATACAAGTCAATAGGCCATCCCAATGCGGCTGCTACAGGCAGCGTGTCTTTACTTCCCTACACGAAGTCGAATGCCCAGATTTATGGCGTGGGCTTGAGCGTCAACGCTGAAGTCCATCTGGGTCAGTATGATACTGTCAGAGAGAATATTAACTTGGGTCAGCGAGGTTTATTCAAGAGGGGCAGATTTTACTTGGATGAGAATGAAGAACAAAAGACGTGGACCCCCTTTTCTACTGTAGGCATCTCCGATTCATTGATTGACGTTCCAATCACTGAAGGATATGTCCGAAGCATCAGTTGAGGCCCGAGGCTTAATTTAGCATTTCTATTTACTGCTATTGGTCATGCTAAATTTGATAGGCTAGGTGGCAAGTTTGATGCTGCCACAGGCGCCATAAGTATCTGTCATGGTTTGGAGGTGATTTTGACAAGCAAGACACTTAGATTTATCTATAGTAAATATAGGCCCCCTTGAGTTTTTCATATGGAAACTAGGATGAATAGCTAAAAAGTAGGAAAATTTCACAAAAAACTCAAGTTTCAGAAAGGTGTATCGGTGCAACCAATGGGGTTATCAGGGAGTTTAGCCCTATGGCGGAATATTGATGTTCAGTTAGATGTTCTACATGTCTCAGAATATTATTCATGTTAATATGCTTGGAGGTTGTGACAATATTTCCGGTTTCATCTCCTTTGTTAATGGTCCGCCAAAAAATGAAGAAAAAGAGAGGTGTGGAGTGAGTTATTGGGGTTGAATCCTGGTGAAAAAGCTCCTTGGGTTTGCATAGGGGATTTTAATGATATTCTGTTCAACTCAGGAACCCAAAAAAAAAAAAAAAGAGGGAGAATGAATCAAGCCTACTCACAGTTTTACTAGTTTTGTGCACTTTATGAGAAATGGAGGTCTGATGGACCCCAGGTACAATGGCATTAAGTTCACATGATCAAATAACTGGGATTATAGCAATAATATCATGGAGCATTTGGATAGGGTAGTGTGTAATACAGTGTGGAGGAATCTTTGTCCGAATGTACAAATATTCAGTTTGAACCATTAAGAATCCGACAACTCACCTTTGGTGTTGATTTCTAATTTCTCTATATCAAAATTCCTAAAGCCTTTAAATTTGAATTTATATGAATTGATCATGTTGAATTTAAATCTCTCATTGTGAATAACTAGAAGTCAAATGGGGAGGGAAATTTTGCAATTATGAGAAGTTTTGTGAAAATTTTAAAAGAGTCAAGCATGTGTTGATTAAATGGAGTAAGGTAGAGTTTCCAAGCAATCAAATTTTACTTGACAATCTACTCAGTGAGTTTCAACAATGTTATGATGGTGATTGGGAAGAAGAAAAGGTGGCTACAGCTATGGCCTTCGCTAAATAGATAGAAGATGTAACAACTAGAAAAAAAAAAATCTTTTACTTTTTACTTTTCTTTCTTTTTCCTTCTTTCTCATTTTTATTCTTCCTCATCTGCTGTTCCACAACAGCATGCTTCTCCCCTTCCCTTATGCTTCATGTGTCTGCCTTTGTGTGTGTCTTATCACTGCATACTGCCACTATATCGTCACCATTGGCAACCAACTGATCTCCGAGTTTCCTTATCGTTAGTCCACGGCATGGAGGTCCAAGGAGAAGGTCGAAGGTGCTATTGGTCATGGTGAGTTCCACATCATCTTGCTTCTTATTTCATCTTCTATTTTGTTGCAAATTTCTTTAACCTTAGCCTCCTCCCTTCCAATTTCATCCCATCCTAACTTCCCTGAGATAATATGAACGTTGCAATCTTTGCCCCTTCCTTGTGGCCGTATTCAAGCTCAAAAATTTAGGGGTTTTCGACGAGAACCTCTTAACCATGTTACCTTTGCATAATTCTTTGATTTATGGCTTCTTAAGGCAATCTCTGAGCTTAAATTATGGATTAGTAACTAAATAGGAAGGTTTGAGTTTAGGGTTGTATATATATATATATATGAAGAATAAGGTTTTTTACAGTGGAGCCTTAGTCACGTAGCTATTATTGAGTCATATGGATGTTAGTGATTGCTAGTTTGAACCACATAATAAGCCAATGAATTATAATGTTGCTAGGGAGCCTTGCAAGCACTAGCGAGGAAAGAACTTAATCTTGCAAAGAGGGATAAGTGTTACCTTAGCATTTGATGTTGTCATTGAGTAGATGGTAAGTTACAATTTGCATTATGGTTCCTACTTCTATCGTGTGTTTTTTTATAACAATAGCTAAAATTTTATTTCAATAACTCGTATATGGTCTTAGCAGAATGGTTCTTAGATTGTCTACTCTTATGTGCTTGAAATAATAATATTAAATGTGTACTAAAACAATGTTCAGTACCAAGTGCCAATGTAATTGAAGTAAGCATTCTTTTAAAACTTGTGGCATCGTCTAAAAGTTAAGGTGTGGTCTTATAATAAACATAGTCATAATTTTTCTTATTACTAGGCCTTTGTTTATACAAATAAGAAAAATAAAGGTAAATAGATATATATGTAATAAAGATAATTAAATAAATAATAATGATAAATAAACAAAGGTAAATGGATAGATAATATATATATATATACATGTATGGATGTGTGTGTGTGTTTATAATATATTATATATATATATATATACACACACTTCTCTTCTTTATCTTATTAGTTGGTTATTTGGTTTTAGAAATATGATGAAACATTTGATGGATTCTATAGTGGTGAGTGATGTTAATATTTTAGATGCACCTAGAAAAGGTAGAGGAGGCATGGTGGGAAAAAAAGGTACTCATCAAGTGTAGTCACCCTTTAAAGGGGTAAAGAGTTGCCAACAAGGTGTAGCCACCCCCAGAATTTTATATAAATCATAATACATAGAGGTAGGTGGAAAAGGAGCTGCCCAAGGTGTAACTACCCCAAGAGGTTAAGAAGTAGCCAACGAGGCATCACCGCCACTTTCATAAGAGAAACCTCTCTCTCTCCCCCCCCCTCTCTCTCTCTTATAACCACCATTTTTAAGAATTAGACAATTTAGGATTAATTACATATGTGTTTGTTTATACGGGAATTTGTTACTTGATTTATGTAATAGATTTCTACATTTTCTTAGCTTATTTTTAGGTTATAGTCTTGTTACCTTCTATTTTGGTAATTTGTTATCTATTTATTGAGTTTTCAACTCATTCCTTTAATTTTAATTTTTTTTTTCAGATACTGGTGTTAGATTTGAACCACCTCTCTCATTCTAAGTTTTGAGGCATTGTGGTGGTGAGCCTTGTTTTGAAATTTCAAGGGCATGATTGTCTTGATGTAACAAATTGTTGGATGATATTTGTAAAATACTCTAGATGTAGCTCCACTTGACATAGACAGGACCCTGTCCCTTGATGATTTTTTGTTCTTTTGGTATTTGATTGTTGGTGATAGAGAGCAGAGCTCTCCTTTGTTGTTTTGCTGAATTTTAACTATTGTAGAAATTTTGGGACTTCCAAATTTTAGGAAAAATTTCACTAAAATTTCTACAAAAGTTAGGGATACTTATATTAATGTAAAGAGACAATATAATAGGTCAAAAAAAGAAATGTTATTTGTGATATATTATCAAAAAGTCTTTTCATCTATAATGGCATCTATTAGGCTTAGAGACTTGAGCATTATCTTGCTCTCTATGCCGATCACATCTTCTTATTTTGGGGCATGACAGAACAGATTTAGGACAGAGAAGAAAATATTAGGCACAAAGATCTAAAGTTCAATGGCTCAGATGTGGGGATAAAAATTCTAAATTCTTTTATTCTACTACTCTATAAAGAAGGCAAAGAAACAAGATTTTAAGTTTAAAGCTAAATGATAGTTCATGGATTAACAACCAAAAGGAAATAGCAATGTCCCATTAGAGTTTTTATACTGAATTGTTCTCTTCCACGAAAACTAAGGACTTCTCTTATGTACTTGATTTTGTAGAACATATTATAATGGATGCTGAAAACATCTCTTTGTTGTCTCTTATTTCTTTTGTTGAAGTGAAAGAAGCTGGCTTTTATTTTGGTGGACTTTAGGTGCTTAGGCCAGATGATTTCTCTAACATATTTTACCAACATACTTGGGGATCAGGTGTCCTTTGAGAGCTTTTATAATGAATTGTTCTCTTCCATAGAAGCTAAAGACTTCTCTTATGTTCTTGATTTTATAGAACTTGTTATAACAGATGCTGACAACACCTTTTTGTTTTCTCCTATTTCTTTTATTAAAGTGGAAAAAGCTATTTTTTTATCGTGGTGGATGTAACCCCCTTGGCTATTATGTACTAATTAACTATATTATGGGTGAATTAGTTATGATAGAGTCATTTAATTTATGTTAATGGAGTCATACCATGGTAAAAGGGATTACGTAACTTATACTAACTTAGTTATCACAAAACTTAAAGTTTCAACAATTTGAGTGAATAACCTCAAGTAGGGTTTTCACTGTTAATCTATCATAAATAAATACTAGTAGCTAATCCATGCTCAAGAACCATGCACACACATACACATACACACTTTTTTTCAAGAGGCATCTTGAGCTATTATAAAAGTCAAGTAGGAGGCACATATATACAATCAAAAGGGTTTATGTTAGCTACATCCTAAACTATCAGAGACCTAGTTATTAATGTCTGGCATGACTAGGAGAGGAAGGATAGGTTGTGTCTCCTTTATCACTATGGTGGTCTTCATATCGATAATCACCTTTGCTAGTCCAATGCCTAATAACTCTATTACCATCCACTCAATTTTGACTATATATTTGATAGTGGGCATCTTAATTAATTGAACACATTATCACACAAATATGAGAATCATAATAATTCTCAATAAAACAATCTTAAATTTTAAAACAGATAATGGCTCAGTTGTCATATGTGTAAAAGACACTTTATTCCTTTTGTCTATTTAGGGCATACTAGTGTCATCCATAAAGAAGAATAATAACACAACAAGTCAGTATCTAATATATCTAATGGTAATAATAATAATAATAATCACATAACATAGCCATATATATATATATATATATATGAACCATCACTATATTTCTCATCATGATGTGTTAGCATTATAAGGCATTAACCATAAACCTATCTAATGGAAATATGACTCCATCCTCCTTGATGATATGATTTAGTTTAATTATTAAAAAAAGTACATAGGCTCCATACTCAATGTCTCATACCACTAAACATAGGCCTAAGTTTTTAAAATACCACATGATGAAGGGTGGATGAACATTTTCCCTAGTTCATCGAATTTGCACATAGAGATAATCATTAGAGTATGCATAATAAGCATAAATATAGAAACCAATCATAAAAACATGCTATCTAGTGCATCCCCTATAATGGATCCACATCATATGTAAAAGAAAATAAGGTTTCTTAATCCATATTTAAAGAGAAGCTCCATCCCTAAAAGGAAGTTGATCTATCTCTAAAAAGAAGTTCTATCCCCAAAGGGAAATTGATTTGTCTCTAAAGAGAAGCTCTATCCTTGAAGGAAAGTTGATATGGAGATCATCCCTAAAGAATTATATCTCTTAGATACTAATGATATCTAGCATTTTAATGTAACAAATATGCCCAAAAAATATAATTGTGATACAATATAATGTCAAACACTTTTTCTTAGAAGAATAATTCATTAATTCATATAAATTCATCAAAGTATGCTTATTTGTATATTAACACAAATATCAACATAAATATCAGCATAAACATCAACACATATGTCATGAACCAAAAGTGCTCCTAATTTCCATTAGAACCTAATCTTACAATATCTTTTAGAATCTTAAGTGTTTAAATAGTGCTTAGTCCACATTTGGTCTTCCAAGCATTAGTCATCCATACACAGGTATTTTTTTGGTCTAATCTTCTGTGTATAAGAATATTGGT
This sequence comes from Erythrophleum fordii, assembly GCA_032878935.1. Classification (NCBI taxonomy): domain Eukaryota; kingdom Viridiplantae; phylum Streptophyta; class Magnoliopsida; order Fabales; family Fabaceae; genus Erythrophleum; species Erythrophleum fordii. Next base: position 18,542,524 of record JAVQMF010000038.1, read on the forward strand.
ATATACATAGGGATATGGTCATCTATGCATGGCATAGTTCAAAATTCAATGTTCCATATAAAGGAGACATAGTACATAGGAAGTAGGGTCATCCATGCATAGATATTGTCTAAAGTGAAGTCATCTATGCATAGGATCTATCATATGTTTCTTGCTTGGGGAGTTAATGTTTAAAATTTAATGATTAAGAGCTTATATAGTTCTAAAGAAATTAATGAAAGCAATTTATATATATATATATATTACATCATTACCATAAGGTTACAAGTCATAGAAAATGTAAAGCTCATAGCCATACTAAGAGTGAAACACAAAAGCCCCTAAAAAAACAATTGAAAAATGCCCTACTTTTCCATGATTTCAAGATGATCAGTCAACTGTTTCCTAGTAATAGTTAATTAGTCATGGACATCGATTGACTGTTAGTTTAGACTACATTGACTATTAAGGCTATAAAGAGTTTCATTTTTCAAACAATCCTCAGTTGATTAGCGGGACACTCGATCAACTAGTGTATCATAGAATTGCACTCCCTTACCTAAACATTAAGCTAGTCAAGTAAGATGCTTAGACCAATAAACTTCTACAACTTGAAGTCACTGTTCTACCTTTATAACTTCCATTTTTCCAACCTCATAAACCCTACAATCATTTTAGATATTTCACAAGCATCAAGGATAGCAAAACTTCAATTGAAACATGATTCCAAGGTTAAAAATGAAATCCACCATTTACACCATTAAACCTATTCTAGAGAGAGAAAGTGTAAAAAAGTAAATGAGAGGAGACCTTTTCTACACTTTCAAACCCTCTAAATTCATTTAAGCTCAACAAGAAGTCATACAGACCCTAAACAACAATAAAATAATTAATTGGAAGGTTAATTAAAAAGACCTACTAGTGAGAGAAACGTGGTGAGAGGAAGAATAAGATGTGGACATGAAGTCATATGATGTTTTAAACATGTTACAAGCATTAAACATAATACAAACATATCCCAAGGCATAACATAACAAGATAGAAGCATAACCCAAGTATCACTATATTTACTCTAGAGAGATAGTGACGAAAGAGAATGATATAAGGCTCAATTGCATTCATCTAAGTTTTTCATCACTTTTCTAGCATCTAAGCAAGGCATAAACATCATTTAAAGCATTTAAAAAGCACTAAGCTAGCATAACTAAACTTCACCAATCAAGCTTGTTTTTGGTTAGAGAGAGAGAATGAAATATAGAGGAGATGGAAGGAGCATTTCAATAGACCATGACACTCAGTAAGACAAAGAGGATGTCCTACATGCTTTTTGACTTGGAATTATGCTTTAGACTCCTTCCTTCTCTTCCTCATTCATTTTTTTTCTTCTTGGGCTTCTCTTTTCTGCATTTCACTCCTCTACCTCTCACTCTTAGATTTCACTTTCCCTTTCTATTATTTGATAGCTATCTCACCTAACAAAATGGAATGGAGTTATAAATAGATAGGGTCTTATAGATCACATAACATACCCTACGTCTCACTCCTCTGCATGTTTCTAATTTGCTAACTTTATAAGGAAGTTAGTGATTTGATTCATTGATAGATAAAATTTTATTTGGATTTGGTTAGTACTAGATATACAATTTATTTCCATTCATAAAAAGATGTATATCAAAATATCCATTTTGAGGTGTTTGTAATTTCTATAACAATCATTTCATGGGAAAAATTAATTTTTTGCCTAAGCTAAAATTATACTTTGACCCTAACTAAAATTATGAATTTTAGTTCTAAATTTTTAATATTTATATTTTGGTCCCAAAATTCTGCCTAAAAAAATTTTATTTTCAAGTATTGTCCTTATATTTTTAAGGTATTTTTAGCCTTAGAAGTTCTTAGAAATTAATTTCCCAAAAATTTATTTTATAATTTCACTTAATTTCCTAACTATAATTAACTCCAAAAAATGCATGAAAATTCCTGCTAAGTCCTAGAAAATTCCAAAAAAAATTCTTTAAATTTTATAAATACAAAACTCACTAAATCTTCATTATTTGATCATACATTAGTTTCTAATTATTTTTTAATTATTTAATTTACTCTAAATTGCTTAAATATCATTAAATAATTCTTAATTGGCATAAAGATGTTACAGTGAACTTCAGGCACCTGGCCAGATGGTTTCTTTGACATATTTTACCAACATACTTAGGCTATGGTAAGAGATTAGGTGTGCTATCTACTTAGACAATTTTTTGCCCATGATATATCCCTAGTAGAGATTAATGATATCAATTTTGTTATGATTAGTAAAGTTAAGATGCCAAAGTAGGTTGGTAATTTTAGACTTATTAGCATATATAATTTCTCTTTCAAAATCATCTTTAAGGTAGTTACGAATAGAATGAAAAATCTACTATCTTGTGTTATTTGTGAATATAAAAAAGTTTTTGTTTCATGCTAACTTATTTAAGATAATATCTTAGTAGCTTAAGAAACTTTTCATTATCAAAGAGCTTTTCTCCCAAGAGGCTTGTAATCCATTCTTACACTTCAATGTGGGCACGTGGTGAGACAATGATAAGAGGTGGATTAGCTTCTTATCCCATCATGGTTATAAGTTCGTAAATGGCAAAATTAATATCCAACATGCATGTATTACAATTTTAATAATAAAATAAATAGAAACAAACAAGAATAAGCTTTGGGTGCTAGTCTCTCTTATACATTATTTGATAGGAAAATTTTTTTAAAAAAATAAAATAAAATAATAAATGAACTCTATTTTTTTTATTTTTGATATACACCCAAGAAAAGTAAAAAAAAATTATTAGAATTTTGTGGGATTTACCTTTTAGCAATCCCTCCATTGTTTGATAGAGAAAGAGTGGGAAAGGAAGGCAAAAGCTCCTTCTTTATCTCTTCACCATTTTCATAATAAATATGTTTAATTAGTTAGAGGATAATAAATTAATTTAATATATTATTTATATATAATTTGTATTCTTTTATAAAATTAAATAAGGGAAAGGGAAATGTCTCTTCTTTTTTATTGTATGACACCAAATAAAATAAATGATAACTTATTTGTTTTTTCTCTCCTGTATTTTCTCTTGTATAATTCTCTTATAATACTAAACAAGGCATAAATATACTTTTAACATATACAATTTAAGCCAATAGCACCCGTACATATCGAATCAAAACAAGCATCAGGAATGTGGGCAAGCATTGACAAAATAAATGTATTGATTCCTCACTCTAGCATGCACAGACTTCATTTTTTAGCATGACACCTATATCACCTACAACCCAATTGCATGACTTTTCTTTTTGTAGATTTATTCTTCAAGCCAATGGCAAAGCACAAGGAGCACAATTTTGTTCTGTATGTAATGGGATTAGGCGCGTATAAGGAAGAATGTTGACCAGAAATAAAATCAGAGGATCCTTTGGAAGTGAGGTTTTTGGACTAAAGGGTAAATTTAAAAAATTAAAAAATATTTATATAATTTTAATAAAACGTTTATATTCCAATAACAATTAAAAGAGAGGTATTTTGAAATACCTCTATTAGTAAGAAATCTGTATAATTTACGCTGGAGGTACCAGCTTTCGAACCCGTGCTCTAGGGGTTTTTAAGCATAGCGATGAATCACAAAGGGACAGAGTAGCAGGTGACAGGCACAATACATAATATCAATTTGTTCATCACAGATGGGGTCCAAATGACTATGCAGTGTGAAGTATTTGTTCGAAGGTCTGATCAACGCATAGGAACATAATAAAGAGGTATTTTAGAATACCTCATTGCTGCATTTCTTCTTCATCCTCCTCATGGTACCAGCATTTGAACTCGGAACCCCAAGGTAATGCCTCCTAGGGCTTACATGAGGACCAAATCTGCCAGCATTGTGAATTGTCTCTTTTCATCCATTTGGGTAAGTTGCCAGTGTAAGTTCACTGCAATTTAGACTTGTTATTATTTTCTTACTAAATTATTTAAATTTCTCTTAAATTTTCTTAAAATTACATAAATTTTTTTATTTTTAAAATATATAAAAATTTTATTGAAATAAAAATTTATTCTACACTTTAATCTAATTTAAAATTTTTTAATTAAAGTATCTTTTCATTTAAAATTTTTTAGTTTAAAAAAATATATTTAAGTTAATAGAGAATATTTTAGTTAAAAAATTAAAATTGGATAAAAGTGTAAGATAAATTTTTATTTAAAAAATGTGTATTTTAAAAATAAATATATAATTTATATAATTTTAATAAAATTCAAAAAAGTTGGATCATGTCCTCTAATTTTTTCAATTTACATGTTTTCGGTCCAGTGTGTGCAAGGAAATGCAGCCTGCGGCTTGACATGGGTAATTAAAAGCCAACCCAATAAGGCCTAAACCAAATATAGAGATGATCCAAACGAAAGGCCTACAAGGTCATGCAAACCAGACATAAACTCCAAGTTTAGGTTGGGCTGCAATTTTTTGTTTATTGTAAATTTTCTACTTCTAAACATAAATGATTTTTTAAGAGATAAATTAATTAAAATTTACATGCAAATTTGCCTTAACATCATCTAACTACACTAATTTTTTTTAAAAAAAAAATCTTATCACATCATTAGTGATTAAATAAACAGTGAAATCACTCCATTTCGGTTGGCAAACAGAGATTCCAAGAGTTAGTCTATTCTAATACTATTTTTGTTGAAGCATGTTTACCTGTGAATGTTTACTAGGATCTAACCAAAGTGCCGTAATGGTCATATCTCCATGACAATAAAATGCAAAATATATGTACAAGTCAATTCTTGTCTTCATTTTTTTAGGATTTTAAAATTCTTGTTTATAATTTAGCATATATTATATTTTAGTTATGATTTGTATGCATATACATAGATATACATATACATACTTTAAAATGTCACATCAATGATGAATAGTACAACATGTGAATTATGTGGAGTGTCTTTTTTTATTAAAAAAGTTACATTTAAAAAATCATATCATATACAATTTACATTAAAAAGTTTTAAAAATCAAAATTATTTTTAAAAATTATCATTACTATCATATTTTAAAAAAATTATTATTAATTTTAAAAGATTTACTACTCTCACTCAATAGTAATAAATTCCTTAAAACCTAATTATAATAATAGTTTTTAAAGATAATTTTAATTTTTAATATTCTTCATTATAAATTTTATATGATGTAGGTTCTTGAATGTAATTTTTTTACTTTATTTATTTTTATTTCTTTTGATTTTTCAATTTTCAAAATGAGGGTACAGTCCTTGTGTTACTGTGCAAGAGAGCCAATCCTAATTTTAGTTATAATGTTTGTTGCATAGTAAAAGTTTCTTTGAACAATTTCAAAAGTCATCCTCACATTAGTGCTATATTAAAAGGAATAAATTCTTCATTGTGTTAATTCTAAAATTTAAATCTGAATAATTAGAAAAAAAGGTGTATGTAAATTTTACATGAAATATAGCCCTCGAAGAGATTGCCTAAATGAGCACTTGAAAATGGGAATGGGATGCATGAACCCAATGAAATGCTCATTTGGGCAAATTCAAAGGCTCAAGAGCTCAACCCTTCCATAAGATAGTTGCTGTTATAAAGTTATATGGTCAGAGAAAATAATATAAAAAATTAAGAATATGTATAAAATTTATTCTTTTTATATACATTTTTTAAACTATATTTTATATATAATCAATTTATTATTATAAGAGATTCAAACTTATAAATGAGAGTAGATTATTATAAAGTTGAATGAATGTAGTTTTAAAATTTTCAAAGGATAATACAGCATACTAGCATAAATCGGAAGTTTCCACTGTAGTTTTTTTCTTATGGCCACGTGAAAACTATCTGCAACAAACATGTTTTGTCAAAAGCACATATAGTCTTACAAATTATAAAATATGAGTTCTAGGTTGGTCTTTGGAATACAACTATTTTTATTTACTCTTCCTTTGTCAACTTTAGAAGGACAAAAATAATCAAGAGCCGAATACATATAATTATGCAACAATTCACCTACCCCTATGATTGTGTCTCCCATGTGCACCCATCAGGTATTCATAACCTTTGACCCATTTTTTTCCCAAACGACTTTGAAACAATCCGACCTACCATGAATAAAGGCTTCACTTCGGAAAATGATAATTTTTGCCGTTAGATGCACTTTAAAATTTGTTTATAATAATTTAAAAAATTATTCAAATTTTGAGATGTATTCAATGGTCAAAAGTTCTGGTTCTCTGTAGGAAACCCTATATTAATTTTGTGGCTTATCAAAATAGCAATTAATACTTTTGGAATAAAATTTATATTCATTAGGCTTCTAATTAAACTTTTTAAGGAAAAAAATGTCAAAACTTTTCTTAAACTTTAGATTACTCATTAATAACTTTTTGAATTTTAAAAGTAGAAAAATAAATCACTCTCACATGTGACAAAATAGGTCCTTTTATTTATTTTATTTGTAATATTGTTTACTCATATGTTATTTTAGACGCTTTCATGTTTGTCAAACTCGCCAGGTAATTCATTAAGTTTATCAAGTCTAGGTGCTCATTTAAGTAAGATGTGTCAAATTACTTGTAAATTTAAAATTAAAATTAATTCGTATAAATTCATAATTCGTTCATATAGAATTAATTAACTTGCAAGTTAGCCGAGTTTAAAAAGATTACTTTTTAACCCAAAAATTGTGTCAACCCAGCTATTTCAAAAAAAAAAAAAAAGCTTCAAGAGGTCCATACAAGAAGTCTAGTTTAGAATAAGCCTTTATCAACTTTCTAAAGTATTAAGACAGAAAAAAAGTGTTAAAAGTGCTATACATGTTTATGTTTCTACACACAAATTAATTTTTTTTTAAATTAATATAATTTGAATTGCATTTGAATAAATTTCTCATTTTATATTATATTTTAACTATATTATGTATAATGTAACTATATATTTCAATAGCTATTTTTTAATAGAAATAAACTCCTACAAATTTACATTATGAGTCACATTCTTTTACAAATTTGACAACCTTAGAGGCTTTGAAACGGATATGTTGACATTAAAGGCAAATAAAAATTTGTCACATCAATTACGTCATTAAGATAGAATTTGAAATAGCATATGAAATAATAATGTTAAAGACAAAATAAACAAAATTTATAAGAGAATAAAAGTTGAGAGATCTATTTTTTGGTTTGAAAAGTTTAAAAAATTATTTACATATGACTTAAATTTAAAAAAAAAATTTGTATTTCTCTAAACTCCTTCTTCTTATTATATTATAGATTTAAACATCTAATAGTCCATTTAATAATATACAATTTCTATGAACTTCTTAAGTGTGTCATTATCATTACCTTTCAAGTAAAATTATTTTTATTGGATTTGCTGACTTTCAATTGGCATAAATATAATCAGAAACAAATAAAAGATTTGAGATTTTTAAAATACAATTTGTAAGTATGTTAAACATATATTTTCTTACTCTCTTATAATTAAAATAAAATAAAATCTTGAGTAACAACAATAATAATGGATAATAAGAGGCACAAATCAAATCAAATTTCTAAATAAATAAATAGATGAAGCATACAGATGAAATTAGGGAAGAACGAAGAGGTGGTTCAATAATGGAATATTGAGCATAAATCCCATGTAATAATGTATAGTAAGACAATTTACACCTTTTTTTAGAGACTAAAAATTGGAGTTAGAAAGATAAAATATACAACTATGTGGACAAAAGATATAATTATAAGAGAAAGTTATACTTTAAAAACTTTAATTTAGCAATTTAGTTAAAGTTTTTAAAGCATAATTTTCTCTCACAGTTGCATTTCTTGTCCTTACAATTACACCTTTGATCTTCCTAAATCCAATTTTTAATCCCTAAAATAGAAAAGTTGAAAATGGTTTACTACATGCTAGTGCATGGGATTCCCTAGTGCAAGGGATCCATGCTCATGGACAAATTTATTTTGGTTTTTGTTGGGGGGGGGGGGGGGGGTGTGGTTGGGTTATGGCATTTGTATGGAGAAATATCAACCACAACTCTTGCACTCCCCCAATTGCATTTGCCCACTATTGTCGGAAACTTGTATGTACACATAATATACCATATCACCTATATATTAATTAATAAAATGGAGTCAAATCATATAATGGATCCTACACATTAATAGTATTATAATAGATAATAGAGTGTGAGCCCCCTTTAGCACTTTATTTATATGATGAAGTAGCGAGTAATTGAATATAAGACCTAATTATATAGCTTAACATTATTTTTTTAGTAGGTAGGTCCCATTTTGTAAGATTTGGACATTTTTTATTAGAAAAAGTATAAATGATGTGATATTCTAAAATTTTCCTACTATTGGTCCTAACTAAACCCTTAAAATTAAAAGAAAGGGGTATTACTCCTCTCTTTTAAAATATATTTAAATTATTTAGTAATTTTTCATTTTAAAAAAATTGCATTCTCTTTCTTTAAAATTAAAAGATTATTTACATTGACCTCTCTTATATTAAAAAGAAAGGCTACAATTACTTTTATTTTAACTAAATTATACTTATATTTATTACTTATATAATATAATCAAAGAAGGAAAAAATAGTATGAGGGGGCAAAATATGTTACACCATTTTTGAGAGGCGAAAATTTGGATTTTGTACATAATTATAAAAAATTACTAGTTCCTAAATCATACAAAAGGCTCCTTCATTATACAATATCTAATTTTTTTAAGGGGCTGGCTACTCCTAGTTCATAAAACATGGGTCCAACCTTGAATATATTCCTTTTAGTCTCATATATAAGAAATAAATAATTAATTCATGAGTATTAAGAAAGTTAGTTAAAAGCAATTAATCTTCTTAATTTTGTCTCAAATAAACATTATTTTTCAAAAATATATCTATTTAATATGTGTACTTTTTCCTTAAAATTAATAACCACCACTACTCATAATTTAAATAACTTATTTAATGAAGAGCATAATTAGAATACTGTAATTAATATGGTAGTTTATTTTTTATATATAAGACCAAATCAAATCTCAGAAAAGTCTCTTATATATAAGACTGGAGGGAGTAATAAATATTAAATATATATTTGATCAATATAAAATAATTATTTTTTAAAATCTAAAATAAATTAAATTTATAATTTCAAATAAAATAACAAACATTGAAATAAAAGGTTGAAGATGTGTATATATATATATATTTAATAAAAAATAATATTACCCTTTAAAAATATTTTGATAATTTTTTAGCTTTCAAGGAGATTTGTATATTTTATAATAAAATAAAGAACAGTATAATTTAAATATATTTTAAGGATAAAATAAGTAATTTACCAAGGTCTAAATGAAACCTTATGCTCTTCAGAGTACCAAAGTCTGATTCCCTTTTTCTTTTTTCCTTTCTCTCTGACTGTTTCTTCTTCTTCAGGTTTTGTTTTGAAATTATCACTCTCACTTTTTTGACCGTGAAGCCAAATAAAAGGGAAAATTGACAATTGGAGTGTGTTTTTCTTCTTCTCTAAGTAGCGATTGATTTATATTGAATCACTGTGGAAACTGAACAAATGCTGGATTGCAGATTTTTGTATTTTGTATACTAATCCAGAGTAGCCATTTTTGTATTTCGAAGATTTTTCATACAGTTAGGTTTAATTCTGGGTTGTTATGCAAGGCCCATTTGGCTTTAATTAAGGGTTTTTCGATTGCTTGAAATCAGTAGAGAAGCGAAGGAAAGAAAATAGAGAATCAAAAAAAAAAAAAGAAAAAGAAAGAGGAGGGAAGAAGAAGAACAAAGGTCAATATCTTGTGGCAATTGGGATTGGGAATTTTTTTTTTAACAAAATTGTACTAGGTGTATGTGGCCAGGATTTAAGCTAAACATGCAGGGCTTGTGCGCATATTAAATTTTAATTATTGGGTGTATATGAACTTAATATACATATGCATATTTTTTGTGAAATTGAAGTTAGTTCACCAAAAAAACTAGGATTGAAATTAGTCAAGTGAACGCAATATATGAGCCTTGATAGAATCAATGGAAGAGACTTACTTAGAGTGATTTAAAAAATTTATAAATTTATTTAAAAAAAAAAAAGACTTTAGGGATCAAAATATATATTTTTTAAACTAAAATAATGGACATTCTCATATGCGTAATGATGCATGTATACTTTGTCTTTTGTATTTGAAAAGTGCATGGTTGTTCCTTTCTTTTTTGTTTTCCATTATTGGATATTTAATATATACATTTAAAAAAAAATCCTTTTTCCCACCTTTTTTTCCTCTCTTGTCTCTTGTTTCTTTCTCATTCCCGAAAAGGTTTGTGGATGCCTAAATTGTTTCAAATGGGAAGACATTATACCTTGGCTTGTGAAGCTTTGCACTAGGATTTGTTTGCATAAAGTTGGGCATTTGAAAGGTGTATAAAGCAAAAATGATTGCATCCTAGACATGGACGACCTGCATTATAAAACCCACCATGAGGCATGATTAACTTGGATGAACATCTTTTACATATTGCTTTGCACAATAGAGTGTGCAAAGCAACATAGGTCTCAGTTGTTAGCTTTTTTTTAATTTTAATTTTTTTATTTACAAAAAGTAAAAAAAAAATGGATAAAGATAATTTTTTAATTTTAATTTTAATGGTTTTTCAACTTCTAACATAGTCATCAAGTTATAGTTTTATTGTTATGATTTAGAGTTTTTTATTTATCTCTCCAATGGAAATTATAAATTTGTCTTCATTCTACTTTTTATTTTTTAGAATAAAAAATCATTAAAGAAAGTTGAGACTAAAAAATATATCCAACATTTGAGATCTATGTAACATAGTGGGATCTTCATCTGAGTAATTGTGCTCTCCAATTAGATGGGTAAGATTTTAATATTTTATATTGGAAAGGAATGTGTTTTAACTTCTTTAAAATATATGATATATTTCAAAAAATAAATGCATATGCCATTTTTATAATGGAAAAAAAATAGTGCAATGGATGAGATGAAAAAAGAAATTAAAACAAAAAAAAAAAGGCATACTAGGCTAAGCCAGCTATGTTGGTCAATTTGGCTCAATCTAATTTGATTTTATTAATTTTAAAAATCATATTTTATAAATTTATATAATACATTATATGTACTAAACAAGTAATGTGTTCATAATATATCATATTAATTCATACTATTAGGTTTAATATAATGTAGCAAATGAGCCTTAAAGAAAACTAAATCATCTTCACATTTCTTATGAAAATTTCTTATTAAGAAAAAGGTATAATTTGGACTTTGTGTGAACATAAACCAACCATCAAGTGCCAAAAGTTTTCATGAAGTGAATTAAAAAATGGTGATAATCAATATGAAAAATCCAGTAACATATATTGGGAAGCCATAAAAACATGAAATATCAACAAAAATGAGGAAGAATGTAAAATCACATCCTAGGTCACAACCAATTGAATTAATTGTCTTGTCACTTCCAAAAAAATGTAAGAGTGAGATTGTTCTTATTTATTAATCTAACACCATTGTTGAAGTAAGGCCACTAAAAAAAAAATGTCTCATTTGTCATTGTTATAAGTCTTATAGTCTTCGTAAATACTTTTAGAGGTAACATTTGGTCATTGCTAGTACCTTTATAACAAAAGGCTTTTAGAAGCAATAAAAAAGTTGCCATTAAAATTTAGTTATAAGAAAAGTCACCACTAAAACACTTTTGGCAAAAACTACTATTACCACTAAAACCCCAATAATTTTGCTTTTGTAGAATGTCACTAATGAAAAGGTACTTTTTGCAATGACATTTGTTGTTGTTAAAAGATTTTTCATGGCAATATTCTTAGTTGCCACAAAAAATTCCTTAAGCGATGACACAAAAATATCTTTTAGTGACGACTAAGAGGATAGCCACTAGATGTCTCTATTTTGTGGTGACCTTTAGCGTAACTAAAAGGTCCTTTGTTGCAACGACAATTTGTCATCTTTAAAATTGACTTCATGGTAAAAAAAATTATTGTTAAAAGTTTTTTAATTACTTCTTATTATAACTATAAAAGACACTGATGCTTAAGCAAAATTTAATATATTAACTATGAGTCTACATACATAAACCTAGAACCTATTACATATAGCTTTTGGCCCTTTTATAAAATTAATAGGTTTCATTGTTACTCTTTTCCATGCATTGTTCCTAAGCAGGAGAATGTTCCATCATCCTATCAAATTCTTCTTCATACAACTCTACCTACTTAGGAAAATCTAGAAGTGTATGGGCTTTAACTGCTTCATTCTTCATTGTTGGCAAACGAAAGATTCTAACTCCTTTACATATGTGGCTTGGAGTATGTTCTAGCCACTATATTTAACTTATGTAATGATCTATATGCATGAAAATATATTTTTGTTTAATACGGTTTGATCTCTCTATGACTTTCAATCTCTTGGCCATTTTAAATGAAGAAGGAGAAGGAGAAGGAGAAGAAACATATTAGATAAATGTGTAACATCTGATTTTCTAAAAATGAGAGAAAATGTGAGAAACATAACGTATAGTTTCTCCGTAAACGAATGAAACTCACCAGATACAAAAGAAAGTCCCTCGGAATGAGATAGTTAAGGTCTTGAAAAATTTGGGAAGTATTCTAGACTCCTAAAATGAGAATCTCAGGCTTAGACAGAAAGAAAAATGGAGCTAAAATGAAGAAATAATTTTTTACGAAAAGCATACGAAATGTAATGGCATTTTTATAATTTTAAGCAATTTTTGGAATTCACATAGAAGGGCTTTTTAAATGAAACTTTTGAGTTCTTCGGGATTCTCAGAGGCCTTGAAAATCATGGAAACCCCCGGAACAGTTAAAACCCCTTCGGTGGACATTTTCTAACGTCAGTGTGTCTGAACTTTGATGGATCTATTCGGAAGGTTTTAGCTCCGATTTGAATGATTTCAAAGGAATTTTTCTTAATTGGAATCTAAATTTTATAATAGAAAAGGTAGTTCTAAAAAAGGCGCTAAAACAAAGGAGAAACGAAAATACAAAGTATGAAAAGGCAAAATAGGAATTTTTAAAAAGTATAACTTATTCCCACCTATATATATGATGCACCCTTCTCCTCCCTTCATTATGCACAACCATGTTCTGCCTAAAACCAAAAAAAAACCCTAGGGGATGAGGCACACAAGAGGAGGAAGAAAAGGAGGAGAAATTCAAGGTAGAAAGGTATAGATTTTCATGCTCTTTCTCTTCCAAACCTCTTGTTCTTCATTTTCTTTTATTTCCTATGATTTTAATGAAGTATATGGATCTATTTTAAACGAGAAATTGAGGAAAAATTTCGGATTTGAAGAGAGGAGCTCAAAGAACACAAGATTCAAGAGAGAAAAAGCAATAAAACAAGGTAATTCCTCTTCCTATAGTTGTCATCTTTGGTTCCCTCCTCTTCCATGTCGCCCCACTTAAGAAAACCCTAGGAGGAGATAATTTTTAGGCAGAACCAAGCATGAATCTAAGGAAAAAGGGTGTGGAGATTAAGAATATGTAAAGAAAACAACAAAATAACCATTAGAAATCAAGATGCAAATTCTAGGATTTTATGTATACCTTCCAAATTTTGATTTTGTATGATAATTCCTAGGTTTAATTAAGGGTTTGAATAAGTTCTTGAGACACCTAAGATGCTCTCCACAAGCTTCTCCCTTCAAGAAAATAAAGAAATCTCCAAGAAGCCTTAAACCATGCTATGTCTCAGCCAAACCATGTTCATGGTACTAAGGAGAGTTTAAATTTTTGTAAGGCCATTTTTGAGTCATATTTAATGAATGAAAATGAAAGGAGGCCTTGAAAAAAATTTAAAACTTATGAAAAGTGATTTGGTGTCTTAGGTTCCATATTATAACCTAAAGAAGTAACATGGTGCTAGGCCTTTTGTTTTAATGGTGTGATGACTCCAAGAGGTTTAAAAGGAGTCAAGAATTATATTTGAAAGAAAATAATGAGGCCTAGAAATCTTTGAGGGGTGTTGCTTCATTAGGTGTAATTATGGACCATAATGGAGCTTATAAAGCAATCTAGTGTTTAACCAAGTTGTATGGCCTTAGAATATGTTTCATGAACCTAATTGGCTCCCATAAATTGTATCTAGGCCAAGAGAAATCATCTCCACTAATTTGTGGGGGTGTGGCCGAAAGAAGAGGCTTGAATCCAAAAGGAAAAGTGTGTAATTGTGTGCAAGGTAGCTCTCTCCACCTTCTCTCATACATAGATGTGTGTTTAGCTTATTTTAAAATGTGTGTATGTGTATTTTCAAGTTATGAAAAGTATGCTAACATGACTTTATGTAACACCATAATTTCTAGCTCATCTCATGCCTTTAAATGACTTAATATCATGAAGAATGCAAGTTTCTCATAAAAGGGTAAGAAAAATAATGAATGTTTTCACATTACATCGTATCTCAAAATTTCATTCAATGTCACGTGGACTGTGTGAGCTCATGTTATGCATCCTTATTTAATTACATCATTACAATTCATTTACATCCCAAAACATACCTACAACCCATGGAAACTGAAATGGGGCATGAAAAATGGAAATTCATTTTCGGCCAGAATTAGCCTCCTTTTTGGGCAAACTTTGAAAAATAATAAATAAATCCAAAAAAATTGAAATCATGCAATCTTAGTCATTCTAGAAAGCATACAATTTCTACTTTACATAAAAAAATGCCTAGACTATAACATTCACCACAAAGGACTTTGATATCCAAAATGGTCCAAAGGTCTGACTAAAATCTAGAACTGTCATAGAATTCTGTAGAAAATTTTGAAAATGTCTAATTAATTCCACAAACATCTAATCTATACAAATGATACCAATCTAGAAAGTTATGGATGTTAACTAGAGAGAAAAAATATCTCTAGATCATTTCATTAAGTTCAGACTTCGAAATTCAATGGAACAGTACTTCTAGTGGGGCAAATTTACTGATACTAGATAGAAATTTTAAAAATTCATATCTCCCTCTCTAGAACTCCAAATGGTGCTTCTAGTTGGCATGAGTCACTGTGATTGTCTAATTTCTCTGTATAAAATTTTATGACAATTGGATATCATTTGAGCCTCGTGTGACAATTTTGGACCAAATGAATAGTGCAGCGGACCAAAACTATAAATTTTGCCAACTTTGAAAAATCATCAAATATTCTATAGACCTTCAAAAATTATGATCTTTAACTTCTCAAAAAGATCTCAATGAAACCTAATTGAATGCCAAATTGTAGATTAAGACTAACTCATTTGGCTAAAAAGTGATATAGGGTTCCATTATAGTCAAATTTAGCTCCATGTGAGGTACCAAACTTGCCAAATGGCCTTCCCTTAATGTTGGCACCTTTTGGGCAAGTCTAAAAACATATTTAAGACTTGCATAAGCTGCCCAAAGGGTCTCAAACCTGATGCATCTCATTTTGGCCATTCAACTCACACTTATGTATATTTACATCATACTTCCACATTGTATATTTGGGCATTACAAACTTAAATTATATTCTAAAGCTTATACATCATATCCATAGTTATAAATATCACATAATAGCATATTTATATATGTCTCAAGGTTTATAGTACATTTATAACATCATATACATTATAAACTATCATTATAGTTCCAAAATGGATAAAATAAAGCATAAGCTTGTCAATCTTTCCTCTTTATTGTTGTTGGCTCTCATTGGCATATCCACTTAGTCCACCTAGCATGTGAAATCATTGGAGAGGAGGAGATGAAATTCAAAGAATCCCAATAGCTCATCTCCCATTCAATCATACATAATATGTGCAAAGCAAGTTTTACAAATACATGCATGGAGAGATCAAAGTCATGGATATTTTAAAAGCAAATTTGGCATGTAAATTAATCATACAAGACATTCCAAAGCTCACCAAGTGCTTGGATTGACCTCACACTTCTCCTCATAGATTTTGGACTTGCCTCACCCATTCTTTAATAGCTTTATATTCAACCATACTCTTGGGAGCCCACTTTACTTTTGGGAGACTCTTCACTTTGTCTCAACCAAGTTTAAGGGTTCTTGGCTTATCCTCACCAAAGGAAAGAGTTCTTGGCCTCTCCACACTCAAGCAAACACATACAAATACCATGTAATCATTTGAAAAGATAACATAGTATCAAGAATCATGACATATAAAGGCATGCTAGCATACTTTTCATAGCTTGAAAATACACATACACACATTCTAAAACAAGCTAAATACACATCCATGCATGAGAGAAGGTAGAGAGAGTTACCTTGTATATATTCTCACACTTTTTCCTTAGTTTTCAAGTCTCCTCTTTCGGCCACACACCCACAAATTGGTGGAAATGGTTTCTCTTAACCTAGATTCAATTTATGGGAGCCAATTAGGTTCATGGAACACATTCTAAGGTTACACAATTTGCTTAAATCCTAGATTACTCTACAACTCCCATCATGGTATATATTTGTACCTGATGAAGCAACACCCCTCAAATAATTTTTAGACCTCTTTCTTTCTTTTCAAATATGATTCTTGACTCCTTTTAAGCCTCTTAGAGTCATCACACCATTAAAACAAAGGGCCTAGCATTATATTGCTTCTTTAGGTCATAATATGGAACCTAAGATACCAAATCACTTTCCATAAGTTCTAAATTTTTTCCAAGACCTCTCTTCATTTTCATTCATTAAATATGACTCAAGAATGGCCTTAGAAAAATTTAAAACTCCCCTCACCTACAAAATTCCCTCTTGGCTGAGACATAGACACCATTTGGGCCATATGGAGTTTTCTTTGTTTTCTTGAAGGAAGAAACTTGTAGGGAGCATCTTTGGTGTCTCAAGAACTCATTTATACTCTAAATTAGACCTAGGAAGCACCACATAAATTCAGAATTTGAAAAGTGTACTAGAAACCCTACGTTTTGTATCTTGAATCCTAATGCCTATTTCATAGTTTTCTTTGCATATTCTTATTCTTCTCCATCAAATACCTAAGAATCATGCTTGGTTAGGCTTGAAAATCATATCTTCCTATGACTCCTACGGTTAGGCGAAATGGAGAAGGAGAGTGATGGAAGGTATCAACCATAGGATGCATTTTTACCTTGTTTCCTTGCTTAGTTTGGCTTAAATCTTGATTTCTCCAAGCTCCTCTCTTCAAATATGAACTTTCCCTTAAATCATATTTTTAAACTTCATTTTAATCCAAGGAAGTAAAGGAGGATGAAGGAGAGGTGGTGGAGATGGAGAAAACCATAGAAAACAACCATAAAAACATACCTTAAGCTTAGAAATTCTTCTTCTTCTCCTTCTCTCTTGGTGCGCCCAAAACCCTAGCTCTCCCTTCTAAAATTATGCAAAATTTTCTGATTCCAAATGAGGAGGAAAGTAGGGCACCACCTATATATAGGTAGGGAAAAGTGACTTTTTCAAAAATTTTAATTTTGCCCTTTATACTTTTGCATTTTTGTTTCTATTTTGTTTTAACTCCTTTTTTAGAACCGTCTTCTCCATTATAAAATTTAGGTTCTCAATTAAGAAAAATGCCTTTGGAATCTCTCAAATCAGAGCTAAAACCTTCCCGAACGAATCCGTCAAAGTTCAGGCACACTAACATTGGAAAATATCCACCGGAGGGGATTTAACTATCCCAGGGCTTCCCATAATTTTTAGGGCCTCTAAGAATGCTGGAGAGCTCAAAAATTTGATTTAAAAAGCTCTCCTGTGTGAATGCCAAAAATTACCTAAAATTACGAAAATGCCATTACGTTTTATAAGGTTTCCGTCAAAATTTATTTCTTCATTCTAACTCTATTTTTTCTTCTGTCTAAGGCTAAAATTCTCATTTTTAGGAGGATAGAATGTTACTCAAATTTTTTTGGACCTTAACTAATTTATTTCGGAGGACTTGCTTTGAAAACGCGTCCATTTATGTCGTTTAACGAAAATCGGACATTACACTTTATATGCCATGATTCTTGATGCCATGGTATGTTTTCAAATGAGTACATGATATTTGTATGAGTTTACTTGAGTGTGGTGTAATGTCCCACATCGGGTAGGAAGACCCTGGGCTAAGGCCTTATAAGAGGGAGCGAAGCTCTCCCTTCCAGCGATGCGTTTTCCCAAGGGAAATAAGAGTACCAAGGGAGGAACAAAACCCCACCAGGCCAATGTGTCGGGTGCCGTAACGGGGACAATATTGCTGGAGGCTCTGTGGGGAATAATGTAATGTCCCACATCGGGTAGGAAGACCCTGGGCTAAGGCCTTATAAGAGGGAGCGAAGCTCTCCCTTCCAGCGACGCGTTTTCCTAAGGGAAATGAGAGTACCAAGGGAGGAACAAAACCCCACCAAGCCAATGTGTCAAGTGCCGTAACGGGGACAATATTGCTGGAGGCTCTGTGGGGAATAAACACCACACAGAGCCTCCAAGGTATTGTCCCCTACGTCCCCCGTCAAGCTACTCTCATTTCACCCGGGAAGGGAGGGGTTTTGTCTCTTGGGCTTACTCTTATTTCAGCCCAAAAGCGCGCCTTGGTGGGGAGAGCTTCGCTCCCACTTATATGGGCCGTTCCCAGGACCAAACCATCCGATGTGGGACTTTACAATCCACCCCCCTTTGGGGTCGACCCGTCCTCGGGTCGCACATGCGAACGGCCAGCTCTGATACCAAACACCACACAGAGCCTCCAAGGTATTGTCCCCTACGTCCCCCGTCAGGCTACTCTCATTTCACCCGGGAAGGGAGGGGTTTTGTCCCTTGGGCTTACTCTTATTTCAGCCCAAAAGCGCGCCTTGGTGGGGAGAGCTTCGCTCCCACTTATATGGGCCATTCTTATGACCAAACCATCTGATGTGGGACTTTACATATGGAGAGGCCAAGAACTCTTCCCTTTAGTGAGGATGAGCCAAGAACCCTTGAACTTAGTTGAGACAAAGTAAAGACTCTCCCAAAAGCAAAATGAGCTCCCAAGAGTATGTTGAGTCCAAAGCTCTTAAAGAATGGGTGGGGCAAGTCCAAAATCCATAAGGAGAAGTGGGATGTCAATTCAAGCATTGGTGAGCTCTGGAATGTCTTGTATGATTGATTCATATGCCAAGTTTGCTTTTAAAATGTCCATGACTTCCATCTTTTTATGCATACATTTGTAAAGCTTGCTTTGCATATATTATGTATGATTGAATGGGAGATGAGCTATTGAGATTCTTTGAATCTCATCCCCTCCTCTCCAATGATCTTACATGCTAGGTGGACTAAGTGGATATGCTAATGAGAGCCAACAACAATGAAGAGGAAAGATTGACAAGCTTATGCTTTGTTTTGTCTATTTTGGAGCGATAATGATAGTTTATGATGTATATGATGTTGTAAATGGTTCATGACCATTGAGACATATGTAAATATGACATTATGTGATGTTTAAATGTATGGACATGATGTATGAGTTCTAGAATACAATTTGAGTATGTAATGCCCAAGTATGCAATTAGGAAGTTTCATGTAAATATGCATAAGTATGGGTTGAATAGCCAAAATGAGATGCATGAGGTTTGGGACCATTTGGATAGCTCACATAAGTCTTAAATGTACTTTTAGACTTGCCCAAAAGGTGCCAAGACCAAGGGAAATCCATTTAGCAACTTTGATACCCTATATGGAGCCAAAATTGGCTATTATGGAACCCTATGCACTTTTTAGCCAAATGAGTTAGTCTTGACCTAAAATTTGGCATGCAATTAGGTCTCATTAAGATCTTTTTGGAAAGCTAAAGATCATAATTTTTGAAGGTATAAAGAATATTTGATAATTTTTCAAAGTTGGCAATTTTCATGGTTTCTAGTTTGCTACATTATTCATTTGGTCTGAATTTTCATTTCATTCAGAGGTCTAGAGAGGAAGATATGAATTTTTGAAATTTCTATCCAGTATTAGTAAATTTGCCCGACTAGAAGTACTATTCCATTGAATTTTGAAATGTAGGCTTAATAAACTGATCTAAAGATATTTTTTCTCTCTAGTTAACATCCACAACTTTCTAGAGTGATATCATTTGAATGAGTTAGATTTTTTTTGGAATTAATTATACATTTTTAAAGTTTTTTGCAGAATTTTATGACAGTTCCAGAATTTAGTAGAACCTTTAGACTATTTTGGATGTCAAACGTCCTCTGTGATAAATGTTATAATATAGACGTATTTTTAGTGTGAAGTAGACATCCAAATATTTTCAGAATAACCATAATTGCATGATTTTGATTTTTTTAGATTTAGGTATGATTTTTCAAAGTTTGGTCAGAAAATGGAACAAATCTGACCGAGAATGAACCTTCATATTCCATGCTCCATTTCGGTTTCCATGAGTTGTGGACATGATTTTGTGATGCAAATGAATTGTTTTGATGTAATTAAATATGAGAATGTATAGTATGAACTCACATGGTCCACGTGACACCAAATGAAAATTTTTAAGTATGACACAACATAAATAAACTCATTATTTTCATTCCCTTTCTCATGTGCTCTCATAGGAATGATGATGTGAAGCTTATGATTGGTACAAAAGGAGTTAGAATTTATGGTGTTACAAAATGAGCAGAACTTTGCCAAATTATACACTATATATTAGGCCAACAAAGAAGAGAAACTCACAACCAAAGATAATAAGCAATATACCATCAAAAACAAAAATCAAACAACTAAAAGCTTAAATAATTATGCTTAGTACATCCTATTAGTAAAAACTTTTGAGGAAAAGAGATTGAGTAGCATTTATAAAAAGTAGTTAAAGTTTTTATGAATCATCCAAATCAAGAAGAGACAAAGCAAAAATCCTTAAAGAAAAAATTCACTTAGCCAATATTTCAAAACCCTAAAACTAAAATTAAACATCCCATAATCATAAAATTAATAAACAAAAACTAGAAAGCAAACAACCTATAATCTTAAATCACTAAATCTAATTTTTTTTTTTTGTAACTAAATATAACTTCAATTAACCAGAAAACAAAGAAATAGTATAGATAAAACTAGCCAACTTGCCAAAACTAGCAAAATAAATAGGAATGAAAAAACCAAACAAACTAGCAAAATTGCCCAATCAACTCTACTAGCATTAGCATTAGCCTTAAAGTTGAAATTTTAGAGGAGATTAATGTGATGGCTAAATCCATATATAAACAACCCATAAATCAACATTTTAGAACTCTAAAACTAAAATCACTAAATCAAATTGAAATCAAATGGTAGATCCTAAGAGTAAAACCTAAAACCAAAATCAAACCTCATCCTCAATGTTTTTTGCTATATTGAGCTCAAATTGTTTTGTCTTCTTCTTCAATAGTATCTCACTCTCTTGCTCTTTGTCATCCCTCATTCCTTCCAACTCAAACTCTTCATCTTTGGCTAACCTACCATTTGGTGCTCAGTCTCCAACATCAGCAAACACCTCACTCTCTCCATTGTCGACAAATGTCTCACTCTCTCCATCATGGCTCTTGCTTTCACTTTCTCCTTCTTTGATCTATTGAGTTAGTCAAAATGAAGTAGGTTAGGGGGTTAAACTTATAGGGAATGAAACACAAAGTTACTAATTAAAAGAAAAAAAAAAGAAAGTAAAAACATTTGGCGACAACTGTAACATTCGATTTTCTGAAAACGAGAGAAAATGTGATAAACGTAATGTACGATTTATCCATAAACGAACAAAACTCATCAGATACAAAAGGAAGTCCTCTGAAATGAGATAGTTAAGGTCCTAAAAAATTTGGAAAGTATTCTAAACTCCTAAAAATAAGAATCTCAGGCTTAGAATGTAACACCATAACTTCTAGTTCATTTCATGCTATTTATAAGCTTTGTATTATTAATCCCACAAGTGCATATGAGAAAGGGGATGAAAATAATAGATTTTTTCCGCATTGTGCTATATCTAAAAAATTCAATTCAGTGTCACGTGGACCGTGTGAGCTTATACTATACTTTCTCATATTTAATTCCATTATTACAACTCATTTTCATCACAAAAACATGCTTACAACCCATGGAAACCGAAATAGAACTCAACATAAACAAGCATATTTTTGGCCAGATTTGCTCTATTTTCTGACCTAATTTTGGAAAATCATAAATAAATCTATAAAATTCGAAATCATGCAATTTTAGTCATTCTGGAAAGCTTAGGATGTCTACTTCATACTAAAAATATACAGGTCATAACATTCATCACACAGGACGTTTGACATCCAAAAAGCTACAGAGGTCGCTGGCTGCCTGGGCTGTTGTTTAGTTTACTAATGCCAACTTCTAAAATTCATAACTAATTCTATAAAACTTGAAATCACACACATTTAGTCATTCTAGAAATCTACAAATGTTAACTTGATACTAAAAATAATTTCAAAATGAAGCAGATATGTTTAGACATCTGGAACTGATGGAATAATAACTGAGCTCCTGGGGCACTACTGATACTAATAGTTAACTTCAAACATGTATAACTCTCTGCTCAGACCTCCAAATGCGATGATCTCAGTGGCCATAGAAATCGTATGACCTCTAGTTTATGCATATAAAATTTCACAAGCATTGGACACCATTTGGCCATCGAGTGACACAGAATACAAAACTGCCAGTATGAACAGTACCCATACCAGAATCCATGAAAAATCCCAACTTTGAAAATTCATCAAATATTCCTTAGACTTCTAAAAATTATGATCTTTAGCTTCTCAGAAAGCTCTCAATGAGACCTAATTTCATGCCAAATTTTAGATCAAGACTAGTTCATTTGGCCAAAAAGTGATATATAGTTCCATTATGGTCAATTTTAGCTCCATATTGGGTACCAAAATTGCCAAATGGATTTTCCTTGGTCTTGGCACCCTTTGGGTAAGTTTAAAAGATTATTTAAGACTTGTGTGAGCTGACCAAATGGTCCTAAGCCTCATGCATCTCATTTTGGCCATTCAACCCACATTTATATACATAGTCATCAAACTTTAAATTTTCATACCATGGCATTACATACTCAAAACATGGGCTAGTGGTCATATATGGTAATCATACATCTCAACATCACATCCTAGTTTAGTTATACATGTCTCAATGTTTATAGTACATATACATCACCATATACATGATGAACCATCATTATGGTTCCAAACTACACAAAATAACATATAAGCTTGTCAATTGTTCCTCTTCAAGGTTGTTGGCTCCCTTTACCATAATTGCTTGGTCCATCTAGCATGTTAGAACATTGGAGAGGAGAGAATGAGATTCAAAGAATCCCAATAGCTCATCTCCCATTCAATCATACATAATATGTGCAAAGCAAGTTTCACAAATGCATGCATGGAGAAGGTAGAAATCATAGACATTTGAAAAGCAACCTTGGCATGTGAATCAATCATACAAGACATTCAAGAGCTCACTAAGTGTTTGAATCGGCTTCACACTTCTCCTCATGGATTTTGGACTTGCCTCACCCATTCTTTGAGCACTTTGGACTCAACCATACTCTTGGGAGCCCACTTTGCTTTTGAGAGACTTTTTACTTTGTCTCAACCAAGCTCAAGGGTTCTTGGCTCATCCTCATCCAAGGGAAGAGTTCTTGGCCTCTCCACACTTAAGTAAACTCATACAAACATCATGGATTCATTTAAAAACACAATATGACATCAAGCATCATGGCATATAAAGGCATGCTAGCATACTTTCTAAAGCTTGAAAATACACATACACATATTCTAAAACAAGCTAAACACACTTCCATGCATGAGAGAAGGTGGAGAAAGCTACTTTGTATATAAGCACACACTTCTTCCTTAACTTTCAAGCCTCCTCTTTTGGCCACACACCCAAAATTTGGTGAAGATAGTTTCTCTTGGCCTAGATACAAATTATGGGAGCCAATTAAGTTCATGAACCACACTCTAAGGCTACACAACTTAATGAAACACTAGATTGCTCTATAGGTTCCATTATGGTCTATATTGGCACCTAATGAAGCAACACCCCTCAAATGATTTCTAGGCCTCATTCTCTCTTTTCAAGTATAATTCTTGACTCCTTTTAAACCTCTTGGAGTCATCACATCATCAAAACAAAAGGCCTAGTACCATGTTGCTTCTTGAGGTCATATTATGGAACCTAAGACACTAAATCACTTTTCATGAGTTCTAAATTTTTCCCAAGGCCTTTCCTCATTTTCATTCATCAAATATGACTCAAGAATGGCCTTAGAAAAATTTAAAACTCTCCTTAGCTATGAGAAACTCTTTAGGCTGAGGCTATAGAGCTTAATGGCCTTCATGGAGTTTGCTTAGTTTTCTTGAAGAGGGAAGCTTGTGGGGACCATCTTTGGTGTCTCAAGAACTCATTTATACTCTAACTTAGACCTAGGAAGTATCATAAAAATTCAAAAATTGAAAGGTGTACTTAAAACCCTAGGTTTTGCATCTTGCTTTCTAATGCCTATTTCTTAGTTTTCTTTGCATATTTTTATTCCTCTCCATTAAATACCTAAGAATCACCTTTGGTTTGGTTAACAATCTGACTCTTTAGGTCTATCCAAGTCTAGGTCAAAATGCTCAAGGAAGGGAGGAAGAAGACCAAGTGGAAAAATCACAAAATACCTTGTTTTCCTTAGATTTCCTTACTTGTTCTTGCTTTCCTTGGCCTCCTTACTTGAAATTCAAACTTTCCCCTCTGTTCTCCCTTCAAAACAGCCCTAAAAACTTTAGAGAAATCATGGAGAAGAAGAGAGAAAAAGAGGAGAAGAAAGTGGTGGAGAGAAAGCATGAAAAACAAGCAAAATTCCATATCTAAAGTCTTGAATCTTTCCTCCTTCTTCCCTTCTCTTTGTGCACCACTCTCCAAAGGTTTTGCTTCTGATTTGGGGCTAGAAATTCTAAAGTGAATGAGGGAGAGTGTGAGGTGCCACCTATATATAGTTAGGGTAAAGTGACTTTTTCAAAAATTTTCATTTTGCCCTTCATACTTTGCCTTTTTGTTTCTCCTTCGTTTTAGTTCCTTTTTGAGAACTATCTTTTGTATTATAAAATCTAGGTTCCCAATTAAGAAAAATGGCTTTGGAATCACTCAAATCAGAACTAAAACCTTTCTGAACGAATCGGTCAAAGTTCGGGTCAACTGACGTTGGAAAACTTACACCGGAGGGTCTTTACCGGTCCCAGGGCTTCTCATGGTTTTTAGGGCCTCTGAGAACCCTAGAAAACTCAAAACTTTCATTTAAAAAGCCCTTCTGTAGGTTTTCCAAAAAGTCCACTTATTTATAAAAATGCCACTGGCCTTTTGGGTAAATTTTTCGAATCACCCTAGCCTTGATTTCTGAGCAACTTAAGGCTTAAATCCTCATTTTCTAATATTTAAAATTTTATCCAAATTTTATTTGGCCTTGATTCACTCATCTTAGGGGGCTTGCTTTGAAAACGTGCCATTTTTTGTCGTTTAACGAAAACTGGACATTACACAGAAGGAAAGAAAAATGAAGTTAGAATGAAGAAATAATTTCTTACAAAAAGCCTACGAAACATAATGGTATTTTCGTAATTTTGAGCAAATTTTGGAATTCACACATGAGGGTTTTGTAAACCAAATTTTTGAGTTCTCTGGGGTTCTTAGAAGTCCTGAAAACCATGGAAATCCCGGGACAGTTAAAACCCCTCCGGTTGACGTTTTCCAACATCGGTGTGCCCGAACTTTGAGGGATTCATTCAGGAAGGTTTTAGCTCCAATTTGAGTGATTCCAAAGGCATTTTACTAAATTGGGAACTTAAATTTTATAATAGAAAAGACAGTTCTAAAAAAGGAGTTAAAACGAAGGAGAAACAAAAATACCAAGAACGAAGGACAAAATGGAAATTTTTGAAAAGTGTAACTTACTCCCACATATATATATGATGCACCCTTCTTCTCCCTTCATTATGCACAACCAAGTTTTGCCCAAAACCAGAGGAAAACCCAAGGGGATGAGGCACACAAAAGGAGGAAGAAAATTAGGAGAAATTCAAGGTAGAAAGGTATGGATTTTCATAGTTTTTCATGCTCTTTCTATTCCAAACCTCTTCTCCTCCATTCTCCTTTGTTTCCTATAATTATACTGAATTTTATAAATCTATTTTAAGGGATAAATTGAGGGAAAAATTCAGATTTGAATAGAGGAGCTCAAAAAACAGAATATTCAAGTGAGAAAAAGCATGAAAACAAGGTAATTTCTCTTCCTATGGTTGTCATCTTTAGTTCCCTTCTCCACCATTTTGCCCCACTTGAGAAAAGCCTAAGAGGAGATGATTTTTAGGTAGAACCAAGTATGAATCTAAGGAAAAAGGGTGTGGAGATTAAGAATATGCAAAAGGAATTATCAAAAAACCATTAGATTTCAAGATACAAATTCTAGAGTTTTATGTGCACTTTCCAAATTCTGATTTTGTATGATTATTTGGCTTAATTAAGAGTTTAAATGAGTTCTTGAGACACCTAAGATGCTTCCTACAAGATTCCTCCTTCAAGAAAACTAAGAGAACTCCAAGAAAGCTAAAGAAGCCCATAGTCTTGGCCAAAAAGGGTTCTTGTAGTGGGGGAGAGTTTTAAATTTTTCTAAGGCCATTCTTGAGTCATATTTGATGAATGAAAATAAAGGGAGACCTTAGAAAAAATTTAGAACTCATAGAAAGTGATTTGGTGTCTTAGGTTTCATATTATGATCTAAAGAAACAACATGATACTAGGCCCTTTGCTTTAATGGTGTGATGATTCCAAGAGGCTTAAAAGGAGTTAAGAATCATATTTGAAAGGAAAGAATGGGGCTTAAAAATTATTTGAGGGGTGTTGCTTCATTAGGTGCATTTATGGACCATAATGGAGCTTATAGAGCAATCTAGCATTTAAGCAAATTGTATGGCCTTAGAGATTGTTTCATGAACTTAATTGGCTCCCATAAATTGTATTTAGGCTAAGAGAAACTATCTCCACAAGCTTGTAGGTGTGTGACCGAAAGAGGAGGCTTGAAATCCAAGGAAAAAGTGTGTGATTGTGTGCAAGGTAGCTCTCTCTACCTTTTCTCATGCATGGATATGTGTTTAGCTTGTTTTAGAATGTGTGTATGTGTATTTTCAAGCTATAAAAAGTATGCTAGCATGCCTTTAAATACTATGATTCTTGATGCCATGTTATGGTTCTAAATGAGTATATGATGTTTGTTTAAGTTTGCTTAAATGTGGAGAGGTCAAGAACTCTTTCCTTTGGAGAGGATGAGCCAAGAACCCTTGAACTTGGTTGAGACAAAGTAAAGACTCTCTCAAAAGCAAAGTGGGCTCCCAAAAGTATGGTTAAGTCCAAAGCTCTTAAAGAATGGGCAAGGCAAGTCCAAAATTCATGAGGAGAAGTGTGAGGCCAATCTAAACACTTGGTGAGCTCTTGAATGTCTTGTATGATTTGTTCATATGCCAAGTTTGCTTTTAAAATGTCCATGATTTCTATTTTCTCCATGCATGTATTAGTAAAGCTTGCTTTGCACATATTATATATGATTGAATGGAAGATGAGCTATTGGGATTCTTTGAATCTCATCCCCTCCTCTCCAATGCTCTAACATGCTAGGTGGACTAAGTAACTATGGTGAAGGGAGCCAACAACAATGAAGAAGGGAGATTGACAAGCATATGCCTAACTTTCTCCATTTTGAAACCATAATTATATTTTTTGATATATATGTTGTTGTAAATGTACCATGACCCTTGAGACATGTATAAATATACTATTATGTGATGTTTAGATATATAAATATAATATATGACCTCTAGCATTTATTTTGAGTATGTAATGCCAAAGTGTGCAATGTGGAAGTTTGATGGAAATGCGCATAAGTGTGGGTTGAATGGTCAAAATGAGATGCATGAGATTTGGGACCATTTGGGCAGCTCATATAAGTCTTAAATATGCTTTTAGACTTGCCCAAAAGGTGCCAACACTAAGAAAATGCCATTTGGCAAGTTTGGTACCTCATATGGAGGCAACTTTGACTCTAATGGAACCCTATATCACTTTTTGGCCAAATAAGTAAGTCTTGATTTGAAATTTGGCATGAAATTAAGCCTCATTGAGAGCTTTCTGAAAAGTTAAAGATCATAATTTTTTGAGGTCTACAGAATATTTGATAATTTTTCAAAGTTGGC
Organism: Erythrophleum fordii; assembly: GCA_032878935.1. Classification (NCBI taxonomy): domain Eukaryota; kingdom Viridiplantae; phylum Streptophyta; class Magnoliopsida; order Fabales; family Fabaceae; genus Erythrophleum; species Erythrophleum fordii. The sequence goes on from JAVQMF010000038.1 coordinate 18,570,802, forward strand.
AAAATTTATGGTTTTGGTCTGCTGCACTATTCATTTGGTCTAAAATTATTTTCTATCACACGAGACTCAAATGATGTCCAATTGCCATAAAATTTATACAGAGAAACTAAACAATCACAGTGACTTGAAACAACTAGAAGGACCTCATTTGGAGGTCTAGAGTGGGAGATATAAATTTTTAAAGTTTCTATCTAGTATCAGTAAATATGCCCGACCAAAAGTACTATTCCATTGAATTTTGGAGTGTGGACTTGATGAACTAATTTGAAGATATTTTTCCTCTCTAGTTAACATCCACATCTTTCTATATTGGTATCATTTGCATAGATTGGAATTGTTTGGAATTAATTGAATATTTTCAAAGTTTTCTGTAGAATTCTGTAATAGTTCTAGAATTTAGTCAGACCTTTGGATCATTTTGGATGTCAAACATCCTCTGTGATAAATGTTACGGTCTAGGAGTATTTTTAGTATGAATTAGACATCCATATCTTCCCAAAATGACTAAGATTGCATGTTTTTTATTTTTTTAGATTTAGTTATGATTTTCCAAAATTTGGTCAGAAAATAGAGCAAATCTGGCCGAAATTAAACAAGCCCATTTCATGCTTCATTTCGCTTTCCATGAGTTGTGGGCATGATTTTGTGATGCAAATGAGTTGTAATGATGTATCTAAATGTGAGAATGCAGAGCATGAGTCCACATGGTCCACGTGACACCGATTGAAATTTTTAAGTATGACGCAACGCAAATAAACCCATTATTTTTTGTCCCTTTTTAATGTGCTCTCATGGAAATGATAATGTGAAGCTTATTAATGTTATGAAATGAACTAGAATTTATGGTGTTACAACAACCATTTGTTGTCACTAAAAACACTTTTAGTGGTGGAGTGTTGTTGCCGCTAAAGCTTTTAGCTCTAAAACTTTTTGGGTTGTGTAGAAACAATTTTAAAAAGAATTAGATGCGACTTATTGTCACTGTAAAAAGTTGCTCTTTTAGTGGTAACATCTAGTTGTCACTACTATAGAGTTTTTTAGGTGAATTTGTGCCACCACAAAAAGTCATAATTAGTGATAAAAAATAATGTCACTATTAAAACCTTTGTTAACTAGCTAGAAATAATTACTACTAAAATTATGACCAACAAAAATAGCAAAAGAGTTAGTGGCAACGTGTTATCATTGTTAAATACCTTTAGCAACAACTTTTGAGGTGATAACAATATTTTTGTTGCCATAAAAGACCTTTAGCAGTGACTCCTTTTGCATTGCCCCTATATGTTTTAACAAAAAAATAAACACCTTTTTAGCAACACATTTTAACGGCAACATTGTGTCATTAAAATTAGTTGCTAAAAATGACTTTTTTTTCTTTTAATAGTGAATGGAGATCTTTTGCATTAAATTTATGTTGCATTTAGGAGAGAGATAAATAAGAAAAGGTAAGTCCCACCTCTCCATCTCTATCTCTTTCCTAAATACACTTTAAATTTAATGTAGAGGATCTCCATTCATTGAAATAACTTCTTGTTGAACCAAACACAAATCATCTCCCTATGATGACAACATTGTTGATTCCAAAATGGTAGTTAAGCCATAATTCGCCAACCCTTAACTATCAGCATTTGTTCTAATGTTGGACGAGTACAAGACTGATGCTATATTCCTACATAACTTAGTTACATAAACACAAGACAATATTGCACCATCAATTTCTACACTAACTTGATTGCATTATGAGGGCCAACATGTAACTCTTCAAATATGATCCTGCTCTAATAATACCATGTAACATATAATAGAAGTAACATTAGCACTATATAATCTTCAACTTGCTGCATGACTTGTATTGTTTAAGAAAACCATGAAGCCACTACTGAATATTTGTCAAGCAAATTCGATCAGCTTTCAAAAACAATAGAAATCCAAAACAAATCACCCTTGTAAATTGACATTGTAGAAACAAATAATTAATTGCTTCATTATTCATACCACAAAAAAGATAGACATTATCAAGCGGCAAATGATGGGCTTGTAAAATAAACATAGTATAAAGATATTAAACAATAGCTTTTGCCCAAATGAAAGTATTAAATAAGGAAGCTAACCCCTCCTGGGCGGGGGGAAAAAAAAAGAAAATTGGTCCTAACTTAGAAACATGTGGAAATTGAAGTAACCACATTTTTCAATAGAATTTAGTAGTTGTCCACCATTATATATGTTCCACCCAAATAAAAGTATTCGATAAGGAAGCCAAACCCTCTAGAATTGATCCCAAGCCTAGAAACATATGGGAATTGAAGTAACCATATTCCTTAGCAAAAGTCAATAGTTGTTTACCACTATATATCTTCTCATGCTATTACTTATCCAAATAAGCCAATTTTCTTGACTAGTAATTAGAAAAGATAATTGGGCTATTTGTTGAGCTATGGTTGGAGAATAAAATGAACCAAGTAGTTAGGAGTTTCATGCTCCTTGATCATGCAAAATAAGGTCTTTTACTATCCTCTTAGCTATGTAGGCCACCAAAGGTGGTGTTGAAGCGAAATATGTTACCCATCTCCAACTTGCCATGCCAAAGTCTCACTAACATTACTAGCCTTCTAGATTCCTCACCATATCCAAGTCATACTAGAGTGTTTATTGAGTCATCCAAAAAATTGAACCTAATAGTATTTATGTTAAAGAATCCCCATGAATAAAGAATATGGTTCATGATTAATTAAGTGCCATGCATGTTTAGACAATAGGATCTGATTAAGAAGGTGTGTCTACTTAAGACCTACCATTCCCAAACTTGTCATATTACAAAGAGCTAACCATTTAAGCAAACAAAGTTTTAGGTTTACCTAAATTATAATCCTAGAAAAAATTTGCAACCTTCATAGCATTCTTGATAACATTTCTTAAGAAGCTCACAAAACAACAAATCGTAATTCAAGGTAGAACTCAATACAGATGAATTAGCATCAAATGAGTAACTTGAGATAGCAATATAGATTTCCAGGTATAAAAATTTTAATTCACTTTTTCCACTAATTCCTTATGTAATTGGGTTCTATTTTGACCCATAACAACCATACCACCAAGGTATTTACCTAATTAAGATTCATATTTAACATAAGAAATAATTGATTTATTAGATTTAATGCACTAACTAGAATGCTGATTATAATGTTGCAATGTTCCATGGACCACATTACATACTTGGGAGGATGCCTAAAAAAATAACAAAGTATCATCTGCATATATAATATATGTAATAGGCTAAGTTTCAACTAACTCTTAGGCCCATCCCTTTACATGATATAATGTTAGCACATAAAATAAATGAGTATGGAGATAGTAGATCACCTTGACAAAGTCTTTGTTTTGGCACAACAGCTTTAAGTATGTGCCCATTAACTAAAACCTGATAGCTTACTATAGTTACACATTACATTGTCATTTGAATCCAATGACTAAGAAATCTCATTTTCATTAAAACAAGCATGTAGAAAACTCTGTGAAACCTTATCATATGCTTTGGTTATATCAAGTTTATAAGCTCACCATCCTTGTTATAGTCATTTTGAATAATGAGGTTTATGCATTAGTTTAGAAGCTAAAATAATATTATCATAAATAAATTGCCTTTGAAGGAAAGCTTTTTAATTGGGGCAATCACATTTGGTAAAAATGCATTTCAACCTATTACATAGCACTTTAGCAATAATCTAACAAACTATGTTGTGGAGACTAGTGGGCTAATAATCCTTCAAAGTCTAAAGACACTCATAGTTCAGAATAAGGGAAATAGATGTATGGTTTAGAGTACTAAGTAGACAGCCGTGTATGAAAAATTAAAAAAAAGAGGAAAATTGAACCCATATTTACTACATCTCCCTTGAGGAGCTCCCAAAACTTATGATCAAATTCCACATAAGATCCATAAGGTCTAAGAGCACTATCAACTTTTATTTGAAATAAAATCCTTTCAATCTCATGGATGTTTAGAGGCTCCTAAAGTATACTAAGATGTTGGCAAGACAACATTGAGACATCATATCTATTCAAATCCTTTATAATATTTGAAATCATTAAGTTCCTTCATAGAGAAGATATTTCCCTAAAATAATTATTTGTTAGCTCCTTAATATTCACTAAATCCTCCACCCCATGACGCCTCACCAATTTTAATGTGAGAAATAAAATTATTCACTCTCCTTTTATTTACCAAAGCAAGAAAACGCTTAATATTCTAGTCCATTTGAGCTAACAATAATCATTTGGCCTTTGAAGCCCATAATGTTTCCTTATAAGTATACTAAAATTCAAGATCATGACAAAAAGATTTATCCAATAATCCCAAATCTTTTTTCTGTAATCTAATTTGAACCTACTTTAATTACTCATCAAGTTTATTAATCCTGGTCTTGATATTATCTAATGCTTTTAAAATTGAACCAATTACTGAATCAGTAGAAATATTTTTTATGATTCATTAGTTATATCATGGTTAAATTATGGTAATATATATATATATATAAATTTTATATGTTAAATATAAATAACAACAAGTAAATAATCATAAATTTTAAACTCTTTGTGACTAATTACATATAAAAATATGACCAAATATGACATAATGTTTAAATCCAAATAAATCAATATTTATTACAATATTCATAACTACAAAAATAAAATAAATCATTGAATATTATTTTTATAAAAAATTAAAAATACAATAGAAGTATTTAATAATTATATTCAATACTTTCATAAAACTTCTTCATCCAACAGTCAAATCAATTCAAAATCCAAATTAAGAAATAACTTTTGGCATTCCCAATGGCATTATTTCTTTCATTTACAAGCTGTATTACTAAGCAATTTTTTTAATATCTTTTTTTTTTATTTTTACTAAATGGCATTATTTCTTCCACATACGAGCTGTATTATTAAGCAACTATTTTTTTTTAATCTTTTTCTTTAGTTTATCAAACTACCTCTTTGTCTTCTTCACTCCAACACTTCCAATATTTTTTTTTTTCTCTCTTTACCCTCCAGTCAAGGTGCGTTGAAACCGTGGCTAACAGGCAACAATGGAACATCTCTTCATCTTCTTTCTTGCTTTTTTCAACCTCTCAACCAATTAGTTCAAAAGATGTAAGGTAATATTTTACCAGAGATTGTAATTGAGAACTCTCTTTATATGATTTTCTCAATTTTAACATCTTTTATTTCTTACCATCTTTTCACCATTCAAAGTTAATAGTGAGGCTGCAAACCTGAAAAGGAAAAAAAAAAAAAAGAGTAATAGGATTTAAAGTATTTAAACCTACAAAAATCCCAAAAAAATAAAAAAGAACTGTTCAATCCGTCTGATTGATCAATTTTTGACCTATTTTATCTGAACAATTTTGAGAGTCAACAGAACCAGAGCAATGGCCGATTTATTGGTTTTCTAGTCGGATTAGGCGGGTCAATCTGATTTTTATCCTACACATAATTGAACCTGTATGGAGAAATAATTCAAGCCACGGAAGATTGCACATGGCTTGATTTAAGCAAGCCCAAATGGTATTAGGCCCTTTGCGATTATTTGGCCACGTATACCAAGGCCTTTGAGGCTTAATATCTACAAATTGACACCAATTTGTTATATCTTTAAATTGATTCTCACCCTAAATCAAAGAGAAACAACGTTTTTTGTCCGCGCTAGCTAGACTTGTATGTGAAGCCAATGTGGGAAAAAAAATCCCGTAATTGACATTCAAGCTCATCTTTCCATTCTTGCAAAATCAATTCCAAAAAACCTTCTATATCCAAAATGTTGGAAATGCTGCGTGACCTTAGTAAGATTGCTTAGTCTTCATTAAGAAAAGATACATAGGAGATAATATGGACATATGAAAGCATTGAGCTAGTGGCTTTACCGAAACTACAATAATTTTAACTTAGATAATGGTGCTGAGGAAAGCTTTTTGGAAGAAGCTTCTGGAACCCATCACTCTCAGCAACCATATGTTTCTCTTCCTTAACTTCCTTAGTAATCAAATCAAGCTTAGACCCAAAACTAGCACACTCCCCCAGCGCTTTCTTTTTAGAAGAGGCTGTCGAAAATACCCAATTGGATTAAACTTCGATTGATGAATGGAGACCCACACTGACTGAGAGAACAACAATGCAAGAGTAAAAATTTTAATTAATACCCAAAAATTTAATTGTCTACATGAACACTACTATATAATAAGTTATTTATATAAAAATTTCGTATAATAAATTTTTAACTTATATGTGACACTTAGTGTACTTATATGAATTTGGATCATCTGCTATTAAAACTTGCATGCTGTTATGTTGTTGGGAGAGACATAATGCATTTTGATTTTTTTTCTTTTTATTTTAATATAAATTTACTCATCCTATCTTATTTTAAATCAAATTCACTCAACAGTACAACATCATAATAGCTGAGGATCTGATTCCGTATTTATATAAGCACAATCTATCTAATAATGTCTACACTGTACAGGCAGAAAAATTAATTGCTTTCATATTATATTTTTTAAAATTTTCAAACTTATTTACCCATTGATTAGTTGGAAAAGAGTGTAAAAAAAAGAAAAAAGAAAAAAAAAGAAAACACGGGGCGAGTTCTCGCTAATGAAGCCAACCATGACCGGAGAAAGATATTGGAAAGAGTTTGACAAGCATAAAGCAAAGAAGATAAAAAAACAGGTATTGAAAAGTGCTCACGGAAAAGGAGTGACCCCTTGCCAGCAATTAATGAAACGATTAAGCATTAATTGGTTATCTGATTCCACAAAAATGTGCAAAAGGATGCAAACTTGCTATAAATTAACTTGACGTCGGCTATACTAATGACCACCAATTTTGCTTTTAGCTTTGGCTTTTGTTAAATAGTGGACATTGGACTTCGCTAAAGGGTCACTTAATTAAGATTTATTCTAAAAGTAAAATATCAAAATATCCTTCCAATGATTTATTATAAACTTTTCTATTACTCTTTGTTAGAAGTATACACTGGGTTAGATTTGGGGTTAACCCAATTTTAACTAAGTTTCAAAAATTTAAGTTCAGTGCTTGAGTAGGGTTGAATTGATATTTTAAACTAGTTCAGCCATTTTTTTGGTTTTGAATTTTTGATTAAAATTATACATTGACTTTTGGAAAAAAAATTCATATAAGTTTTTTATAAATTAAAATTTGTTCTTAAAAAGTTAAAAATTTTCATATAAATTATTATAAAAATATTTTGTTTAAAATATGAGAACTAGGTTGGGTCAAATTATCCTGATTCTTAATGCTAACTCAACCTTGAAATTTTTTTTAGTTCAACCTAACCTAACTTGATATAGTTAGGCTAAATTGGACTTAGTCGATGATCAGACCAATTATGTAACTCTATAATATGCAAAAGTTTAAATGTAAGTTCTTATTAGTATGCTAATGACTTGAATATTAGAACTTGAAATTTTAGAAAGAATAATTTGTATATAGTTAAAATGAGTCTTAGAGCCCGTTTGTTTAAACTTTTTGTTAAGAAAAATTATTTTTATTTAAAAAAAAACACTTTTATAAAACTTTAAGATGTTTGTTTAAGATTTTGAAAATAATCAGAATTTCAGATTTTTGATTATTTAAAAAAGTTACTATGATTAGCTTCTTAAAATTAAAGAATGTGATAGATGAGAGAGAGTATTTTGTAAAACATATGGAGAGAAATTTATAGACAAAAATAACCTTTAAAAAAAAATGAAGTATAACACATTTTAACCTTTCATCTCATAACCTTTAGCCGTTCTCTTCATCCCTGTTATCGGCGTCTTCATTATTTCTGTATTTGTTCTCTAGAAAGTCCAAGGCGGCTCATCTTCTTCCATTCTCTCTAGAAAGCCAATTTTCCTTCTCTGGGTAAGTCAATCTCCATTTATTTTGTTATTTGTGTCTCCATCTTCGGTGTTTTCTCCATTATTGAGTCCTTGCAAAGGTAGTATTAATAAAAGACGCCTAGAATAATACTAGGCAGGTGTTCGGCATTTTTGTTATTCATACATAGAGTAGTATTAATAAAAGCAAGTCATCGACGTAGGCGTCGAGGGTGGTGTAGTGGCGAAAATCGAAGTAATCGGGATTGACGCTATCGGCCAAGTCTTCCGCTCTGTTCGTAAGCATTTTTCCTTCTCTTATAAGAAGAAGGCAGCATGTGCTATGGACTACCAACTCAGAATCTGGAAGCACTTGAGCCTGTCATTCACTTACTTCGCTTCCAGTTTTAGCCATTGTTGCTTGCTGCTTTTTGCAGGCTTGAAAATCTCTCTTTCGCCTCTCCTCCCTGTCTCCATTTTGGTTGATTCGCTTCTTCCTTCTCGCAAGCGCTTGGTTTGCCCCTTGTTGTGTTGCATTTTGTGATCCTCTGCTTCAGTCTGCGTTTTTCGGATAGCCAGGATCCGACGTAGATTTTTGATTTATTTAAATGTCAGCTCCAGGTGATGCTTTGCAAGACTGAAAGCTTCATTTTGTGTTCGATTGTGTTATCTACCGCAAAGAGGGACTTCCCCGTTCTATTAGAACAGTGTTAGTTTGCTATTACTGCCGGTCAGGCCGACGAGAATTCTATTATCATATTGCTATGTGCACCACTAGAGCTTTGATCATATGCTTTGAGCTGAGTCGATGAGTTTGAATATTCATTCGTGTACGTATGCCATGTAGATTGAAAAGGGAGAGGTTGCGTCCGTATATCATCAGGTCGTGACAAATCTTGGTGTAGATATTTTTATACCTAAGTCTCTTGTCTCCGATTCTGGTGGTGCCGTCTTGATCCGCCAGAGGGTCTTGAGCTAGCTTCCTTGAAGAAGCTTGATGGGAAAGAGAGGTGAAGAAGGAGAACCTCAGGATTCTAGGGAAAGAAGCAAGAACCCGGACCCATAGCAATAGCTATAGAGCTCAACTTCTCTTTTATATATATATATATTCACAATATTCACGAGCAGGATGAATTGAACTTAAAAAGCATTTCGACAGAAAGCATTTTCACTCGAGCTGATACAATAGAATCACCCTCGGGGGTAGTGAACTGTAATTGTGAAAAGGTTGGAAGATCTGGTGTTCTCGAGCATTCAAAAGCCAGTGACTCTCGTCTCGGTGTTCTTGAACTTTCACTTTGACCGATGGGTGTGAATCGGTAGCTGTTAAACTAGCTCTGGCTAGAGGACTGCTTGACTTTTAGCTTTTTCCTGGGGCATAGAAGACAATGAGATTTTCGGGGTAAATAGATTTATAATTCACTAGACCAGGTCCTGAGTAAGGGGAATGCCAGTGGTCAAACTAATGGCCTGGGCATGATGGTGAGGTAATGCTAATTGATCCTCTGTAGTTGATGAACCTATAGCCAGTATGTGCTTTCACTAACTAGCAAGTCTAGCATAAGCACTTCACACATTACCTCCAGGGGCTAGACCCCGATCTCCGCCAGTCTAGGAACCTCTCCAAATGGGATACGTTCCACCCATAGTCTTGAGGTGCTGAATTTTTAAAGCGTTTTAGGTGTCATAATTTGAGTGTGGATTTATTAAGATGGAAAGCTTGCCGAAGACTTCTAGGCAAGGAAAGAGAGGAAGGTGAGTAACTAGGGCTTACGCGGAAACTAAAATCTACGATCGATCAATTATTCGTTTTATGAACGCTTTAGTTTAGTGTCACCATACTTCAAGCATCGAAAAGTCGGTTTTTCGGCATTCAAATAAGCCAATTAATCGACCTTGAATGTGACGTAGATAGGGTTGAGATGAATTCATAGGCTGCCCAAAGATCAGCCTTCAAGAGCCCTCCTTTTTAGGACATCTGAGGAGTAAGGCCCTCGCATAGGCGGGAAATTGTCTTTAACAGGATTTTGAATGATTTTTCTTGCTACAATTCTTGGACTAATCCCGTATTACATTTAAATTTATTCTTTAGTTTTCTATTTCTTCTTTTCCCTTTGCTTTTCTATTTTTGTTCTTAATATTTTCTTATAATCTATAATTTAGAATGGCACCTAAAAAAAGATATGAGAGGTTTTGAGGGAGATGGAAGAGACAAGGCAAGATAGGATGATAAAAAAATTGAAATATTCTTGAAAGCATGTGTTGAAGAGATACTTGCTCAGAATAAACCAAGTACGCATTTTAATAAAGAAGGGTGGAAGAATCTCCAAGTAAAATTTCATGAGCGAACAGGGTGTATTTATGATCGCACACAATTAAAAAATAGATGGGATGCCTTGAAAAGGGAGTTTACATCTTTTGCAAAAATGGTTGAAAAAGAGACTGGACTTGGATGGGATCATGAAAAAAAAAACCATACAAGCTCCTGAAGAATGGTGGGTTGATAAAAGTAAGGTATGTCTGTGTTTTGATTTAGTACATAATTTTTTTAGTTACATAATTTATGATGATTTATTTATTTATTTTATTAATTATAGGAGGATCCAGAGATTTTAAAATGGAAGATGGGGGACCTAAATTTTCAAAGTTGCAAGAGAAATGTTTTAAGGGCACAGTAGCTACTGGATTTGCTGTTTTAATGCCATATCAAGATCCGCTATTAGATGAAGGAGATAATATTCTTGGTGATGATATTGGACATCATGAACAAAATCCAGTTAGTGAAGATGAGGGGGATAGTTGTGAGGTTGGTCATGAAGTTTAACCAAATGCAACTCCAAGTTCTTTAAACATAAATTTAAAGAAGAGGAAGAGAATGGGGAATGGAGACAAGAAAACTGGGATAGCTGAGAAACTTCAACATTCTCTTGATCGTATTATTGATGGGATGGATCAAGCGTCAAATACTACTATTGCAGGTTCTAAACCAGATGACCCTTTCAGCTATGATAAGTGTTTGTCAATGTTAAATGAAGTTCCACACTTAGTGAAAGGAACGCATCAATATTTTTTGGCTATGAGAATACTAGCCAACAAAGACAATAGGATAGCATTTTGTCACTTTATGAATAATGAACGTGAGATGACCATCGATTGGCTTAACACTTTTACAGAGGAGGACATCCCGCGTACTTGTTGAGTAGACTTATTTTAATTTTTAGCTTTCTTATGTGTTGAACTTATAATATTGAACATATTTCTTTATATTGTTATTTGACTTATTTGATGGAGTGTTGGATATTTAGTATTTTATAATATTTATATGAAACGTTTAATATATTTGTTTGGTATTGTTTATTGAATAATGTATTTGTTATACAGGATGACTAATAGTTTAGATGAAAGTGATGATGATTCTAAAATGGAAATTCAAGTGCGAAATAGCTATAGATATCATTTTCATATTGCAAGGAATTTGGCTGCATTTTTAGTTACAAATCATGTGTTGAAATATGTTGTCAAAGAAAAGAAAACTACTTCAATTCTTTCAGGTCATAAGTGGCTAGTAGAGTTGATTGAAGGAAATGAAAACAGATTTTTTGAGCAATTTCAAATGAGAAAACAGGTGTTCCAACAATTGGTATGGGATTTAAGTAATAACTATGGACTGACACTAAATAAACATATTGGAGTAGATGAAACCGTTGCTCTATTTTTGTATATGATAGGTCATGGGGCCACTAATAGAAATGTCCAAGAACGATTTCAGCATTCCGGTGAGACCATTCACAACCATTTCCATAAAGTTTTAATAGTTGTATACAAGTTAGGAAATCATATAATTAAGCCCCTTGATCCGATGCACATTGCTGCTTCCCAATATATTAAAGATGATGATCGATATTGGCCTTACTTTAAAGATTGCATAGGGGCAATAGACGGCACTCATATTGGTATACATGTTCCGGCAAGTAAGCAGATACCTTTTTTTAATAGGAAAGGATATACAAGCACAAATGTGATGGCTGTATGTGATTTTAATATGTGCTTCACATTTGCATTATGTGGTTGGGAAGGATCTGTCCATGATGCAAGAATTTTATGGACACTCTTCATAAACCAAATCTGCGATTTCCTTATCCTCCTGAAGGTTAGTATTATATAATTTGAAATATTTTCATTTTATGTTATAAATTGTTTTATAATATTGTTTAATTTATTTTCTATTTCTGCATAGGTAAATATTACCTTGTTGACTTAGGATATCCATCATTTAAAGGTTTCTTGGGACTATATAGGAATACGAGGTATCATCTTCCACATTTTAGATTGGCTCCAGGTTTCAGATCAAAAGATGAAATATTTAATTTTTATCATTCTAGTTTGAGAAGTGTAATTTGTAACACCCCGAAATTAATTAAGGTGTTAATCATAGATTAAGATTAATCAAGGATAATTAATAGAGCATGATTGGGCTAGTTAAGGAAGTAGGGATTTCAAATAGATAAATTATTAATATGGATTAAGGATTTATTTAGGATAGAGAATTACCTCTAGGCCCAAATTAATTAAATCATGATAAGAGGCTAATGGAGGCCCAATGAACTAGAGGTAGACCCAAATTAATTTAATGAGATAGAGGCCCAAGATTTATCTTGTGTAGGCTCAATTAAGTGGCCCAATTACCCTTGTGCAGATCCAAGCCCTTGAGCCTTTCAAATTTGGCCCAAGTCCCATTAAACTTCAACCATCTAATGTATAAAACTGGCCCAAAGAAAATCCTGCAGCCCAATACTCTAAAACTAGCCCAATAAGCAAAAATCTGAAACCCAATTGGGTTTGGACTTGGACCAACCCATGACCCAACCCATGACCCAACTAAAACCCATCTAAAACCCTAATACTTCAGCCAACCCTCATTTTTGCTGAACCACAAAGAGAAATTCGGAGGTGAGGAGGAGAGGCTAGGGTTCTTCACTTAATTCCACATTTTCTCACATTTGGAGTAAGATTTGGTCAAGGTAATAGTTATACAACTTAATCCCCTCATCTTTTCCTTTAATTTGGTCCGATTAGATTTTCATTTGGAGGATTTTCATCTTACCCAAAATCTGAAATGTGAGTGTTTGGGGATTTTCTTGGTGAAATTCGTATGTTGGGGTTAGGGCTGGTGTTAGGTGACTTTAAACCCTCCATTTTAATGCTTTCCTTGTTGGGTTGAGACCCCCAAAGCTGATTTATATTATGGGTATTAATTTTGTACGAATTTGCTTAGGATTTTGGGGGAAACATTGAGATTTCTGGTGGGAGATACTTGAATCCGAATTTGGAATTTTTGGTGGCTGTTGCAATTATCTGCAAGTGAGGTAACCAGGGTTTATATTAATTCCATGCATGTATCTGTTTAATTTCATATCTGCTGTATTTGAATGGTTTGAAATTGTTGAATGAAATGATTGGCTATCTGTTGTATGATGGTTGGACCTTGTGAGTCCATGGTGGAGCTGTGGTGCGGCTGCCACCCGTGCATGTGCCGCGATCGGGCACCGGGTATGATCAACCCCAGATGCACTGAGCCCTAGTTGTGCTCAATAGGGAGTAGGTGCTGTGGACGGGCCTCTCCCAATGTTAATGGCCTTTAACATGTGATTATATGATTGCTAGTATGGGATAGTAATCATGATAGCCTGATTAATTCATTTGCTGAAATGACTGATATGATTCTGAATGATGATTTTGATTCATGCATATATGTATATTAAACTGGATCATATGGTGGAATTGCCATGGTTATTGAAATTTATATCTCACCCCGTGTTATGGGATTAACATTTCAGGTGAAGGTTCTTCGGGTAAAGATAAGGGTAAGCAAGTGGATGAACATCCATGAGCTGAGGCCTAATGTGGGGGAGCTGCACTTGGTCTAAGTGTATTAGGATAGATGCTAATTTTGTTGAGTCTTGTATAGCACCATGTATCTGCATTGCCAAGTGTAGGAGTCTGAAATTTTGATGATATAATGTGTACCCATTGAGGATTAGGCCTTACTTTAAATTGGTATTTGACGTATGAACTTACGATATCTGTTATGAGCTTTGATGAACTCTGATGCATCTTGTTATTAGAAATGAAATCTGGAATTACTACTATGAATCTCAATTGGTTGGGTGCCAAGTGATAGTTGTTGATAGATTATGAACTCGAGTCATTGTTATTTTACAAATTGCTAATGAATGGATTTGCTGATATAGGGTAATTAGAGGAAAGCAAGGGACCCTTGAGTCACGAGTTAGTATGGGTAGAATAACTTGTTAAAATCAGGCTAATAAAGGACATTTGAGTCCTACAATTGAGGTAGAGGGGCCCTAGGATGAGATTGGAGGGAGAAAGGAGAGTGGGAGCCAAGAATTTTAGAGTTGTAGGATCAGAGGAACTTTAGCCGCGGCTAAAAATGGAGTTGGCCGCGGCCAATAGTGGCGAAGTTGCCCAGGGAGAGGTCCAGAGGGTAATTCGCCGCGGCTAAATATCAATTGGCCGCGGCAAAATATTAAAGGGGAAACTGGGAGTCATCCAGAGAGGAATTCGCCGCGGCGAATTAGGGAATTAGTCGCGGCGAACGTTTAAGGAAAATGTCCCCGGCATTTCAGAGAGGAATTGGCCGCGGCGTGAGGAGAAATTGGCCGCGGCCAATATCGATAGGCGAGCGAGGAAGTTCCAGGAGGCTTCTTCGCCGCGGCGCCATGTAGGTTGGTTGCGGCGAAGGTCTAACTCGCCGCGGCGTGATGAAAAAGGGGTAAAACCAGAAGGGAATTGGCCACGGCTAAGGGGTAATTTGGCCGCGGCTAACATGCTAAAACAGTTATATTAACTAGAAAAGCCTAGATTTCCATGGATTAATCATAAAGGATGATCTAGAGTCACTAGGGTGAGTCATAACTAATGAGTAATAGAATCCAAGGCCTATTAATAGATGTTTTATTCCCTTATGAACATAGGAGTATGTAATTGAACGATTGATGACTCTAATTATATTAGGGTTTAAATTTTTCTATATTTTCATAATTAATGAGGATTAATTGTATGTTTAACCTTAATTATCGAGATTGGGGGTTAGGGTCGTCACATAATTGAAAGGATTTTTGGTGTTTGCAAAGCAAGATGGAGAATATTGCAAAACATGACCAATTTCAAGCTTGAAACTTAAATTTCCATTATATGGGCATGTTTTGCTCTTCACAATTATATTAGAAGGATGGATTCAAATGATTTGGATATTCTTCAAAATTTTGAGAATCTTAATGAGTTACAAGATAGAGAGCAAAATTTTAATGACGTAAATGATAATGATATACTTGGTAATGATGATTGGCAAGATCTAACATAAGCAGATGTTAGATATATAGAAGAAATAAGAAATATTATCAGAGATCAATTACTAAGATGTGTGCGTTGTTAGTTTCTTTTTTTAATGTGTATGAGTTTTTGCAAAAACTTTGACATTCATATTTGACTTGATGTGGAGACAATATTATCGTTTTTTTAATAGATTTTGGCATTTATTTTTTATTATGAATTGTTATTTGAATCTTTATAAATATTGTTAATTTTGATAATTCATAAAACAAATAGAATTATAGAATTTTTTAATATGTTAAAAAAGTGTTTTTTGTATCCAAACATGTTTATTAAGAAGTGCTTTTATATGTTCTTTCTTGTAATTTCATAATATAAAAAGTGCTTTTATGTTGTCATATCCAAACAGGTTAAAATCACTTTTTAAGTAAAAAGTACTTTTTACGGTTGTAACCAAACATTAATAATTTTTGTTTTTTTTATAAAAATCTCTAAATGATAAATCACTTTTTTAATTAATCTAAAAATCTTATAGCTTAACATAATATCTACACAATAAAATATGTGTTCATAAAAATTTTATGAAATATTAATTGTGTCTTCTTATTGTTATCATCAACTTTTTTCTTTCTTTCTTTTTCTTAAATTCTAAATTACAGGGATAGAACAAAGGTTTTTTTTTTTTTCATTCTTATTATAACCATTTGACATGAAATTTTTTTAAAGTACACTATATATGTAATGTACACATAAGGCTCAAGTATAATTCTAAACCTCTATGTATGCACTAATTCAGATCTTTTGTAATCAGGAGATAAATATTCCACATACATACAATTCCAAAGAAATGAATTAAAGAGTATGAAACTAAATGACTTTTATATATTATTATAAAAGATTCATTTTACAAATCTAAATTCTTTTAGATTTCGTTTGGTACGCAAAAAATTTAATGATAAACATAGAAAAAGAAAAGTTGAATAGAATATAATAAAATAAATTATGTTTGATATGAATAAACAAGAAAGGGATTATTGTTATATTTGTTTATTTGATATAATTTCATGTCACATCAAATATAATATAGTGTAAGTTGCATTGAATTATTTGGTTGCCTTAGTTTTGTTGTTCCACAAAGAGTTCATTTGTTTCACAAGGCAACATTTCATTTTCGCAAAATTGAGACAAGTCACTAGATTTATTGCTTGGGTTTACAATCTTATGTTGCCTTTTCTTCTTTTTTTCATATTCTTACCACCTTGATTTTTCATTTGTAGTAAAAATTATAGAAGAGCTTATGAAATTAGGATATTTATTTTTGGGGACAATATGAATATTTACTTCATAACAAAATGTATATATATCACTATTTACCAATATTTATATGTCACAATAATCAATTATTTGTTATGATTATTAGCCAAGATTTGGAGTAAAAATAATTAATCAAATGTTAAAAATATTTATAATATTTTCTAATGATAATAGAATAGAAGGCTCTTATAAAAAAAAAACCAAGTGTGTAAATATATAATAGCCACGTCAATTGTTTTATTTTACTTTTTTTTTTTTTATAAATTGAATGCAGTTGTCTCTAATTTAAATTTTTAGATGATAAATTCAACCTTATTTATTTGTTTTATACTTTTATAATTAATTTTATAAGTGATATAGTTAATTATGTTTTTATTTTTTTCTTGTTATTTATCTTTTTGTAAATGTTTTGAATTATTATTGAAAATAATCAAATTTAAAAACAATTGTATTATGGCTTGGGAAAAAAACTAAAAAAGAAACAAAAGAAAAAAAGAAAGAGAGAGGAAAACAAATATTAAAAAGAATCCTAACAAACAACAACACAAGCTCCTAAAAGGGGTGAGTTGAATCAACTCCAACTATATTATGGTTAAAAAGGTTTTGACTAAATTGTAGTCGGAAGTCGTCCAATTGCTATTTGGTGAGACACGTTTTGATTGCAATGCAGTTAGAATGGATGTTTCAATTAAAAGTCAATTGAAATTTTTTGACTTAATTTTAGTTAGTATTTTTTTATTTTTTGGAAATTACTTAAATTGATTTTTTTTTTTAATTTCAACTATTTTTTTAATAGTAACTTTTTTTTGACCTTATTCAAGATTAATTTGTTTTCAACTATGTGATCATTGTTTCAATTGGTTTTCACTTTTTTTATTTCATTATTTGGCTTAATTTTTTCAAAAAAACTGACATGTGTTTTTTATAATTTTTTTTCTTTTTGAAAATTTATCATTCTTATTTGTTAAGTAATTTTTTAAAGAAATTTGCTTTGATTTTTTCATGTGTTCGTATCGCTAGTTTTTTATTTTTCTATAAGACTAATTATTTTTCTCCTATTAATTATGTATAATTATATATTATATGATAATAATAAATAAATTTTACATGATAATAACATTAATAGACAAAAATAATAAATACTTAAGAAGAACAATGCTGACAATGTTGAAAACAAATAAATGACTTAGTCAGCAGGGTAAAAAAACTATTACTTATAGCATAGGAAAAAAAATTGTAGAATAGAAAGGAAAATACACAGTATCCATCCTTTCTATGTCAATTTCTATTTACTACAACACATCTATCAAACATATTTTGCTAATAGATTTCGTTTTATTTTAGTTTTCATTATCATACCAAATAGAGTCTTATATCATGGTCTTATATCATGAAGTTTCACATATAAAAAAGAAAGAAACGGTAAATACTCATTTAAATTTCACTGAATCCCATCTAATATCAATTTATATTTTAATTCTAATATCAACATAAATAAAAAGATATATTATGTTATATCATTTGTTAAATGTTATGTAAAAAAAAAAGTAATGTTATAAGAATAAATCAAATAAAGTAATATGACTATCCTTTCTGGTAATTTTACACTTAAAAGTGATTCTGGTATACAACATCCAAACAAAATCAATTCTACCAGAATCACTTTTCACCTACACTTTCCAAATATAAATCACGTTCATGTAAACTCACTTTTACCAAAATCAATTCTACAAAAGCAGGGTTTAGAAAATCAATTTTACTCACCATCAATCCAAACACACACTGAGTTACTCCAAATCTTTGTCTAATAATCCCATCTATTAAATTCAACTGCGTCCTCCTGGATATCACCGCCAATTTCTCAATAGTTACCTGGAAGTTCAAGAAAACTCCGTTACTCCAGCCTTTCCTCTTCTTACCGTTAAAACTGAGAGCCTTGAAAGGCACTAGAGCTGTAGCACAAAATTAAATAAAATTAAAATTAAGAGAAAACAAAAAGAAAAGAAAAAGGAAAAGGAAAACCACAACCGGAAAGTAGATTTCCACATGCCTTCCTTCGAAGGCATCCAATCCCAAAGCATATGAGAAGGAGAAGCAGAAGCAGCTGTAGAGTACAAGGATTCTTTGTTTCTTTCTATGCTTCTTTTCTTCTTCTGATCCTTCCTTCCTTGCACGCCTACGAGCTTCGATTCCATTATTCAAAAGCAACCCTTAAAGATGCCGGAAATGGATGGCCCTTCCAAAACCCCCCAAATCTCCGAAATGTTTCAGAAATTCGCCATCGCTTTCAGGACCAAAACCTTCGAATTCTTCGCCGACGAAGATGACACCACCGCTGCCGGAGAAGACGCTGATGGCTTTTCCCTCTTAGACTCTGCCGAAGAAATCATCACCGACCAGAAAGTTGTAGTCATCAAACCAGACTCGGCTCTCAATTTATCTTCAGAGACGCCTTCATCACTTCCAGAGCCAGTAGTTCCAAAGCCTATCGCCGAGAAAATAGAGAAGTCATCGTCGCCAAGTCCACAAGTGGTAGTAACTAAGACGGTGAACCAGATCCCGATCAGAGCCACAAAAACCCATTTGATCCACACTCTGATTTCTTCCATTTTCGCTACGGTTTCGTCGTTTGAAGCTTCGTACTTCCAATTGCAGACTGCACATGTTCCATTTGTGGAGGAAAGCGTGAAGGCGGCTGATCGAGTTTTGATCACACACCTTCATAGACTCTCCGAATTCAAGAAATTCTATAGAGAATGTTGTGGGAATCCCGATTTTGATTCAAGTTTTCCATTTGGGTCTTGCTTGGAAGCTCAGGTAGAGGAGAATCAGAGCAAGCTGAGGACGCTTGGAACTGTTTCGAATCGTTTACAGTCAGAGCTTGAGCAGAAACACGACGAGGTTTCAGCTTTGAGGAGAAAGTTGGACGAGATGCACAAGTCCAATGTAAAGTTGTCCAAGAAACTGTGTGGTAATGTGAATTCATCTTCTGACGAGGTTTTATTTACTGTTAGAGTGTTTGATTCTGTATTACATGATGCTTCTAGAGCAACACACAAATTCACTAAGATATTGATTAGTTTGATGAGAAAAGCTGGGTGGGATTTGGACTTAGTAGCTAATGCGGTTCATCCGAATATTGGGTATGCAAAGAAAGGGCACAGCCAGTATGCACTTTTGTCTTATGTATGCTTAGGAATGTTTCAAAGTTTTGATTCTCAAGAGTTTGGACTGAGGCAAAATGGAATTATGCCTACTGGGCATGTTTTAGATTCAGAGGAGAAAAATAGTTCTTTGAAGCAATTGCTCGAGCATGTATCGAGCAATCCCATGGAGTTGCTCAGCATTCATCCCAGCTGTGATTTTTCTAGATTTTGTGAGCTTAAGTATGAAAGGCTTATCCATCCAACAATGGAGTCATCCATTTTCGTTAATTTGGATCAAAATGAAGTGGTTTTGAACTCATGGAGGTCATTGAGTATGTTCTATGAGGCGTTTGTTACAATGGCTAGCTCCATTTGGACACTACACAAGTTGTCCTATGCATTTGATCCTGCAGTTGAAATTTTTCAAGTGGAAAGAGGTGTAGAGTTCTCTATGGTATACATGGAAGATGTGACAAGGAGATTTACCTGGCCAAATAAAAGTAAGGCAAATGTGGGATTCACGGTGGTTCCGGGGTTTAAAATTGGGAGGACAGTTATTCAGTCACAAGTTTATTTGAGCAATTTCAAATGTACAGAGTAGTTAACTGCAGAATAGCTTGTTTGGTACAAGCTATGGGTAGTGATTTCAGATGAGACTGCATTTTCAGGCACTAAACCCAATGATGTTTCTGGTAGCATATACTTGCTTTGCTGGTTGGTGCAAGAGAAGTCCACCGAGTTCTGCCAGAATTTATTTGGAGAAGATGACTTTTACTGACTGAGAAAGACATGGCAAGTGTTTGCCTGCTGAAGTGGCAGCAAGATTGGTGTCTCAAGTTTTTTTATGGCTATAGTGACCAAAACTCTTGCAGAATGGGTAGAGAATTTGCTGGTATTTCCTTCTTTCTCTGTTTGTTTATTTCTTTCGTTCTACACTTGTGTTTTTTATGCTTTTTAGGTCACTTGTGCAGAGTTCACTGTATAGAATATCCCTCTAATTGTGGAGACTCTGACTGTCTGACAACAAATACATCAGTTAATTGTGTATCAATAACTCAAACAACAAATAATAGCTGTTTTCGCTAAAGCAACTCTCTGTTTCACCAATTCGTGCTGCTGGTATCTTGCAATTAATATCCGTAGAATGTAATATCAATATTGCACTCTAAATATGTTTTGTTCACTCAGACACTCCGACAAAAAGAATATGTCACTTTTAATTTTTGCTAGCTTTCTTTAAGTGACATTATCCTACGGTTTGTAATTTGCTAATGTTGTCTCTTACATCAAATAGAAAATCTTTCGTTGTTAAGATTGTTGAAGAGCTTGTCTGCGTGTGTACATGCTAAGAAACATTGATGCTGACACAAATACAAGACATTCTATAATACAGACACCACGACTTGCCAAAATCTGAAGGGTTTGCTATCAAAATTAGTTTTACGAATTTTCATCTTATACATTTAATCTCAACATTTTAATAAAGTACTAATTAAAGGAATTAAATAGTATGAGATATTTGGAAATCCTTCTTTCTTTCTATAAAAATGACAAACTTGGTGGGATAGCATTTTTCTTACCATTACACATAAAGGTAAGCTAGATTAGAGTAAAATAATATCTAAAGAGATCCGGTTGTCCTAAAACAAGAGAAAACGTGAGAAATATAACATACAGTTTTTCTGTAAACAAACGAAAATCACCGGATATAAAAGGAAGTCCCCCGAAATGATGTAGTTAAGGTTCTAGAAAATTTGAGAAGCATTCTAAAGTCTTAAAAATGAGAATCCCAATCTCAGATGGAAAGAAAAACAAAACTAGAATGAAGAAATGAAAATTGATAAAAAATTTACAAAATATAATGATATTTTCATAATTTTAAGCAAATTTTAAAATTTTCGCAAAAGGACTTTTTAAATGAAAGTTTTGAGTTTTTTAAAGTTCTCAGAGGCCCTGAAAATTATGGGAAGTCCCAGGATAGTAAAACTTTATTCGGTGGACGTTTTCCAACGTCGGTGTACTCGAACTTTGACAGATTCGCTTGGAAAGATTTTAACTTCAATTTGAGTGATTTCAAAGGTATTTTACTAAATTAAGAACCTAAATTTCATAATGGAAAAAACAGTTCTAAAAAAAAGGTTAAAATGAATTAGAAACGAAAATGCAAAAAACGAAGGGTAAAATTGAAAATTTTGTAAAAGTGAAAACTTCTTGAACACACTTTAAGTTTCTTATTTCTTCTTCCCTTCATTTGCACGACTCATTCTGCGCAAAAACCAGAGAAAACACCAACTCTCTTAGGCGCACCATGGAGGAGAAGACAGAAGTATAGGAGGACTTAGTTTTTAAGCAGAACCAATTGTGATTCTAAAGAAAAAGGGTGTGGAGATTAATAATATGCAAAGAAAATTAACAAAAAGTCATTAGATTTCAAGATACAATTTCAAGGGTTTTAATTGCACATTGTAAAATCTAATTTTGTACAATGATTTATGGGCCTAAATAAGAATTTAAATGAGTTCTTAAGATCCTTAGAAGTTTTCCTATGTGCTTCCTCCATTAAGAAAATAAAGACAACTCCAATGGTAGCAAAAACAAGCATAGTCTTAGCCTAGATGAGTTAGCATACCTAGAGAGAGTTTTAAATTTTTCTAAACCCATTTTTGAGTCATATATGATGAATGAATATGAGGGGAAGCCTTGGAAAAAATTTAAGAAGTATAGAAAGTGAGATGGTGCTTTATGTTCCATAATATGACCTAAAGAAACAACATGTAATTAAACTTTTTGTTTTAATGGTGTGATGACTCCAAGAGACTTAAAAGGAGTCAAGAATCATATTTGAAAGGAAAGAATGGAGTTTAGAATTTATTTGAGGGGTGTTGCTTTATTAGATACAATTATGGAACCATAATGAGGTTATAGACCAAGCTAGAGTCTAAGCAAGTTGCATGGCCTTAGAATTAATTCTATGAACCTAATTGGCTTCCATAAATTGTGTTTCGGCCAAGAGAAATCATCCCTACACTTTTATGTGTGTGATCGAAAGAGAGAGCTTGGATTCAAGAGAAAAAGTGTATAATTGTATTCAAGGTAGCTCTCTCCGCCTTCTCTCATACATGGATATGTGCTTAGCTTGTCTTAGAATGTGTGTATGTGTATTTTCAAGCTATGAAAAGTATGTTAGCATGATTTCATATGCCATGGTTTTATGATGACATATGTTTCTAAATGATGTTATGATATTTGTTTGGGTTTGCTCAAGTATGGTGAGACCAATAACCTTTAGTCATGATGAGGATGAGTTAAGAACCCTTAAGATTAGTTGAGACAAAGTAAAGAGTCTCCCAAAAGTGAGATAGACTCCCAAGAGTATAGTTGAATCCAAGAATTTCTTAAAGAATGGGTGAGAAAAGTTCAACTTTCACAAGAAATTGGGTGAGGCCAATCTACTTGCTCGGCAAGCTTTTATATGCTATGTGTGACTTTTTCAAATGCTAAGAATACTCCTTGAATAATTGCACATGTCCACATGCCATGCTTGCATTTGTAAAACTTGTTTTGCATCCATTATGTATGATTGAATGGGAGATAAGCTATTGAAATTTTTTGAATCTCATCCCTTTCTTTCTAATGATCTAACATGCTAGGTGGACCAAGTGGACAAGGTAATGGAAGTCAACCATCTTGAAGATGAGAGTATGACATCCAATAATATGAATTTTGCTACTTTAAGGCCATACAAATGGCAAAAGATGTAACCAATGGATGTATATGTATTATAATGTTATGAACACATATATTTATGATAACATGTCATGTATGCATGGGAGGATGTATTATGTGACCATTAGATTATGATTTAAGCATGTTATGACATTGTAGCTCCTTGAATGTTATTACGGAATTGTATATAAGTGTGGGTAAGATGGCTAAAATGTAAGGCATAAGGTTTGGAACCATTTGAATAGTTCATACAAGTCTTAATTATGCTTTTAGACTTGTCCAAGAGGTGCTAAATATAAGAAAAAAGTCATTTGGATATTTTGGTATCCCATATGGAGCCAAAATTTAAAATCCTATGTCACTTTTTGTCTAAATAAGTTTGTTTTATTTGAGATTTGGCATGCAATTAGATCTTGTTGAGAGCTTGTTAGGAAGCTAAAGAACAGCATTTTTGGATGTCTAAAAAATATTTGATGAATTTTCAAAGTTGGAAAATCATATTATTGTTCATACTGGTTTGAAATTGAAATCTGTCATACAAGGCTTATATGATGTCCAATTACTACGAAATTTTATACAAAGAAACTAAATATTTCCAGTGACTTGTGCCACCTAGAAGCACCTCATTTGGATATCTAGATAGGGAAATATGAATTTTCAAAGAATCTGTCCAGTATCAAGAACTTCACTCGATCTTAGTTACTGTTTGACTGAGTTTCAAGGTCTGAGTATGCCTAAACTAGTCTGAAGTTATTTTTTCCCTCTAGCTAACGTCCACAGCTTTCTAGATTGGTATCATTTGCATAGATTAAATTTTTGTGAAATTAATTAGACATTTTTAAAATTTGTTGCAGAATTCTATGACAGCACCAGTGGATGCTTGACCTTTAAACCATTTCGAATGTCAAATGTCCTCTGTGTTGGATGTTATGATTTGGACATGTTTTTCGCATGAAGCAAATATGTGTAGCTTTTCAGAATGGCTAAGAATGCATGATTTTGATTTTTCTAGAATTAGTTATAATTTTTCAAAGTTGTGACAGAAAAGTGAAAAAATTTGGCCGAAAATATGTATATGTATTTTGAGCTTCCTTTTGAGTTCTATGAGTTGTAGGCCATTTTTTATGATGCAAATGAATTATATTCATGTAGTTAAATATGATAATGTGATGTATGAGCTCACATGGTTCATGTGACATTGAATGAAAAATTTATACACGACGCAACACAAAAAAAAATGCATTATTTCAATTCATTTTTCCTACTCTTTCATGGAATTTATGAATGTAAAACATGAGAATATTGTGAAATGAGTTAGAAATATATGGTGTTACATTTATTGGTATCAGAACAAAGTTTCAGGCTCTAGGATTGGACTTGGCTTGAGGATATAGCATTAGGGCAATATAAAAGCTTGAATAAATAGGTAGAACTTTATATGAGACATTGTGGGTGTGTAAAAGTAGTTTGTGAATTTATTCATGATAAGTGAGTTATAGAATAGTCTTTGGAGTGGTTAGTGGACACCGAGAAAGTGTGGCCTTTAGAGTAGCTTGAGTAGAGCTAAACTTAAGCAAAGTTAAGGGATCCAATAGCTGGAGCTTGATGGGATGTGATAGCTCACTAGGATCAGTGGCAAGCCTTAGATATAAACGATGAGAAATGATCTCGTTCATAGGAAGAGGCTTGCTAAAGAGAGTAAGTGAGGCCTAATTCTCCTTGGTAGACATACTTAGACCATTCTGTGATGTCCTGTGTAATGCAGAGACAAGTAGGATGCAGCGCAGTATGAAATGAGACTGCGACTGTACAAGACTAGCTTAGAGGGCAGGTGAGAAAAAGAATTGCCCCCTTAGCCACAACACCCAAATGTTTAGATGAGTTTCAGAGGCAAAAGGTTAATTCCCTTAGGTCAGAGATTAAGTTACAAGCTACACTCCTTAGAGCCTTGTCAGCCCTAAGATGATAAGTAATGCAGAGAGAGTAAGTGAGGCCTAATTCTCCCTGGTAGACATACTTAGATCATTCCATGATGTCCTGTGTAATGCAGAGACAAGTAGGATGTAGCGCATTATGAGATGAGATTGCGGCTGCATAGGACTAGCTTAGAGGGGAGGTGAGAAAAAAAATTTTCCCTTAGCCACGACATTCAAATGTCTAGATGAGTTTCAGAACCCAAAAGGTTAATTCTCTCAGGCTAGAGATTGAGTTACAAGCTACACTCCTTAGAGCCTTGATGGCCCTGAGATAATAAGTAGTTATGCATGAATGAAGCAAGAGGTAGAACCCTCTAGTTTGATGATGGGCTAAATATAGAGGCAATGAGGTTTGAGTAGGTAGCTAAAGATGAAAATCTAAATCTTTGAAAAAGTAAGCCAACTAGAGGCTGTTAGCCGTGGGTAATTAATCCATGGAAGCAGCGAGGCAATCCAGAGAGTTTCTCGCGATGGCCAATTAAGAAATTAGTCGTGGCCAATACTCAGATAGGAAAACTAAGGTGAATCCAAGGCTGATTAGCCGTGACAAATGATATGTTAGCCGCGGCAAATGGCAGCATGAATGCCTTGTTGGTCATATTCAGGCCAACTTGAGAAATGAATTGATAAGGGATCAGATGACTCATAAGAAGTGGGAACCTCTAGTATAAGTAGAGAAAATGGTAGTGAATAGTTACGAAAGATTAGTAAGAAATCCGTAGGCCTAACAAATGAGACTAAGAAAAGAGCTTAGCATAGAAAAAGTTAGACATAGAGATGATAAGGTTATTGAGAACTGCCTTTAAGGCGTTGACTCTAACCTAGGATGCTACCCTATAAGACACTAAATGATATAATGTTAGTGTAGCCTCTAAATAACTTAAGATAAGACTACCAGTAGTGAAACACATAGCAAGTGGCTTAGAAAGGTGTACCTCATAAGTAACACCTAGAGGTAAGTATGAATAACTAGTAATATAGGCTTAGAAAAGAATGAAGATAATTAGTAAGCTACAGGTCCAATGAGACGGTTAACCTAGGCTGAGCATAAGCTAAAGCTTGGGAGAGATGACCAGTAGCATCGTCTTAGGTGAGATTTGTAAATGAAAGGCTCAGTAAAAGTTCTTCCTGGATCGAGAAAGAAAAGATGAGACATCTTGATGTTGGAGAAATCACCCAATAGTGGTTAGTAAAATCCCTTAGATAGACCTCATTGAGTCATAAAATATAGTAATAAAGGAAGCGAGAAAGAGCTAAGAAATTAGCTACAGAAAAAGATGCTCTCGCTTTAGTAATGATTGAATGAGTAAGCTAAGTCAGAGAGATAAACAAATAGGGGTCCGATAATTAGTTAAACGAGTTCCCTAATATGAAAATGTAGGGGTTAAGGCACGTGCATGATTAAAGCACCCAATAGAGCATAAGTTTTCAGTAAGATAGAATCCAGACATTGAGAGCACGTGTCCTGGATTGGGTCAGTAGAACTCTAAAATCAGTATACTGTGCTTTTGGGGATAAGGCTAAAGAGATTAAACAGAGAGAAAACCCAACTCTGATCTGAACATAGAAATAAGTTGAGATAGATAGTTAGTGCCCTAGTACCCTCAGGAAAGCTCGAGGGAGCTAGAGATTACTGAAGAAGGTGAGCCTCGTATTATGTAGAGAAAGAGTGTAAGCCAAGAGCACCATAGAATGAAACTCTTGGGATTATATAAAATAGAATCCTTCTTACCAAGGGATAGTCTAGCTAAGAGCAAAGTAAGAGTATGAATGAAAAGTATTCCCCCTTGATGTTACAGAGAGTGAATAAATGAAAGAACCCCAAGAAAATGTATGTGCTCTTGAGCGTAAAGAAACTTGTGCTGGCAATGAAAATAGCCAGTAGTAGAACATCTTTTTATCTAAGTAAGAGGATAAGAAAGATAGAAAGAGAAGATATGACAGTGTTCAAGCCGATGACATATTACATTGAGAATAGATATCTAGTTAATGTGTTTGAGTACTTGAGTAAGCACATGTGTCCTTAGCATAAATGCCCTTCTAGCATGATAGTGCCCAAAATAAAAATAGTTGGGCAATGTATAGTGATCTCGAGATGAAGTAAAAGAAAGAATCCTATTTTCCTTTAGTGTCCTACGAAAATAGGGTAGATAGAAGAAAGTAAGAAAGGAATACTTTAGATTGTTGGGAAACTTGCAATACACAGGTGATAATGACTTTGAGCTCAGTCGTGAGGCACCTGTGTATTAGTGTTTAATGTTATGGTTTGCTTGCAATAATAGTTACATGATATTAGGCCTAATCAACCTAATAGTAATGTGATTTGAGTGTGTAACAAATGATGACATCAATCACTAAAGTGTCCCAATAATCAAAAGGTATCCTAATTAGTTAAAGAACGAGATGAGTCAAAAAAGAAAGGTAAAAGGATTTCAGGAATACTAAAATAATAAGAAAAGCATGTAAAAAGGAATTCCCAATAGAAAATGTTCAGATTCAGTATACATAGCCTGAGCCCCTTATATTATATGTAAACGAAATGAGAAGGGACCAATGTATAGCCTCTCTCCTGCCAAAGATGTTAGCCAAACTTAGTATATGAGATACCCTAGTGGCAAGGCACTTAAAAGTAGAATGTAGGCATAGTTAGAAATTGCAGGATATGAGAAAAAGATTAGAATGAGTACATGTAAAGTAAGTCAATAGAGTAAGAAACGAAAGCCCTAGCAAAAAGGGCTGAAGTGGGAATCTGATGATCCCATGAAAAGTAATGAACGAAAATTTATATGCTCATAAGTATCAGATTTACGGGATCCTAGAAAATCAGATGACACAAAACCTATTTCGCATGAAGAGCACGATGTACTTCTAAGTTTAGCCTAAGTTATTATGGGCAATTGTTATCGGACTTGGTGAGCACGTAGTTTACTGTCAGATACAGTGATCTTTGGCTTAGATGTCTTCCAGAAATGGATCGTAGTAGATCTTAGCATATTACAGTGGGTTGTAGTACCCTAGTAGGGCTCTGAGAGGTCGTAGTAGACCCAGGGATCACAATAAATCCCACAGAGCTACAGAAAGCCCACAGTTATAGCGTGATAATTCTTTGGTGAGATGATAGCATAAAATAGTTTTTACAGAGCACTTAGTCTCAAAGACTAGTATAGTTTTAGTTAGTTTTTATCTCAAAGACTAGAGATCTCCTGAATCTGGTAAACCATTGCCACAGAGATATAAAGACTTTATTCAGATAATTAGACCGTTGACTTGATCTCTTTAGAGATGAGCATAGTGCATGGGATGAGGAAAGTAAGAAATTAGCTTTCCAGAACTAGAGCCAGATGAACCACTACTTAATAGATATTAGCCCTGACCAAGGGATATAGAGATTCCCATATGTTAGCCTATGTATTCAGAAAAAGGGTTAGGTAGGTAAGTGGTACAGTATGTCTTCAGTGAGTAAAACTGTGAGAATAACTAACATCCCACCAGAGTTCAATAGTAGTTAGTGATAATTGCTCTTTAGTGCCAGTATGAGATACACATGTTAGGCCTATCAATGTTAAAATGAGGGACTATAAAATGCCATTATAAGTGAGCAAAGAAAGTAAGAAAAAGTCCCAACTTATAGAGACACATATAGTAATAAATAAAGAAACTGGAATCATTAAAAGCAAAAAATCCTCAAAGGAGCTATAATCTTAGTAAGTAATTGAGATGTGAGGTATATGATAGAAAGAAATGTGAATTGTAATCATGGGATAAGTTAGTAAGAAAGAACACAGAGATGAACAGTGGACAATATAAGTGAATAAATAAATAGACAGACAGAAACTTCCGATAGCTGGAATGATCAGAAAAATGATGAAATGTTATGAAAAGCCATTGAGAGAGGGCAAGGGAGATTTGATACGAAAAAAATTACCTCCCAAGATGTGTAAATGAGTCTACTGAAAAGAATGTTAACCCCTATAGATGGGTTGAAACTAATTAAACATGATTAGTAAGCTCTCCCAGGATAGGCCTTTAGAATTAAAATTTCTTTCGCTTATGAGAAAGAACTAGCTAGTACACCATGGCAATAGAGCCCTCATTAAGAGTTAGTATGAAAATTCCCCTGGTTAAGAAAAATCCAAACGAGTGAAATCGCTGAGAAAAACGTATAGAGCCAGGAATAAGAAAAAGAAAAGAGCAGTTAGCCAGAAAAGAAAAGAGTAAGAGGAAAGCATACCCTAAATTTGAAGGATGAAATTTATTTGAAGGGGAAAAATGTAACATCCAGTTCACAGAAAATAAGAGAAAATATAAAAAATGTAACATATGATTTCTCCATAAACAAATGAAATTCATTAGATACAAGAGGAAGTCCTCCGAAACGATATAGTTAAGGTCTCAAAAAATTTGGGAAACATTCTAAACTCCTAAAAATGAGAATCCCAGGCTCAAACAGAAAGAAAAATGGAACTAGAATGAAGAAATGAAATTTGACGAAAAACTTACGAAACGTAATAGCATTTTTATAATTTTGAGTAAATTTTAGAATTTTCATAGGAGAGTTTTTTTAAATGAAAGTTTTGAGTTCTTCAAGGTTGACGATTGTGTCGCGCAATCTCAAATAAAACTAGGTGGCAAAATAAATTTGTAGATAATGGTGCAACCTAGGTCATTTTCCCAAGGAGTTTGTGCCTTAATTTGTTTATGAAAGAGTATTCTAAGTATTACTAATTAGGACTTATTTTGGGGGGATTTTGAAATGCTAGAATTTAATTGAACTAAAGTTAATTGACAATAATTAAAAGCTTAAAAAACTAAGTTGAAGTGAATAGTCAAGCAAATGTGATAGCTAGCTTTCAATTGGATTCCCTAGAGTTCAATTATCCTTGCTCTTTTTAGTTTACCAATTTTGGATTTAAGTTCTTGCTCTTTAATGCATTCCTTATAAGACTTTTGAATAACCATTCAAGATTCAATTCATCAATCATTCAAGGAATTTTGCAACCATAAGAAACCTTGAACAACTAATTAATTGAATTAAAAATAAGAACACACTACAACCAATTTTTAATTGATTAATGAAATCTACTGCACAATCTACTCAAGATGCTAATTTACCAATTAGATTAATTAATCCCTTAAGCAATTAATTGCACAAAAATTTTAGCTAACTAATCCAATAACCATTACATCAATTAGCCTAAAATCAAGAGGAATTTAGAGGTCAATTGTACAGCACTAATTCTGAAATTTTTACAAACATATAATGATCACAAATAAAATTCCAAAATTCGAATTAAGTTCAATCCAAGAATTAATTCAATCCAGTAATTCCAGCAATTAAATTCTAAACCAATAAGCTAAACCTAGTCAAATTAATAAAGGAAGTAATGCTGAAATTAAAAGATTGAGCAAGAGAGTTTTATCCAAATTGGTTAGGAGATGTGGAGCTCAAATCTTCATCTAGGAGAATCCTATCTTCAGCTAGCCACTAAATGGAATTCAAGCTGCCATGGAGGAATCAATCAGAAGGAAATTGATCATCGATGCTTCAGCCATGGAGAATTTAGCTTTCTTTTTCAGCGCTAGAGCCTTCTCGCTGTTTACGTCATCTCTCTTCTCTGCCCGATGTATTCCCAGCGTTTTTCTCTCCTCTCCAGTCACGTTTTGCCCGAGTAATCTCCGTCTTTTTTTTTTCTCTTCTTCTCATTAATTAATCACGTGCCCCTCAGCTGAAGTCACGCCTCCTTCACGCTGTACACATTTTTTCCTTCAGTTCCTTATACATGCTCCAGTCAGCTTATGATTCATTAATCCACATGATTTCCAGCTTTCTTTAATTCCACGTGCTCAGCTCCACGTTTAAGTGCTGCCTCATCATTCTTCCCTTGCCCAAATGTGTTTTTCTTCTTTGCTTATGTGAGTGTAGGCCCCATTGAATATATTAATCACCTTCCACGTTGCTTTCCTTCTCAGCTAAGTGCTGCTGCTCACGTAGACTTCCAAGCTTCTCACGTGTTTTCTCCTCTATTTTTGCTGGTTTGCTACTGCACTTCTTCTTTACTCAAAATTGAGTTTATGAGCTACTGCCAGTGGCTTCCTCTCTTTGCCTATAGCTAAATCCAGCTTACTTTCTTCATTTCAGCTCATGCATCCTTTTTATGTGGAACTCATAGCTTCCTTTCTGCAGCTCCTTCGTGCCTTCTTTTTCTGCCCATTCAGCTCAAGCAAGTTCTCCTCTGTTTCTGCATTAGTGGGAGTTCACGTGGTAGCCTCTTTCTCTTCGTGTTTCTACTTCTCTTTTCAACTCAAAGCTGCTCCTTCTTCCTCACATGTTTTCATGCGTATTTCTCATGTTCTTCACGTGGCTGTTCTTTATTTTGGAGTTATTTCTTCTTTGTCCAGCTGTAACTTTTCCTCTCCATGCAAGCTTCTTTCTTTCACGTTTCTTCCTCAAACCAGAAACCACAGCTTCTCTCGCCTTCTCCTTCAACGTAAACCCAAGCTCATTCATGTTACTTCATCATTCTCTGCTCAACGTTGTTCTTCTTGTTGCTTTCCACGTCTCTAGCTTCCATGTTGACCCAACTCTTCTAACTTCAGCTTCCTAACTCACTGAATACTCTCTGCTTCTTGTAGTTGCTGGATAGAAAAAAAAATGGACGAAGGGATCGTGTGTGCATGTGGCAGCCTCCTTCGTGCAGCTCAACGTCTTCTTCCTTCTCTCAGCTCGTTTTTATTCTCCATGCAAGATTCTTTTAAAATCTGCTCATCACTTCATTTCTTTTTCTCAGAAGCAACTCGTGCTTCTTCTTGCTCAAGCTCAAACTTCTTCCTTTCTTAAACATTAAAGCTGTAGCTTCTCCTTCTTCGTGCAGCTTCCTCTGTTCACCCACGTGAATGTTTCATGCAGAACTTGAGCTCTTCGAGTTGTTCTTCATTTCCATGTGAATTCCTTCTCCATGTGATTGCTTTGGTTCTACCCCGTGGATTCTTCTCTGCTCAGTTGCTGCACTTCCTCTCTGTTTCTACTTGTGTGTGTTGCTTTGTACGTGGTTGCTCCATTCCTCTTTCAAACCAGACGTGGCTTCTTCTTCACACACACATGTAACTTTTCTCCTTTCCATGCAATTGAGGAAGCCCAATTAAATCTGCACCCAAGGAATGGAAGCAATTAAGTAGGAACAAATTACAAAATTATTTAAAAAGAGATTTATATATTTGAGAATTCAAAATTTTGTAAATTAATTCCTAAATTGCAAACATGGTCAATAAAATCAAACTTCATTCAATTAGATTCCTTAAGCCATATTTAATTATTAAAATACCAAAATTAGGAGAATTAAAAGGTGTAGAAATCATGCTTATCAAAGGTTCTCAGAGGCTCTGAAAACTAAAGGAAGCCCTGGGACAGTTAAACCCCCTTCGGTAGACGTTTTTCAATGTTAATGTACCCGAACTTTGACAGATTCATTCGAGAAGGTTTTAGCTCCGATTTGAGTGATTCTAAAAGAATTTTATTAAATTGGAAACTTAAATTTCATAATAGAAAAGACGGTTCTAAAAAAGGAGCTAAAATAAGTTAAAAATGAAAATACCAAAACAAAGGGCAAAATTAGAATTTTTTAAGAAAGTGAAAGCTTATTGAACACACTTTAAATTTCTTATTTCTTCTCCCCTTCATTTGCACAACTCATTCTGCCCAAAACCAGAGAAAACACCAGTTCTCTTAGGTGCACCGTGGAGGAGAAGAAAAGAGGAGAAAAAGCAAGGAAAAGGTAAAAAATTTCATGGATTTTCATGCTCCTTCTTCTTCCAAACTTGTTCCTTTCCTCTTGAGCTTTCTTCCTTTGATTAAAATGAAGTTTACAAATCTATTTTATGGGAGAAATTTAGGGAAAAATTCAGATTTGAAGAGAGGAGCTTGGAGAAAATAAGATTTAAGTGAGAAAAAGTAAGAAAATAAGGTAATTTCTCCTCCCATGGTTGCTACCTTTGGTTCCCCTCCTTCTTTATTTTTCTTAACCTAAGAAACCCTAGGATGACTTGGTTTTTAAGCAGAACCAAGGGTGATTCTAAGGAAAAAGGGTGTGGAGATTAAGAATATGCAAAGAGAATTAACAAAAAACAATTAGATTTCAAGATGCAATTTCTAGGGTTTCAATTACACCTTGTAAAATCTAATTTTATACAATGATTTCTAGGTATAAATAAGAGTTTAAATGAGTTCCTAAGATCCTTAGAAGTCTCCCCAGTACTTCCTCTATTAAAAAAAACAAAGACAACTCCAAGGGTAGCAAAATCAAGCATAGTCTCAGCCTAGATGAGTTAACATACCTAGGGAGAGTTCATATATAATTAATGAATATGAGGGGAAGCTTTGGAAAAAATTTAGGAAGCATAAAAAGTCATATGGTGCTTTATGTTCCATAATATGACTTAAAGAAGCAACATGTAGTTAGGTTCTTTATTTTAATGGTGTGATGACTTTAAGAGGCTTAAAAGGAGTTAAGAATCATATTTGAAAGGAAAGAATGAAGCTTAGAATTCATTTGAGGGGTGTTGCTCTATTAGGTACAATTATAGAACCATAATAAGGTTTATAGACCAAGCTAGAGTCTAAGTAAGTTGTATGGCCTTTGAATTAATTTCATGAACCTAATTGGCTTCCATAAATTGTGTTTAGGCCAAGAGAAATCATCCCCACACTTTTGTGTGTGTGTGTAACTGAAAGAGAGAGCTTAGATTCAAGAGAAAAAGTATATAATTATATCCAAGGTAGCTTTCTCCACCTTCTCTCATGCATGAATATGTACTTATCTTGTCTTAGAATGTGTGTATCTATATTTTTAAGCCATAAAAAGTATATTAGCATGATTTTATATGCTATGGTTTCATGATGACATATTATGTTTCTAAATAATGTTATGATGTTTGTTTAGATTTGCTTGACTATGGTGAGACTAAGAACTCTTAGTCATGAGACCAAGAACCCTTAGTCATAGTGATAATAAGCCAAAAACCCTTAAGATTAGTTGATACAAAGTAAAGAGTCTCCTAAAAGTGAGATGGACTTTCAGGAGCATGATTGAGTCCAAGAATCTCTTAAAGAATGGGTGAGGCAAGTCTAACATCCATAAGGAATTAGGTGAAGCCAATCCACTTGCTCGGTAAGTCTTTGTATGTTATGTGTGACTTTTTCAAATGCTAAGAATGCTCCTTGAATGATTGCACATGTCCACATGCCATGCATGCATTTGTAAGACTTGTTTTGCATCTATTATATATGATTGAATGGGAGATGAGCTATTGGGATTCTTTGAATCTTATCCCCTCCTCTCTAATGATCTAACATACTAAGTGGACCAAGTGAACAAGGTAATGGAAGCCAACCACTTTAAAGATGATAGTATGACATTCAAGAACATTAATTTTGCTACTTTAAGGCCATATAAATGGCAAAAGATGTAACCAATGGATTTATATGTATTATGATGTTATGAATACATATATTTATGATAACATGTCATGTATGAATGGGAGGATATATTATGTGACCATTAGATTATGATTTGAGCATGTTATGGCATTGTAGCTCCTTGAATGCTATTATGGAATTATATATACATATGGGTAAGATGACCAAAATGAGAGGCATGAGGTTTAGAACTATTTGAGCAACTCACACAAGTCCTAATTATACTTTTAGACTTACCCAAGAGGTGCCAAACCCCAAGAAAAGCGATGTGGACATTTGGTATCCTATATAGAGCCAAAATTGACCAATTTAGAATCCTATGTCACTTTTTGTTCAATTGAGCTCTTCTTGATTTAAGATTTGGCATGCAATTAGATCTTATTGAGAGCATTTTGGGAAGCTAAAGAACAATATTTTTGGGGGTCTAGAGAATATTTGATGAATTTTCAAAGTTGAAAATTTTTTTGGTTTTGGTCATGTCACTGTTCATATGAGTTAAAAAAATGAAATCTATCACACAGGAATCAAATGGTGTCTGACGGGCTTGTCGTACAACCCTCAAAATAAAACTAGGTTGACTAAAAATATAGCAAGTGGCACAACCTAGGTCATCTCCCTTGGAAATGGAATTCAATGCTTAATTAAGTTTCTAAGTGTTAAAAGACCCTAAAAATTTCTAAACTAAGGGGGGTTTGGTTGATTTAAAATAATTAAAATGAAACCAAATTAAAATTCCAATTTGCTACCTAATTAGATGAATTGTGGTAGATAATGGCTTGTGACTAGCTTAGGAATGGTCTCTTGGTATCCACTATCCTTATCCTATTCCAATTGTGATTAATTTTGGCCTAAGAATTCCTAATTGTGTTCATTAGCAAATGATCTTGAATAACCATTCAAGATTCAAGAGATTAATAATCTAATGTTGAATTTGAGACCTCAATCCCGCATTAAACCGTTAACTCTTGTCTTTAAGATCAATGAACATCCAATTTGATTAATTAACCGATTAATTAGCCTCTGATTCATCATCCAAAAATGTTTAATTAACCAACTAAACACCAAGGAATTCTCAAATAGACATTTAAGCATATAACCTCACTCATGCATTTCATCGAACACCTTCGTGGTATACATAGGAGATTAGAGAGAATAATGAAAAATCAGATTCAAATTCAACCAATTAATCAACAAAAATATTTCCTAATCAGTGTCTAACCAGTCACTAATTAATTACATAATTTCTCAATCAAATATAACTCAACCGAGATTATACAAGAAAAAGAAAAAGTGCTGGAAAAATAAGAAATCTTAGCCAGAATTTTGCATTCTTCCAAGGATTCAAGTTTCAGCCAAAAGCTTCCTCCCTTGCTAGCCTCAAGATGGAGATTAGATCTTCATATTGGCGTGGTTGGAGATGGAGAATGGAATGGAGGAAGTTCTGTGTGTGGACGAAGGCGAAAGAGGCGAGGGTGTGTTTTTTGAATGACGGCTAGGGCGAATGAATGGTATGGAATGTGTTGAATGGGCCGGGCCGAATGACGACATCGTGTTGCTGGACGAATAATGAATATGTGAAAGGCGTCGTGAATTAGGCGTGCAAAAAAAATGACGTGAATGATGTGTTACCCTTTCCACGTGCTCAGCTTTTATTTTCACGCTGAAGTCACGTTTTACTTCCTCCTCCAGATCACTAAATCTCCAGCTCTCAAGCTTTATTAATCCACGTGATTAGCTCTTCGTTTAAGTGCTGCCTCTTCCCATTGTCTGAAGTTAAATGCATGTGATATAAGGTGTGGGTCCCAGTGCTTTTATTTACATTATTATAATACTTCATTTCATGCAAGCTTTCCCACGTAACTTCTGTAGCTTCTTCATGGCTTCAGATCTGCTTCGGCCAGCTGCACTTCCTCTCTTTTGTGCCCAGATTTTCTCAAGTCCCTCGTCATTTTCTGCCTTCATTACTTCTTCAAAACCGTAGCATCTTTCCCAACCAGAACCCACAACTTCTCTCGCATTCTGCAGCTTTTTCCACTTCAAAATCTTGCTTCTTTGTTTCTCCTTGTGCAACTGTGTTTCTTCTCTTTCAAACCGTGGCACATTCTGCCTCTTAAACACGAGACTAGCTCCTTCTATTCTGCATGTTCTCGGTTCTGCATGTGTCTTCACGTAGCTTTCTTCTCTCAACGTGGTTTACTCTGTTCTGCTGGAAAGCTCCCTGTGTAGCTTCTGCATGTATGTTCAGACGTGATTTCCAGCTCCATGCGTCTTCGTTTTTTAGCTCAAAGCTTCTATTGACAGCAACTAAACTCGAGCTTTTCACGTTGGCTACTGTAGCTTCTGCATTCATGTTCACATCGGGTTCCACATTCCTATCTCTGCATGCTTGTATTTTCTTCTTCGTTCCAGAGCATGACTTCACCTTCTGTTCAAGCTCAAATGCTTCTTGTTACAGCTGCTACTTCAAGCTTCGTGAACTTTCTCTGTTTCTGCATGACTTGTGGCTTTCTTCCTCAGCCAAACGTTAAAGTCGTAGCTTCAGCTCTGTTCAGCAGCTTCGCATTGCTTCTTCACGTCATCCACGTTCCATGCAGCTACTTCTTCTTGCTCTTTCCCACCATTTCTGCTTCTTCATGCAGCTCATTCTTCCAGCTCAGCGTCTTCTTCATCGTGCCAGGTGTGTGTGTTTCTGCCATTAAACCCAGTCCACGTTTTGCTAGAGTTTGCAAGCTTCTTTGTGTTGCTTTATTCCTTTTGCATCAGACCCATATCTTCCTTCTCTGATTCTGCATAAGTTGCTTCTATTTTGTTCTCAGCTAAAACTTTCTACTGTTCACATGCTTAGCCCGTGGCTGTTTTCTTCTTTTTCTGGCTGCAACCTTTTTAGTTTGTGGCTCTCCTTACTCTTCTTCAAAACAAATTCTCCTTCAAAGCTCCAATTGCCCAACAAAAATCTGCATAAAAGAATGAAAGAGATGAAATAGAAAATTCACAAAATTTATTTAAAATGATTTATGCATTAAAATTCAAGAATTTTGCAATTTTAATTCCTAGAGTGCAAAAGTGGCTAATGAATTCAAATTGAATCTAATTAAACCCTTAAGACCATATTCCATCATCAAAATGCCAAAGTTAAGAGGATTAAAGTGTATAAAAATCATGCTTATCAGTGTCCAATTATCACAAAATTTTATATAGAGAAACTAGATATTTCTAGTGACTTGTGACAACTAGAAACACCTCATTTTGATGTCTAGAGAGAGAGATATGAATTTTTAAAGAATCTATCCAGTATCAGAAACTTCAGCTAACCTCAGTTACTGTTTGATTGAGTTTTGAGGTTTGGACATACCTGAATTGGTCTAGAGTTATTTTTTTCCTCTAGCTAACATCCACAGCTTTCCAGATTAGTATCATTTGTATAGATTGAATTTTTGTGGAATTAATTGGACATTTTTGAAATGTGCTACAGAATTCTGTGATAGCACCAGTGAATAGCCTGACCTCTAGACTATTTCAAATGTCAAATGTCAAATGTCCTCTGCGTTGGATGTTATGGTCTGCACATATTTTTAGCATGAAGTAACATGTGTAGCTTTCCAGAATGGCCAAGAATGCATGCTTTCAATTTTTCTAAAATTAGTTATGATTTTCCAAAATTGTGACAAAAAAGTAAAAAAATTATGGCCGAAAATATGTATGTATATTTTGAGCTTCCCTTCGAGTTCCATGAGTTGTAAGCCATTTTTTATGATGCAAATGAGTTGTATTCATATAATTAAATATGAGAATGTGATGTATGAGCTCACATGGTCCACGTGACGTCAAATGAAATTTTTATATACGATGCGATGCAAAGAAAATGTATTATTTTAATTCATTTTTCTTGCTCTTTCAGGGAATTTATGAATGTAAAGCATGGGAATGTTGTGAAATAAGTTAGAAATATATGGTGTTACACTTTACTTACTCCTATGCATTGAAATAATCACTCAAAATTATATAAATCTATCCATAACTCATAACATACTTAATACTAATAACATAATATACTGCAGAACACAGAGGTATATTTAATTTTCTAATACGCTACAGTCATATTAGAAACTTTTTTTTACACATCTTATAATTATGAATATATCATTATAAAATTAAATAACATAATCTATTTTTTTTCCTAACTAACTGCTCCTCTGGGCATTTCTGATTCCCTTTGGTGCTTTGCTTTTTCATACCTAGCATTGGTTAATGAGGAATGGAGGGGGAAGTGAGATTTTGGGAAGTATACATTAAGTCACCCAAGTATGAGGAATGTAGGTGCACATATAACATAACTAATAAAACACTAAGGCTAGCATGTACATATTTACTCAATTAGTTAGGCAACGACTTTTAAAACATATCTTAATTGAGCCTTAGGAAGAGCAATTATGCTTAATTCCCTCTCTGTACATTGTTAATATTATAACACATATTAGGCAAAACATGTCATATCGAAATAGCGTAAATATACAAGCACAGAATCATATAACATGTTATAGTACATAAGCATCCAAATACTTAAAGCAACAAGTATGCATATACAAAAGGGAGAGATGCTACGTGGGAGATAAAGAGTTGATGGTAAGCTTCTTACTTTGCTTGTTGCTTGGTCTAACTCTCTTTATTTGTCTCTTTTATTTGGCCTTTACTAGGTTAATATGCCACTTCTTAGTCTTCTTGCCCAAGGACAACTCTTGCCATCTCAACATATGTAAAATATCATATTAAATATGAAAAATAAGTAAACAATGCATATCTAAGCAAAGTTCTTCATATGCCCCTCAATTGCCCTATATATAACTTATTATGACTTAATTTTTAAAAATGCATACCTTTGGCTAACAACTCCAAATTAGACTTTCTGAAAAGCTTATAATATGTATTTTTTACTACAAAAAGTCACAAATTTAATTAAATTCATTTGGTCTATCCCCTAAAAATGGAAAACAGTGGCTTGTTCTTGCTATAGGATAATTTTTTGATGTTAACTTTGGAAATTCATAATTTTAGCTAGGAATGTCCAAATTGGGAAACAAAGACTTGTTGGAAAGCCTTTAATGTGCTTTAACTACTGCAAAAATTTTTGGTTTAAATTAGATTATTTGGTCCTTGAAAAGAGTTGAAACTCAAGGCTGTCCAGAAATCAAAACTGACACAAGACAACTTTTTTGGGGCAAATTTGAAAATTCATCAAATATTTTATACTAATCTAAAAATTACAAACTATTTCATATGAAGCTTTAGGATGTCTTCTAAATGCCTACCAAGTTTCATGCCTAAATTTGTCTGTTAATGCTTCCATGGGTAAAGATATATTTTTAGATGCATTATCAGTCTATTTTGATTATTTATGGTTCCAAATTTGCCATATTAGTTATTCATGAGATTTTCTTCTTTTGAGCAAGTTTCTTGACTAGCAACTAACTTTTAACTGAGCTCTTGCACAAAATATGGCCTATATCGAAATATAAGCATGCTATTTGTTTAGTTTGCCTAAACTTTTACCTTGACATTTTGCACATTTGGTGACCATATTACATTTCATTGATTCAAACTCTAATCTCATGACTTGCTCATCATTCTTAGGTCATTTTACATTTATTAGACCAGCCATATGACCATTTCCCATTTTGGGCTTACTCATGGAACTTATAACTCATTTTATATTTAATTGAGATTTATGGTTCCATAATGCAACATATTATATGGTTCCATAATTTAACATACTATACTTTTAACCAATTCAATAACTCATTGGCCTTAAAATCATTTTATGAAACTTCATAAATCATCACATTCATTAAAAATAGATCATGGCTTGTAATATCTTGTCTTTCTAAAATTGAACTGAAATCAATAAAACAATAAAAGAGGGTCTCAGAATAAAATGAAATAAGGTCAAACAAGGATAAAATGATAATTAAAGTGTCAAAAAATGAGGATATAAAACTAAACATGGTTTGAAATTGAAGTCAAAGTGGTTAAATAATTTAAATTAAAAGGCAGAGGTAAAATTGTAATTTCAAAAAAATTTTGAGAAACTCAAAGGAGAAAATTTTAAATGGTAAAATTAAATTTACTAGGGTTTCAAAGGCTTTAAAAATTATAGAAACTATCAAAATGGCCAAAATCCTTTCAGTGTACAATTTAGGCTATCAATTAACTCGAATTTTGACTAAGCCATTTGGAATGGCTCTTATAACGAATGTAATTTTTGTAAAACAACAAAATAAGCTGTATAAAAGTAAATCCTCTGAAATGACCTAGATAATGTCCCAAAAAAATTTGGGTTGAGTCTTAGACTTCTAAAAATGATAATTCTAGGCTCAAACGGAAAGAAAAATAGAGTTACGATGGAGAAACAATTTGTGACAGAAATTGATAAAACGTAATGATATTTTTATAAAGAAATGCAACTTTTGGAAAACTACATAGGAGGGCTTTTTAAATGAAAGTTTTGATTGCCCAAGGTTCTCAGAAGCCCTAAAAATTATGGGAAGCCTCAGGACTGGTAGAGCCCCTCTGGTGTATGTTTTTCAATGTCAGTTAACCTGAACTTTGACTGGTTCATTCGGTAAGGTTTTAGCTCCAGATTGAGTGATTCCAAAGGCATTTTATTAAATTGGGAAGCTAAATTTTATAATGGAAAAGACGGTTCTAAAAAAGGAGCTAAAATGAAGCCGAAACGAAATTGCCATTACGGAAGGACAAAATTAGAATTTTTGGAAAAGTATGCTTCTAGAAACTCTCACACACTTCTCCTTTCTTCTTCCACCTTCTTAAGCATGAAATTTTTTGCCCAAGATACAGAAGTTTATATGCTCTCTTAGCATCAAAAAGGGAAGAAAAGGAGGAGAAAAATCAAGGAAAAGGTAAGGAAATTTGTAGATTTTTGTGCTCTATCTTCCTCCAATCTTGTTCCTCTCCTTTACTCCTTTCTTTCTATGAT
This sequence comes from Erythrophleum fordii, assembly GCA_032878935.1. Taxonomy (NCBI): domain Eukaryota; kingdom Viridiplantae; phylum Streptophyta; class Magnoliopsida; order Fabales; family Fabaceae; genus Erythrophleum; species Erythrophleum fordii. Next base: position 18,612,660 of record JAVQMF010000038.1, read on the forward strand.
TTAGTTGAGCTTTTTGGTTCTGTTTTAGGTCTAGAACCAAGGGGAGAATTTTGAATTTACCAAGGAGAAGAGAACCAAGGAGAAAGACACTTGAAAGCTCACTTGAATCCTAGGTAATCCTTACTTTTTGTTGCATCTTTTCTTTCGCCTCCCTTTGTATGTATTTCGGCCAAGAATAGAACCAAAGGAGGGGAGGATGTTCTACCCAAATACAAGGAAGGAAAAAGGGTTTTAGGCCATGGGGAGATGGAATATGGCAAGAAATTTCATGAAAAACTAATAAAATACAAGTTAGAAAAGTGTAGTGTTTTCTAAGGTTTTGCAAAATTTGATTTTGCGTGAATATTTCCTTAGCTATTTGAATATTCCCTTGAGCTCCTAAGACCTCTAGCAAGCCTCCAAAGTGGCTTTCCCATTAAGAAAAAATCACAAAGTCCATGAACCTCCATTATAGTGCATATTTTGGCCAAGCTAGGTTCATTAGGGTAGGGGATGTTTTAATTTATTCTAACTTTGGTTTAGGACTTTATATAATGTTAGAAGATGGGATAAATCATTGAAAAAAATTAAGGAGCCATAGATTGGGAGATGGGACAATAGTGTCCATAATGGTGCTTTGTGAAGTAACTTGATTTTCCAATTGTGTAATTGAATGTGTGATGGCTCTAAGGACCTTAAATGAATCCAAGAAGCCTAGAAATAACAAGAGAATGGAGCCTAGAATTTGAAATACAAGAGTTGCTTCATTAGGCCAATTATGGAACCATAATGCCAAGTATGAAACTAAGTGTGTGTTTAAGCTTTAGTTTAATGTCTTGGCTTGCCTTAATTATGTGATTATGTACTCCTTGTGATGTCTAGGCCAAGAGAATAATCAACCACTTAAGTGTTTTTGTGAAATCAAGGAGGGGAAGGAATTAGCAAAGTAAAGCTTGCATTAATTGAAAGGTAGCTTTCCATCTCATTCTCTTGCATTCATGTGTGCATATGTATATGTTGTGTGCTTGTGTATGCTCTTGTGATTTGAGAACATGCCACTTGATGTCTTGAGGTTGCATTGGTACCAATGTGTTGCCTTGAATCCTATTAATTGTGAGAATGACTCTCAAGGGTGAGGTGATGTTAAAAGTCCCTTAAAGTGGGTGAGGATGTGCCAAAAGTCTTAAGGCATGGGTGAAACTAGACCAAAAGTCCCGTGGATGGGTGAGGCTAGGTCAAAAGTCCCTAGACCAAAAGTGAGGCAAATCTAAAAGTCTTAAAAATAGGATGAGGCAAAACCAAAAGTCCCTAGAGCATGAAAATGATTTGATGTGAAAATGTGACATGGAAATGTGGTATTATGCACTTTATGCTTGCACACTTGAGATTTTGATGTATGTATGTTTTGAATGTATGTATAAATGGGTGTATGAGCTATTGAGATTCTAGGAATCTCACTCCCCTTCCCTCCATTATCTTGAAATGCCTAGGTGATGTTCAAGAAACAAGGAGTATAAGCCAAAGACCTTGAGAGATTGCATTTTGTATATTATGTAATCTTATTTGTATTTGAATGTCAAAGTGAGCTTGTATATATTATTTTTGTGATGCAAGACCATGAACAAATGTAAAATGATGTATGAATATGATGTAGACCTTATGTGACACTAAATCATGGAATTATGCAAATTGGCTCTTGGATGGCTTGATATAACTATGCATTCTTGGATGTAGAATGACCAAATTTAGATGCATGGGGTTTGGGACCATTTGGCAGCTCCCACAAGTCATAATTATGCTTTTAAACTTGCTCAAGAGGTGCCAAACTCAAGAGGAGGCCATTTGGACCAAAGTGACTCTTGGTAGGGAGCAAAAATGACTATTTCATAAGGCTATGTCACTTTTTATCCAAATGAGCTCTTCTTGGTATAAAATTTGGCATGCATCTAGAACTTATTGAGAGATTTTTAAGAAGCTAAAGTTGGTAATTTTTGGAGGTCTATGGAATATTTGGCGAATTGTTGAAATTGAAAATTTTTCAAGTTTTGGTCCTTGGTACTGTAAAAAAGTTCGAAATTAAATTCTATTACTCATAGGGCAAATGATGTCCAATTGCCACAAAATTTTATATAGAGAAACTAAATATTCCTTGTGCCAACTAAAAGCACCTCATTTGGAGGTTTAGAGAAGGAGATATGAATTTTTAGAAATTTTGTCCAGTATTAGGAACTTTACCTGACCTCAGTTACTGTTTGATTAGGTTTTTGAGATCTGGGCATACCTGAGCTGGTCTGAAGTTATTTTTTCCCTCTAGCTAACATCCATTTCCACATTGGTATCATTTGCATGGATTGGATTTTTTTTGGAATTAATTGGACATTTTTGAAGTTTGCTATAGAAACTTGTGATAGCACCAGAGGATAGCCAGACCTCTGGACATTTTCGAATGTCAAACGTCCTCTGTGTTCTGTTTCACAGTCTGGACATATTTTTCACATGAAGTAGACATGTGTAGCTTTCCAAAATGGTAAAGAATGTATGATTTATATTTTTCTAAAATTAGTAATGATTTTTCAAAAATTTGTGATAGAAATGAGCCAAAGCTTGCCAAAAATGAATGTCCATATTTTATGCTTCATTTTGAGTTTCTTGAGATCTAAGCCACTTTTGATGATCCAAATGAGTTGTATCCATGTAATTAAATATGGGAATGTGTTGTATGAGCTCACATAGTTCATGTGACACCGAATGAAATTTTTATACGTGACATAACGCAAACAAAATCAATATTTTAATGTCATTTCCTTGCCTTTCATATGAATTGATTGATATGAGATATAAAGATAGCATGGAATGAGCTAAGAAATTATGGTATTACAGTTTTGAATCCTATAAATTTGGAAGTAAATTTTTTTAATAAATTAGATGATCTAAATTTTTATGGTTCTAAAAAAAGAGTCAAAATGAGCTCAAATAAAGGAATTGAAGTTGCAGAACGTAATAGGAATTAACATTTTAAAATGTTTCTTTTCTTTTATATAAGATCAGCCATGCCCCCAGCACCTCTAAACTGACCTAGAACACTCAAAAACACACTAGACTAATAGCTGAAAAATGCACCAAGAGAAAGGAGAAAGAGGTGGAAGAAGAAGCCATTCAGGTAAGAAGTTGTGCACTTTTTATGGTATATCATTCACAAATCTTTTCCTCCTCTTTAAACCCTCTCTATTGATGGTTTTAACTTTTTGAAAGAAGTACTTTGGTGGCCAAACTGTTGGAGAAAGGAGAGCATTTGGAGAAACCAATTTCACTGCAAGAATCTCCATTTAGTAAAGAAGTAAACAAGGCATGATACTAAGTAGAAACCATGTTTTTCTTTACCCTTCCATTATCCTTATGTTTTAGTTAGACCTAAGACACCATTAAGGGGATAAGATTTGGGCTAAAACATAGCAAAATTACAGGTTTAGGAGTGTGGAGAATAATATGAAACAAAGAGAACCTATTAAAAGGCAATAAAATGCAATTTAGGGCATTTAGAGTTTCCATTGCACCTTAAGAGTTTTGGAATTTTAAGAAGACATTTTAAGCTATATAAGATCATAATTAAATTAGAAAGAGGCTAAAGATTTTCCATATATGCTAAAATCCCAAAAGAAATGAACACAACTTTAATGGTTGCTTCTTAGGTCATGGTCTTGGCTAAGAGAGGTTTAGAGTACTTAGAGAGTGTTTTAATGAGTTCTAATGATTTAAAAGATTTAGGTCAGAGGAATAAACACTAATGGAACCATTAAATTGAATTAAAAAACCCTAAATTGAAAGTTGAAATTTTATGGTTCAAATTGGCCTAAAAAAGCAAGTTGATTTTAAACTTATTTAATCAAGCTTATAATAGTCCAAATGAGTTCCATTAGGGATATATGACTCATAGCAAGTGAGAGTTTGGAGTCTAAAAGAAGAATTTCAAGAGTTGCTTCTTAAGGGACGTAAACTAGCTTTAATATCTACATTAGGCTCTAATAGGATTAAGTGAAATTAATAAGACATAGAATGTATCCTAATGAGTTAATTTTCCTTGTGATTTGCTATATGTAGGCCATATTAGCCCAAACTCACTAAAGTGTGGGTGTTAAATTAAAAAAAGATAAGAAAAGAACAAGGGCCAAAGGGATTAGTGGTGGTTTCAAATCCTCAAATTCATAAGATAGGTTTATCTTTCTATCTTGTATGTATTTGAATGCTTGAGTGAGTTGAAATGCTAATATATATAGTTTCTTAATGTATTCATGAGTTATGTTTTGATATGTTTTCCATTATGAGTTTTATGTGTAAAAATTACTATGTTATGGCTCCTAACTCCCTATGACTTGGAACTAAGCGCAATAGTTCTTCTTTGGTCTCCAGTTAAGTTTAATTGAACCTAATTAGTTTGTTTTGATACCATGGCTTAATGAGAAATGGGTTTTTATGTTAAAAGTTGCATTTGAGTGGGGATACATTCATATGATGCATATGAATGGCAATCTTGCACCACATGCATTGCATTTCCTTATGGTATTTGTGTATGCTTTGATTTGGTTGAGATTTGCTACTGAGATTCTTTTCAAAATCTCACTTATGTATCCCCACTAACCATTTCAGGCTCTTGAAGCAAAGAGAAGGAGATAGAGAAGAACTAGATCTTAGGAAACCATGTAACAAGGCTTTTGTAATGAAAGTGTGGTTATTTGTACAAAGTGTTCTTTTATGGTTAGAGACTCTATGTATGTATAATGAATATTCATGTATTTGATGAGGTTTGTAATGGAAATAGATATATGAGTTAGAGTATATCAATGTATGTCATTTTGAGGTAAAAGTTGGCCATTTATACCATTATGTGTCTATGAGATGTATGACGAACTATTTGCATATTTGGATGTTAAGAGGCCATATTTTTATGCAAACTTTATTTTATATGTTAGGCTATAAGGAATGAATGTTTAAGATGATTGAAATTTGCATAAAGTGGGAGAGTGTAATTTGGAAATTAGTTGCACTACATTAGAACCAAAATTTGGTCTAAATGAGCCATAAATTAACACTTCTACCCTAAAAAGCTCAAATGACATAGTTTTAGGCTGAAACTTGACATGCAATTAGAGATTTTATATAGTTTTCTAACAAGTCAAGAATGGGAATTTTTAGAGTTATATTGAATATTTTATGAACTTTCAAAGTTGCCAAAATTATGTCGATTTAGTATTAGTATTGTTCACATGTTGCATATTCTATTTTTTGTGTTTTTGAGGGACCAAACAAGTTCATTTGCACTTGAAATTTTTACAACATAAAGTTCACATTATGAACTTTCCATAACCATTGAGTTTGTGTAAATCAGAGTTACATAACCCAAGTTATAAAATTTTGAAATTTGATATATAATATAGCAAATATATGACTAATTCGAGCTATAAGACTCCCTTAGGCAATCAACATGTATTTTATGATCTAGTGAACCAAAACAAGTTTGTTTATGATGGTTATAAGTCAAGAAGGAGAAGAATTCAAATTTTAACCTTGTCACTTTAATTGGTATGCAAGTGAAGTAAAATCCACTACAAAAAGTAAAGTAACAATTGCCAAATTGGTTGCTAAAGCTTGAAATTGATATAAAATGTAAATGAAGTTGGATATGACATTAGTTGGCATCAAAGCAATGATTCAAGCATTCTAGTAATGGATATCACTTGAGGATAGGGATTTTATGTTATGTAATGACTTGTATTGGGAATTTTGAGTGCTAAAGTGTGGTATATGTGTACATTTTATATTGAAATATGTTTGAATTATTTCGGATAAGATGGTGAATATCAGGAAAGGAAGGCTAGCTAGAGCAAAGCCCACGGATCCTATTGTAGGAGTTTTATAGTATATTATGGCTCATCTATATCAAGTACATGCAACGATGTAGTAACAACAAGAAGTTATTATGCAGTTACAAAAAAAATTAGTTGAAAGAAAGAATTAGAGGCCTAATCCTTCTCAACCACCATACCCAAATCATGTTAAGAACACTAAGGCAAATCCCTTAAGCCACATCCTATAGAACCCACTTAATTCTCAGATTGCACTAGCTCAGATACCTCCTGCCCAGCCTTAACTTGTAACACCCCAAAATTAATTAAGGTATTAATCGTGGATTTAAACTAATTAAGAATAATTATTATGGAATAATTGGACAAGTCATGTGAATAGGAGTTTATGAAGAAATAAATGATTAATGTAGGTTTAAGATTCAATTGGGTTAGAACTTAATTTAGGCCCATAATTAATTTAAGTAGGTTATGGATAAAGACTAATAGAGGCCTAATAATTTTAGGTGCAGACCAAATTTACATGAACTCTTATAGTTGGCCCAACATTTATTCTATAGACCCAAATTAGATTGGCTCTTGAAATTTGGCCTAACCCAATTAAAATTTTGCAGATTCAACTTTTTATTATAGGACTTGGCCCTAGAGAGATCACCTAAGCAATGGCCCAATCTGGTTTAGTAAGTTAGGAACCCAAAATCATACTAAAATCTTCGAATCCATGGCCCAACAAGCATAAATATGAAACTCACTTGGAATTTGGGCCTTTGGGTTAGCTTAAATCCATCCAAACCCTAAATATATCCGGTCCCTTCCACCAATTCTACAGAAACAAGACACATAAGAAACACAAGAAATAATTTTCAGAGGTTTGGAGAGAGGTTAGGGTTCTTACCAAGAAATCCATCATTTCTCACTTCTAGAGCCAAAATCAGCCACAGTGAGTGTTATATAATTTAATCCTTTTCAATTTGACCTGATTGATTTTTCATTTGGACCATTTTCACTATACCCGAAATTTGAAATGTGTTTATTTGGTATTTTCTTAAAGGATTTTCGGAGGTTGAGGTTAGGAGATGTAACACCATAAATTTCTAGCTTTGTCTCATACTATTTCTAAATCTTATGCCATAAAGTACACAAGAATAAGAGAAGATGGCATTAAAATAAGGCATTTCCTCGCATTACGCTATGTATAACTTTTTCTTTTGGAGTTCCGTGGCCATATGAGCACATATTATACTTTCCCATATTTAATTACATCAATACAACTTCTTTGCATCACAAAATCATGTCCACAATTCATGGAAACTGAAATGGAGCATAGAACATGGAGTTTCATTCTTGGCCAGAATTGCTCCACTTTCTAACCAAACATTGAAAAATTATAACTAAATCTAAAAAAATCAAAATCATGCAATCTTGGTTATTTTGGAAATCTTAGGATATTTAATTCACACTAAAAATACACCCAAACCATAACATGCATCATAGAGGACGTTTGACATCCAAAATAGTCTAAAGGTCCGACTAAATTCTGGAATTGTCACAGAATTCTGTAAAAAACTTTGAAAATATCCAATTAATTCTAAAACAATTCAATCCATGCAAATGATACCAATCTAGAAATCTGTGGATATTAACTAGAGGGAAAAAATATCTCCAAATCATTTCATCAAGCCCAAGCCTCAAAATTCAATAAAACAGTACTTCTGGTAGAGCAAAATTATTGATACTGGACAAAAACTTAAAAAAATCATATCTCCCTTTCTAGACTTCTAAATGAGGTGCTTCTAGTTGGCATGAGTCACTGTGATTGTCTAGTTTCTCTGTGTAAAATTTCATGGCAATTGGACATCATTTGGGCCTCGTGTGACAGAATTCAAATTTGGACCAAATGAATAGTACAACAAACCAGAAACCATGGAAATTGCCAAATTTGAAAAATCATCAAATATTCTGTAGACCTCCAAAAATTATAATCTTTAGCTTCCCAAAAAGCTATCAATGAGACCTAATTTCATGCCAAATCTTAGATCAAGGCTAACTCATTTGGATAAAAAGTAATATAGGGTTATATTATGGTCAAAGTTGGCTCCATATGAGATACCAAATTTGCCAAATGGCTTTCCCTTGGTTGTGGCACCTTTTGGGCAAGTCTAAAAGCATATTTAGGACTTGTGTGAGTTGCCAAATGGTCCCAACCCTTATGCATCTCATTTTGGCCATTCAACCCACACTTATGCACATTTCCATTAAACTCTCTATTTGCATACTTTGGCATTACATACTCAAAACATATGCTAGAGGTCTTACATCATATTCATACATTTAAACATCACATAATATCATATTTACACATGTCTCAAGGGTCTTAGACCATTTACAACATCATATACTTTGTGAAGTATCATTATGGATTCAAAAAGAATAAAAGCTAGACATATAGTTGTCAATCTCCTTCTTTCATTGTTGTTGGCTCCCTTCACCATAGCTACTTGGTCCACCTAGCATGTTAGATCATTGGAGAGGAGGGAATGAGATTCAAAGAATTGCAATAGCTCATCTCCCATGTAAGCTTTACAAATGTATGCATGGAGAAAATGGAAGTCATGGACATTTTAAAAGCAAACTTGGCATATGAACAAGTCATACAAGACATTCAAGAGCTCACCAAGTGCTTGCATTTTTCTCACACTTCTCCTCATAGATTTTGGACTTGCCTCACCTATTTTTTAAGAGCTTTAGACTCAACTATACTCTTGGGAGCCCACTTTGCTTTTGGGAGACTCTTTACTTTGTCTCAACCAAGCTCAAAGTTTCTTGGCTCATCCTCACCCAAGGGAAGAGTTCTTGGCCTCTCCACACTCAAGCAAACTCATACAAATATCATGTACTCATTTGAAAACATAACATGGCATCAAGAATCATGGCATATAAAGGCATGCTAGGATACTTTTCATGGCTTGAAAATACACATACACACAATCTAAAACAAGTTAAACACACATCCATGCATGAGAGAAGGTAGAGAGAGCTACCTTGCACACAATTACATACTTTTCCTTTTGGATTCAAGCCTCCTCTTTCGGCCACACACTCACAAATTGGTGGAGATAGTTTCTCTTGGCCTAGATACAATTTTTGGGAGCCAATTAGGTTCATGAAATATTCTCTAAAGCCATACAATTTGCTTAAGTACTAGATTGCTTTATAACCCCCATTGTGGTCTATAAATACACCTAATGAAGCACCACCCCTCAAATAATTTTTAAGCCTCATTCTTTTCTTTCAAATATGATTCTTGACTCTTTTTAAGCCTCTTAGAGTCATCACATCATTAAAACAAAGGACCTAGCATCATGTTGCTTCTTTAGGTCATAATATAGAACCTAAGACACCAAATCACTTTCTATGAGTTCTAAATTTTTTCTAAGGCATCCCTTCATTTTCATTCATCAAATATGACTCAAGAATGGCCTTGAAAAAATTTAAAACTCTCTCCCACTACAAGAACCCTCTTTGGCAGAGACTATAGGCTTCTTTGGCCTTCTTGGAGTTCTCTTAGTTTTTTTGAAGGAGGAAGCTTATGGGGAGCATCTTAGGTGTCTCAAGAACTCATTTAAACTCCTAATTAAACCTAGGAATCATCATACAAAATCAGAATTTGGAAGGTGCACATAAAACCCTAGAATTTGCATCTTGATTTCTAATGGTTATTTTGTTGTTTTCTTTGCATATTCTTAATCTCCACACCCTTTTTCCTCAGATTCATGCTTGGCTCTACCTAAAAATTATCTCCTCCTAGGGTTTTCTAAAGTAGAGCGAAATGGAGGAGGAGAGAACCAAAGATAACAACCATAGGAAGAGAAATTACCTTGTTTTCTTGCTTTTTCCACTTGAATCATGTGTTCTTTAAGCTCTTCTCTTCAAATCCGAATTTTTTCCTCAATTTTTCCCTTAAAACAGATTTATTAACTTCATTTTAATCATAGGAAACAAAGGAGAATGGAGGAGAAGAGGTTTGGAAGAGAAAGAGCATGAAAAACTACTAATTTCCATACCTTAAGCCTTTGATTTGTTCTTCTTTTCTTCCCTTCTTGTGAGCCTCATCCCCTAGGGTTTTCTTCTGATTTTAGGCAGAACATGGTCGTGCATAATGAAGGGAGGAGAAGGGTGCATCATATATATAGGTGGGAATAAGTTATACTTTTCAAAAATTCTCATTTTGCCCTTCATACTTTGCATTTTTGTTTCTCCTTTGTTTTAGCTCCTTTTTGAGAACTGTCTTTTATATTATAAAATTTAGGTTCCCAATTAAGAAAAATGCCTTTGAAATCACTCAAATCGGAGTTAAAACCTTCTCGAACAGATCCGTTAAAATTCGGGCACACTAACATTAGAAAACATCCACCGGAGGGATTTTAACTATTTCAGGGGTTTCCATGGTTTTCAGGGCCTCTGAGGACCCCAGAGAACTCAAAAATTTCATTTAAAAAGCCCTCCTATGTGAATTCTAAAAATTGCTCAAAATTACAAAAATGCCATTATGTTTCGTAGGCTTTTCGTAAGAAATTATTTTTTCATTCTACCTCCGTTTTTCTTTTTGTCTAAGCCTGAGGTTCTCATTTTTAGGAGTCTAGAATGCTTCCTAAATTTTTTGCACCTTAACTATCTCATTCCGGGGGACTTCCTTTTATATTCGATTCGTTTCATTCGTTTACAGAGAAACTGTATGTTATGTTTCTCATATTTTCTCTTGTTTTTAGAAAATTGGATGTTACAAAAGGGATATTAAGTAAGTATAAAAGCTTCATTTTGATACATTTACTACTAGTTAGAGACCCTAATAGCTGAGTTCTGATATGGACTCTGTTTTTAGGGAAGATAAAATCCAAATGGAGTAAGAATCTCTTGGTAATTGGGTAAGTGTTTTTTTAGGTAGCTTATAATGGTTTGATCTTGTGGGATTTAGTATATGTTATAATTATAACATTCGATTTTATGCAAAACAAGAGAAAACGTGAGAAACGTAATGTATGATTTTTCTATAAATGAATGAAATTCACCGGATGCAAAAAGCAAGTCCCCTAAAATGATTTAGTTAAGGTCCTAAAAAATTTGGGATGCATTCTAGACTCCTAAAAATGAGAATCACAGGCTCAGATAGAAAGAAAAATAGAGGTAGAATGAAGAAACAATTTCTTACGAAAAACTTACGAAACATAACAGCATTTTCGTAATTTTGGAAAAATTTTGGAATTCTCATAGAAGGACTTTTTAAATGAAAGTTTTGAGTTCTCCAGGGTTCTTAGAGGCCCTGAAAACCATGGGAAGCCCCAGGACAGTTAAAACCCCTCTGGTGGACATTTTCTAATATTGGTTAACCCGAACTTTGATTGATTCATTCGGGAAAGTTTTAGCCCCGATTTGAGTGATTCCAAAGGCATTTTATTTATTTAGGAACCTAAATTTTGTGATGGAAAAGATAGTTCTAAGAAAGGAGTTAAAATAAGCCTAAATAGAGTAAACAGGGGCATAGGGCAAAATGGTCATTTTGAAAAATTATAAAAAAGACTTCTTAAGCAAGATTACATCTCATCACCTTCTCCAAGCTTCCATTTGCAGAAAAATGGGTAGCAATGGCATGACCTCAAGAGGGGAGAGAAAGAAGAAGTTTAAGCTTCCGTCTAGGTAAGTAAACGGTCTCGTTCCATCCCTTGCCAGTTAGGAAAGTTGTTCCTTTCTCTAAGAGCTTTCTAATGGTGGTTTTTTTTTTTCTTGAAAACTTGAAGATTTAGGTTTAACCCAAGCTAGAAAGGAACGCTTTTCAAGAAATCAATCAGTGGAAAATAATCTACGTGAAGAGAGCTCTATTTTAAGGTAAGACTTCACTTGAAACACTTGTAAAATCTTATGTTTCCAAGCCATTTAAGCTTAGGTCTAAAGAGAGAAAGTGAGGAGGAGGGTTTTTATTTTTGCGTTCTTGATGGAACCAAAGGTTGTGGAGTGTAAGGATTAAGAATATACAATTAGAATTGAAAAGGGAGCTTTAGAATGCAAGTTATGAAATTTAGGAATTTAGTTGCACCTAGGCTAAGTTGAAGCGTCCTAGTAGTAATTTAAGTTGTCTAAGAGTATATATGAGTTCCTAAAATACCAAGAGAGCTTTCTACATGTTTCTCCTATCAAAGGAAGCAAGGAAACTCCATTGGTGCCTTATGGAAGCATAGCTTCGGCCAAGGAGAGTTCATGCACCTAGGGAGTATTTTAATTTCTTCTAAGCTTAGTTTTACATCATGTGTGATGGGAGAATGTGAGAGGAAACCTTGGAAAAATTTTAGAAGTCATAGAAAGTAAGATGGCCTTATGTGTTCTATATTATGACTTAAAGAAGTAACACCTAGCTAGGCTCCTTGAATGGATTATGTGATGACTCCAAGAGGTTTAAATGGAGTCAAGAATCATAATGAATAGATAGAATGGAGCCAAGATAATGTTTTCTTAAGGTTGCTTTATTAAATGCATTATGGAACCATAAAAGAGCCTTACAAGTCACCTAGCTTTTCTAGTGATTGTGTGGCTTTAGAATGTGATTCAAGAGTATAATTAACTTCCATATAATGTGTCTAGGCCAAGAGAAGTGATCTCCACCTTCTTGGGTGTATGAGGTCAAGGGAGATGATTCAAGACTCTAGGGAAAAGTGTGTAAATGTAAGCAAGGTAGCTCTCTTCACCTTCTTTCATGCATGATTGCTTGCTTTACTTGTCTTTGAATGTGTGTATGTGTATTTCAAGCCATGAAAAGTGTTCTAGCATGAGCTCTTACTCCATGGTACTATGATGATGCATTATGTTTTTTAAATGATGTTCATGATGTTTACTTTAGTTTGTTTGAGTGTGATGAAGCCAAGAACCCTTAGCCATAGTGAGGATGAGCCAAGAACCCTTAAGATTGGTTGAGACAAAGTAAAGAGTCTCCCAAAAGTGAGTTTGACTCCCAAGAACAAGGTTGAGTCTAAAGAGCATAGTTGTGTCCAAGAACCTCTTAAAAAATGGGTGAGGTAAGTCCAAAATCCATAAGTGAATGAGTGAGGCTAATCCACTTGCTTGGCAAGCCTATGTATGCTATGTATGACTTTTTTAAGTGCTAAGAATGCTTCTTGAACGATTCCACATGTCCATAAGCCATACATGCATTTGTGAGACTTGTTTTGCATGCTTTATGTATGATTGAATGAGAGATGAGCTATTGGGATTATTTAAATCTCATCCCCTCCTCTCCAATGTTCTAACATGCTAGGTGGACCAAAAAAGCAAGGTAATGGAAGCCAACCGTCTTAAAAATGAGACCATGACATCAAAGTGTCTTGAAATTATTACTTTAAGGCCTTATGGATAGCAACTAATGAAATCCCTCATTGTATATGGCCTATGATGTTATGAGCATGTATAATTATGTTAATGTATTGTGTATAAATGAGAGCTAGGGTTATATGTATGGAAATACTCATTTTGGTCATGCAATGGCAATTTTGTATTATAGAATTTCATGTATGAATGGAAGTGGAATAGCCAAAATGAGATGCATCAGGTTTACAATCATTTGGGCAGTTCAAAAAAGTCTTAATTATGCTTTTAGACTTGCCCAAGAGGTGCCAAACCCCAAGAAAAGCCATTTGGACATTTTGGTATCCTATATGGAGCCAAAATTGACTATAATGGAACCCTATATCACTTTTTATCCAAACGAGTACTTCTTGATCTAAGATTTGGCATGCAATTAGAACTTGTTGAGATCTTTTTGGGAAGCTAAAGAACAGAATTTTTGGAGGTCTATAGAATATTTGATGAATTTTAAAAGTTCAGAAATGTTTTGGTTTTGGTTATGTTACTGTTCATATTGGTCCAAAAATGATTTCTATCACACAGGGCTCAAATGATGTCCAATTGCCATAAACTTATATACAAAGAAACTAGACATTTCCAGTGACTTGTACCAAGTAGAAGCACCCGATTTGGATGTCTAGAGAGGGAGATATGAATTTTTAAAGATTCTGCCTGGTATCAAACACTCAAGTTGACCTTAGGTACTATTTGATTGGGTTTCAAGGTTTAAGCGTGCCTGAGCTATTCTAGAGTTATTTTTTCCCTCTATCTAACACCCATAACTTTCTAGATTGGTATCATTTTCATGGATTAGATTTTTATGAAATTAATTGGACATTTTTGAAATTTTCTATAGAATTCTGTGATAGCACTCGTGGACAGCCTGACCTCTGGACATGTTTGAATGTCAAACGACCTTTGTGTTGAATGTTATGGTTTGGATATATTTTTAGTATGAAGCAGACATGTGTAACTTTCCAGAATAGCTAAGAATGCATGATTTCAAATTTTCTAGAATTAGTTATGATATTTTAAAATTTGTGACAGAAAAGAGGAAAATTCTAGCTGAAAATATATACATGTATTTTATGCTTCCCTTTGAGTTCCATGAGATGTAGGCCACTTTTAATGATGCAAATGAGTTGCAATCGTATAATTAAATATGAGAATGTGATGTATCAGCTCACATGGTGTGACAACCCTAACTTCTAATCATTGTAATTAAGGTTAAATATATGATTAATAATCATAAATTAGGGTTAAGAGTCATTACGACTAATTATATTCAAAAAATGTAGGGAAATTTAAACTTTAATGTCATTAGAGTCATTAACCAAATAATTATAAGCATTCATGTACACAAGAGAAATAAACCCTCATTTATAAGCTTTTGATTCTATTACCCCTTAATTCCAACTTATAAGAATCTCCTATCAATGTTTCTAAGTCATCCTTTGAGGTTACCATAGGAAAAACTAAAGTTTCTAGGATAGAATGAAAGTTTGGGATTGTTTGCTGTGGCTAAATGTCTTTATGCCGCAGCCAATTGCTTTCGGGTTCACTCTTTTATCTTCACATGTTTCGTCGTGGCGATAGCCGCTTCGAGTTGGAGCTTTGCCATAGCTAACCTACATCATGCTACGGCGAGGAGACCTCTTGGAGCCTACCTCACTCACCTTACACAATTGGCCATGGCCAATTCTCCCTTTAGCCATGGCTAATTCCTTTCTGGAATGCCTGACATATTTTCACAAAAGTTTGTTGCGGCGAATTACCCTCTGGACGACTTCCAATTTGGCCTCTCACATTTTGTCCCAGCTAATTCCACTTCTCGATATGGTGAATTGCTTTTTGGTACTCTCCCTAGGCAACATCACCTCTATTGGCCAGCGACGAAATACCTTCAGATCTTACAACTTCTAAAATCTTGTCTCATACTCTCCACTTTTCCTCCAATGACACCTTAGGGCCACTCTACTTTAATTTGTAGGGCTCCAATAGCTTTAATTATTCTAATTTACCTGGCTTATCTATCATTACTAGTTTAAGACTTAAGTGTTAATTTTTGCTGCTCTAACTACCCTATATCAACGAGTTCTTAGAGTAATAACAGTAAGAGTTCATGAACTATCAACAATTATCATTCAATACATATTTCATTAGAGGTTCCATACATCATTGGTTAAAATCAACATCTAATGTATCATATGATTACATTTCCAATAGTAGACCATATCATAAATTCAACAAAGTTCATACATTAGAAGCTATAAGTTCATATGTAACACCATATATTTCTAGCTTATTTCTATCACATCTACATGCTCATGTGATATATGCCATGAAGGAAGTAAGAAAATCCATTGCAAATAATACATTTCTTTGGATTACATCGTATATAAAAATTTCATTCTGCGTCACGTGTAACATCCGGTTCTTTGAAAATAAGAGAAAACGTGAGAAACGTAACGTATGATTTCTCCATAAACGAACAAAATTCACTGGATACAAAAGGAAATGTAACACCATAATTTCTAGCTCATCTCATACATCTAAATGGCATAATATCATGAATCATAGTGGTTTTCCATGGAAAAGCCCAAGAAATAATGATTATTTTCACGTTGCGTCATATTTAAAAATTCATTTCAGTGTCACGTGGACCGTGTGAGCTCATGCTATGCATCCTTATATTTAATCACATTATTACAACTCATTTACATCCCAAAAACATGCCTACAACCCATGGAAACCGAAATGAAGCATGAAAAATGGGAGTTTATTTTAGGCCAGAATTGGCCTCTTTCCTGGGCAAATTTTGGAAAATCATAACTAAATCTAGAAAAATCAAAAACATGTGTTCTTGATCATTCTGGAAATATTAGGATGTCTATTTTACACTACAAATATGCCCAAACTATAAAAGTCATCATGGAGGATGTTTGACATCTGAAAAGCTACTAAGGTCGCTGGGTGCCTGGGCTGCTGTTTAGATTACTGATACATACATCTAAAATTCATACCTAATTCTATAAAAATATAAATCACACATATTCAGTCATTATGGAAAGCTACAAATGTTAACTTGATGCTAAAAATAATTCTAGATTGAAACATATATGTTTAGCCATTGGAATCCTATGGAACAATAACTAGACTCCTGGGGCACCACTGTTACTGATAGCCAACTTAAAAAATGCATAACTCTCTGCTCAGACCTGCAAATGAGGTGATCTTAGTGGCTATAGAGAACTTATGTCCTCTAGTTTATGTATATAAAATTTCACAAGCATTGGACACCATTTGATCATTGGGTAATACAAAACCTAAATCTGCCAGTGTGAACAGTGCACATACAAGAAACAATAGAAAATTCCAAATTTGAAAATTCATCAAATATTCTCTAGACCTCCAAAAATTATGTTCTTTAGCTTCCCAAAAATCTCTCAATGAGACCTAATTGCATGCCAAATTTTAGATCAAGACTAACTTGTTTGGCTAAAAAGTGATATAGGGTTCCATTATGGTCAATTTTCACTCCATATTGGGTACCAAAGTTGCCAAATGGATTTCTCTTGGTCTTGGCACCTTTTGGGCAAGTTTAAAAGCTTATTTGAGACTTATGTAAGCTGCCAAAATGGTCCCAAACCTCATGTATCTCATTTTGGCCATTTAACCCACACTTATGCATATTTCCATCAAACTTCCATAATGTATAATTGGACATTCAAAAACTCAAATTGTATTATAAAGTTCATACATCATATCTATAGCTCTAAACATTACATAATAGTATATTTACATATGTCTCAAGGTTCATTTGACATATACAACAGCATATACAATATGAACCATCATTATGGTTCCAAAATGGACAAAATGTAACATCCAGCCTTTCTATAAACGTGAGAAACGCAATGTTGAGTTTCTCCGTAAACGGTAGAAATGGGCCAGATACAAAAAAGAAGTCCTTGAAAGAGAAGGAATTAGGGCCAAATAAAATTATAATAAAATTTTAAATATTAGAAAATGAGGATTTAAGTCTTGAGTTTCCCAGAAATCAAGGCCAGAGTAATTCAAAAAATTTGTCAAAAGGCTAGTGGCATTTTTGTAAATATGGGCACTTTTTAAAAAACACACAGGAGGGCTTTTTAAATGAAAATTTTGAGTTCTGTGGAGTTCTAAAAGGCTCTAAAAATTATAGAAAGTCCTAGGACAACTAAAGCCCCTCCGGTGGACGTTTTCCAACGTCAGTGTGCTCGAACTTTGATGGATTCGTTCGGAAAGGTTTTAGCTCCAATTTGAGTGATTCCAAAGACATTTTACTTGATTGGGAACCTAAATTTTATAATGGAAAAGATGGTTCTAAAAAAGGAGCTAAAATGAAGGAGAAACGAAAATGCAAAGTATGAAGGGTAAAATGAGAATTTTTGAAAAGTGTAACTTATTCCCACTTATATATATGATGCACCCTTCTCCTCCCTTCAATATGCACGACCATCTTCTGCCTAAAACCAGAAGAAAACCCTAGGGGATGAGGCTTACAAGAAGGGGAAGAAAAAGAGGAGAAATCAAAGGCTTAAGGTATGAAAATTAGTAGTTTTTCATACTCTTTCTCTTCCAAACCTCTTCTCCTCCATTCTCCTTTGTTTCCTATGATTAAGATGAGGTTTATAAATCTGATTTAAGGGAGAAATTGAGAGGAAATTTCGGATTTGAAGAGAGGAGCTCAAAGAACACAAGATTCAAGTGAGAGAAAGCAAGAAAACAAGGTAATTTCTCTTCCTATGGTTGTCATTTTTGGTCCCCTTCTCCACCATTTCGTCCCACTTGAGAAAACCCTAGAAGGAGATGATTTTTAGGCAGAACCAAGCATGAATCTAAGGAAAAAGGGTGTGGAGATTAAGAATATGCAAAGGGAATTAACAAAAAACCATTAGATTTCAAGATGCAAGTTCTAGGGTTTCAATTGCACCTTGTAAAATTTGACTTTGTAAGATGATTCCTAGGCCTAAGTAAGAGTTTAAATGAGCTCCCAAGATCCCTAAGAGGCTCCCCATATGCTTCTTCCCTTGAGAAAACAAAGAAAGCTCCATGGAACCCAATATGCTTCATAGCCTCGGCCTAGATGGGTTCTCCTAGCTAGAGAGAGTTTTAAATTTTTCTAAGGCCATTATTGAGTCATATTTGATGAATGAAAGTGAAGGGAGGCCTTGGAAAAAATTTAGAACTCATAGAAAGTGATTTGGTGTCTTAGGTTTCATATTATGACCTAAAGAACCAACATGGTGCTAGGCCTTTTGTTTTGATGATGTGATGACTCCAAGAGCTTTAAAAGGAGTTAAGAATCATATTTGAAAGAAAAAAGCCTAGAAGTCATTTGAGAGGTGTTGCTTCATTAGGTGCCAATATGGATCATAATGGGGGTTATAGAGCAATCTAGTACTTAAGCAAGTTGTATGGTCTTAAAGATTGTTTCATGAACCTAATTGGCTCCCATATATTGTATTTAGGCCAACAGAAACCATCTCCACCAATTTGTGTGTGTGTGGCCAAAAGAGGAGGCTTGAATCCTAAAGGAAAAGTGTGTGTTTGTATACAAGGTAGCTCTCTCCACCTTCTTTCATGCATGGATGTGTGTTTAGCTTGTTTTAGAATGTATGTATGTGTATTTTCAAGCTATGAAAAGTATGCTAACATGCCTTTATATGCCATGATCCTTGATGCCATGTTATGTTCTTAAATGATTTCATGATGTTTGTATGAGTTTGCTTGAGTGCGGAGAGGCCAAGAACTCTTCCCTTGGATGAGGATGAGCCAAGAACCCTTGAGCTTGGTTGAGACAAAGTAAAGAGTCTCCCAAAAGCAAAGTGGGCTCCCAAGAGTATGGTTGAGTCCAAAGTGCTTAAAGAATGGGTGAGGCAAGTCCAAAATCCATGAGAAGAAGTGTGAGGTCAATCCAAACACATAGTGAGCTCTTGAATGTCTTGTATGATTGATTCACATGCCAAGGTTACCTTTAAAATGTCTATGATTTCTATTTTCTCCATACATGCATTTAAAAGGCTTGCTTTGCACATATTATGTATGATTGAATGGGAGATGAGCTATTAGGATTCTTTGAATCTCATCCCCTCTTCTCCAATGATCTAACATGCTAGGTGAACTAAGTGGATATACTAATGGGAGCCAACAACCCTAAAGAAAGGAGATTGACAAACTTATGCCTTGGTTTTAGCCATTTTAGAACCATAATGATGGTTTATCATGTATATGATGTTGTATATGTACTATGAATGTTGAGACATATGTAAAGATACTATTATGTGATGTTTAGATGTATGGGAATGATATATGACCACTAGCACATGTTTTGAGTATGTAATGCCATAGCATGCAAGTTTAAAGTTTGATGAATATGTGTAAAAATGTGGGTTGAATGGCTAAAATAAGATGCATAAGATTTGGGACCATTTGGGCAGATCAAACAAGTCTTAAATGTGCTTTTAGACTTGCCCAAAAGGTGCCAATACCAAGGGAAGACCATTTGGCAAATTTGGTACCTCATATGGAGCCACATTTGACCATAATGGAACCCTATATCACTTTTTGGCCAAATGAGCTAGTCTTGATCTGAAATTTGGCATGAAATTAGATCTCATTGAGAGATTTCTGGGAAGCTAAAGATCATAATTTTTGGAGGTCTACAAAATATTTGATGATTTTTAGAAATTAGAAAGTTTTATGGATTTGGTCTGCTGCACTATTCATTTGGTCCGAAATTGTTTTCTATTACACGAGGCCTAAATGATGTCCAATTACCATAAAATTTTATACACAGAAACCACAGTGACTCATGCCAACTAGAAGAACCTCATTTGGAGTTCTAGAGAGGGAGATATAAATTTTTGAAGTTTCTGTCCAGTATCAGTGAAATTACCCGACCAGAAGTATTGTTCTATTGAATTTTGGAGTTTGGGCTTGATGAACTGATCTGAAGATATTTTTCCTCTCTAGTTAACATTCACAGCTTTCCAGATTGGTATCATTTACATAGATTGGATTTTTTTGGAATTAATTGGATATTTTCAAAATTTTCTACAGAATTCTATGATAGTTCTAGATTTCAGTCAGACCTCTGTAGTGTTTTAGATGTCAAATGTCCTAGGTAATAAATATTGTGACCTAGACATATTTTTAGTATGAAGTATACATCTCAAGATTTCCATAATGACTAAGATTGAATATTTTTGATTTTTTTAGATTTAGTTATGATTTTCCAAAGTTTGCCCAGAAAAAGGACCAATTCTGGCTGAGAATGATCTTTAAGTTTCCATACCCCATTTCGGTTTCCATGGGTTGTAAGCATGTTTTTGTGATGTGAATGAGTTGTGATGATGAAATTAAATATGAGAAGTGTAGTATGAGCTCACACGGTCCACGTGACACCGAATGGAATTTTGAGACCCAGTGCAATAGTAAAATGAGCATTATTTCTTTACCTTTTTCATGCAAAACACACATGATTCATGATATTAAGTTATGTAAAGGTATGAGATGAGTTAGAATGAGCTAGAATTTATGGTGTTACATAAAACCATGCACAAGCTTGTCAATCTTTCCTCTTCATGGTTGTTAGCTCCCTTCACCATAATTACTTGGTCCACTTAACATGTTAGATCATTGGAGAGGAGGGGATGAGATTCAAAGAATCCCAATAGCTCATCTCCCATTCAATCATACATAATATATGCAAAGTAAGCTTTTCAAATGTATGCATAGTAAAAATGAAAGACATGCATATTTTAAAAATAATCTTGGCTTGTGAATCAATCATACAAGACATCAAAGAGCTCACCAAGTGCTTAGATTGGCCTCACACTTCTCCTCATGGATTTTGGACTTGTCTTACCCATTCTTTAAGAGCTTTGGACTCAACCATACTCTTAGCAGCCCACTTTACTTTTGGGAGACTCTTTACTTTCTCTCAACCAAGCTCAAGGATTCTTGACTCATTTTCACCCAAGGAAAGAGTTCTTGGCCTCTCCACACTCAAGCAAACTCATACAAACATCATGTAAATATTTGAAAACATAACATGGCATCAAGAAGCATAATATGTAAAGGCATGCTAGCATACTTTTCATAGCTTGAAAATACACATACACACATTCTAAAATAAGCCAAACATGTAATGTCCCGTTTTTATTAAACGATGGAAATAGACACGTTTTCAAAGCAAGTCCCCTGAGATGAGTGATTCAAGGCCAAATAAAATTTGGATAAAATTTTAAATAATAGAAAATAAGGATTTGAGCCTTGAGTTGCCCAGAAACCGGGGTCGGAGCGATTTGAAAAATTTACCGAAAGGCTAGTGGCATTTTCGTAAATAAGTGTAATTTTGGAAAAGCACCTAGGAGGGCTTTTTAAATGGAAATTTTGAGTTGCCCAGGGTTCTCAAAGGCCCCAAAAACCATGGGAAGCCCCGGGAGCAGTAAAGCCCCTCCGGTGTACTCTTTCCAATGTCGGTTGACCCGAACTTTGACCGATTCGTTCGGGATGGTTTTAGCTCCGATCTGAGTGATTCCAAAGGCATTTTATTAAATTGGGAACCTCTTTGTTATGATGGAAAAGACGGTTCTCAAAAAGGAGCTAAAACGAAGGAGAAACGAAAATGCTAAGAACGAAGGGCAAAATTGGCATTAAAGTGTTAAAGGAAGCTTCTTTATATGCCACGTTCTTTCTCTCCTCTCTAAACCGACTTGCTTCTGCCCATTTTCAGAGGAGAACTCCAGCTCCTTAGGCGCACAAGAGGAGGAGGATTTTGGAGGAAGAAATTCAAGAAAAAGGTAAGAAACTTTAAGAAATTCCATATCCTTCCTTCTTGAACCTTGCTCCTCTCCTCTCAAGCTTTCTTTCTATGGTTTTAATGGAGAGTTTGGTGCTGTTTTTGGGGCAGAACAGAGAGGGGAATTTCGAAAATTGAGGGAGTAAGCCAACCAAGTGGAAGAACAAGCCAAAGGAAGCAAGAAAACAAGGTAAAACTTTCATTCTTTGGTAGTTTCTCCCTCCCCCTTCCTCTTGCACGAATTTGACCACCATGAGCCCAATTCTTAGGGGCTGTTTTCTATCCAATTTATGGAGGGATTAGGGGTTTTAGATGGCAAGGATTAAGAATGAACCAATAGAATCAAGAAAGGAGCATTAGGAAACAAAATGGAATCATTAGGGATCCAAATGCTCCCTTGCAAATCTGATTTTATATAAATGTTCTTAGGCTTAAATGAATGTTTAAATGTGCTCCTAAGATCCCTAAGAGGTCCCCCATATGTCTCTTCCTCCATAAAATGAACAAAACCCCATGGAAAGTCATGAACCTATAAGTTGGAAAAGTGTAGAGCACTTAAGGGGATTGTAAAAACTGATTTAATCTATCAGTTCCCTTAGTTGTTTAAGTGTTTCCTTGACCTCCTAGAACTCTTAACAACCTCCCTAAATGGTTCCCCCATCAAGGAAAAATCAAGAAGCCATGAAATCCCATTTATGCTCTAACTTTCGACCAAGTAGGGATGGCATAGTTAGGGAGAGTTTTAAATTGTTTCAAGCCCATTTTTGAGTCATACATGATGAATGAATGTGAGGGGAAACCTTGGGAAAAATTTAGGAAGCTTAGAGAATGAGTTGGTGCTTTAGGTTCCATATTGTGACCTAAGGAAGCAACATAATGTTAGGCCCTTTATTTTAATTATGTGATGACTCCAAGAGGCTTAAAAAGAGTCAAGAATCATATTTGAAAAGAAAGAATGAGGCCTAGAAATCATTTGAGGGGTGTTGCTTCATTAGGTGCCTTTATGGACCATAATGGAGGTTGTAGAGTAATCTAGGGTTTAAGCAAGTTGCATAGCCCTAGAAATTGTTTCATGAACTTAATTGGCTCCCATAATTTGTGTCTAGGCCAAGTGAAACTATCTCCACCAACTTGTGGGTGTGTGGCTAAAAGAGGAGGCTTGAAAGCTAAGGAAAAAGTGTATGTTTGTATACAAGGTAGCTCTCTCCACCTTCTCTCATGCATGGATGTGTGTTTAGCTTGTTTTAGAATGTGTGTATGTGTATTTTCAAGCTTTGAAAAGTATGCTAGCATGCCTTTACATGTCATGATCCTTGATGCCATGTTATGTTTTAAATGAATCCATGATGTTTGTATGAGTTTGCTTGAGTGTGGAGAGGCCAAGAACTCTTCCCTTGGGTGAGGATGAGCCAAGAACCCTTGAGCTTGGTTGAGAGAAAGTAAAGAGTCTCCCAAAAGCAAAGTGGGCTCCCAAGAGTATGGTTGAGTCCAAAGTGCTCAAAGAATGGGTGAGGCAAGTCCAAAATCCATGAGGAGAAGTGTGAGGCCAATCCAAACACTTAGTGAGCTCTTGAATGTCTTGTATGATTGATTCATATGCCAAGGTTGCTTTTAAAATGCCTATGATTTCTACTTTCTCCATGCATGCATTTGTGAAACTTGCTTGCACATATTATGTGTGATGGAATGGGAGATGAGCTATTGAGATTCTTGAATCTCACTCCCTCCTCTTAAATGTCCTAATATGCTAGGTGGACCAAGTGGATATGCCAATGGGAGCCAACAACACTAGAGGAAGGAGATTGACATTCATATATCTAGTTTTTGCTTTATGGAACCATAATGATGTTCAATGATGTATATGAATATTGTAAATGGGGTATGACCCTTGAGACATGTATAAATATGATATTTTATGATGTTTAAATGTATGGATATGATGTATGACCATTAGCATATGTTTTGAGTATCTAATGCCAAAGTATGAGAATTGAAAGTTTGATGGAAATGTATATAAGTGAGGGTGAAAAGGCCAAAATGAGATGCAAATGGTTTGGGACCATTTGGGCAGCTTCCCCAAGTCTTAAACATGCTTTTAAACTTGCCCAAAAGGTGCCAAGACCAAAGGAAATCCATTTGGCAATTTTGGTACCCAATATGGAGCCAAAATTGACTATAATGGAACCCTATACTACTTTTTGGCCAAATGAGTTAGTCTTGCCCTGAAATTTGGCATACAATTAGGTCTTATTAAGAGCTTTCTGGGAAGCTAAAGATCATAATTTTCGGAGACCTAGAGAATATTTGATGAATTTTCAAAGTTGGGATTTTCTATGGTTTCTGGTATGTGCACTGTTCATACTGGCAGATTTGATTTTCGTGTCACTAGATGGCCAAATGGTGTCCAATGCTTATGACATTTTATGTGCATAAACTAGAGGTCATAAGATTTCTGTGGCCACCGAGATCACCTCATTTGGAGGTCTGAGCACAGAGTTATGCATTTTTGAAAATTGCTGTCAGTAACAGTGGCGACTCCAGAGCTCAATCACTGTTCCATCAGTTCCAGATACCTAAACGTATCTGTTTCATTCAGGAATTATTTTTAGTGTCAAGTTAACATTTGTAGCTTCCCAGAATGACTGAATGTGTGTGATTTCGATTTGTGTAGAATTAGTTATGAATTTCAAAAGTTTGCATCAGTAACCTGAATCATAGCCCAGGCAGCCAGTGAGTCTGTAGCTTTTTGGATGTCAAACGTCCTGTATGATGAATGTTGTGACTTGGACGTATTTTTAGTGTGAAGTAGATATCTTGAGCTTTCCAGAATGACAAAGAACACATGATTTCGATTTTTCTAGATTTAGTTATGATTTTCCAAAGTTTGTGACAGAAAAGAGGAAATTCTGGACGAAAATGCAAACATGAATTTTAATGTGGTCCTTTGCTTTCCACGAGTTGTAGACCAAATTTGATGATGAAAATGAGCTATATTCATGTATTTAAGTATGAGAATGTGATAGATGCATTCATATGGCCCACGGGACTCCGAAGGAAAAATTTTACCTGTAGAGAAATGCATTTTAATTCATAACTCCCTATGCCACTAGATTGTTTCCATAGAATAAACATAAGTTGAGGCATGGGAATTGCATGAATTGAGTCCTAGAAGTATGGTGTTACAAAACACATATCCATGCATGAGAGAAGGTGGAGAGAGCTACCTTGCACACAATTACACACTTTTTCCTTTAGACTTAAGCCTCCTCTTTCAGCCACACACCCACAAATTAGTGGAGATGGTTTCTCTTGGTGTAGATACAATTTATGGGAACCAATTAGGTTTATGAAACAATGTCTAAGACCATACAATTTGCTTAGATGCTAGATTGATCTATAAGCTCTATTATGGTCCATAAATGTACCTAATGAAGCAACACCCCTCAAATACTTTATAGGTCTCATTCTTTCCTTTCAAATATGATTCTTGACTCCTTTTAAGCCTATTGGAGTCATCACATTATCAAAACAAAAGGCCTAGCACCATGTTGCTTTTTAGGTTATAATATGGAACCTAAGACACCAACTCACTTTCTATGAGTTCTAAATTTTTTCCAAGGCCTCTCCCCTCACTTTCATTCATCAAATATGACTCAAGAATGGAATTAGAAAAATTTAAAACTCTCCCTAGCACCATGGAACATGCTTGGCCAAGCCTATGGCATTATTTGGGCTTCTTAGAGTTCTCTTAGTTTTTTTGAAGGTAGAAGCTTGTGGGGAGTATCTTTGGTGTCTCAAGAACTCATTTATACTCTAACTTAGACCTAGGAAGCATTGCATAAATTTAGAATTTGAAAAGTGCACTTGAAACCCTAAGTTTTGCATCTTGAATTCTAATGCCTATTTCATCGTTTTCTTTGCATATTCTTATTCCTCTCCATCAAATACCTAAGAATCATCTTTGGTTGGGCTTGAAAATTAGATCTTCCTATGGTTCTTAGTTTTGGTCAAAATGGAGAAGAAGGGCCACGGAAGATGTCAACCATAAGATGTATTTTTACCTTGTTTCCTTGCTTAGTTTGGCTTGAATCTTGATTTCTCCAAGCTCTTTTCTTCAAATCCAAACTTTCCCTTGAATATCTCCCTTGAATCAGATTTATAAACCTCATTTTAATCCAAGGAAACAAAGGAGAAGGGAGGAGAGGAGGTGTGGATGAAGAAAAGCAAGAAAAATCACCATGAAAACATACCTTACACTTGGCTTTCTTCCTCCTTCTTCTTCCTCTCTTGGGTGCCTCTCCCTTAAGGTTTTGCTTCTGATTTGGGGCTGGAAAATCTGAAGTGAAATGAGGGCAAGCGTGAGGCGCCACCTATATATAGGTAGGGAAAAGTGACTTTTTCAAAAATTCCAATTTTGCCCTTCATACTTTGCATTTTCTCCTTTGTTTTAGCTCCTTTTTTAGAACTGTCTTTTCCATTATAAAATTTAGGTTCCTAATTAAGAAAAATGCCTTTGGAATCACTCAAATCGAGCAAAAACTTTTTTGAACAGATTCGTCAAAGTTTGGGCACACCGACATTGGAAAACATCCACTAGAGGGGATTTAACTGTCTTGGGGCTTCCCATGATTTTCAAGGCCTCTGAGAACCTTGGAAAACTAAAAAATTTGATTTAAAAAACCCTCCTATGTGAATTCCAAAAATTTCCTGAAATTACAAAAATGCCATTACCTTTTGTAAGGTTTTCGTCAAAATTTATTTCTTCATTCTAGCTCCATTTTTCCTTCTGTTTGAGGCTAGAATTCTCATTTTTAGGAGGCTAGAATGTTACTCAAATTTTTTGGGACCTTAATTACATCATCTTGGGGGACTTCCTTTTGTATCTGGTGAATTTCGTTCATTTACAAAGAAACCGTACGTTACGTTTCTCATGTTTTTTTTCATTTTTAGAGAACTGAATGTTACAAGAAGTCCCCCAAGATGATGTAGTTAAGATCTAAAAAAATTTAAGAAGCATTCTAGACTTTTAAAAATGAGAAGCCCAAGCTCAAACGGAAAGAAAAATAGAGCTAGAATGAAGAAACAATTTCTTATGAAAAACTTATAAAACATAATGGTATTTTCATAATTTTGAGCAAATTTTAGAAATCACATGGAAGGGCTTTTTAAATGAAAGTTTTGAGTTTTCCAGGGTTCTGAGAGGCCTTAAAAACCGTGGAAAGCCCTAGGACAGTTAAATCCCCTTTTGTGGATGTTTTCCAAGGTCAGTGCACCCAAACTTTGATGGATTCATTCGGAAAGGTTTTAGCTCTAATTTGAGTAATTCCAAAGGCATTTTATTTAATTGGGAACCCAAATAGGAAAGACGATTCTAAAAAAGGAATTAAAATGAAGGAGAAACAAAAATGCCAAGAAAGAAGGGCAAAATTGGAATTTTTGAAAAAGTATGTCTTCCTCCCTTATAAATAGGTGGTGCCTCACACTCTCCCTCACTTAGCTTCAGATTATTCTACCCCAAATCAAAAGAAAAACCCTAAGAGAGTGGTGCACCAAGAGGAGAGGAAAAGGAGGAGAAAATGCATGCTTAAAGGTGTGTTTTCATGGTAGTTTTTAATGCTTTTCTTCATCCACACCTCCTCTCCTCCCTTCTCCTTTATTTCCTTTGATTAAAATGAAGTTTATAAATCTTATTCAAGGGAGAAATTCAAGGGAAAATTCGGATTTGAAGAGAGGAGCTCAAAGAACACAAGATTCAAGTGAGAAAAAGTAAGAAAACAAGGTAATTTCTCTTCCTATGGTTGTCATCTTTGGTTCCCTTCTCTACCATTTTGGCCCACTTGAAAAAACCCTAGGAGGAGATGATTTTTAGGTAGAACCAGCATGAATCTAAGGAAAAGGGTATGAAGATTAAGAATATGCAAAGGGAATTATCAAAAAATCATTAGATTTCAAGATACAAATTCTAGGGTTTTGTGTGCACCTTCTAAAATCTGATTTCATATGATAATTACTAGGTCTAATTAAGAGTTTAAATGATCTCGTAAGATCCCTAAGATGCTCCCCACATATTCCTCCTTCAAGAAAACAAAGAGAATTCCAAAGAGGCCAAAAAGGGGCTAGGTCTCGGCCAAGCATGGATGGAGTAGGTAGGGAGAGTTTTAAATTTTTTCAAGCCCATTTTTGTGTCACATATGATGAATGAATATAAGGGGAGGCTTGGAAAAAAATTTAGAACTCATAGAAAGTGAGTTGGTGCTTTAGGTTTCATATTATGACCTAAAGAAGCAACATGATGTTAGTCTCTTTGTTTTAATTGTGTGATAACTCCAAGAAGTTTAAAAGGAGTCAAGAATCATATTTGAAAGGAAAGAATGGAGCTTAGAATTTTTTTGAGGGGTGCTGCTTCATTAGGTGTATTTATGGACCATAATGAGGTTATAAGCCAACCTAGTATCTAAGCAAATTATATAGCCTTAGAATTAAGTTTATGAACCTAATTGGCTTCCATAAATTATGTCTAGGACAAGAGAAAGCATCTCCACAAGTTTGTGTGTGTGTGGCTGAAAGAGGAAGTCTTGATTCAAGAAGAAAAGTGTATGATTGTGTGCAAGGTAGCTCTCCCCACCTTCTCTCATGCATGGATGTGTGTTTAGCTTGTCTTAGAATGTGTGTATATGTATTTTCAAGCCATGAAAAGTATGCTAGCATGATTTTATATGCCATGATTTCATAATGACATATTATGTTTTCAAATGAATGTATAATGTTTGTTTGAACTTCCTTGAGTGTGGTAAGGCCAAGAACTCTTAACCATGGTGAGGATGAGCCAAGAACCTTGAGATTAGTTGAGACAAAGCAAAAAGTCTCCCAAAAGCAAAGTGGGCTTCCAAGAGTATGGTTGAGCCCAAGAATCTTTTAAAGAATGGGTGAGGCAAGTCCAAAATCTATGAGGAAAAGTGTGAGGCCAATCCATTCACTTGGTGAGCTCTTGAATGTCTTGTATGACTTGTTCACATGCCAAGCTTGCTTCTTGAATGTTCATAACTTCCATGATATCCATGCATGCATTTTCAAGGCTTACTTTGCATATATTATGTATGATCAAATGGGAGATGAGCTATTGGGATTCTTTGAATCTCATTCCCTCCTCTCCAATGATCTCACATGCTAGGTGGACCAAGTGGACAAGATGATGGAAGCCAATTACCTTGAAGGAAGGAGTTTGGTAATTAAATGTAAAGTTTTTGGTTCTTTAAGGCCATAATTATGTCAAATGTTGTAACCCTTGATGTATATGGTCTATGACCTCTTAGACATGTGTAATTATAACATTATGCCATGTATGAATGAGAGCATATGTTATGTAGCCACTAGAATATGAATTAAGTATATGATGGCACATTAGCTTCATGAATGGCTTTATGGAAATATGCATATGTGTGGATGAAATGGCCAAAATGAGATGCATGGAGTTTGGGACCATTTGGGCAGCTTACACAAGTCTTAATCATGCTTTTAGACTTGCCCAAAAGGTGCCAAACCTAAGGGAAAACTATTTGGTTACTTTGGTACCTTATATGGAGCAAAAAATGACCATAATTGAACTCTATGTCACTTTTTAGCCAAATGAGTTATTGTTGATCTGTGATTTGGCATGCAATTAGATCTTATTGAGAACTTTTTGGAAAGCTAGAGAACATAATTTTTGGAGGTCTACAGGATATTTGATGAATTTTCAAAGTTGACAATTTTTCTGATTTTGGTCTGCTGCACTATTCATTTGGTTTGAAAATGAAATCTATCACACAAGGCTTAAATGATGTCCAATTACCACAAAATTTTATAAAGAGAAACTAGACATTCACAGTGACTCATACCAACTAAAAGCACCTCATTTGGAGGTCTATAGAGGGAGATATGAATTTTTGAAGATTTTATCCTGTATCAGGACCCTCACTCGACCATAGTTACTATTCCATTGAATTCTAATGTTTGGATTGTCTGAACTAGTTTGAGGTATTTTTCCCCTCTAGATAATATCCACATCTTTCCACATTGATATCATTTTTATAGATTAGATTTTTGTGGAATTAATTAGATATTTTCAAAATTTGCTGCAAAAATCTATGATAGCATCAGTGACAATTTGACCTTTGGACTTTTTTGGATGTTAAATGTCCTCTGTGGTGGATGTTATGATTTGGACATATTTTTAGTATGTATTAGACATCCATATCTTTCCAGAATGATTGAGAAGGCATGATTTCAATTTTTTTTGAATTAGTTATGATTTTCCAAAATTTAGACAGAAAAAGAGCAAATTTTGGCCGAAATTTAGTATGCTTATTTTAAGTTTTCCTTTGAGTTCCATGAGTTGTGGACCATATTTTATTATCCAAATGAGCTATATTCATGTAATTAAATATGAAAATATATAGTATGAGATCATACGGTCCACGTGACACTGAATGAAATTTTTAAACATGACACAATGCAAAATATTCATTATTTTATGCTATTTTCTTTGCTCTTCTATGAGTTACATGATGTGAAGCATGAGAATAGCATGAGAAAAGCTAGGAAATATATGGTGTTACATCACATGGGCCATGTGAGCTTATACAACACATTTTTATATTTAATTACATAAATACAACACATTTGCATCATAAAATGTGGCATACATCTCAAGAATCATGAAGAGGAGTTTAAAACATACCTATTACATTTCGACCAGATTTTGCTCAATTCTGTCACTAAATTTGAAAAATCATAACTAATTCTAGAAAAATTGAAAACATGCATTCTTAGTCATTATGAAAAGCTATGGATGTCTAATTCACAGTAAAAATATGTCTAGACCATAAGATCCATCATAGAGGATGTTTGACATCTGAAAAGGTCCAGAGGTCAAACTACCACTAATGTTGTCACAGATTTCTGCAGCAAACTTTGAAAATGTCCAATTAATTTCACAAAAATTTAATCTATACAAATGATACTAATCTAGAAAGATGTAGATGTTAGGCAGAGGGAAAAAATATTTCTAGACCAGTTTAGGCAGCCCAGGCCTCGAAATTCAATAGAACAGAAACTTAGGTCAAGTAAGACTCTTAATACTGGATAGAATGTTCAAAAATTCATATCTCTTTCTCTAGACTTCCAAATGAAGTGCTTCTAGTTGAGACTAGTCATTGTGAATGTCTATTTTCTTTGTATAAAATTTTATAGCAATTAGATATTATTTGAGCTTTGTGTGACAGATTTCATTTTTGGACCAAATGAATAGTGTAGCAGACCAAAATAAGAAAAATTGCTAACTTTAAAAATTCATCAAATATTCTATTGCCAACTTTGAAAATTCATCAAATATTCTATAGGCCTCCAAAAATTATGGTTTTTAGCTTCCCAAAATGCTCTCAACAAGCTTTAATTTCATGCCAAATCTCAGAGTAAGAAGAGCTCATTTGGCCAAAAAGTGACATAGGGTTGCATTATGGACCAAATGGTTTTCCCTTAGTCTTGGCACCTTTTGGGCAAGTCTAAAAGCATACTTAGGACTTGTGTGAGCTGCCCAAATGATTCCAAACCTCGTACATCTCATTTTGGCCTTTTCATCCATACATATACACATTACATCAAACTTTCCAAAATGCATACCTTGGCATTATATACCCAAAGTCTATTTTAGGGTTCATACATCATATTCATACATTTATACATCATATAATATCATAATTATGCATGTCTAAGAAGTCATAGACCATATACATCATTGGATTACAATATTGGACACAAATATGGCCTTAAAGTAAGAAAACTCCAATACTTTGTTGTCAAACTCTTTCCGTCAAGGTGGTTGGCTTCCATTACTATATTCACTTAGTCCACCTAGCATGTGAGTTCATTGGAGAGGAGGGAATAAGATTCAAAGAATCCCAATAGCTCATCTCCCATTCAATCATACATAATATATGTAAAGCAAGCCTTAAAAATGCTTGCATGGATATCATGGAAGTCATGAACATTCAAGAAGCAAGTTTGGCATGTGAATAAGTCATACAAGACATTCACGAGCTCACTAAGTGTTTGGATTGGCGTCACACTTTTCCTCATGGATTTTGCACTTGCCTCACCCATTCTTTAAGAGATTCTTAAACTCAACCATACTCTTGGGAGCCCACTTTGCTTTTAGAAGACTCTTTGCATTGTCTCAACTAATCTCAAGGGTTCTTGGCTCATCCTCACCATGGTTAAGACTTCTTGGCCTTTCCACTCAAGCAAACTCAAACAAACATCATACATTCATTTCAAAATATAATATGTCATCATGAAATCATAGTATATAAAATTATGCTAGCATACTTTTCATGGCTTGAAAATACACATACACATATTCTAAGACAAGCTAAACACACATTCGTGTATGAGAGAAGATGGAGAGATCTATCTTGTATGCAATCATACACTTTTTCCTTGGATTTCAAGCCTCCTCTTTTGGCCACACACCCATAAACTTGTGGAGATGGTTTCTCTTGGCCTAGATACAATTTATGGAAGTCAATTAGGTTCATGAAACAAATTCTAAGGCCACATAACTTGGTTAGACACTAGGTTGGTCTATAGACTCCATTACAGTCTATACTTGCACCTAATGAAGCAACACCCCTCAAACAATTTTTAGGCTCTATTCTTTCCTTTCAAATATGATTCTTAACTCCTTTTGAGCCTCTTGGAGTCATATCACAATTAAAACAAAGGGCCTCTCATCATGTTGCTTCCTTAGGTCATAATATGGAACCTAAAGCACCAAATCACTTTCTATGTGTTCTAAATTTTTTCCAAGGCCTCTCTTCATTTTCATTCATCAAATATGACTCAAGAATAGCCTTAGAAAAATTTTAAACTTCCCCTAGCTATGAGAACTCCCTTTGGCCGAGCCTATGCATGGTTTTGGGCTCCTTGGAGTTTTCTTTGTTTTCTTGAAGGAGGAAGCATGTGGGGAGCATCTTAGGGATCTCAAAAACTCATTTAAACTCTTAATTAGACCTAGTAATCATCACACAATGTCAGATTTTACAAGGTACACACAAAATCCTAGAATTTATATCTTGAAATCTAATAGTTATTTTGTTGTTTTTTTTGCATATTATTGTTCTTCTCCATCAAATACCTAAGATTCATGCTTGGTTAGGCTTAAAAATCAGATCCTCCTAGGGTTCCTTATGTGCGTCAAATTGAAGAAGAAGGGGAATCAAGAATAACAATCATAGGATGAAATTTTACCTAGTTTCCTTGCTTATTTTGGCTTGAATCTTGCCTTCTCCAAGCTCCTCTCTTCAAATCTAAAATTTCCATTGAATTTCTCCCTTGAATCAGATTTATAAACTTCATTTTAATCAAAAGAAACCAAGGAGAAGGGAGGAGAGGAGGTGTGGATGGAGAAAAGCATGAAAAATCACCATAGAAACATACCTTAAACTTGAATATTCTTCTCTTCTCCTTCCTCCTTTGGTGCGCCTCTCTCCTAGGGTTTTGCTTCTGGTTTGGGGCTGAATAATCTGAAGTTAAATGAGGGAGAGTGTAAGGCACCACCTATATATAGGTGTAGGAAAGTGACATTTTCAAAATTTTCAATTTTGCCCTTCATTCTTTGTATTTTTGTTTCTCCTTTGTTTTAGCTCTTTTTTGAGAACTGTCTTTGCCACTATGAAATTTACGTTCCCAAGTAAATAAAATACTTTTAGAATCACTCAAATCGAATTTAAAACCTTCCCAAATGAATCTGTCAAAGTTCAGGCACACCGACATTGGAAAACATTCACCGGAGGGGATTTAACTGTCTTTGAGCTTTCCATGGTTTTTAGGGCCTCTGAGAATCCTGCAGAACTCAAAACTTTCATTTAAAAAGTCTTCCTCTATGGATTCCAAAATTTGCTCAAAATTATAAAAATGTCATTACGTTTTGTAAGTTTTTCGTAAGAATTTGTTTCTTCATTTTATCTCCATTTTTCTTTCTGTCTGAGCTTGAGATTCTCATTTTTAGGAGTCTAGAATGCTTCTTAAATTTTTTGAGACCTTAACTATGTCATCTTGGAGGACTTCCTTTTATATCTGGTAAGTTTCATTCATTGACGAAAAAACTGTATGTTACGTTTCTCACATTTTTTCTTGTTTTTAAAGAACCAAATGTTACACCATACATCCAATACCAAGCAAAAATGAGGCCTACTCCTCAATAGATACATTTTAAGTAACCAAAATACAAACACCTACACTTGGCAATATGATTACATGATGATGCTATAAAAAGAATCATAAAATTTGCATCTACTCTACTCAAATCAGCCTAAGTGTAGCTCCCTCCACATATGGCTAAAGCTCATAGATTTTCATCTATTTGCTTTCCCTTATCCTTACTTAAAGGGTCTTCACCTGAAAGTATGATCCCATGAAACGGGGTGAGATGCAAATCTCAATAACCATGGCAAATTCCATTCATATATTCCAGTTTAATTAACATATATACATGATTTCGTATAAGCATCATAAAATGTACTAACCATATTAGTAAACGAAATAATTAGACTATCTACGATTACTATCCTATACTAGCAATCATAATTCTATATGTTAAAGGCCAATAACACCAGGAGAGGCCCGTTCACGGCACCCACTCCCTAATGAGCACAACTAGGGCTCAGTGCATCTGGGGTCTGATCACAACTCGGTGCTTGATTAAAGCATATGCACATGTGACAGTCATACCACAGCTCCACTATAGACTCACAAGGTCTAATTATATATAATAGATAGCCAATCAATTTATTTAGTCTCAAAATCATAATCATGCAACAAATACAAAATTAAAACAGACATATGCATGGAATTAGCATGACCCCTGGTTACCTCACTTTGCAGACAATTGAAAAGCCACCAGCAATGCCAAAATCTCCCTATAACCATAATATCAGAAGATTACTACTTTAAATCATCATGTACAGTAGCAACAAGTACCCAAAGAATTAAAATACTAATGGCTACCAGAGGACACTTACCCAGCCACTACAAATCTCTAAATTCGGATTGAATATGTTATCTACCAGAAACTTCAATATATCACCCTAATTCCTGTAACACCATAATGTACTAACGCTATCTAGCCTCTCACTGGGCTCGGTTCTATATGATTTCCAAAGAACCAATACCAATCCGTGGCATTTTCATGCTATGAAACGGGGTTTCATACACTCATCTTCTGTCCCGTGGGTCCTGTGAACCCATCATTCACATTCTCTACTCACACTTCATTTATACAACTCATACATAGCATAAAACAAGCCATAAGCTATGGGTATGGAGTCAAAAACCAGAAAAATGCAATTTCTCACTTAGGCCCAAAAGTCAGATTTTGGCTCTAATTTTGAAAAATCATAACTAATTATAGAAAAATGGGAATCTAGTATACCATATCTTTTTGGAAATCTCTAAGTGTTATATTTATACTAAAAATAATTCCCAACCATAATCTCAGCATTTGGACTATGTTTGACATAAAAAATGAGACAGAGGTCCGACTGTCTCTGTTTCTGGCGCAGCTTACTGTCATGAACTTCGAAAATTCAGAACTAAATCCACAAAAATCCAATCTGGACAAACTATACCAATTTGAAAAGATAAAGATGTCTACCAGAGGAAAAAAATAAGTCCAGATAAGTTCAATAGCTCTTAGACCCCGAAAACCGATGGAACAGTAACGGAGGTCAGGTGGCTCCCTGATGCTTATACAAAACTTCAGAAGGTTCATTCTCTCTCTACAGACCTGTGATTTAGGTGATTCTAGTTGTTACAGGTCACTGTAGTTTCCTAGTTTATGTGTATAGAATTTCACAACATTTGGACTCCATTTGGTCCATGAATGATAAGGTTTTATTTTCGGACTAGCTACACAGGGCCATGACCAAATCATTAAATTTTTCTAACTTCAACAATTCACCAAATATTCTCTAGACCTCCAAATATTACTCACTTTAGCTTCCTAAGAAGCTTTCTATAAACTCTAGAGGCATGCCAAATTTCATAGCAAGAAGAGTTCATCTGGTCATACTTTAACGAAGCTCACAAATTTGGCAGTTTTGACACCCAAAAGGTCCAAAATGGGTCCAAATGGCCTCTCACATGTTCTAGCCACTCATGGACAAGTTAAAAAATATACAAATAGTCTATATAACATGTCCAAGTGGTCAAAATCATCATACATTCCAAACTCACTATGCTACGGCCAAAAATACACTATC
The DNA here is from genome assembly GCA_032878935.1 of Erythrophleum fordii. Lineage (NCBI taxonomy): Eukaryota > Viridiplantae > Streptophyta > Magnoliopsida > Fabales > Fabaceae > Erythrophleum > Erythrophleum fordii. The sequence goes on from JAVQMF010000038.1 coordinate 18,649,031, forward strand.
ACATACATTCAACAAAAGGGACAAAACCCATATTTCCATTAATTTGGCTCTCTACATAGTTTGTACATCATATATCCATACATTTACACTTGCTAAAACATTTAAATCTAAAAAATAGTGGGTGCATATACATGTTGGCACCACTTTACATCAAAAAGATCAAAATAAACTATCATCTAGCTAAACATGCTCCTAGGCTCCTTGGTGTGCACTTGTTTCTCCTTGAGCTCCACCTAGCATGTTAAGTTGGGAGGGGAAGGGGTAAGATTCAGGGAATCTCAGTAGCTCATGCACTCATTCAAGGAAGCAATCAAGGCATATAACAAGTTAAAGCATGTAATTTAGCATCCAACCATTCTCAATCACATAATACATGTTGTACATGCTATGGAAATCACAACAATGCCACAAGTAAGCTCTAGGGGACTTTTGGTCTAGCCTCACCCAAGTTTAGGGACTTTTGGATGGCCTCACCAGAGTTTAGGGACTTTTGACTGGGTCTCACTCGGTTCTGAGACTTTTGGCCTTGTCTCACCTATCTCAAGGGACTTTTGACTCTACCTCACCCATCTCAAGGGACTTTCGGCACTACCTCACCCGAGCAATTCTCATAATCCGTCACACAAGCACATTGGTAACAATGCATCATGGCAATAACATATGGCATATCTCACACAACAAGTATATACACAAGCATACAATGACCATTACATCCAAGAATGCAACAAGAAAGAGTGGAAAGAGAGCTACCTTATGAGCCAACACAAGCCTTCCCTTTTAATTTCTCTTCTCCCTTCTTGATTTCACAATTACACCTTGATGGAGGTGCTTCACTTGAGCCTAGGCACAATCAAGAACATGAAATTACTCTCTTAAAATGTAATCTTCAGAGCAACCCTCCTAACATGCAAGAACTTAGGGGTTCTCTCTCTCTCTCTAGAATGCCATCAATTCTTCCTCTCTCTCAAGTTCCCATGGTAGTGGAAACAACATATTCAAGGAAAACAAAGAGTTCAAAGGTGTTTTCCACTTTCTCCTCTTCTGACCCATGCTCAAAACCTCACTAATCTCACAAACAAAACCGTAGAAAGAAAGGGCAAGGAGAGGAGATCAAGATTCTAGGAAGAAATGAGAGGAGCTTGCTTACCTTTCCTTTATTTCTTCCTCCTTCTCTTGGTCTCTCTCACTCTCCATGCCTCTTTTCTCTCCTTGGGTCGAAGTCTAGGGCAAATAAGATAGAAAGAATGAGTTGGGCATTTAAAGGAGTCAAATTCCTTTTACTCTTTTCCGGATTGACCTTCACTATGGCGAAAATTAACCTTCGCTACGGTGAGCTCGTATCAGCTGCCTTCGCTATGGCGAGGTTTAACTTTCGCTATGGCAAGCACGTATCAGTTTTCTTCACTATGGCGAGGTTTAACCTTCGCTATGGCGAACTCGTATTAGTTCCAGACTCCCACTCTCGCTATGGCGTATACTACGGCGAGCAGCCCTCTGATTTTTGTATGGAATGCCCGCACTCACTATAGCTAGAATTACTTTCGCTATTACGAACAGGCACTCTCGCTATAGTGAGACCATTTCTCGCTATTGCGAGCAGACTTAGGAAAATTTCTGAGTTTCAAAATTTTCAGCTTACTACTTTCTTTTCCTTTTCCCTTTTCCCGGTTGTTACAATTCTTAAGCAAATTTGTATAGAATTAATGCCCATACTACAAATCAACCATGGAGGTCTTAAACTAGTAGAAAATACATTAGAATGGAGAGTTTACACTTACCCAATATCCCTCCTAACCTCTACTTCTGAAAATCCTCTAAGAAAATACCAAACAACCACATTTTAGATTTTGAGTATGGTAAAAATGCTCCAAATAAGAAGCCAATTAAGTCTAATTGAAGAGGAAGAGGAGAGGATTAATTTATATAACTATTACCTTGGCTGAATCTTGCTCTAGAAGTGGGAAATGGTAGAAATGTATCAAAAACCCTAGCCTCCTCTTTGGACCTTCGAATTTCCCTTTTTGTTTCTTACGTTTCTGCAAAATGGGGGTGCCTAAACTGATTTTTAAGGTTCTAAGTTAGGTTCTAAATGGGTTATGGGTTAACCCATCAGCCCAAGGGCCTATTGGGCTCCCACTAGTTGTTGGGCTGAAGTTTTAATTTGTTAGACCAATTTCAACAATTCAGACTTGTAGTTGGGTTGGGTTAAGTTTTCAAAAGCCCACTTAGTTAAGGTTTGCATAAGGGATATTGGGCCAATTACAAGAGTTTATGTAAGTTAGGTCATGGGCCAATATCTTACTAAATCAGATTGGGCCATCACTAGGTGCTTTCTTTTGGGCCAAGTCTCACATTGAAAGCACCTAAAATCATTGGGCCTCCATTAGTGTCTAACTATGGCCTATTTAATTTTAATTTGGGCCTAGATGAGATTTCTAACCCAATTAAATCTTTAACTCATATTAATAATTTATCTATCTAAAATTTTCATTATCATAACTTACCCAATTATTCTATATTAATTATCCTTAATTAACCTAATCCATGACTAACACCTTAATTAAATTTGGGGTGTTACACATGGTCCACGTGACATTGAATGAAATTTTTATATGTGACGTAATGCTAAGAAATATATTATTTAATGCTATTTTTCCTTGCCTCTTTGTGAGTTGCTTGATATGAGGCATATAGATAGTATGAAATAAGATAGAAATACATAGTGTTACAGTAATTATCATTTAAGAATATGCTTTGATTTGATATATGACTTTTAGAGTTTAGAGATATAGTTTTGGTTGTAGAATGTGGCTCAATTAAGTAAGGTAATCGGGGTTAATGTTAAATTCCATGCATATGTTTACTTTAATTTTATATCTACTATACATGAATGTTTTTGAAATGCATAATGAATGGTTGGTTATTTGATATATTATGTTTGGACCTTGTGAGTCTGTGGTGGAGCTGTGGTGCGGCTGCTACCTGTACATTGTACTTCGATCAGACACTAGGTTATGATCAGACCCTAGTATGCACTAAGCCTAAGTTGTGCTTATTGGGGAGTTGGTGCCTTGGATGGGCCCCTCCTGGTGTTATTGGCTTTTAACATGTAGATGCGTGATTGCTAGTATAGGATAGTAGTCACTAATAGCCTAATTGTTTTATTTACTAATGTGACTAGTATATTTTCTAATGTTTATAAGATTTTATGCACATATGTTAATTAAATTAGAATATATGAATAGAATTTGTCTTTGGTTATTGAGATTTGCATCTCACCCCATTTCATAGGCTAACTATTTTGGGTGAAGGTCCTTCAGGTAAGGATAAAGGGAAGTAAGTGGATCAACATTCATGAGCTAAGACTATGTGTAAGAAGTTCTGCACTTAGATGGACCTAATTTTGGATAGATGCTAATTTTTGTTATTCTTTTGTATAGCATTATCATCATGTAATCATATTGCTAAGTGTAGGTATTTTATGTTTTGTTAACCTATGATGTATCTAATAGGGAGTTAGACCTTATACAAATTTGGTATACAGTGTATGTATTTATTTATATATGATATATAACCTCCTTAGTATGAATGTATGACTTAACTCTTGAGAGCATGCTTTTATATCTCTATGAATGATAATATTAGTTGCTTATGGATCTTATTGCTATTAATACTTCATGAATTTATCGATGCATGATAGTTTGATGAGTAGGAATCAACACTAAGTCATGAATTAGTAATGATTGGTATGTTAGGTAAACTAGGTAGATAAAAGCTATTAGAGTCTGACAAATTAAGGTAGAATAACCTTAGAGTGTTGCTAGATGAATAGTGAGTGTATGGGATGAAACTTAGAAAAAAGTGGTGCAGAAGAGGGTCATACTGTGGCTAAAATGGCTTGAGCCACAACTAGGTGTCAGGCAGAGGTAAGGAATGCCGCAGCACAAAATGAAAATGTTGCCCAAGGAAGGTAACAGAGGGCAACCTCACTGCAGTGCAACATGTTCTACCATGGTGCAAGTAGAGAGAATTAGGTGGAGCATCCCAGTGGTTAGTTTTGTCACGGTGCAAATTAGGAAATTTGCTATAGTAGGTTTTAGGGTGTCTTTCTGCCATAGTGCCATATAGGCTCGTCGCGTCGAGGGTCTAACTCAGATGATACCTGAGAGCAACTTTTTTATGGCATGAAAATCTTAGGCTATGGTACAAGATACGAAACTTGATTTTTAGGTTCTAGTAACTAACTTAGCCACGATGGGAAAGGTCTAAGCTATGGCGAAGGTTCCCAAACTCTTATTTTTAACTTAGAAACCTTGAATTTCACTATGTTCATATTGTGCAATGACTTAGGAGTCTTTATATGAGGTTTTTATGAGTTGAAATTAGTAGCAAAATGAATCCAAAGTCTTACATGATAACTATGATCACTTGTGGACTTGATTAGCTATGGTTGTTTAGCAAATGACTATAATGATATCAAGGTTCAAAATTTCCCTACTTTCCCCTATTTTTAATTAATCATAATGATATTAGATCTTGATTTGCAACTACTAATCATGCTATTAAGCATAATTATGATAATTAAGAATTAAGGTTATTACACAACTCACCACCTAACAAGTAATCATATAGTTTATAAAGTATAGGCTTCCAGCATTTGATGGTGAGTTAAGACTAGAGAAGGTAGAGTCTTGGATTATGCACTTGGAAAAGATTTTTAGAGTGATGGAGTGCACGTCAAAGTAGAAGGTAGTGTTTGCTATATTTTTGTTGGAAAAGGAAGTTGATTATTGGTGGAGGAGCACAGAGCTAATCTTGAAGTCCAAGAATATCCTTATCAACTGGGAGACAATCTTGCAAAAATTTTATAAGAAGTACTTTCCCAGCTTTGTACGAGATGAAAAAGAATCAGAATTTATTTTGTTGAGGCAAGTAGAGAATATATCTATAGATCAGTATGATGCTAAATTCCTTAAGCTTTCCAAATACTCCTTCTATCTTTAAAAGTAAGATGATGAGAGGTAAAGAGTAGACAAGCTAGAGAAGGGGTTGTTACTTAAGATCAGAGATAGAGTAGTGCCCCAGAGAATTAGAGAGTTTAATGCCTTGGTTGAAGTATGCAAGGTAGCAAGAAGCAACCTCAGAATAATACAAGTAATTGTAGTTTCAAAACCTCTTCCTTTAGAGAATAAAAGGTTGAGAGAAGAAGAGACAACCAGCAGTAGCAATAAAAGAGGTGGCAAGGGGCTATGGAATAAGAAAGGCAAAAATAAAAGGAAGTTAACTCAGTCAGGTAAAGGTAGTTCCACCCAGTGGCCTATAGCTAGTGTGGTAGGAACCACAGGGATAAACTGTATTATGTAGGCTAGAATGTTTGTTATAAGTGTGAGCATATGGCTAGAGATTGTTCCTAACAGAGGGAGGTAGCTCTTGCATTTGGACTACAAACCTAAGATAGAGTTTTTGCCTTAACACAACAGGAGGCTAACAGATCCCTAAATTTGATCCAAGTTACTATTAAAATTAATGATTATCTTGTAAATATTTTATTTGATTCAAGTGTTAGTCATTCATTCATATCTTATGACTGTGTTAGGAGGGTGGGTTTGAGTATATATACTTTACCATATAATTTGCATGTGTATACCCCTACAGGAAATAGAGCCATTGCCTCCTATACTTGTCTCAATTGTATAGTTTAGTTTAACCATTATTATACACACTTGATTTAATTTGTATGCCCCTCATTGATATTGATTTGAACATTGGTTTGAACTAGATGTCGGCTAATGATGCCATACTTGATTGTTATAATAAATGCACTACTGAGTTGTTCTTAGTATCAAGACTAGCTATCCTTTTTTACCACCACTTAAGCTGAGAGATTTCTAATATTGGTTGTCAGCGCTTTTTAGTTTTTTTTTTATTATATAAGTAAATGTATAAGAGGGTATAGAAGAGATACTTATAGTGAGGGAATTCCCAAAAATATTCCCTAAGGAAATTAGTGGATTACCCCTTGACAGAGAAGTAGAGTTTGCTATTGACATTGCTTAGGATAATTTTAGTGTGTAAGTCTTCATATAGGGTGGCTTTTATTAAGCTAGTTAAGTTAAAGAAATAGATAGAGGAACTATGAAAAAAAGGTTTTATTAAGCTTAGTGTTTCTCCATAGGGAGCCCTAGTATTGTTTGTCAAAAAGAAATGTGGAAGTCTTAGGTTGTGTATAGATTACAGAGAGCTCAATAAGATCACAGTTAAGAATAAGTACCCTTTACCTAGAATAGATGACCTTTTGGATTGGTTAGTAGGAGCGTTAGTGTTTTCCAAAATAAATCTCAGATCAAAATACTATCAATTAAGGATTAAGTCTTAGGATATCTTTAAGACAACTTTAGAATAAGATATGGGCATTATAAGTTTCTAGTGATGCCTTTTTAGGTTGATGAATGCACATGTAATATTCATAAACTATATGAACTAGGTCTTTAAGCCATATTTGGATAAGTTTGTTGTGGTCTTTATGTTAGAGATTATGCTTAGGCCAATCATTGTATTATAAACATTATATTTCGTTAAGGAAAAAAGGAATTTTTCTTTTATTATATTTATTATATTATTTGCATGTTTACTATAATAATAATATCTTTGGATAAATCATATTAATTATCCTAAATATCCCTGGTTGATCATCTTTGTAGGAGCGATGATGAACTAAGGCTAGTATAATTTTGATTGATGATTATATGTTAACATGTATGAAGATACAAATCAAAGTTATAGGCACTTGTTAGGAAATAGGGTGCTAGATCAATCCGTCATGAGATAACTACACATATTAAGTTATAAGTGTATCTCATATATACCTGTGTCATTAAACCCTTAAACTTGAGATCACTATAGATTCCTATATGAGGAACACTGTGTTTTGACATAGTCAAAAGTCACCTTTAACTGGGTGATAAAAAAAGCTATGAGTAGGCATAGTGGAATCCATGTGGAGGAAGATGAGTAGTCAAGATAGAATTTGTCCCTCTCATTAATAGAGAGATAATTGAACGTCACATTCATTGAATCTAGACACAATTTTAGATTCAATAAAATTGGACATTTTAACTCGAGTTAGTCCATTCGTATATCTGACCTTGTAGGCCTATATGTTGTTGGCAGTGGGCCAATAATGCTATTCTACCCATAAGTCACAAGTGGCCTGTAATAAAATATTGTGACTACCTAAATCATATGAGGATTGGTGATCCGAGGTAACTTATCATATAACCCTGTCACAGCCTTTTCATCACACGATATCTAGGTCAAGCATAAGGTATGAAAATGTCATCCTCATTTTACTTAAATGTCACTTTCTCGATCTCAGAGCATAATGATAGAATAAATGGAAAACCCTTCCATCTAAGTATAGCCATGCATTTCTCAGTCTTACTCATCGAGTGGCTCGATGATATCTCTCTATTAATAAAAGGGACAAATTCTATCTTGACCACTTATCTTCCTCTACATAGATTCCACTATGCTCGATTACAGCCTTTATGATCATTTAGTTAAAGGTGACTTTGGACTATGTCAAAGAATAGTGTTCCTTATGTAGGAATCTATAATGATCTTAAGTCTGAGAATTTAGTGATATGGCTATATATGAGATACACTTATGACTTAATCCATGTAGTTATTTCATGATGAGTCGATCTAGTACCTTGTTTCCTAACAAGTGTCTATGACTTTGATTCATATTTTCATACATGATTAATACATAATCATTAATCAAAATCATACTAGCTTTAGTTCATCATCATTCTCACAAAAATGATTGACTAAAGATATTTAAGATAATCAATATAATTTATCTAAGGATATTATTATTGTAGTAAACATGCAAATAATATAATAAATGTAATAAAAGAAAAAAAAATACTTTTTTCTTAATGAAATACAATGTTCATAATCCAATGATTGGCCTAGGACACAACCTATAACACCTCTCATTTGCACTAGGCCTAATTGTTAATATGTTTAATACCCATTACCTAACATGACGCTTATGCTTTGCCTATGTAAGTGGCTTAATAAGAGGATCAGTGACATTGTTATTAGTTGGCACTTTGCATATCTTTATGTCACCCTTATCAATGATTTCTCTAATGAGGTGATATTGCTTAAGTCTGTGTTTAGTTCTTTGATGTGACCTAGGCTCTTTAGCTTATGCTATTGCATTGTTATTATCATAGAATAGATCTATTAGATTTGACATGGTAGGAACCACCCCTAACTCAGTGATGAACTTCTTAATCCAAACGACTTCCTTAGCTACATCTGATGTTGCTATATACTTAGCTTCAGTTGTAGAATCAGCCATAGTGCTTTATTTGGAACTCATCCAATTGATTGCTCCACCATTTAAATAGAATATGAATCCTAATTGTGATCTAGAGTTATTTTTGTTAGATTGGAAACTTGCATCTGTGTAACCATTTACAACAATCTCGTCATCCAATCCTCTATATCCTAAGAATACATCCTGATTCCTTCTTAAGTACTTCAGGATATTCTTGACAGCAGTCCAGTGACTCTCACTTAGATTTGACTGATATTTGCTAGTCATCTTTGAGGAATATGAGACATTCGGTCGAGTGCACAACATGGCATTAGCCGAAGCATATAGAATCTTGCTCATGCGTTCTTGCTCATCACGTGAACTAGGGCATTGCGATTTGCTGAGATTGATTCCATGAGAATAAACATTTTCCTAACCAAGTCTTAACATTTTGCAGGGTCAGAATGTCATTCCCAATGAGTAGGATGTCATTAACATAAAGCACTAGAAACACAATTGTACTCCCACTAACCTTTTTGTAAACACACGATTCATCAACATTTTGGATGAATCTAAACTCTTTGACTACTTTGTCAAAATGATAATTCCAACTTCAAGATGCTTGCTTTAATCCATAAATAGAGTTTTTGAAGCTTGCAACCTTCCCAAAATCCTTTAGATGTATAAAACCTTTAGGTTGTGTCATGTACACATCCTCAAGCAGCTTTCCATTAAGGAATGCTATTTTGACATCCATTTGCCAAATCTCGTAATCATAGTGTGTTGCAATAGCAAGAAGGATTCTGATTGATTTAATCATGGTGACTAGCGATAAGGTTTCATTATAGCCTATACCATGGGTTTGTTTAAATCATTTTACAACCAATCATGATTTCAAGGTATGCACTTAGCCATCCATGTCAGTTTTCTTCTTAAAAACCCATTTGCACCTAGTAGTTTTTATACCTTTAAGTAGGTCAGTCTATACTTGATTATCATATATGGATTGCATCTTAAACTTCAGGGCATCTAGTTATTTCTTAAAGTTTGATCCTACTGTAGCCTCTTGATAGGTAGTTGGTACATCTTGATCAATGAGCAACATATCATGACTTTCAGTTATGAGAAAACTATATCTTTATGGCTAACATTGTGTCCTATCAGACCTTCGTTGTAATATCCAGTTCTCCGAACACTAGAGAAAATGTGAGAAACGTAACGTACAGTTTCTCCGTAAACGAATGTAATTCATTTGATACAAAAGGAAGTCTCCCAAGATGATATAGTTAAAGTCTCAAAAAATTTGTGAAGCATTCTAGACTCCTAAAAATGAGAATCCTGGGCTTAGACGAAAAAAAAAATAGAGCTAGAATGAAGAAACAATTTCTTACAAAAAGCCTACAAAATGTAATGGCATTTTTGTAATTTTGAGCAATTTTTGGAATCTACATAGGAGGTCTTTTAAATGAAAGTTTTGAGTTTTTCAGGGTTTTCAGAGGCCTTGAAAACCATAGAAACCCCAGGGACAGTTAAAACCCCTCCGGTGGATGTTTTTCAATATTAGTGTGCTCAAACTTTGATAGATTCATTTGAGAAGGTTTTAGCTCCGATTTGAGTAATTCCAAAGGCATTTTTTTTAATTGGGAACTAAATTTTATAATGGAAAAGATGGTTCTAAAAAAGGAGCTAAGACAAAGGAGAAACAAAAATACAAAGTATGAAGGGCAAAATTAGAATTTTTGAAAAAGTCCTTTTGCCCTAGCTATATATAGGTGGCGTTTCACACTTGCCTTCATTTAACTTCAGAAAATTCAGCCCCAAACACGATGCAAAACCCTAAGGGAGAGGTGCCCAAGAGAGAAAGAAAAAGGAAGAAGAAATCCAAGTTTAAGGTATGTTTTCATGGTGATCTTCTTTGCTTTTCTTCATCCACACCTTCTCTCCTCCCTTCTCCTTTATTTCCTTGGATTAAAATGAGGTTTATAAATCTGATTCAAGGGAGATATTCAAGGGAAATTTCGGATTTGAAGATAGGAGCTTGGAGAAAGCAAGATTCAAGCCAAACTAACTAAGGAAACAAGGTAAAAATGCATTCTATGATAGCTATATTGACCTCCCTTTCTTCTCCACTTCGACCTACATATTGTCTACCCTAGGGAGTATAATTTTCAACCAAACCAAGGGTGAATCTTAGGTATTTTATGGAGAGGAATAAGAATATGCAAAGAAACCCATGAAATAGTCATTAGAATGCAAGATACAAAACTTAAGGTTTCAAGTGCACCTTTCAAATTTTAAATTTATGTGATGCTTCCTAGGTCTAATTAAGAGTTTAAATGAGTTCTTGAGACACCTAAGATGCTTCCCATAAGCTTCTTCCTTCAAGAAAACAAAAACATCTCCAAGAAGCCCTAAACCTAGGCATGTCTCAGCCAAACCATATTTATAGTGCTAGGGAGAGTTTTAAATTTTTCTAAGGTCATTCTTGAGTCACATTTGATGAATGAAAATGAAGGGAGGCCTTGGAAAAAATTTAAAACTCATAGAAATTGATTTGGTGTCCTAGGTTCCATATTATGACCTAAAGAAGCAATATGATGCTAGGCCTTTTGTTTTGATGGTGAGATGACTCCAAAAGGCTTAAAAGGAGTCAAGAATCATATTTGAAAAAAAAGAATGAGGCCTAGAAAGTATTTGAGGGGTGTTACTTCATTAGGTGCCTTTATGGACCATAATGAGGGTTATAGAGCCAACTAGTGTTTAAACAAGTTGCATGGCTTTAGAAATTATTTCATGAACCTAATTGGCTCCCATAAATTGTATATAGGCTAAGAGAAACCATCTGTACCAATTTGTGGATGTATGGCCAAAGGAGGAGGCTTGAATCCTAAAGGAAAAGTGTGTGATTGTACACAAAGTAGCTCTCTCCACCTTCTCTCATTCATGGATGTATGTTTAGCTTGTTTTTGAATGTGTGTATGTGTATTTTCAAGCTATGAAAAATACGCTAGCATGCCTTTATATGTTATGATTCTTGATGCCATGTTATGTTTCTAAATGAGTACATGATGTTTGTTTGAGTTTGTTTGAACGTGGAGAGGCCAAGAACTCTTTGCCATGGTAAAAATGAGTTAAAAACCCTTAAGTTTGGTTGAGACAAAGTAAAGAGTCTCCCAAAAGTAAAGTAGGCTCCCAAGAGTATGGTTAAGTCTAAAGCTCTCAAAGATTAGGTGAGGCAAGTCCAAAATCCATAAGGAGAAGTGTGAGGCTAATCCAAATACTTGGTGAACTCTTAAATGTCTTGTATGATGTGTTCACATGCCAAGCTTGCTTTTTAAAATATCCATGACTTCCATTTTCTCTATACATATATTTGTAAAGCTTGCTTTGCACATATTATATATGATTGAATGGGAGATGAGCTATTGGGATTCTTTGAATCTCATCCCTTCTTCTCCAATGCTCTAACATGCTAGGTGAACTAAGTAGTTATGGCAATAGGAGCCAACAACAATGAAGAGGGAAGATTGACCACCATATGCCTAACTTTTCTCTTTTTGGAACCATAATGATGCCTCATGATATATATGATGTTGTAAATGGTCTATGACCCTTGAGACATGTGTAAATATGATATTATGCAATATTTAAATGTATGGATATGATGTATGACCTCTAGCACATATTTTGAGTATATAATGCCTAAGTATGCAAATTGGAAGTTTCATGGAAATGTGCATAAGTGTGAGTTGAATAGCCAAAATGAGATGCATGAGGTTTGGGACCATTTGGGCAGCTCATATAAGTCTTAAATGTACTTTTATACTTGCCCAAAAGGTGTCAAGACCAAGGGAAATCCATCTGACAACTTTGTTACCTTATATGAAGCCAAAATTGACCATTATGGAACCCTATGTCACTTTTTGGCCAAATAAATTAGTCTTGATCTGAAATTTGGCATGTAATTAGGTCTCATTAAGAGATTTTTGGGAAGCTAAAGATAATAATTTTTAGAGGTTTATAGAATATTTGATAATTTTTTAAAGTTGGCAATTTTTATGGTTTCTAGTTTGCTGCACTATTCATTTGGTTTGAAATTTCATTTTGTCACACGAGGCTTAAATGATGTCCAATTGTCATGAAATTTTATACAAAGAAACTAGACAATCATAGTGACTGGTGCCAACTAAAAATACCTCATTTGGAGGTCTAAAGAGGGAGATATGAATTTTTGAAATTTTTATCCAGTATCAGGAATTTTACCCGACCAGAGTTACTATTCCATTGATTTCCAAGGTCTGGTCTTGATGAACTGATCTGGAGATATTTTTTCTCTCTAGTTGACATCCACAACTTTCTAGATTGATATCATTTGCATGGATTGAATTTTTTTTGGAATTAATTGAATATTTTCAAATTTTTCTGTAGAATTCTATATTAGTTCCAGAATGCATTCTGACCTCTAGACTATTTTGGATGTTAAACGTCCTCTGTGATGAATGTTATGGTCAGGGCATATTTTTAGTATGAAGTCATAGACATCCATAGGTTCCTAAAATGACCAAGATTGCATGATTTTGATTTTTCTAGATTTAGTTATGATTTTCCAAAATTTAGTCAAAAAATGAAGCAAATCTGGCTGAAATTAAACAAGCCCATTTCATACTTCATTTCAGTTTTTGTGAGTTGTGGGCATGATTTTGTGATGCAAATGAGTTGTAATGATGTATTTAAATGTGAGGATGTATAGCATGAGCCCACACGGTCCACACGACACCGATTGAAATTTTTAAGTATGACGCAATGCAAATAAACCCATTATTTTTTGTCCCTTTTTCATGTGCTCTCATGGATATGATGATGCAAAGCTCATGAATTTTATGAAATGAGCTAGAATTTATGGTGTTACATTCATGAGCCTTGTGTTACTTGAGTAGGCACAATAACTTGTTGTAAGTCTTCTTGTTTTTTCATCTCTGGTTCAATGCAATTTTGTGGCCTTTGAACTTCTTCAAGGTGTATCTTACTCCTATTGGTTCTTTTAGAGATAAATTCTCTTCCTAGAAAGATGCCATTTCAAGCAATAAATAGTTTATTCTCATTGGGATTGTAAGAGTAGTATCCCTTAGTTTCCTTAGGATACCTCACAAAAAGGCATTTTATAGATTTAAGCGCTAACTTATCTGAGCCTTGCTGCTTAACATATGTCTCACATCCCCAAATTTTAAGAAAAGATAAACTAGGCTTCTTTCTACTCCATATCTCATATAGGGTCTTTTCAACCATCTTAGATAGAACACAATTTAGTGTGAACATAGTTGTCTTTAATGCATCGCCCCAAAAGGATGGAGGAAGATCTATTTAACTCATCATAGATCGAACCATATCTAATAGTGTTCGATTCCTTCGTTCAGAAAGCCATTCCACTGTGGTATTCTTGGTGGGGTTAATTGTGAGACAATTTCATAATTTCTAAGATGGTCAATAAATTTTGGCTTAAATATTCACCACCTCGATCAGATTGAAGTGCTTTAAAAGATTTGCCAAGTTGATTTTGTACCTTATTTTGGAAGGTTTTGAATATTTCAAAAGATTCAAATTTATGTCTCATTAAATAGATGTATCCATATCTATTAAAGTCATCTATGAAAGTAATGAAGTACTGGTAATCGCCTTTGGCAGTGGTACTTAGTGGACCACATATATCGATACGTATTAAGCCTAATAAATTAGTGGCCCCCTGACTATGCCCAATAAAAGGTGCCTTTGTCATCTTTCCTAATAAACAAAATTCACAAGTATCAAATGATTCAAAATCAAATGAGTTAAGAAGTCTATCTGAATGGAGCTTTGAAATGTGTTTCTCATTTATCTGGCATAGACAATAGTGCCATAGGTAGGTTGGATTCAAATCGCTTAACTTGATCCTCTTGGTAGTTTCATTATAGATATTCTCATTATTGGGAGCTTTAAAGTTTAAGTAATAATGACCACCATGCAAATCATCATCTATATAAAAGATGTCATTAAGATAAATAGAATATTTATTATTTCCAATAATTGAAGTAAAACCTTCCTTATCTAAATAAGAAAGTGGAACAACTTTTTTACTCAAAGCAAGAGCATAAAAAGCAATTGTTCAAAATTAACAAAAGCCCACTCGGCAAAATTAATTCATAAGTGCTTATGGCTAAAGTAGCAACTCTTGCTCTATTTCCAACTCGTAGGTCTATTTCACCCTTTTTTAGCTTCCTAATGTAGAAGAAATAGAAAGATTAATCTCTATAACATAAATACCTGAAGAAATAGCCTCGTTATTTTTCTTTTTCTTTAGATCTTCCAGGTAGAGCTTGCAATTCTTCTTCCAATGAGCAAGCTTATTGCAAAAGAAATAAACTCTTTCCTTAAGAGGCTTTATTTTCTTGGCTTCAGGCTTGGGCTTGATTTGCTCATTGAACTTATAGTCTAGGCCCTTTCTCTTGCCCTTGCCTTTGCCTTTCTTTTTCATCCATTTTCCTTTCTGAACAATTAAAACACTACTTGGCTTTTTCCTAATATTTTTCCCTGTAGTTTTAAGCTTGCCATGCAGTTCAAAAAATTGATTTCTCCATGTTGTTCATATTGTAGTTCATGATGAACTGGTCATAACTTTTCAGGAGTGATTTTAAGATCATATCTGTAGCTAACTCTTGGCTCATGGAAAATTCAAGCCTTTCAAGGTGATCAATGTAGCCTTTCATCTTTAAAACATGAGCGATAACTAATGCACCCTCAGTCATTTTGTAAAAATGTAAGGCCTTTATGGTTTTAAACCTTTCTTGCCTTGCCTATTGTTGGAACATTTTCTTGAGATGTACAATCATTTCATAAGCCTCTATGTGTTCTAGATCTCTTTGAAGTTCTGGGACCATGGTAGCTAACATCAAGCATCCTACATCCAGAGAGTCATTGAGATGCTTAGTGTGGGCATTCTTTTGAGCTCTTAAAGCATTGGCTGCAGGCTCTTCAGGAATAGGTTTATCTAGGACATATAACTTTCTCTCCTGCTTAAGAAAAATTTTTAAGTTCCTAAACCAGTCAAGAAAGTTGATTCTATTGGGTTTATCCTTCTCAAGGGCATATTATAATGACAGTGTAGCAGAGTTATTTGTCGACATTTTTTTTACAACAAAAAATATGCAAAGTCAAGTTAATTATCTCTCGCTAAAAATAATCTTCAATTTTGTTTAGCAGGCTAAGACTCATATTTCACTTAACTGTAAGTCCGCTTTGACAACACGTTTAAAATTAAGTTATTTAGGCAGGCAACTCATTTACCAATTACATCATATGTAACTCTTAGATCTTTATGGGATCATATCATTATATGGTCTGGCATGTTTAATCCCATCTAATGCCTTAAGACTCAAAATCATTTTGATAGTCTCAATTAAGTTAAACCAGTATGAACCTTATGGGTATCACCATTACCCAAGTTATCTCACTAAGATAACCTAAGTGTATCCCACTTTAATGGATCCTACATTTAGGCGATTAAAGCCTTAACAGGTGTTCATAAATGGGTGACATTGTTACTTAAAATTTAATTTGAGGAATTTTATTATTTTGTTGTTATATATTTATTCATCGTATGATCATATACTACAATGGCATCTCATACATATATATATGAATGAACTTATCATAAAGTATAAAATAAATATGTCACAATATGGCCCATCTAACCTATGTGCTCTTAGGCCAATGAGAGGATTTCTCTAAGATAAAATTTATATACAGAAAGAAACCTCGATTGTATACATTCGAGGGGAGTTAGACGAGAAGAGAATGTACATCTAGAGTGAACAGAGAGAGGCACGACACATAGTCAATATTTAAAATTACAAACCATAATAGATTCCTAGGGCCATATCATGCACCATACCCATCCAATTTAAACAAACAAATCACAATAAACATATACCAAACATCTCATACAAAGCTATAAACTTTGTGATTTTAATGTTAAATTAGATTATGTTGCACTAGGATTAGATAACCATCTAATCAGCATTATATTCGTTCGCATACATATATCATATATATAAATTAGATTAATTAATCAATGTTGATTAAGATTTAATTGACTTGCCTATGGTTCATATATCTCAATTTAAACAAGCATCGACATGGCTTTGATACCACTATTGGCATTCTTGGAATACGTATAGCAAAAATTTAAAAAAATGAATTCTAATCCCTCCCATGGATCAGTCAATGTTGTTTAAATAGAGTAAAGTTAAAGACTTTTTACCTTTATTACATGATTATTCAGGCACTCTTTTTACCATCAAATCTTAGGAATTGACACTTTAGATTAGTTCCCTCTACCGATATACACACGAACAGTGATTGCAACTCAAACGGTGTGCTAGTACCACTAAAGATGAACATTCATAAGTTCAAGAAGAAAAGACATTCTTCTCTTTCTCTCTTTAAGTGTCTATATACTTTCTCTCTTTAAGTGTAACATCATACTTTTAAGACTCAATTCACACAATTCTCATGCCTTATTTCATGCTTGTTCTATAGGAGGCAATATAATGTCATTCATTTTCATAGACAAGTTACGTTTCTCTATAGGTAAAATTTTTCTTTCAGAGTCTCGTGGGCCACATAGACTCATGTATCATATTCTCATATTTAAATACATAGATACAAGCCATTTCCATAATCAAAATTCTCCTAGAAATTGTGCAAAGCAAAGGGAAGTATGAAATCTCATAGAGTAATTTTAGAAAGAATTTTGACTTTTCTATCATATATTTTGAAAAATCACAACTAATTCTAAAAAAAATCAAAATCATACATTCTTGGCCATTCTAGAAAGCTACACATGTCTAATTTATGTTAAAAATATGTCTAGACCATGAAACATAACATAAAAAATGTTTGACATTTGAAATCGTCCAAGGGTCTGGTTATCACTAATGTTATCATAGAATTCTGCAACAAATTTAAAAAATGTCCAATTAATTTCACAAAAGTCCAATCCATGCAAATGATACAAATCTAGAAATTTGTGGAAGTTAAATAGAGGGTAAAATAACTCCAGATTAGTTCAAGCACATCTAGACATTGAAACCTAATCAAACAATACCTGAGGTCCGTCAGAGCACCTAGTACTAGACAAACTCTTTAAAAATTCATATCTCCCTCTCTAGACATCTAAATGAGGTGCTTCTAGTTGGCACAAGTCATTGGAAATGCCTAGTTTTTCCATATAAAATTTTGTGGCAATTCAACATTATTTGGGTCTTTTGTGATAGATTCCATTTTCAGACCTGAGTGAACAGTGATATGACCAAAACTCAAATTTTTGCCAATTTTGAAAATTTATCAAATATTCTCTAGACCTCCAAAAATTCTATTCTTTAGCTCCCCAAAAATATCTCAACAAAATTTAATTTCATACTAAATATCATATCAAGAAGAGCTTATTTAGATAAAAAGTGATATAGGATTCCATTATGGTCAATTTTAGCTCCATATGGGATACCAAAAATGTCTAAATGGCTTTTCTTGGAGTTTAACACCTTTTAGGCAAGTATAAAAACATAATTAGGGCTTGTGTGAGCTGCCCAAAAGGTTCCAAGCCTCATGCATCTCATTTTGACTATCCCACTTGCATTTATACACAATTACATAAAATCATTCAAAAAGCCCAATTGCCATAACATACTCAAATTACATTCTAATGGTCACATAATACTTTCTCCCATTTACACATGACATATTATCTTACATATGTTCATAACATCATAGTACATATACATCTATTGATTACATCATTTGCCAATTATATGGCCTTAAGGTAGAAAAATCATTTTCTTGAATGTCATACTCTTATCTTCAAGGTGGTTGGCTTCCATTACCTTGCCCACTTGGTCCACTTAGCATGTTAGATCATTGGAGACATGTGCAAACATTCAAGAAGCAATTTCAACATTTGAGTAAGTCACGTATATTATACAAAGGCTTGCCAAGTAAGTGGATTGACCTCACCTAATTTCTTATGGATGTTGGACTTACCTCACCCATTCTTTAAGAGGTTTTTGGACTTAACCATGCTCTTGGGAGTCAACCTCACTTTTAAGAGACTCTTTACTTTGTTTCAACTAATCTTAAGGGTTCTTGGCTCATTCTCATCATGGCTACGGGTTCTTGGCCTCATCACATTCAAGTAAATCCAAGCACACATCATATACATCATATGGAAAACATATTGTAACATCATGGTACCATGGAATCAAAGTCATGCTAGAACACTTTTCATGGCTTAAAAATACATATAAACACATTCAAAGATAAGTAAAGCAAATAATCATGCATGAGAGAAGGAGGAGTGAGCTACCTTAGAAGCAAATACACACTTTTTCTCTTAAATTAATACTCTCTCCTTTGGCCACACACACACACAAAAGTGTAGGGATGATTTATCTTGGCCTAAACATAATTTATGGAAGCCAATTAGGTTCATGGAATTAATTCTAATGCCACACAACTTGCTTAGATACTAGCTTGATCTATAAACCTCATTATGGTTCCATAAATACACCTAATCAAGCAACACCCCTCAAATAAATTCTAGGCTCTATTCTTTCCTTTCAAATACGATTCTTGACTCCTTTTAAGCCTATTGGAGTTATCACACAATCAAAACTAAGAGTCTAACTATATGTTACTTCTTTAGGTCATATTATGGAACATAAAGTACCATATCACTTTTTATGGTTTCTAAATTTTTCTTAATGCTTCCTCTCATATTCATTCATCATATATAACTCAAAAATGGGCTTAGAAAAATTTAAAACTATCCCTAGCTATATAAACCCCTTTAGGCCGAGGCTATGGAAGACTTTGGCTTCTATGGAATTTGCTTTGTTTTCTTGATGGAAGAAACACATGGGGAGACTAGGATCTTAGGAGCTCATTTAAACTCTCATTTAGACATAGAAATCAAGGTATCAAATCAGATTTTATAAAGAACATATGAAACCCTAGACGTTACTTTTGAATTTCCATGGTTATTTGTTAATTCTCTTTGCATATTCTTAATTTTCACACCCTTTTTCCTAAGAACCACCCTTGGTTCTGCCTAAAAATCAAACTCTCCTAGGGTTTCTTGAGTTGGGCGAAATGGTGGGGAAAGAGGAGGAAGGGATAGCTACCATGAAAGAAGAAATTATCTTGTTTTCTTACTTTTTCTCACTTGAATCTTGTATTCTTTGAGCTCCTCTCTTCAAATCCGAATTTTTCCCTTAAAAAAGATTTATAAACTTCATTATAATCAAAGAAAATAAAGGAGAATGGAGAAAAAGAGGTTTGGAAGGAAGAAAGTATAAAAAACTACTAAATTTCCTTAGCTTTTAACTTGAATTTCTCTTCCTTTTCTTCCTCCTCTTGTGCACCTCATCCCCTAGGGTTTTCTCTAGTTTTTGGATAGAGCTTGGTCGACCAAAATGAAGGGGGAGAAAGGGCACATCATATATATAGGTGGGAGGAAGAAACACTTTTCAAAAATTTCTATTTTACCTTTTATTTTTGGCATTTTGTTTCTACTTTGTTTTAGCTCCTTTTTGAAAACTGTCTTTTCCATTATAAAATTTAGGTTCCCAATTTAGTAAAATGCATTTGAAATCACTCAAATTGGAGCTAAAACCTTCTCGAATGAATCTATCAAAGTTTAGGTGCACCAACGTTGAAAAATATCTACTGGAGGGGCTTTAGCTGTCCCAGGCCTTTCCATAGTTTTCAGAGCCTCTAAAAACCTTAAAGGACTTAAAACTTTCATTTAAAATGCCCTCCTGTATAAATTTCAAAAATTACTCAAAATTACGAAAATGCCATTATATTTCGTAAGTTTTCTGTAAGAAATTGTTTCTTCATTCTAACTCCTTTTTCTTTTCATCTAAGCCTGGGATTCTCATTTTTAGGAGTTTAGAAAGCTTTCTAATTTTTCAGGACCTTAACTAAGTCATTTCGGGGGACTTCTTTTTGTATCCGATGATTTTCGTTCGTTGATAGAGAAATCGTACGTTATGTTTCTTATGTTTTTTCTTATTTTCAGAGAACTGGATGTTACACTAAGCATCTATACACTTTCTCTCTCTAAGTGTCGATATACTTTTCTCTTTAGGGTGGGAAAGTTAAATTAATTTAGATTATGATTGAATATATTAGTTTAAATTTAAATCTATTTTATAGAATAAATTTAAGGGAAAATTATGTTTAAGGACCAAAAGATAAAGAAAATTATTCTTAAGGACCTTTACCACTAGGTTCAATGATTTGTTGCTAAATTTAGTGGTACTCATCCTAAAACAAGTGATAATAGGTCCTTAAGAATAATTTTCTTCATCTTTGGGTCCTTTATTATAATTCTCCCTAAATTTAAACTAATTTATTTGATTTCAATCTAGAACTAAACCTCATTTGTACATTCGAGGGGAGTTAGATGAGAAGAGGACGTACATCTAGAGTGAATTAAGAGAGGCATGATACATAGGCCGTATTTAAAATTACTAACAATAATGATTCATAAGGCCATATCATGCACCATACCCATCCAATTTAAACAAACAAATCACAATACATATATACCAAATATCTTATAAAAAGCTATAAACTTTGTGATTTTAGTGTTAAATTAGATTATGTTGTACTAAAATTAGATAGCCATCCAATTAGTGTTATATTCGTTTGCATACATATATCGCATATATGAAATTAGATTCAATAATCTAATTAGTGTTATATTCATTCACATACATATATCATATATATAAAATTAGATTAGTCTAATCAATGTTGATTAAGATTTAATTGACTAGCCTATGGTTCATATATCAATTTAAAAAAGCATTGATGTGGCTCTGATACCATTGTTGTGTAACGAAAATTTAAAAAAATGAATTCAAATTCTTCCCATGGATTCGTCAATATTGTTTAAATAAAGTAAAGTTAGAGACTTTTATCTTTTACATGATTCTTCAGGCTCTCTTTGTAACACCATGAATTCTAACTCATTCGAACTCATCAAGTGCCTTTACATAACTTAATATCATGAATCATGTGAGTTTTGCATGAAAAAGGCAAGGAAAATAATGCTCATTTTGGCATTGCGCTGGGTCTTAAAATTCCATTCAGTGTCACGTGGACCATGTAAGATCATAATGCATTCTCGTATTTAATTCAATTATTATAACTCATTTACATCACAAAAACATACCTACAATTCATGAAAACTGAAATGGAGCTCAAAATAAGCAAGCATATTTTTGGCCAGATTTGCTCCATTTTCTTACCCAACTTTGGAAAATCATAAAATCAAAAAAATTTGAAATCATGCAATCTTGGTCATTATGGAAAGCTTAGGATGTCTACTTTATACTAAAAATATGCCCAGATCACAAAATTCATCAAACAGGACGTTTGACAACCAAAAAGCTATAGAGGTCGCTGGTTGCTTGGGCTGCTATTTAGTTTACTGATACAAATTTCTGAAATTCATAACTAATTCTATAAAAATCGAAATCATACAAATTTAGTCATTATAGAAAGCTACAAATGTTAAAATGATTCTAAAAATAATTCAAGAATGAAACAGATACATTTAGCCATTGGAATCCTATGGAATATTAACTGAACTCCTGGGGCACCACTACTACTGACAGTCAATTTCAAAAATGCATAACTCTTTGCTCATACCTCCAAATGAGGTGATCTTAGTGGCCACAAGAATCTTATGACCTCTAGGTTATGCATATAAATTTCACAAGTATTGGACACTATCTAGCCATCGGGTGATATAAAACACAAAACTGTCAGTATGAACAGTGCCTATACTAAAATCAATGGAAAATCCCAATTTTAAAAATTCATCAAATATTCTCTAGACCTCTGAAAATTATGTTCTTTAGCTTCCCAAAAATATATCAATGAGACCTAATTGCATGCAAAATTTTAGAGTAAGACTAACTCATTTGGCCAAAAAGTGATATAGGGTTTCATTATGGTCAATTTTGGTTCCATATTAGGTACCAAAGTTGCCAAATGGATTTCCCTTGGTCTTGGCACCTTTTGGGCAAGTTTAAAAGCTTATTTGAGACTTGTGTAAGCTGCCCAAATGGTCCCAAACCTTATGCATCTCATTTTGGCCACTCAACCCACACTTATGCATATTTCCATCAAACTTTAAACTTTCATACTATGGCATTACATACTGAAAACATGGGCTAGTGGTCATATATGAGAATTATACATCTCAACATCACACATTAATATATTTAAATATGTCTCAATATTGATAGTACATATACAACATCATATACATGATGAACCATCATTATGGTTCCAAAAGAAGCAAAATAACACATAAGCTTGTCAATTGTCCCTCTTCATGGTTGTTGGCTCCCTTCACCATAATTGCTTAGTCCACCTAGCATGTTAGATCATTGGAGAGGAGGGGATGAGATTCAAAGAATTCAAATAGCTCATCTTCTATTCAATCATATATAATATGTGCAAAGCAAGCCTTTTAAATGCATGCATGGTGAAAATGTAAGACATGCACATTTTAAAAACAATCTTGGCATGTGAATCAATCATCCAAGACATCCAAGAGCTCACCAAGTATTTAGATTGGCCTCACACTTCTCCTAATGGATTTTGGACTTGCCTCACCCATTTTTTAAAAGTTTTAGATTCAACCATACTCTTGGGAGCCCACTTTGCTTTTAGGAGACTTTTTACTTTGTCTCAACCAAGCTCAAGGGTTCTTGGCTCATCCTCACCAAAGGGAAGAGTTCTTGGCCTCTTCACACTCAAGCAAACTCACACAAACATCATGTAATCATTTGAAAACTTAACATAACATTAAGCATCATGGCATATAAAGGCATGCTAGCATACTTTTCAAAGCTTGAAAATACACATACACACATTCCAAAACAAGCTAAACACACATCCATGTATGAGAGAAGGTGGAGAGAGAGCTACCTTGTATATAAGTACATACTTTTTCCTTAGCTTTTAAGCCTCCTATTTCATCCACACACCCACAACTTGGTAGAGATAGTTTCTTTTGGCCTAGATACAAATTATGGGAGCCAATTTAGTTCATGAACCACACTGTTAAGCTACACAACTTAATGAAACACTAGATTGCTCTATAGGATCCATTATGGTCCATATTGGCAACTAATGAAGCAACACCTCTCAAATGACTTCTAGGCCTCATTCTTTTCTTTCAAATATGATTCTTGACTCCTTTTAAGCCTCTTGGAGTCATGACACCATTAAAACAAAAGGCCTAGCACCATATTGCTTCTTTAGGTCATAATATGGAACTTAAGGCACCAAATCACTCTCCATGAGTTCTAAATTTTTTCCAAGGCCTTCCTTCATTTGCATTCATCAAATATGACTCAAGAATGGCCTTAGAAAAATTTAAAACTCTCCCTAGCTACCCTAACCTTGCTTGGCCGAGACTATGCCCCTTTTTGGCCTCCTTGGAATTCTCTTTGTTTTCTTGATGGAGGAAGCATGTAGGGAGCATCTTAGGGATCTTAGGAGCTCATTTAAACTCTTAATTAGGCCTAGGAATTATCATATGAAATCATATTTTGGAAGGTGCACACAAAACCCTAGAATTTGCATCTTGAAATCTAATGAGTTTTTGATAATTCCCTTTGCATATTCTTAATCTCTACACTTTTTTTCCTTAGATTCATGCTTGGTTCTGCCTAAAAATCATTTCCTCTTAGGGTTTTCTCAAGTGGGGTGAAATGGTGGAGAAGGGAACCAAAAATGACAACCATAGGAAGAGAAATTGCCTTATTTTCATGCTTTTTCTCACTTGAATCTTGTGTTGTTACACTTTTCAAAAATTCCCATTTTGCCTTTCATACTTTGCATTTTTGTTTCTCATTCATTTTAGCTTCTTTTTTAGAATCATCTTTTCCATTATAAAATTTAGGTTCCCAATTTAGTAAAATGCCTTTGGAATCACTCATATTGGAGCTAAAACCTTCTCGAACAAATCCGTTAAAGTTCAGGCACACTGACGTTGGAAAACATCTACTGGAGGGGATTTAACTGTCCCGAGGCTTCCCACAATTTTCAGGGCCTTTAAGAACCTTGGAGAACTCAAAATTTTCATTTAAGAAGCCCTCCTATGTGAATTCTAAAAAGTGCTTAAAATTACGAAAATGCCATTATGTTTCATAGGCTTTTCATAAGAATTTATTTCTTCATTCTAGCTCCATTTTTTCTTCCATCTGAGGCTAAAATTCTCACTTTTAAGAGTCTAGAATGCTTCCCAAATTTTTTGGGACCTTAAATATCTCATTTCGAGGGACTTCCTTTTTGTATCTGGCGAGTTTCATTCATTTACAGAGAAACTGTATTTTACGTTTCTCACATTTTCTCTCGTTTTTAGAAAACCAGATGTTACACTCTTTCTATCGTTAGATCTTAGGAACTATTACTTTAGATTAGTTCCCTCTATCGGTATCCACATGAACTGTGATTGTAACTCGAAGGGCGTGTTAGTGCCACTGAACATGAACATCCGTACGTTTAAGAAGAAAAGATGTTCTTGTTACACTATCATTGTGATCTATCATTGAGAAGGATAAACTCAATGGGACCAACTTTCTTGACTGGTTTAGGAACTTGAGAATTTCTCTCAAGCAGGAGAGAAAGCTATATGTCCTAAATGAACCCATTCTTGAAGAGCCTGGAGCTAACATTCCAAGAGCTCAAAGGGATGCCTACACTAAGCATCTTCATGACTCTGTAGATGTAGGATGCTTGATGTTAGCCACCATGGTCTTAAAAGTTCAAAGAGATCTGGAACATATGGAGGCTTATGAGATGATTGTACATCTCAAGGAAATGTTCCAATAACTGGCAAGGTAAGAAAGGTTTGAAACTATAAATGACTGAGGGTGCATCAGTAAGTGCTCATGTTTTAAATATGAAAGGCTACATTGATTACCTTAAAAGGCTCAAGTTTCCTATGAGCCAAGAGTTAGCTAAAAATATGATCTTAAACTCACTCATAAAAAAGTTATGACCAGTTTGTCATGAACTACAATATGAATAACATGAAGAAATCAATTTCTAAACTGCATAGGATGCTTAAACTGTTGAGCAAAATATTAGGAAAAAGCCAAGCAATGTTTTAATGGTTTAGAAAGGAAAAAGGATGAAAAAGAAAGGCAAAGGCAAAAGCAAAGGAAAGGGCCTGGACTCTAAGTCCAAGGAGCAAATCAAGCCCAAGCCCAAGCCCAAGCTTGAAGCCAAGAAAGCAAAGCCTCCTAAGGAAGGAGTTTTTTTTCTTTTGCAATTACCCCTATCATTGGAAGAGGAATTGCAAGCTTTACCTAAAAGATCTAAAGAAAAAGAAAAATAGCGAGGCTATTTCTTTAGGTATTTATATTATAAAGATTAATCTCTCTACTTCTTCTATATGGGTATTAGATACTGTATGTGGTTTTTACATTTGTACAAATGTGCAGGGTCTCAAAAGGAGTAGGAAGTTGAAAAAGGGTGAAATAGACTTACAAGTTGGAAATAGAGCAAGAGTTGTTGCCTTAGCCATAGGCACTTATGAATTAATTTTGCCAAGTAGGATTTTGTTAATTTTGAACAATTGCTTTTATGCTTCTACTTTGAGTAGAAACATTGTTTCATTTTCTTATTTAGATCAGGAAGGTTTTACTTCAATTATTGAGAATGATAAATGTTTTATTTATCTTAATGACATCTTTTATACTGATGGTGATTTGCATGATGGTCATTATTATTTAAACTTTGAAGCTCCCAATAATGAGAACATCTATAATGTAACTACCAAGAGGATCAAGTCAAACCATTTTAAATTTGACCTACTTATGGCACTATCGTTTAGCCATATAAATGAGAAATGCATTTTGAAGCTCCCTTCAAATGGACTTCTTAACTCATTTGATTTTGAATCATTTGATACTTGTGAATCTTGTTTATTAGGAAAGATGACAAAGGCATATTTTACTAAACGCAGTGAAAGGGAAAGGGTCATTAATTTATTAGGCTTAATACATATTGATGTATATGGTCCACTAAGTACCACTGCCAGAGGCGATTACCAGTTTTCATTACTTTTATAGATGATTTTAGTAGATATAGATACATTTATCTAATGAGACACAAATTTGAATCTTTTGAAATGTTCAAAACCTTCAAAAATGAGATACAAAATCAACTTGGCAAATCTATTAAAGCTCTTTGATCTGATCAAGGTGGTGAATATTTAAGCCAAAAATTTATTAACCATCTTAGAAAATGTGGAATTGTCTCACAATTAACCCTACCAAGAACACCACAATGGAATGACGTTTCTGAATGAAGGAATTGCCCTATTAGATATGGTTCGATATATGATGAGTTAAACAGATCTTCCACCGTCCTTTTGGGGCTATGCATTAGAGACAATTGCATTCACACTAAATTGTGGTCCATCTAAGGTGGTTAAAAAAACCCCATATGAGATATAGACTGGGAAGAAGCTCAGTTTATCTTTTCTTAAAATTTGGGGTTGTAAGGCATATGTTAAGCAACAAGCCTAAGATAAGTTAGCACCCAAATCTATAAAATGCCTTTTTGTGGGATATCATAAAGAAACAAAGGGATACTACTTCTGCAATCCCAATAAGAATAAATTGTTTATTGCTCGAAATGGTATCTTTCTAAAAAGAGAATTTATCTTGAAAAGAACCAGTGGGAGTAAGATACATCTTAAAGAAGTTTAAGAGCCACAAAATTGCATTGAACCAGAGATGGAAAAATGAGAGGACTTACAACAAGTTGTTAAGCCTACTCAAGTAACACAAGGCCCACGAAAGTTTGATAGGACACGACGTTAACCTTAAAGATATAGTTTTCTTATAACTAAAAGTCATGATATGTTGTTCATTAATCAAGATGAGCTAACTATCTATCAAAAGAGGCTATAGTGGGATCAAACTTTGAGAAATGGCTAGATGCGATGAAATCTGAGATGTATTCCATGTATGATAATCAGGTATGAACCTTGATTGACCCACCTGAAGGTATAATAACCATTGGGTGCAAATGGGTTTTTAAGAAGAAAACTAACATAGATGGCCAAGTGCAAACCTTTAAAGCACGATTGATTACAAAAGGATTCAAAGAGACCCATGGTATAGACTATGATGAAGCCTTTTCACCGATCACCATGATTAAATCAATTAGGATCCTTCTTACCATTGTAGTGTACTATGATTACAAGATTTGGTAGATGGATGTTAAAACAGCATTCCTTAATGGAAAGCTGCTTAGAATGTGTACATGACATAACTTAAAGGTTTTGTATGTCGAGAGGATTCTAGGAAGGTTTACAAGCTTTAAAAATCTATTTATAAATTAAAGTAAGCATCTCGAAGTTGGAATCATTCATTTTGACAAAGTGGTCAAAGAGTTTGGATTCGTTCAAAATGTTGATGAACCTTATGTTTACAAGAAGCTTAGTGGGAGCATAATTATATTTCTAATACTTTATGTTGATGACATCCTACTCATTGGGACTGACATTCCTACCTTGCAGAATATCAAAACTTGGTTAGGAAAATGTTTCTCCATGAAGGACTTAGGTGAAGCCATTTACATCCTAGGGACTAGGATCTATAGAGATAGATCCAAGAGGCTAATTGGCCTAAGTCAAAGCACTTATATAGATAAGATATTGCACTTATTCAATATGCATGATTCCAAGAGGGGTTATATACCCATGTCTCATGGCATCAATCTCAGTAAATCATAAATGTCCTAGTTCATGTGATGAGCAAGAATGCATAAGCAAGATTCCATATGCTTTAGCCATTAGATCTATTATGTATGCCATGTTGTGCACTTGATCGGATATCTCATATGCCTTAAGTATGACCAGTAGATATCTGTTAGATCTAAGTGAGAGTCACTGGATAGCTGTTAAGAATATCTTGAAGTACTTAAGAAGGACTAAGGATGTATTCTTGGTATATGGAGGATTGGATGACAAGCTTGTAGTAAATGCTTACACAGATGCAAGTTTCCAATCTAACAAAGATGACTTTAGATTGCAATTAGGATTCATATTCTATTTGAATAGTGGAGTTGTCAGTTGGATGAGCTCTAAACAAAGCACAGTGGCTGATTCTACAACAGAGGCTAAGTATATAGTAACATCAAATGCAGCTAAGGAAGCCATTTGCATTAAGAAGTTCATCACTGAGTTAGGGCTGATACCTACCATCTCAAATATGATAAATCTATTTTAAGACAACAATGGTACAATACACAGGTTAAAGAGCCTAGGTCACTTCAAAGAACTAAACACATACTTAGGAGATATCACCTTATTAGAAAAATCATTGATAGGGGTGATATAAAGATATGCAAAGCATTAATTGATGACAATGTCGGTAATCCTCTTATTGAGCCACTTGCACAAGCAAAGCATAAGTGTCATGTTAGGTCAATGGGTATTAGACACATTAACAATTAGGCCTAGTGCAAGTGGGAGGTGTTAGAGATTGTGCCCCAGGCCAATCATTGTATTATGAACATTGTATTTCATTAAGGAAAAAGGAGTTTTTCTTTTATTACATTTATTATATTGTTTGCATGTTTACTATAATAATAATATCCTTGGATAAATCATATTAATTATTTTAAATATCTTTAGTCGATCATTTTTATGGGAATGATGATGAATTAAGGCTAGTATAATTTTGATTGATGATTATATGTTAATCATATATTAAGATACGAATCAAAGTCATAGGCACTTGTTAGGAAATAAGGTGTTGGATCAACCCGTCATGAGATAACTATATTGATTAAGTCATAAGTATATCTCATATATAGTTGTGTCATTGAACCCTCAGACCTAAGATCACCATAGATTCCTACAGAAGGAACACTATGCTTTGATATAGTCAAAAGTCACCTTTAATCAGGTGATCATAAAGACTGTGATCGGGTATAGTGAAATCCACATAAAGGAAGATGAGTGGTCAAGCTAGAATTTGTAACATCTAGTTTTCTAAAAATGAGAAAAAACGTGAGAAACGTAACGTATAGTTTTTTTGTAAACGAATGAAACTCACTGGATACAAAAGAAAGTCCTCAAAGATGATGTAATTAAGGTCCCAAAAAATTTGAGAAGCATTCTAGACTCCTAAAAATGAGAATCTTAGGCTCAGAAGGAAAGAAAAACGAAGCTAGAATAAAGAAATAATTTCTTTAAAAAAACTTACGAAACGTAATGGCATTTTTGTAATTTTGAGAAAATTTTGGAATTCACACAGGAGGGCTTTTTAAATGAAATTTTTGAGTTCTCCAGAGTTCTTAGAGGCCTTAAAAACCATGGAAACCCCCAGGACAGTTAAAACCCCTCAAGTGGACATTTTCTAACATTGGTTGACTCGAACTTTGACTGATACGTTCGGGAAGATTTTAGCTCTAATTTGAGTGATTCCAAAAGTATTTTACTAAATTGGGAACCTGAATTTCATAATGGAAAAGATGATTCTCAAAAAGGAGTTAAAACGAAGGAGAAACGAAAATGCCAAGAACAAAGGGAAAAATGAAAATTTTTAAAAAGTGTAACTTCATCCCACCTATATATATGATGCACCCTTCTTCTCCCCTCATGTTGCATGACTAAGTTCTACCCAAAACTAGAGGAAAACCTAGGGGATGAGATGCATAAGAGGAGGAAGAAAAGGAGGAGAAATTCAAGGTAGAAAGGTATGGATTTTCATGGTTTTTCATGCTCTTTTTCTTCCAAACCTCTTTTCCTCCATTCTCCTTTGTTTCCTATGATTATAATGAAGTTTATAAATCTGTTTTAAGGGAGAAATTGAGGGGATAATTCGGATTTGAAGAGAGGAGCTCAAAGAACACAAGATTCAAGTGAGAAAAAGCAAGAAAATAAGGAAATTTCTCTTCCTATGGTTGTCATTTTTGGTTCCCTTCTCCACCATTTCGGCCCATTTGAGAAAACCCTAGGAGGATATTATTTTTAGGCAGAACCAAGCATGAATCTAGGGAAAAAGGGTGTGGAGATTAAGAATATACAAAGGGAATTAACAAAAAACCATTAGATTTCAAGATGAAAGTTCTAGGGTTTCAATTGCACCTTGTAAAATCTGATTTTGTATGATGATTTCTAGGCCTAAATAAGAGTTTAAATAAACTTCTAAGATCCCAAAGAGGCTCCCCATATGCTTCTTCCCTTGAGAAAACAAAGCAAACTCCAAGGAGCTTCATTTCCTCCATAGCCTCGGCCAAGCAAGGATAGCATAGCTAGAGAGAGTTTTAAATTTTTATAAGGCCATTTTTGAGTCATATTTGATGAATGAAAATGAGGGGAGGCCTTGGAAAAAGTTTAGAACTCATAAAAAGTGATTTGGTGCCTTAGGTTTCATATTATGACCTAAAGAAGCAACATGATATTAGGCTCCTTGTTTTAATTGTGTGATGACTCCAAGAGGCTTAAAAGGAGTCAAGAATCATAGTTGTATGGAAAGAATAGAGGTTAGAAGTTATTTGAGGGGTGTTGCTTCATTAGGTGCATTTATGAACCATAATGGAGCTTATGGAGCAATCTAGCATCTAAGCAAATTGTATGGCCTTAAAGATTATTTCATGAACCTAATTGGCTCCCATAAATTATATCTAGGCCAAGAGAAACCATCTCCATAAGCTTGTGGGTGTGTGACCGAAAGAGGAGGCTTGAAATCTAAGGAAAAAGTGTGTGATTATATGAAAGGTAGCTCTCTCCACCTTCTCTCATGCATGGATGTGTGTTTAGCTTGTCTTAGAATGTGTGTTTATCTATTTTCAAGTCATGAAAAGTATGCTAGCATGATTTTATATGCCATGATTTCATGATGTCATGTTATGTTTTCAAATGAATGTATGATATTTGCTTGAGTTTGCTTGAGTGTGGAGAGGCCAAGAACTCTTTACCATGGTGAGGATAAGTCAAGAACCCTTGATCTTGGTTGAGACAAAGTAAAGTGGGCTCCTAAGAGTATGGTTGAGTCCAAAGCTCCTAAAGAATGGGTGAGGCAAGTCCAAAATCCATGAGGAGAAGTGTGAGGCCAATCCAAACACTTGGTGAGCTCTTGAATGATTTGTATGATTTGTTCATATGCCAAGCTTACTTCTTGAATGTTCATGACTTGTATTATGTCCATGCATGCATTTTTAAGGCTTGCTTTGCATATATTATGTGTGATTGAATGGGAGATGAGTTATTAGGATTCTTTAAATCTTATTCCCTCCTCTCCAATGATCTAATATACTAGGTGGACCAATTGGATATGGTAATGGAAGGCAACAACATTGAAGGAAGAAAATTGACATCTATATGTCTAGCATTTACCTTTTAAAGCCATAATAATGTTCAATGATGTATATTATTATTGTGAATGGCATATGACCCTTGAGACATATGTATTTATGGTATTAGATGATGTAGAAATGAGAGAATGTGTTATGTGAATGATGGAATGTAAATTGAGTATGTTATGACATTATAGCTTCATGAATGACTTTATGGAAATGTGCATAAGTGTGGATGAAAAGGCCAAAATGAGATTCATGAGGTTTGGGACCATTTGAGCAGCTCATATAAGTTTTAAATATACTTTTAGACTTACCCAAAAGATGCCAAGACCAAGGGAAATCTATTTGGCAACTTTGGTACCCTCTATGGAGCCAAAATTGACTATTATGGAACCCTATATCACTTTTTTTTTCCAAATGAGTTTGTCTTGATCTGATATTTGGCTTGCAATTAGGTATCATTAAGAGCTTTTTGGGAAGCTAAAGATCATAATTTTTGGAGGTCTACATAATATTTAATGATTTTTCAAAGTTGGAAATTTTTATGGTTTCTAGTTCACTGCACTATTCATTTGGTCCGAAATTACTTTCTATCACACGAGGCTCAAATGATGTCCAATTGCCATGAAATTTTATACAGAGAAAATAGACAATCATAGTGACTCATGCCAACTAGACACACCTCATTTGGAGTCTAGAGAGGGAGATATGAATTTTTGAAATTTCTATCTAGTATCAATAATTTTGCTCGACCAGAAGTACTGTTCCATTGAATTTTGAGGTCTGGGCTTAATGAATTGATCTAAAGATATTTTTTCTTTCTAGTTAATATCCACAGCTTTCTAAATTGATATCATTTGCATGATTTGGATTTTTTTTGGAATTAATTGGACATTTTCAAAATTTTCTACAGAATTCTGTGATAGTTCTAGAATTCAATCTAACCTTTAGACCATTTTGGATGACAAACGCCCTCTGTGGCAAAATTTATTGTCTGGGCATATTTTTAATGTAAATTAGACATCCATAGCTTCCTAGAATGACCAACCTTGCATGATTTTGATTTTTCTAGATTTAGTTATGATTTTCCAAAATTTGGTCAGAAAATGGAGCAAATCTGGCCGATAATGAACTTCCATATTCCATACTCCATTTTGGTTTCCATGAGTTGTGGGCATGATTTTGTGATGCAAATGAGTTGTAATGATGTATTTAAATATGAAGATGTATAGTATGAGCTCACACGATCAACGTGACACCAATTGCAAATTTTTAGATATGACGCAACGCGAAAATAATCCCATTTCCCCGCTTTTTCTATGGGAAACTTATATAGTTCATGATATTATGCCATTTAAAAGTATGAGATGAGCTAGAATTTATGGTATTACAAAATTTGTCTCTCTCATTAGTAGAGAGATATCACTGGGCCACTCGATGAGTGAGACTGAGAAATGTATGGGCATACTTGGATGGAAGGATTTTCCATTTATCTTGTCAATGTGCTTGGAGATTGAGAAAGTAACAGTCAAGCAAAATGAGAATGACATTTTTATGGCTCATACTTGACCTAGATATCATGTAACGAAAAGGTTGTGATAAGGTTGTATGATAGGTTGCATTAGATCATCGATCTTCATATGATTTGGGTAGTCATAATGTCTTACTAGAGGCCACTTCTGACTTATGGATAGAATAGCATTATTGGCCTACTACCAACATCATATGGGCCTTCAGGGTTGTAATATCCAATTTTTGTCAAAAAAACAAAAATGGATATGTTTTTAAAGCAAATTCCCTAAAATGAATTAGTTAAGGTCCTAAAAATTTTAAGTAGCATTCTGGACTTCTAAAAATGAGAATTCTAGGCTTAGATGGAAAGAAAAATAGAGCTAAAATGACGAAACAAATTTTAACAAAACGTTGATAAAATGTAATGGCATTTTCCTAATTATGTGCAAATTTTAGAATTCTCCTAGGAGGGCTTTTTGAATAAAAATTTTAAGTTATCGAGTGTTCTCAAAGGCCTTAAAAACCATGGGAAGCCCCAGGATAGTTAAAACCGCTCTAATGTATATTTGTTAACATCAGTTGACCTGAATTTTAATTGATTTGTTTATGAAGATTTTCAATTTGAGTGATTCCAAAGATATTTTATAAACTTGGGAACTAAATTTTATAATGGAAATGATGGTTCTTAAAAAGGAGCTAAAACGAATTGAAAATGAAAATGCTAAAATAAAGGGACAAAATTGAAAGTTTTTAAAATTATTTCTTAACCTAGCTATATATATACCCATGCCCTACCTCCTCCTTCACTTAAGCACTTTTGTTTTTGCCCTAAACCAAAGAAGAGAGCAATGGTTCGAGGCACACAAGAAGGAGAAGAAAGGAAGGAGAAAAGGCAAGTAAAATGTATGGTTATTCATGGATTTTCAAGCTTTCTCTTTAGCAAACTCTTTCTCCTCCATCTTCCCTTCTTTCCTATAGTTTTGTTGGAGTTCTTGGATCTATTTTGAGGGTAGAACAGAGGGGAAATTTGGGATTCAAGGTGAGGAAGCCAAAAAGGTGAAAAACAAGCAAGAAGAATCAAGGAAAGCAAGGTATTTTGTCATCTCCATGTTTAATCTTCCTCCTTCCTCCTTCCTCCTTTAGCGGGTGCTTCGAACTAGGTAAGGCTAGCTTTAAAGGGTTGAGTTTCTAGCTAAACCAAGGATGAATCTTAGAAATTTGAGTGTGGATAATAAGAATATGCAAAGGAAATAACAAACTAGCTATTAGATTTCAAGATGGAAAAGTTAGGGTTTCATGGGTTCCCTTGAAAATCTGATTTGATACAATAATTCATAGGCCTAAATGAGTGTTTGGATAAGCTCCTAAGATCCCTAGAAGGCTCCTCACATGCATCTCTCATCAAAAAAAGCAAAGCAATTCTAAGGATACTAAGAAGAAGCATAGCCTCGGCCTAAGAGACTTAGAGTACCTAGGGGAAGTTTTAATTTGTTCCAAGCTTTATTTTGAGTCATATATGATGGATGAAGATAAGAGGAAGCCTTTGAAAAAATTTAGGAGGCCTAGGGAATTAATTAGCGATCTAGGTTCCATATTATGGCCTAAAACGTAACACCTAGTTAGGCTCCTTGTTTTAATTGTGTGATGGCTCTAAGAGGTTTAAATGGAGTCAAGAATCATAAATGAAAAGAAAGAATGGAGCGAAGAACTCAAATGATGGATGTTGCTTCATTTGGTGCATTTAGGAACTATAAGTGAACCATAAGACAAGGTTAGTGTTCTAAGTAAATAGGTAGCTTTAAGAATGGTTCCAAGAGCATAATCGGTTCCTATTTTATATATTTAGGCCAAAAGAAAGAAGCCTCACATCATTATGAGTATGTGGCCAAGGAAGGTAGTGCATTTCCAAAAGAAAAAGTGTGCTTGTGTGGCAAAGGTAGCTCTCTCCTCTTTTCCTCATGCATGGATGAATGCTTGTCTTGTCTTTGAATATGTGTATGTGTGTTTTAAGCCATGAAAAGTATTCTAGCATGTGCATATATGCCATGGTACCATGATGTTGTTTTTTGCTTTCAAATGACACTTTGTGCATTTGCTTGGTCTGCTTGAGTGTAGTGAAGCCAAGAACCCACTAGCCATAGTGAAGCTAAGAACCCACTAGCCATGGTGAGGATGAGCCAAGAGCCCTCAAGAATAGTAGAGACAAAGTTTAGAGTCTCCAAAGAGTAAGGTTTAATTCAAGGCCTTTAAGAAAAAGGGTGAGGCAAGTCCAATAACCTTGAAGAGAATGGGTGAGACTAATCTACTTACTTGGCAAGCCTATCTATGCTTTGTGTGACTTGTTCAAATACTAAGAATGCTTTTTGAATGATTACACTTTCTATTATGCTCATGTATGCATTTTTAAGACTTGAATGACATTCTTTATGTATGATTGAAAGGGAGATGAGCTATTGAAATTCTTTGAATCTCATTCCCTCCTCTCCAATGTCTTAACATGCTAGATAGACTAAATGAGTAAGGTAATGGAAGCCACCAAGTTGGGGGATGAAAGCTTGACACCAAAGTGCCATGTTTTGCTTATTTTGTAGCCATATCAATGACATATGATGTAAAACTATGATGGAATTGTTGTATAATCATTTGAACATCTATAATTATTTAAATATTTAATGTATGTCTGAGACTTAATGCCAAATGAATGATATTGTAGTTTTTGGACATTAGATGGCAACTTAAAGTGTAGGTATCCTTGTGTATGGCTTAGGGTGAGAGAGTAAGTTTTAGATTTTTGGGTTTTTGCACCTTTGATATATATTTAGTAGACCATTTTGGTGCTTTCCCATGTGCTCCAGTAGCCATGGTTGCCTTAGAAACCAAAATGGACCATTTGGACCCTTATAAGACATAAAAGTAACCATTTTGCAACCCAACGTCAAAATCTGACCAAATGAACGAATTTGTCAATAAAATTTGGCATGCACATAGATCTCATTTAGAAATTTTTGGGAAGCTAAAGAGCTAAAGAACATATTATTTGGAACTCTGTGGAATTAATTATAATTTTTTTAAAGTTAGCATTTTTTGCTAAATTGATGCAGACATTGTTATATGGTCAGTTGCTTAGGCTATGTCATTTAAGGGCCAAATGTTATCCAATACTTATGAAATTTTACAATCATAAATTAGATATGATAAACTTTCCATGGCTACTAAGATCACCCTAATTAGACATCTAAGCAGGGAGATATGAATTTTTGAAGTTGGAGGATAGTACTAGTAGCGATAGGTGACATCTAGTACTGTTCCATCAATTTTTGATAGCTAAATGTCTCTATTGTGGTCTAGAATTATTTTTAACATAAATAGACATTTGTAAATTTCTAGAATGATATAATGTGCTTGATTTCAATTTTTTGAGAATTAGTTATGATTTTTCAAAGTTCATAGCATAATTCTGAAAATTTTATCTCAGGCTACATCATGGATTTTCATGTGTATACTTCATTTGCACGAGTTCTAGGCCACTTCTTGAAATGGTTTTGAGTTTTAATTGTGTAATTGAATATGAAAATGGGATGGAGAAGTTCATATGCTCCATGGAACACTAAATGAAAAATTTATACCTAACTAATGCAACTTTAATTGATTATTTTTGAAGAATTTTCTTGAGAATGTTATGTAATTCTTGGAAATGAACCTAGATAAGATATGGGATGAGCTGTATGAATATATTGTTACAAGGGTCACATATAAGAACAAACCAATTTCAGCTAAAATGTCTAGACTCATTAAATCTGAAAATATGTTTAGATTCAATGAATATAACGTTCAATTTAAGGTGGAGAAATTTTATAAATATATATTTGATATATTTATTTTATAAAATTCAATATAAATAATATATATATATATATATATATATTATTTTGATATATTACATATATTTCGAAATATATGTAATCTATTTAATTTAAATAATTAGTTTAAATTTATTCTATAGGATAAATTTTAATTTCAATTAATATGATAATTTAAATTTAATCTATGTGATAAATTAAATTTTAATTTGGTTTTAGATTTAAATTAAATAATTAGTTTAAATTTATTTTATAGGATATATTAAAATTTAAATTAATTTGATAATTTGAATTTAATCTATGTGATAAATTAAATTAAATCTACTTCTAGATTGAGATCAAATAAATTAGCTTAAATTTATTTTATAAGATAGATTTAAATTTAAACTAATTTATTTAATTATAATATAAATTAATTTAAATAATATATTTAAGTTAATCAAATTT
The DNA here is from genome assembly GCA_032878935.1 of Erythrophleum fordii. Taxonomy (NCBI): domain Eukaryota; kingdom Viridiplantae; phylum Streptophyta; class Magnoliopsida; order Fabales; family Fabaceae; genus Erythrophleum; species Erythrophleum fordii. Next base: position 18,686,621 of record JAVQMF010000038.1, read on the forward strand.
ATCTTAAAATCCTAACACGCCTCTATACATAGAGAGGTTAGGATTTTCTAAGTGGATAACCCTAAACGGGAAAGTGTATGGACGCTTAGAGAGAGAAAGCATACAAACGCTTAGAGAGAGTGTGTGTACGGACACTTAGAAAGAGAAAGAGAAGAGTGTCTTCTCTTCTTGAATGTATGGACATTCGTCTTAAATGATGCTAGCATGCCGTTTGAGTTGCAATTACCGTTCATATGGATACTAGTAGAGAAAACTGATCTAAAGCGTCACTTCCTAAGATTCAACAGTAGGAAGAGAGCTTGAAGAATCACATAACAAAGGTAAAAGTCTTTAACTTTACTCTATTTAAACAATATTAATGAATTCATGGGAGGCATTCAAATTCATTTTTTCTTTTAAATTTTTGCTGTGCATATACCATTGTTGGGATTCTTGAAATACACATAGCGAAAATTAAAAAAAAAAAATTGAATCCCTTCCATGGATCTGTCAATGTTGTTTAAATAGAATAAAGTTGGAGACTTTAACCTTTGTTACATGATTCTTCAATCTCCCTTTCTACCGTCGGATCTTAGGAATTGACATTTCATATCAGTTCTTTCTATCGATATCCACACGAACGGTGATTACAACTCGAATGGCGTGTTAGTGCCACTGAAGAAGAATGTTCGTACATTCAAGAAGAGAATACATTCTTCTCTTTCTCTCTCTAAGTATCCGTACACTTTCTCTCTCTAAGCATCAGTGCACTTTCGCTCTCTAAGCGTCTGTACGCTTTTCCCTTTAGGATGGGAGGCTGCTCTCTCAAAAAAATCATTCGCCTAAAAAAATCCTAGCATTTCTATTTATAGAGGCACGTTAGGATTTTAGAATATATTTGATTAATTTAAATACATTATTTAAATTAATTTAGATTATGATTAAATAGATTAGTTTAAATTTAAATTTATCTTATAGAATAAATTTAAACTAATTTATTTGATCTCAATTTAGCATTAGATTTAAATTTAATTTATCGCATAGATTAAATTCAAATTATCATGTTAGTTTAAATTTAAATCTATCATACAGAATAAATTTAAACTAATTGTTTAATCTAAATCTAGAACTAATTTTAAATTTAATTTATCGCATAGATTCAATTTAAATTATCATATTAATTTAAATTTAAATATATCCTATAGAATAAATTTAAATTAAATAGATGATATATATATTGACATATATATAATATATCAAAATATATTAAATATATAGATATATTTTTTTTAATTTTATAAAATATATACTAATATATATTTATAAAATTTCTTCACTCTAAATTGAATGTTATATTCATTGAATCTAAACGTATTTTTAGATTCAATGAATTTGTACATTTTAGCTCGAGTTGGTCTGTTCTTGAGTGCAATCTTGTAGGACCATATGACGTTGGTAGTGGCCAATAACGCCTTTCTACCCACAAGTCATAAGTGGTCTCTAGCAAGACATTCTGACTACCTAAATTATATGAGGATTGGTGTTTTAGTACAACCTATCATATAACCCTGTCACAACCCTTTCGTCACACAATATCTAAGTCAAGTATGAGGTATGGAAATGTCATCCTCATTTTACTCGACCATCACTTTCTCAATCTTCGAGTAGACTGATAGAATAAATGGAAAACACTTCCATCCAAGCATTTCTCAATTTTGCTCATCAAGTAGCCTAGTGATATTTCTCTATTAATGAGAGAGATAAATTTTATCTTGACCACTCATCTTCTTCTACCTAGATTCCATTATGCCTAGTCATAGCCTTTATGATCACCCGGTTAAAGGTGACTTTTGACTATGTCAAAGCATAACGTTCCTTATGGAGGAATTTATGGTGATCTCAAGTTTGAGGGTTTAGTGACATAGCTATATATGAGATACACTTATGACTTAATCGATATAGTTATTTCACAAAGGATCGATCTAGCACCTTCTTTCCTAACAAGTGCCTAAGAATTTGATTCGTATCTTCATATATGATTAACACATAATCATTAATCAAAATTATACTAGCCTTAGTTCATCATCGTTCCCACAAAGATGATTGACTTGGGATATTTAGGATAATTAACATGATTTATCCAAGAATATTATTATTATAGTAAACATGTAAACAATATAATAAATGTAATAAGAGAAAAACTTCTTTTCCTTAATGAAATACAATGTTCATAATATAATGATTGGCCTAGGGCATAATCTCCAACACCTCCCACTTGCACTAGGCCTAATTGTTAATGTGTTTAATACCCATTGACCTAACATGACACTTATGCTTCACTTGTGCAAGTGGCTCAGTAAGAGGATTAGCGACATTGTCATCAGTTGATGCTTTGCATATCTTTATATTACCCTTATCAATGATTTCTCTAATGAGGTGATATCACCTGAGTATGTGTTTAGTTCTTTGAAGTGACCTAGGCTCTTTAGCCTATGTATTACACGATTATTGTCACAAAATAGATTTATCATATTTGAGATGGTAGGCACCACCCCTAGCTTAGTGATGAACTTCTTAATCCAAATGGCTTCGTTAGCTGCATGTGATGCTGCTATATACTCTGCTTCTATTGTAGAATCAGCCACAGTGCTTTGTTTAGAGCTCATCCAACTGACTACTCCACCATTCAAATAGAATATGAATCCTAATTGTGATCTAGAGTCATCTTTGTCAAATTGAAAACTTGCATCTGTATAAGCATTTATAATAAGCTCATCGTCTAATCCTCCATATACCAAGAATACATCCTTTGTCCTTCTTAAGTACTTCAGGATATTCTTGATAGTAGTTTAGTGACTTTCACCTGGATCTGACTAATATCTGCCAGTCATACTTAAGGTATATAAGACATCCAGTCGAGTGTACAACATGGCATACATAATATATCCAATGGCCAAAGCATATGAAATCTTGATCATACGTTCTCGCTCATCACGTTGACAGGCTCGTCACACAACCCTCAAAATAAAACTAGGTTGATTAAATATATAACTAGTGGCACAACTTAGGTCATCTCCTTTAGAAATGGAGTTCAATGTTCAATTAGGTTTTCTAAATGTTAAAATATCCTAGAACTACTTAATTTTGGGGGGTTTTGGTTGAATTAAACTAAGTAAAATCTAATTGAATTAAAAATCTTAATTACTACCTAATTAGATGAATTATGGTTAATAATGCGCTTGTGACTAGCTTTAGATTCGTCCCTTGGTATCCACTATCCTTATCCTAATCTAATTGTGATTAATTCTGGCCTAAGAGTCCCTAATTGTGTTCATTAGCAAATGATCTTGAATTACCATTCAAGATTCAAGAGACTAGCAATTTGATGTTAATTGAAACCTCAACTCCCATTAAATTACTAATTCTTGTGATTAAGATCTTTGAACACTCAAATTAATTGATTAACTGATTAATTAGCCTTTGAATCATCATTCAAAAATGTTTAATTAATTAACTAAACACCAAGGAATCCACAAATAGACAATTAGGCACATAATCTCACTCATACATTTCATCGAACACCTTCGTGGCATACATGAGAAATTAAAGGAAATTGAACAATTCAGAACTGAAATTAATCAATTAAAAGAACAATTACTTTCCTAATTAGTACCTAACCAGCTACTAATCAATTACACAAATTCTCAATCCAATATTACTTAACCAAGCAAATACAAGAAAGAGAAAAGGTGTAGGAAAATTAAGAAAGTCTTAGCCAGAATTTTGCATTCTTCTCTAAGGGATTCAAGCTTCTCCAAAGTTCTTCTTCCTTGCTAGTCACAGATGGAGGATTAGAGCTTCATTTGAATAGAAGGATGGAGATGGAGAATGGAGGAAGTGGCATGGTGAGAATGCTCTGGACGAAGTGAATGGGCGAAGGGTGAGACGACGTCGTAAATGAATCCGATATGAATTACGATGGGTAACTTTTAACGTGAATTGCCCTCTGCTTCCAACCTCCTTTCACGTGCTAATGTTAATGATTCCATGTGCTTGCTTCAGCTCAATTGCCCATAGCTTGGATGTGTGAATGAGTGTGGGCCCCAACATGCATGTGAGCTTTATTTAAATTCCTTCAACGTTTTTATTATTCTGCTTACGTGTTGCTCAGCTCCTCATTTTACACGCACCAGTCATGTTCTAGCTTATTCATTAATCCAAGTGATTAGCTCTTTGTTTAAGTGCTGCCTCATCATTCTTCCCTTACCCATCATTCTGCTCGTGTTACTTCATGCATGTTTAGCTACTGCCCCACGTGATTTTCTTCTTCCATTTCAGCTTCAAATTCATGCTTCTTCCAAGCTAAGCTTCATGATCTCGTGGTTTCATTTCTGCTTCATCCAGCTGCAGCTTCTTCAACGTTAACTTCTCGAGCTATATGTTACAGCTGCTGCATCTTCTTTTCTTGTTGCTATCTTCATGTTTTTGCTTCTCTTTGTGTTTCTCAAACAGAGCCTACTTCTTACTTCATTCCAATGTCCTTTTTTTCTTCATTCATTCTTTGTTGCTTCTGAACCTCCAGCTCATGCTTCTTCCTTTACTCATTCATGTTTGCTTTCCTCTGTTCTGCGTATTCTATATCAGCTCGAGACCCATGGCACTTGAGTTTCTTTTCTTTGTTTACTATTCACATGGTTCTGCATGTATTCTTCTCTCTTGACTTCCCACGTTGCTTTACTCGAGCTTCTTTATGTACTCTTTTAATCTATCCAACACCAACTTCCTATGTTCTTCATTTTCTTCCTGTTCATGTGGTTTGGCCTCTTTCATGTCTTCTTTAGTATATGCATGATGTTAAGAGCTGTTGTTGCATTATAGTGAACCCATACCTTCCCCCCTCTTTTCAGCTCATGGCATGGATGAGGGAGTACTGATTGTGACGTTGAGTTGGTGTAGCAATGCGAGCTTCCATTTGCTCTACACCTGAGTTTCCTTTTTCTCTCTAACATTTAAATTCAAATTGTTCAAATTCTGCACAAAAGAATGAAGAATATTCAAAAGAATTATCCACAAAATTATTTAAAAGAATTTCATGCATTAAGACTCAATTATTTTTCTAATTAATTCACAAAGTGCATAAGTGGCTGATGAATTCAAATTGAATCTAATTAAACCCTTAAGACCATATTCCATCATCAAAATGCCAAAGTTAAGAGGATTAAAGTGTATAAAAATCATGCTTATCATAGGTGAACTAGGACATTGTGATTTGCTAAGATTGATGCCATAAGACATAGGTATATAACCCTTCTTGGAATCTTGCATACTGAATCTATGCAATACCTTATCTATATAAGTGCTCTGACTTAGGCCAATTAACTTCTTGGATTTATCTTTATAGATCCTAATCCCTAGGCTGTAAGTGGCTTTGCCTAAGTCTTTCATCGATAAACATTTTCCTAACCAAGTCTTGACATTCTGCAAGGTAGGAATGTCATTCTTAATAAGTAGGATGTCATCAACATAAAGCACTAGAAATACAATTGTACTCCCACTAACCTTTTTTGTAAATACAAGGTTCATCAACATTTTAGACGAATCCAAACTCTTTGACTACTTTGTCAAAATGATGATTCTAACTCTGAGATGCTTGCTTTAATCCATAAATAGAATTTTGAAGCCTACACATCTTCAAGTAGCTTTTCATTAAGGAATGCTGTTTTGATGTCCATATGCTAAATCTCGTAACCATAGTATTCTGCAATGGCAAGAAGGATCCTGATCGATTTAATCATGGTGACTGGTAAAAAGGTTTCATCATAGTCTATACCATGGGTCTATTTGAATCCTTTTGCAACCTGAAAAGGTTTCATCTGACATCTACTAGTGCCACTGAAGATGAATGTCCATACATTCAAGAAGAGAAGACATTCTTCTCTTTCTCTCTCTAAGTGTTCGTATACTTTCTCTTTTTAAGGGTCTGTATACTTTGTCTCTCTAAGTGTCTATATGCTTATCTCTTTAGGGTGGGAGGTGGCTCTCTCAAAAATCATCCACCTAGAAAATCCTAACCTCTCTATTTAGGGAGGCGTGTTAGGATTTTAGGATAGATTTGATTAATTTAAATACATTATTTAAATTAATTGGAATTATGATTTAATAGATTATTTTAAATTTAAATCTATCTTATAGAATAAATTTAAACTAATTTATTTGATTTGAATTTAGAATCAGATTTAAATTTAATTTATCACATAAATTAAATTCAAATTATCATATTAGTTTTAATTTAAATCTATCATATAGAATAAATTTAAACTAATTATCTAATCTAAATCTAGAACCAAATTTAAATTTAATTTATCACATAGATTAAATTTAAATTATCATATTAATTTAAATTTAAATATATCCTATTGGATAAATTTAAACTAATTATTTAAATTAAATAGATGATATATATATATATATTTTGAAATATATATAACATATCAAAATATTATATATATAGATATATATATATATATATATATATATTAAATTTTATAAAATATATATAGTAAATATATATTTATAAAATTCTTTTGCCCTAAATTGAACGTTATATTCATTGAATCTAGATCCATTTTTAGATTTATTGAATATAGATGCATTTTTAGATTCAATGAATCTAGATATTTTAACTCGAGTTGGTCCGTTCTTGTGTGTGCCAATGCAGGCACATATGATGTTGGTAGTGGGCCAATAATGCTATTTTACCTACAAGTCACAAGTGGCTTCTAGCAAAACATTCTATGAGAATCGATGATCTGATGCAACCTATCATACAACCTTGTCACAACCCTTTCATCACACAATATCTAGGTCAAGTATGAGGCATGGAAATGTCATCTTCATTTTACTCGACTGTCACTTTCCCGATCTCTAAGCAGACTAATAGAATAAATGGAAAACCCTTCCATCCAAGCATGCCCATGCATTTCTCAATCTCACTCATCAAGTGGCCCAGTGATATCTCTCTACTAATGAGAAGGACAAATTCTATATTGGCCACTCATCTTTCTCTACTTGGATTCCACTATGCCTGATCACAACCTTTATGATCACCCGATTAAAGGTGACTTTTGACTACGTCAAAGCATAATGTTCCTCATGTAGCAATCTATAGTGATCTCAGGTCTGAAGGTTTAATGGCACAACTATATATGAGATACATTTATGACTTAATCTACGTAGTTATCTCATGATGGGTCGATCTAGCATCCTATTTTCTAACAAGTGCCTATGACTTTCATTTGCATCTTTATATATGATTAACACATAATCATTAATCAAAATCATACTAGCCTTAGTTCATCATTGTTCCCACAAAGATGATCGACTTGAGATATTTAGGATAATCAATATGATTTATCCAAAGATGTTATTATTATAGTAAACATGCAAACAATATAATAAATGTAATAAAAGGAAAACTCCTCTTCCTTAATGAAATACAATGTTCATAATATAATGATTAGCCTAGGACACAATCTCCAACACCTCCCACTTGCACTAGGCCTAATCGTTAATGTGTCTAATACCTATTAACCTAACATAACACTCATGCTTTGCTTGTACAAGCGGCTTAGTAAGAGGATCAGTGACATTGCCATCAGTTGGTACTTTGCATATCTCTATATCACCCCTATCAATGATTTCTTTGATAAGGTGATATCATTTGAGTATGTGTTTGGTTCTTTGATGTAACATAGGCTCCTTAGCCTATGCTATTGATCGCTGTTGTCTCAGAACAGATCTATTAGATTTAAGATGTTAGGCACCACTCCTAACTCAGTGATGAAATTCTTAATCCAAATGACTTCCTTAGCTACATCTGATATTGCTTTATACTCAGCTTCTGTTGTAGAATTAGCCACATTGCTTTGTTTGGAGCTCATTCAACTGACTGCTCCACCATTTAAATAGAATATGAATCCTGATTGCGATCTAGAGTCATCTTTATCAGATTGGAAACTTGCATTTCTGTAACCATTTATAACAAGCTCGTTGTCCAATTCTCCATGTATTAAGAATACATCCTTAGTCCTTTTTAGGTACTTTAGGATATTCTTGATAGCAGTCCAATGACTCTCTCTTGGGTTTGACTAATATCTACTAGTCATACTTAAGGCATATGAGACATCCAGTCGAGCGCACAACATGACATATATAATAGATCCAATGGTCGAAGCATATGAAATCTCGCTCATGCGTTCTTGCTCATCATATGAACTAGGACATTTTTTATTTGCTGAGATTGATGCCATGAGACATGGGTATTTAACCCTTCTTGGCATCTTGCATACTCAATATATGCAATACCTTATCTATATAAGTGCTCTGACTTAGGCTAATTAGCCTCTTATGTAATATCCAATTTTCGTTAAATGATGAAAACGGGTGCATTTTCAAAGCAAGTCCCCCGAAATGAATTAGATAAGGTCCCAAAAAATTTGAGTGACATTCTACACTCCTAAAAATGAGAATTCTAGGCTTAGATGGAAAGAAAAATAGAGCTAGAATGAAGAAACAAATTTTGACAGAAATCTTACGAAATGTAATGACATTTTTGTAATTTTAAGCAATTTTTTGAATTCACATAGGAGGGCTTTCTAAATGAAATTTTTGAGTTCTTCGAGGTTCTCAGTGGCCCTAAAAACCATGGGAAGCTCTGGGATAGTTAAATCCCTTTCGGTGGACGTTTTCTAATGTTAGTATACCCGAACTTTATCAGATCTATTCGAGAAGGTTTTAGCTTCGATTTCAGTGATTCCAAAGGCATTTTACTAAATTGGGAACCTAAATTTTATAATGGAAAAGAAGGTTTTCAAAAAGGAGCTAAAACAAATTAGAAACAAAAATGCCAAAAAAGAAGGACAAAATAGAAATTTTTGAAAAGTCATTTCTCCTCCACCTATAAATAAAAGGTGCCTCACTCTCCCACTCATATAGTCTCATATTTTTCTGGCCAAACTAGAGAAGAAACCTTAAGAGAGTGGCGTACTAAGGGAAGAAGAAGAGGAGAAGAAATCTAAGCTTGAAGGTATGGAATTTTGATAGTTTTTCATGCTTTCTTCCTTCCAAACCTCTTCTCCTCCATTCTCCTTTATTTCCTAAGATTATAATGAAGTTTATAAATCTATTTTAAGGGAGAAATTAAGCCAAAAATTCTGATTTGAAGAGAGGAGCTCAAAGAAGATAAGATTTAAGTGAGAAAACAAGGAAAAATAAGGTAATTTCTCTTTCCATGGTTGCTACCCCTTGCCTCCCTTCTTCCTATGTTTCACCCCACTCAAGAAGTCCTAGGAAGGCTTAGTTTTTAGGTAGAACCAAGGGTGATTCTTAGGAAAAAGCATGTAAAGATTAAGAATATGTAAAGAGAATTAACAAATGACTATGAAAATTCAAGATACAAATTCTAGGGTTTTATATGTTTCTTGCAAAATCTTATTTGATGTCTTAATTTTTATGCCTAAATAAGAATTTAAATAAGCTCCTAAGATCCTTAAAAGTCTCCCCATGTGCTTCTTCCATCAAGAAAACAAACCAAAGTCCATGAAGGCTAAAATCCTCAATAGGTTCGGCCAAGAAGGGTTAGCATAGCTAGTGACAATTTTAAATTTTTCTAAGCCTATTTTTGAGTCATATATGATGAATTAAGATGAAGGGAGGTGATAAGCATGATTTTTATATATATTATTCTCCTTAGCTTAAGCATTTTAATAGTTAAATAAGGCTTAATGGATTTACTTAGGTGGATAATTGATTTCATTAGCCATTTGTGCACTTTAAGAATTAAACTGTAAAATGAATTATTTTAATGCATAATTTTCCTTAAGTAATTTAGAGAATTTTTCTTATTAAATTTTTCTTATTATTTGTGTAGACTTTAAAAGGCAATGGGATTTTTTTAGTTGGTGGAAAGAAAGTTTAAAGAAGAATTTAAGGTTACAAGATCAATTGAAGGGGCAAGATTTCAAAGGGTGGAAGCCACATTTTTTGTTACTCAAAAGGGAGAACATTTGGGCAAAATTTTTAATGAAATCTTTAGGAACTAAAAATGAATAAAAAGAGAAAGGAGGAGCTTCAGATTTAGTCACACTCCCACGTAGTCTTCATGCTCGTTGCCATAAGAATCCATTCTCTTCCATTACATATAGATACACACAAGGGAAGCATCAAACAAAGTCACGAGCTCCATGCATTTGCATGTTGACATACACATGAAGCCATACGTCCAGCACATCATTCTTGGGTTTGGCAAAGCTTATAGCAGCTCACGTGACACGTCACTCTCATGGCTCCCTTGTTCAGATGTGGAAGACATTCACGAGCTTCATACACTTACCAGCCACTTCTTCTCCTTCAGCAACATACGCATCCACGAGTTCATCAAGAAAGCGAGCTGAATAGGCAAAAGAAGAAGCTGCATAAAGCACCAGTTGCAGCATGTGAAAAGGGGAGCCAACGTGAGAAAAATGGAAGACAAGAAAACATGAAAATGACACAAAGAATGGGATGAAAGCTGGGTTGAAGGAGCTGAAGGAGTGAACGTAAGAAGAATGCAAGAAGAAGCTGTGGTTGATTTGAAATCAGCCATGTAGATTTGCACGAGTTTGAATTGGGAAGTAGCATATGTGAAGAATAAACTGAATCATGTGATTCATTAAGGAACGTGGAACACGATGTGAAGAAAGAGCTAGGAATTGAATATAAAAGAAGCTTGCATGGAAGGGCTAGACAACAACGTGAGATTTACGTGGAAGATGATTATTTTATTCAAAATGGGGCCCACCTTATATACACATGAAGGGAGCATGACACATGAAAGTAAGAGGGCTGAGCATGTGAAAATTAAAGCAAGCCATGTGAGAAAGGAGAAGGAATTCAGGCAAGCTCCAGGAGGAAAATGATCACGTGATTCCATTCACCATTTTCACGCCCCAATCATGTCATTCACTCATTTTTTCATCATCATCCATTCACTTCGTCCACACCACGTAGAACCCCTCCGTAACCATTTTCATCCATTTCTTCCATTTTCCTTCCACCTCCATGAGAGCTTAATTGAAGATTGTGATTAGCTTGGAAGATAACCATGGCTGAAGCTTGAATCCATTGATTAGAACAGGAATTTTGGCTAAGATTCTCATCTCTTTCTACACTTTTTTTTTTCTTGTATTTTCTTGGTTAAGAATGTATTAAATTGAAGATTTATGTTGTTTATAATTAGTGAATGGTTAGACATTAATTAGGAGATTGTTTTTGTTGATTAATTGATTAAATCAAGTTCTAAATTGTTCATTTTCCTTTAATTTGCCATTTATGCCATGAAGGTGTTCAATGAAATGCATGAGTGAGATTATGTGCTTGATTGTTTGATTTGAGAATTCCTCAGTGTTTAGTTGGTTAATTAAACATTTTAGGGTGATAGTTCAGAGGCTAATTAATTAGTTAATCATTCAAATTGGGTGTTCATTGATCTTAAAGACAAGAATTAACAATTTAATGTGGGGTTGAGTTTCAATTCAATGTTAGATTGTTAATCTTTTGATTCTTGCATGGTAACTCAAGATACATTTGTCGTGGACATAGATAGGGACTCTTAGACCAGAATTAATTACAATTGAATTAGGATAAGGATAGTGGATACTAAGGGATGATTCTAAAGCTAGTCACAAGCCTATTATCAACCATAATTCATTCAATTAGGTAGAAATTAGAAAATTTATTTCAATTTAGTTTTACTTTGTTTAATTAGATCAAACCCCCTTAGTAGAAAACCCAATTAAACATTGAACTCCATTTCCAAGGGAGATGACCTAGGTTGTGCCACTAGCTACATATTTAATCCAACCTAGTTTTATTTTGAGGGTTGCACGACGAGCCTCTTAGGAGGCCTTGGGAAAAATTTAGAAACTATAGAAAGTGAGATGGTGTTTCATGTTCCATAATGTGACCTAAAGAAGCAACATGTAGTTAGGCTCTTTATTTTAATTGTGTGATTACTCTAAGTGGCCTAAAAGGAGTCAAGAATCATATTTAGGAAGAAAGAATAAAGCCTAGAATTTATTTGATAGGTGTTGATTCATTAGAGGCATTCTTCAAATCATAAAGGGATTTATAGGTCAAGTTAATGTCTCAAGTTGTGTGGCCTTAGAATTAATTCCATGAACCTAATTGGCTTCTACAAATTATGTTTAGACCAAAAGAAGTCTTTCCCATACCTTTGTGTGTGTGAGGCTGAGGAAGGGAGCATTGATTCAAAATAAAAAAGTGTATAGTTACATCCAAGGTAGCTCACTCTTCCTTCTCTCATGTATGTTTGTATGCTTGGCTTGTCTTTGAATGCGTGTATGTGTGTTTTAAGCCATGAAAAGTATTCTAGCATGATTTCATATGCCATGGTATCATGATTATGCATTATGTTTTCAAATGATGTTTGTTATGTGTGCTTTGGTTTGCTTGAGTGTGGTGAAGCTAAGAACCCTTAACCATGGTGAGGATGAGCCAAGAACCCTTAGAATTGGTTGAAAAAAGTAAAGAGTCTTTCAAAAATGAGGTTGACTCCCAAGAGTAAGATTGAGTCCAAAAACCTCTTAAAGAATAGGTGAGGCAAGTCCAAAATCCACAAGTAAATGGGTAAGGCTAATCCACTTGCTTGGCAATCCTTTTTATACTATATATGACTTGCTCACATGTTGAAAATGCTTCTTAAATGTTTGCATATGTTAATATGCCCATGCATGCATTTTTAAGATTGGTTTTGTACCTTTTTATATTTGATTGAAAATGAGATAAACTATTGGGATTCTTTAAATCTCATTCCCTCTTCTTCAATATTCTAACATGCTAAGTGGACTAAGAGATCAAGGGAATGGAAGCCAACCACATGAGAAATGAGAGCTTGACATCAAAGTGCATAGTTTTAGTTCTTTAAGGCCATATTGATGTCAAATGACATAATCCATTGTTGTATATGGTCTATGACCTCTTGAACATGTGTAATTATGTTAATATATGGTGTCTAAATGAGAGATTATGTTATGTGATCATTAGAATGTAAATTGAGTATGTTATGGCAATTTGGCTTATTGAATGGTTTTATGCAATTGTGTATAAATGCAAGTGGGATGGCCAAATTGAGATGCATGAGATTTGGGATCACTCGGGCAGCTCATGCAAGTCATATTCATACTTTTAGACTTGCCCAAGAGGTGTCAAACATCAAGAGGAACTATTTGGACACTTTGGTATCCCATATGGAGCATAAATTGATCATATTGGAAACCTATACCGCTTTTTGTCCAAATAAACTCTTCTTGATCTGAGATTTGTCATACAATTAGAGCTTGTTGAGAGCTTTTTGGGAAGCTAAAGAACAAAATTTTTGGACGTCTAGGGAATATTTGATGAATTTTCAAATTTGGGAAAAATTCTGATTTTGGTCATGTTACTATTCACACTGGTCTGAAAATGATTTTTGTCACTCAAGGCTCAAATGATGTCCAATTGCTATGAAATTTTATAAGGAGAAACTAGACATTCTCACTGAATCTTCCCAATAAGAATCACCCCATTTGGATGTCTAAAGTAGGAGATATGAATTTTTAAAGATTCTGCTCGATATCAGGTGCTCAAACTAACCTCAGATATTGTTTGATTGGGTTTCGATGGGCGTGCTTGAGCTGGTATCGAGTTATTTTTCCCCTCTAGATAACATTTGTAGCTTTCCATATTGGTATCATTTGCATAGATTGGATTTTTGTGGAATTGATGGGACATTTTTGAAATTTGTAGCAAAAAACTATAACAATACCCATAGCCAGCTAGACCTCTAGACATTTTCAAATGTCGAACGTCTTATGTGTTGTGTTTCATGATCTAAAAGTATTTTTATCATAAAGTAGACATGTGTAGCTTTCCAGAATGACAAAGAATGCATGATTTCAATTTTTTTAGATTTAGTTATAATTTTCCAAAATTTATGATAGAGAAAAGGAAATTCTGGTCAAAATTATATCCATGTATTTTATGCTTCCCTTTGCCTTCCACGAGTTGAAGGCCACTTTTGGTGATGAAAATGAGTTGTATCCATGTAATTAAATATGAGAATATGATACATGAACTCACACAGTCCACATGACACTGAATAGAATTTTCATACACGACGCAATACTAAAATATTTATTATTTTAGTCACTTTTTCTTGCTCCCACATTGAAATGCATGATGTTAAACATAGAGATAGTATGAAATGAGCTAAGAAATTATGGTGTTACATCTTGGATCTATCTTTATAGATCCTAATCCCTAGGATGTAAGTGGCTTTGCCTAAGTCCTTTAGTGAAAAACATTTACCTAACTAGGTCTTGACATTCTATAAAGTAGAAATGTCATTCCCAATGAGTAGGATGTCATCAACATAAAGCACTAGAAATACAATTGTGTTCCTACTAACCTTCTCCTAAATGCAAGGTTCATCAACATTTTAGACAAATCCAAACTCTTTGACTACTTCGTCAAAACAATGATTCCAACTCCAAGATGCTTGCTTTAATCCATAGATAGATTTTTAAAATTTGCAAACCTTCCCAGAATCCTCTAGACATACAAAACCTTCAGGTTGTATCATATACACATCCTCATGTTGTTTAGGTTAAATAATTAGTTTAAATTTATTCTATAGGATAGATTTACATTTAAACTAATGTGATAATTTGAATTTAATCTATGTGATAAATTAAATTTAAATTTGGTTCTACATTGAGATCAAATAAATTAGCTTAAATTTATTTTATAAGATATATTTAAATTTAAACTAATATATTTAATCATAATTTGAATTAATTTAAATAATGTATTTAAATTAATCAAATCCATCTTAAAATCCTAACATTCCTCTATAAATAGAGAGGTTAGGATTTTCTAGATGGATGATTTTTTTTAGAAAGCTGCCTCCCACCCTAAAGAGAAAAGAGTACGAATGCTTAAAGAGAGAAAGCATACGGACGCTTAGAGAGAGAAAGTATATGGACATTTAGAGAGCGAAAATATACTAACACTTAGAGAGAGAAAAAGAAGAATATCTTCTTTTCTTGAACATACAGACATTCGTTTGCAGACGTTAGCACATCGTTCGAGTTACAATCACCATTCGTGTAGATACCAGTAGAAGGAAGTGATCTAAAGCGTTAGTTCTTAAGATTTGACAGTAGAAAAAGATTCAATGAATGTAAAGATTAATTTAGGGCAAAGGAATTTTATAAATATTATATATATTTTTTATAAAATTCAAAATATAAATTTAATCTATGTGATAAATTAAATTTAACTTTAGTTCTAAATTTAGAATAAACAATTAATTTAAATTTATTCTATAAGATAGATTTAGATTTAAACTAATGTAATAATTTGAGTTTAGTTTATGTGATAAATTAAATTTAAATCTGGTTTTAGATTGAGATCAAATAAATTAGTTTAAATTTATTTTATATGATAGATTTAAATTTAAACTAATATATTTAATCATAATTTGAATTAATTTAAATAATTTATTTAAATTAAACAAATTTATCATAAAATCCTCTCACACCTCCATAAATAGAGAGTTAGGATTTTCTAGATGGATGATTTTTTTTTTAGAGAGCCGCCTCCCACCTTAAAGAGAAAAGTGTACTGACGCTTAGAGAGAGAAAATATACAAATGCTTAGAGAGAAAGAGTCTACGGACACTTAGAGAGAGAAAGTGTAGGAACACTAAGAGAGAGAAATAGGAGAATGTCTTCTCTTCTTGAACATATGGACGTTCATCTTCAGTGGCGCTAGCACACCGTTCAAGTTATAATCACTGTTCGTGTAGATATTAGTAAAGGGAACTAATCTGAAGTGACAGTTCTTAAGATCCGATGGTAGAAAGAGATTCAATGTATGTAATGATCAATTTAGGGTGAAGGAATTTTATAAATATATATTTAATATATTTTAATATATTATATATATTTTGAGATATATATTTATATATGTCATCTATTTAATATGAATAATTAGTTTAAATTTATTCTATAGAAAAGATTTAAATTTAAACTAATATGATAATTTAAATTTAATTTATGTGATAAATTAAATTTAAATTTAGTTTTAGATTTAGATTAAATAACTAGTTTAAATTTATTCTATAAAATATATTTAAATTTAAACTAATGTGATAATTTAAATTTAATTTATGTAATAAATTAAATTTAAATATGGTTTTAGATTGAGATCAAATAAATTAGTTTAAATTTATTCTACAAGATAGATTTAAATTTAAACTAATCTATTTAATCATAATCTAAATTAATTTAAACAATGTATTTAAATTAATTAAATCTATCATAAAATCCTAACTCACCTCTATAAATAGAGAGTCAGGATTTTCTAGGTGGATGATTCTTTTTAGAGAGCTGCCTCCCACCTTAAAGAGAAAAGCGTACAGACACTAAAAGAGAGAAAGTGTACAAACATTTAGAGAAAGAAAGAGAACGTCTTCTCTTCTTGAACATACGGACGTTCGTCTTTAGTGGCACTAGCACGCCGTTTGAGTTGCAATCACTGTTCACGTGGATATCGATAAAGGGAATTGATATCAAGTGTCAGTTCTTAAGATCTGATAGTAGACAGAGAGCTTGAAGAATCACATAACAAAGGTAAAAGTCTTTAACTTTATTTAAACAACATTGACAGATCTATAGAAGGGATTAGGATTCATTTTATTAAATTTTCACTATGTGTATTCCAAGAATCCCAACACTTTATAAATGATATCCTTGTCTATTCTAAGAGTAAAAAAGAGCATGAGTGGTATCTGAGATTAGTCTTAAAGACTATAAGAAAGAAATAACTTTATGCCAAACTTAGTAAATGTGAGTTTTGGCTTACAGAGGTAAGATTCTTAGGTCATTTGATCTCTTAGGTAGGGGTCACAGTAGATTAGGAGTTTCCTAGATTTGATAGGTTATTATAAAAGGTTTTGTCCAAGGCTTTTCTAAAATAGTCATACCATTGACTAGACTTACTAGAAAGAATATACCATTTTGTGTAGGATGAGAAATATGAGTAGAGTTTTTTGAAATTGAAGTATAGGTAAACCACAGTTAGGGCTGCTTATGGGCAGGGTCGGGCCAGATATCTAATATACCTGATGCTTGGCTCGATTAAGACATTGGGCTTGTTTTTATACCTATGACCTAGCTTAGCTCGAACAAGCCCAATTTTATGTTAGGTTAGGATAGGTTAGAGCTGCCCAAGCTAATTTTTTTCTTTATGAACTGATACTTGTAATATAAAAATATCTTTTTGCAGACTTATAGTCATATACTTCAAAATAATGGGCTTTTAGAACCTTCATGTTTTTATCAATAATAAAAAAAATAGCTTAGTATTATTAAGCAAAATATAAGTTATACTAACATAATTAGCCATAAGTAAATATGTATATTTTTATTATTCAACAAAAGAAATATTTGTAAGTATACACATCAATGATGAAAATAATTAAGAAGTAGGGAGGGTTTAGGTAAGTAATGAAAATTGTAGTATGTAGAGAAAATTAGATGAAATTAATATATATATATATATATATATATAAGATGACAAGATATTGATAACTAAAAGAAAAAACAATTATTATGGTGGGTTAAACAGAACATGTCTTTGCCTGTGGTCCAACCTGACTTGATATAATTCTGTTTAAAGTTTTTTCAATTTATATTTTTGGCTCGACCCTTACTGGTCCAATTAGGTCAAGTTAAGGTGAGCCCCTAGAGCCTAATGGGCCAATGAATGCCTCTACTTTTGGTGACGATCCTAATTTTTAATCCCAATAATTAAGGTTAAATACATGATTAATAATCATAGATTTGGGTTACAAGGCATTAGACCAATTACATTGTGAAAATACGAGAAAATTTGAACCTTAATGTTATTAGAGTCATCAATCATACAATGACAAGTATTTATGTACATAGGGGAAATAAACATTTATTGATAAGCCTATGATTTTATTACCCATCAATTATAACTCATCCCAATGTCTCTAAATCATCCCTTGAGATTATCATATGAAAAACCAAGGTTTCCTAATTAATATAAGGGTTTCAGGACGTTCGCAGCAGCCAAATTATGCTTAGCTACGACTAATTCCTTTCAGTTTCGCCCCTTACTTCGTCACTAGTTTTGCCGTGGCTAACCTACTTGGCACCACGATGAGGAAGCCTTCTGGAACTTACCTCGCTCACCTCTCACTATTAGCCGCAGCTAATTCCCTTGTTAGCCACTGTTAATTCCTCTTTGGAACACCTGGGACATTTTCGCAAAAGTTCGTCGCAGCAAATTTCTCTTTGGACAACTCCCAGTTTAGCCTCTCACATTTCATCGCAGCTAATTACCCATTTCGTCGTGGCAAATTCCTCTCTGGCACTCTCCCTGAGTAACTTCGCCTCTATTGGCCACGGCTAACTCCATTTTACCGCGGTGAATTGTCTTCTAGTCCTACAACTCCTAAATTCTTGCCTCATACTCTCTACTCTTCCTCCATTAACACCTTAGAGCACCTCTACCTTAATTATGGGGCTCGAATAGTTTTCATTAGCCTAATTTACCTATCTAATCTATCCTTACTAGTTCAAGATTTAAGATTCAATTTCTTTTCTCTAGTTACCCTCCATCAGCAAGTTTGTAGAGTAATAATAATAGGAATTCATGAACTATCAGTAGTTATCATTTGATACACAATCAGTGGGGGTTCCATACATTAAGGGTTCATATCAATATCTCAAAGGTTACATTTCCAATAGCAACCTATATCATAGTTCAACAAGGCTCACAGCAGATATCATAAACCCATACATCAAATACCAAACGAAAGTAAGGCCTACTCCTCAATAGGTACACTTTATATTATCAAATATAGACTCCTACACTTGGCAATATAGATACATGATGATGCTATATAGAGGTTAACAAAATTTAGCATCTACTTTATTCCACTCAGACCAAGTGTAGCTCCCCATACTAGGCCTCATGGATGTTCATCCATTTGCTTGCCCTTATCCTTACCCAAGGAACGTTCACCTGAAATTGTAATCCTATAAAATTAGGTGAGATGTAAATCTCAGTAACCAAGGCAAATTCCATCATATATTCTAGTTTAATTAACATATATGCATAATTTCATATAAGCATAAGAAACATACCAACCATATCAGTAAATGAAACAATTAGGCTATCATGATTACTATCTCATACTAGCAATTATATTTTCACATGTTAAAAGCCAATAACACCAGGAGAGGCTCGTCCACGACACCCACTCCCTAATGAGCATAACCAGGGCTTAGTGCATTCGGGGTTTGATCATAACCTGGTGCCCGATCAAAGCACATGCACGGGTGGCAGCCGTACCACAGCTCCACCATGGACTCACAAGGTCCAATCACAATACATAGATAGCCAACTAATTCATTCAACATTTTCAAATTATTCATATACAACAAATATGAAATTAAAATAGATATATGCATAGAATTAATGTGAACCCCGGTTACCTCACTTATCGACAATTGCAACAGCCACCAAGGGTACAAAATCTCCCTATAACCATAACATCAGAGAATTACTACTCTAATTCATCATTTACAGTTGCAACAAGTACCCAAAGAAATTTAAAATGCTAATGACTACCTAGGGAACACTTACCCATCCACTACAAGTCCCAAATTCTGATTGAAGTGTCTTCTACTAGAAACCTCAATATTTCACCCAAAATCCTAAATAAATTCGTACAAAATTAATACTCATATTATAAATCAACTATGGGGGTCTCAAACTAGCAAAGAAAGCATCAAAATGGAATGTTTATACTTATCTAATGTTAGCCCTAGCCTCAACCTACGAATTTCACTAAGAAAATCCCAAACAACCACATTTCAGATTTTGGGTATAGTGAAAATACTCCAAATGAAAAACTAATCAGGCTAAATTAAAGAAAAAGATGAGGGGATTAAATTATATAACTATTATCTTGGCTGAATCTTACTCTAAATGTGAGAAAATATGAAATTCTTGCCCCAAACCTTAGCCTCCCTTCACACCTCCGATTTTCTCCTTTGTGCTTCAGAAAAATAGGGAAGTGGCTGAAGCGTTTAGGGTTTTAGTTAGGTTAAGTTGGGTCAAATATGGGTCATGGGTTGCTCCAAAGATCTAACTCCTAATGGGCTTCAGATTTGAGCTTTGTTGGGTTAGCTCTTATGCATTGGGCTACTGAATTTTAAATAGGTTTGGGCCCCAAGTTTGAAGAGCTCAAGGATTTGGGTCTACACAAGGGTTATTGGGCCATCACTAGGTGCTCTCTCTTGGGCCAAGTCTCACAATAAAAAGGTTGGTCTACACCTACAATTATTGGGCCTCCATTAGTCTTAACCTAAGCCTACTTAATTTAATTTGGGCCTAAATGAAGTTTCTATCCCAATTAAATCTCAAACCCATATTAATAATTTATCCTTTTAAAATCTCCATTCACTTAACTTGCCCAATTATCCCATATTAATTATTCCTAATTAATCTAAATCTATAATTAATACCTTAATTAATTTTAGGGTGTTACACTTTTCACAACCACTTAAGCAAGTTTAAAAGTATAAACACCATACATAAAAGTATACCAAATGATCTAAATCCTCATGGAGCTTAATCCCAACTTGCCACTTACATATATACACAAGAACATCATATCACATAATGGCAAAGGAGTGACAAAATCTTACATTTTCAATCATCTAGCTTCTACATGGATACTACACTATTTATATATATATTAGGATATGCTCAAGGGTTTACATAATAGATACATCTCATGGTTACATAGTTTGACATCAAAATACAATTAAATAAGTCATTTCTCCATCTTGTTATCACAATCTTGCTTCTCATGCTTGTTGGTTTCCATTTCCTTATCTATTTGGCTCATTTAGACATGGTTAGACATGTGTGGGGGAAGAGTGAGATTCAAATAATCCCAAAAGTTCTTAATCCTTTCAAACATATATAATGGATGCTAAAACATGTCAAAAAATGGATGCATGATATTCAAGGAACTAATGAACATGTATAAGGTATTTTTCTTATCACATAAACTCATACATAATAAGTATAAGCTCTTAAGGGCATTGGTCTTGCCTCACCTATCTTTCTTGGGACTTTTGAATTTGCCTCACCCACTTTTAAGGGACTTTTGACTAAGTCTCACTCTTTTTGAGATTTTTGGCTTTATCTCACTTATTTCTAAGGACTTTTGGCTCATCCTCACTGTTGCTAAGGAATTTTTGGCACAATAAAACCCATGTAAGTCATAATGTAATCATAAACACATTTCAAGAAATATAATGATACCATAACATGTAAGCATTCATTAGAAATATTTCTCATGGCTCAAACATACATAGAAGCACTCAATAACAAGAAAACAACCAAGCTATGCATGTAAGAAAGATTAGAGAGCTACTTTGAAGTAAGATTCACACACTTTTTCCTTAGCAATTTCTCTCCGTTTTTGGCCACACACTTGCAATTAGATGGAGCTTGGTTCCTTTGGCCTAAACATATCAAATAGGATACAATTACATCATGGAAGAAAGCTCTAGCATCACATACTCTCTATAGTAGCTTACTTTATTTTATGGTTACATAATAGTTCCATATGAGACCTAATGAACCAAGTGTTAGAATTCAAGGTCTTGAATCCATTCTCTCCATTTATCTGGGTCTCTTGACTCCATTTAAGCCTCATAGAGTCATCACAAGCTCACTCCCAAGAGCCTAGACATAAGTTGTTTCTTTAAGTCTTCTTGTGGAGCCCACACTTCTATCATGCAAACCAAGGCTTCTAAATCTTTTTTAATCCTTCCTTTGATGTTCTTTTATCATATTTAGTCCCTTTCTACCCTTAGAAAAATTTAAAACTCTCTTTAGGTACAAGAACCATGCTTGGCCGAGACATACACCAGGTTTTAGACCCATGGAGTTAGCTTTGTTTTCATGAAGGAAATGACACATGTGAGGCTTTCTAGGTATATTAAGAATCCATATATACTCTTAGACAATTAGAAATACCACTAGAAAGCTTCATACATACCATGGTGCAAAGAAAACCCTAGGTTTTAGAAACTTGAAAACTAATGATTCTTTTTGGAATTTCTTTGCACCTACTTATTCCTTACCCTTAAAAATGTAGGTTTCATGCTTGGTTTAGGTTACATTTTTCTCCCTCTTGTTTGTTCCATATGAGGCTGAAACTTAGCTATAGAGGAACAAGAAGGAAGAAGTAAGGAAAGCCATGAAAATACCTTAATCCTTTTCAAGAGCCTTCTCCTTTGCTTTCACT
Source organism: Erythrophleum fordii (assembly GCA_032878935.1). NCBI lineage: Eukaryota > Viridiplantae > Streptophyta > Magnoliopsida > Fabales > Fabaceae > Erythrophleum > Erythrophleum fordii. The sequence continues at coordinate 18,709,062 of JAVQMF010000038.1, forward strand.
CCTCCTTGAAATTTTGAATTTCTTCCCTCTAGACATGGCTCAAAATAGATTCAAATCATGGACCAAAATCATGAAAAGAAAGAGGAGAAGAAGGAGAACAAGTTCAATGAAGGAAGGAGCAAGAAATTTCTTAATTTTCCATACCTTTTCCTAAGTTTTTTTTTTAACGAATGTAATTTCTATAAAATGACGAAATGAGCTCTATGAAAACAAGTCTACTGAAATGAGCTAGATAATGCCTACAAAAATTTAGGTAGAGTCCTAAACTCCTGAAAATGATAATTTCAGGCTCAAATAGAAAGAAAAATGGAGCTAAGATGGTGAAACAAATTGTGACAAAAATTAACGAAACGTAATGACATTTTCATAAGTAAGTGCAACTTTTGGAGAAATACACAGTAGGGCTTTTTAAATAGAAAATTTGACTTGCTCAGGGTTCTCAAAGGCTCTAAAAACCATGGAAAGCCTTAGGACTGGTAAAGCCCCTCCGGTTTAAATTTTCTAATGGTGGTGAACCTGAACTTTGACGAATTTGTTTGGGAAGATTTTAGCTTCAATTTGAGTGATTCCAACGGCATTTTATTAAATTGGAAACCTAAATTTTATGATGGAAAAAATAGTTCTAAAAAAGGAGCTAAAACGAATTTACCATTGTGGAAGGACGAAATTGGAATTTTTGAAAAAGTGAGTTTTTTTAAGCTTCCACACATTTCTCCCCTTTTTCTCCTCTTATATAGCACCACCCTTCCTACTCAAAATACAAAAAAAAAAAAAAGAAGCAGCTCTTAGGGAACATAAGAGAAGGAGAGAAAGGAAGAAGAAAGCCAAGGAAAAGTAGCTGATTTCAAGGAATTTTATGCTTCTTCTTCTTCCAATTTTGTTCTCCCTTCAAGCTTTCTTTCCATGGTTTTATTAAGTGGTTTTGGTTCTATTTTGAGTCCAGAACAAGGAGGGATAATTCAAAATTCTTGAGGAGAAACAAATCAAGGAAAAAGGCTCTTAAAAACACACTTGAAACCTAAGTAATTGCTTGTTGTTGTTGCTTCTTCTCCTTGTTCTCCCTTTATGTGTATTTCAGCCAAGAATATAACCAAGGGAGGGGAGGATTTTTTTGTCCAAAAATAAAAGATGAACTAGCGTTTTAGACTATAAGGAAGAGGAATATGGCAATAAATTCCAAAAAAAAAAATCAATAGAAATGAAGTTAGGAAAGTGTGGTGTTCTTTAGGGTTTTGGAAAATCTAATTTTGTATGCATATTTCCTTGGCTATTTGAGTGTCCCCTTGAGCTCCTAAGACTCCTAGAAACCTTCCCAAGTGGCTCTCCCATCAAAGAAAAATCAAGAACCCCATGAACCCTATTCTTGTCCATAGGTTCAGCCAAGCTAGGTTTATTGGGTTAGGGAGTGTTTTAAATTGTTCTAACCTTGGTTTAGGACTTCATATGATGTTAGAAGATGAGAGAAACCATTGAAAAAAATTAAGGAGCCATAAATTGGAAGATGAGATCATGGTGTCCATAATGGTACTTTGTGAAGCAACCTAATTCTAAGCTTATGTAAATGATTGTGTGAGGGCTCTAAGGGCTTTGAATGAGGCCAAGAGGCCTAGAAATGGAAAGAAATGAAAGTCTAGAGCTTGGATTATGAAGTTGCTTCAATAGGGCATTTATGGAGCCATTATGCTACCTATGGAATCAAGTGTATATTTAAGAGTGAGTTTAGTATCTTGGCTTACTTCAAGTATGTAATTGTGTGCTAATTGTGATGTTTAGGCTAAGAGAACACCAACTCACCTAGGTGTGCTTGTGAAGTCAAAAAAATGACGGAGAAAGACTAAAGGAAGCTTGCATAAATTCAAGATAGCTCTCTACGTCATTCTCTTTGCATTCTTATGTGCATATGTATGTCATTGTATGATTGTGTGTGTTCTTGTGACTTGATAACATGCCACTTGAGGTCTTGATATTGCATTGGTACTAATGTGTCTTCTTGAATAGCCTTAGTTGTGATATCGGCTCATAAGGGTGAGGTGATACTAAAAGTTCTTTAATGTGGGTGAGGAGGTGCCAAAAGTCTTAAAGCATGGGTAAGACTAGACCAAAAGTCTCTTGGATGGGTGAGGCTAAGTCAAAAGTTCCTAAACCAAAGGTGAGGCATATCTAAAAGTCCTGGAAATGGGGTGAGGCAAAACCAAAAGTCCCTAGAACTTCTTGCTGATATGATTGTGAAAGTAAGGCATGGAAATCTTGAAAATGTGCATTCATGATCCAAGTAGCTTATTTACTTGTACGCTTGATGTATGTATACCTTAAATGTGTGTGTGAGCTATTAAGATTCTAGGAATATCACCCCTTTTCTTCCATCATCTTAAAATGTCTAGGTGGTGTTTAAGAAGCAAGGAATGCAAGCCAAGGGTCTTGAGGAGCTACACTTTGGCAATTATGTAGCCTTTCTTGTACCTAGATACTAAAGTGGATATGTACATGATATTTTTGAGTTGTAAACCATTGAACAAATGTTAATATTATATGTAAATGATGTATGAACATTATATAGTGCCAAGACAATGAAAATGTGAAATTTGAACCCTTGTGTGCATATTTGGATACATGCATTCTTGAGCGTAGGGCAGCCAAATTAAGATGCATGGTGTTTAAGACCACTTGGGTAGTTTTTACAAGTCACATTCATGCTTTTAAACTTTTCCAAGAGGTGTCAAACTATTAAAGAAGCCATTTGGACCAAAGTGATACTTTATGAAAGGCAAAATTTACCATATTGTGAGGCTATATCAATTTCTATCCAAATGAGCTCTTCTTAGTCTGAAATTTGGCATGCCTCTAGAATTGTTGAGAGCTTTTTGGGAAGCTAAAGTGGGTATTATTTAGAGTTTGTATAATTTTTGAAAAAATTTTGAAGTTGGCTGAATTTTCAGATTTTGTTGTTATTACTATTCATTTAGTTTGAATTGTATCTTTGCCACTCATAAGGCAAACGATGTTCAATTGCCACAAAATTTTACAGTGAGAAGCTAAACCTTCCCTGTGACTTGTGCAAATTAGGATCACTTTAATTGGATGTCTAGAGAGGGAGATATGAATTTTTGAAGTTGTTCTTATGTTTCAAGTGCACCTCTAGACCCGTGATACTATTTGATTAATTTTTAGGGCCTGAATGATCTTGGATTAGTTTGGAACTATTTTTTACCTCTAGTTAACATCTGTAGATTTTCAAATTGGTATAGATTACAAGGATTGGATTTTTTAAAAATTAATTATGAAATTTCAAAATTTATATCAGTAAGCTATATTAGATTTCTAGACAGCTTGAACTTCCTGCCTTTTCTATTGTCAAAATGGTTCAAATGAGATTTTTGTGGCTGAAAATTATTTTTAATATAAATTTAACATCTAGAGTTTTCCAGAAAGGTATGGTTTGCATGATTTTAAATTTTATACATTTAGTTATGATTTTTCGAAGTTACTCCTGAAATCTACCATGTGCTATCTGCGAGATTAATGTGGAAATTTGGTGTGCTTAACTTGAAAATCGTAGATTGCTTGATATTTTGAGTTGATTATGATTTGTTCCAATGAAGAATGACTAGAGAATGTTGTTTAATAATCCACAGGGCCCACATAATGCAAATTGAAAAAAATTAACCTGACGTAATGTGATAAATATGCATGAAAATATGGTTTTTCCTATTAATTCCCTATGAACATGCATGTAATTATCTTGAATGGGAGGATATAATGAGGAGAAATATAAGGTATGATATTTTTCTCCTCTGTTAAAGCTCCCTCTTATGCACCCTTCTTTGCAAAACTGCTCCCTAGTTTTAGACAAAATTTAGTTTAGCCAAATGTGAGGGAGAAGTGGGGCGCCACCTATGTAAAGCTAGGGATCCTTAAGAAGTTTTTAAAATGCTAATTTTGTCCCTCATCCTTGGATTTTTCATTTTAGGCTCATTTTAACTCTTTTTTAAAAATTATTTTTTCCATTATAAAATTCAGGGTATCTAACCTTTAAATAGCCTTTGGAATCACTCAAATCTAGTCTAAAATCTTCTCCAAAACAAAAGTTCAAAGTTCGAGTTCATTGATATTCTAGAACATAAATCGGAGGGGTTCAAACTGTTTTAAAGGTTTCTATAATTTTTAAGGCCTCTGAGAACCCTAGAAAACTCAATTTCTTCATTTAAGGATCCTTTCTTTGAGTTTCTAAACGTTGCCCAAAATTACAAAAATACCACTATATTTCATCAGGATTTTCTTTAGCCACTCTGGCTATAATTTTTGGGCACCCTAAGTCTTGGATCCTCATTTTATAATATTTAAAATTTTATCCTAATTTTATTTGGCATTAATAGATTCATTTTAGAGGACTCTCTTTTATATTTGGCTTGTTTCTATCGTTTTTATGAAAATTGGGTGTTACACAAACTCTATGTAAGTTTACTTTGTTCTAAGACATGGTTATAGTTCCATATAAGTGTATAATGAAGTAACCCTTAGCATTCATGATCTTGGCTCTAATTTTTCATTCAATCTAAATCTTTTGACTCTATTTAAACTTCTCGGAGTCATCACAAATCTAATTCAATGAGCCTAAACTTAAGTTGCTTCTTTATGTCTTAAAAAGGAACCTAAACTTCTATCTCACAAACCATGATTTCTAAATTTAAACTTATGCTTCCCTTGATATTTATTAATCATATCTAGGCCATTCCTATCCTCAAAATCAAAGCAAAATCTCCCTAGGTGCTTGTTCTAGCTTTAGCCGAGACATGAACAAAGGAATGGACCCATAGAGTTTGCTTGATTCTTCTTAGGGAATTGGCACTTATGAAGCTTTCTAGATGTTTTGAGAACTCAAACACACTCTTAGACAACCTAAATTACCATTTAAAAGCTTCATAAATTCCTAAGAACATTCAAAACCTAAATGGCCATACTTTGTTATCTATTGGTTTCCTTTGAATTCTAATTATTCCATTTAGTTTCTCATGCCTCAAAGTCTCACTTACTATCAAGTATAAATCAGAAATAGACCCCTAACATACTCAATTCTGGTCAAAAATAGGAGGAAGAAGAGAAGCCAAAAGGAAGCAACATGGCCATAATTTCTTACCTTGTTTGATAGTTTTTCAAAGGTGCTTTCCTATGCTTCCTGTGACGACCCTAGCTTCTAATCATTGTAATTAAGGTAATACATGATTAATAATCATAGGTTAGGGTTACAGGGCATTACAACCAATTACATTATAAAAATACGAGAAAATTTGAACCTTAATGTGATTAGAGTAATCAATCATACAATTACAAGCACCTATGTTCATAAGGGAAATAACTATTTATTTATAAGCCTTTGATTTTATTACTCATCAGTTATAACTCATTCTAATGTCTTTAAATCATCCCTTGAGATTACCATATGAAAAACCAAGATTTTTTAGGCAATATAAGAGTTTCAGGATGTTTGCCGTGACCAATTTCCCCTTAGCCGCGGCCAATTCTTCTCTGTTTCACCCCTTACTTTGTTATTGATTTTGCCGCAACCAACCTACATGGCGCCGCGGCAAAGAAGCCTCTTAGAACCTCCCTCACTCGCCTCTCACTATTGGCTGTGGCTAATACCTCATTTTGCCATGGCTAATTCCTCTCTGGAATTCCTGGCTCCTTTTTGCAAAGAAGCCTTTTTGCCATGGCTAATTTCTCTAGACAACTCCCAGCTTAGCCTTACACATTTAGCCACGGCTAATTACACATTTCGCCACGGCCAATTCCTCTCTGGCAATCTCCCTGGGTAACTTCGCCTCTATTGGCCATGGCTAACTCTATTTTAGCTGTGGCGAAACCCCTTCTGATCCTACAACTCCCAAGATTTCACCTCATGCTCTCTAATCTCCCTCCAATATCACCTTAAGGCCATTCTACCTTAATTTATGCAACTCTAGTGGTAATTAAGTACCTTAATTACCCAGCTAATCTATCATTACCCATTCAAAACCCAAATGTGGATCTTTAACCATCTAACCACCATAAACCAGTGAGTTCATAGATCAATGATAGCAATTGTATTCTGGTCACAAGGTGCATGGGGCCAATACTTTATGTTCATATAAAATCAAATCACTTATCCATTGTTAGCTAATTACAAACATAACGTTCAATCCCATGATAATCAACTTTACATATACAGTCCATATGCTTGGCAACTCATGATACAATGCAGCAATAATACAAAACTAGCAATCTAGTTACAATACAATTGACAAAGCTCCCAAATCTATGTGCTACTAAACCATGTAACAAGCTTCCATTAATTTTTTTCCTTGCCACTAAGAGGTCCGATCCCTGAAAATATTAGCCCACAACAGGGTGAGATATATAATCTTAGTAACAAAAGGGCAGTTTCCATATACATGTACAAGTTAATCAATCCAATGCAATTTCATGTCATCAATACCAGAATTATTAATTCAATTTGCAAATGAACTAGTTGAACTACCAATAACTACTGTCCCATACCAGCAATAATACATAACATGTTAATGGCCAATAACACTGGGAGGGGTCCATCCACGGCACCTACTCCATAATGAGCACAACTAGGGCTCAGTGCATCTGGGTTTGATCATAACCCAGTGCTCGATCGAAGCACATGCATGGGTGGCAGCCACACCACAGCCCCACTATGGACTCACAAGGTCCAATTACAATAACAATCAAGTAGTCAACCAATCATTTAGCATTTCAAAATCAAGCATGTGTAACAAATATCATATTAACATGAGCATATACATGGAATTAGGAAAATAACCCTAGTTACCTCAATGAAGCCAATTACTCTGCCTTTAGCTACCATACAAATCCAAATGCATATCAAGCCTATAACAAGTATAATTATCATCATTTCTAATCAAAAAATCAGATATCCAAAGAGTTGAACTGCTAATGACAGCCTAGAGGTTACTCACCTAATTACCAAAGGATTTAATTTTGGGTTCCAACTTTCCCACCCTAGAAACTGCCATAGTTCACTCCAATTTCTGGGTAATTTCACATGAAACCAAAATCCATATCATAGGTAAGCTATAGGGATCTTAAACTAATAGAAAATGCATCAAAATGGGAAGAAGATATTCACTTAATAACACCCATAGCCTCAACCTCTGAAAATCCACCATGGAAGCACCAACAACAAGTTTCAGTTTTTGGGTGGAAGATAAAAATGCTCAAAACCAAAAACTAATAGGACCAAAATGAAGAAAAGAATGAGAGGGTCATGTTATATATAACTTACCTTGGCTAAATCATCCTCTAGAAGTGAAAAATGGTGGAGAAATGCAAAAAAACCCTAGCCCCTCTTCTCAAGTGCGAAAATGGCTTTTTCCTTCTACAGAACCAAATGTTTTGCTCTTCCAAATGGGTGTGGCTGCTGAACCTTTAGGGTTTTTAATGAGAAATGGGCTGACCCATTAGCCTAAGGTCCAGTTGGGCTCATTTCTAGTGGTTGGGCTATGGTTTAATAAATGGGCCACAGGAAATTTAGAGCTAAAAGTGGGATGTGCTGACCCAATGGCCTAATTCCTTGTAAGTTTAGATTTTTAAGCTTGTTGGGCCTTATCTCATAAGTTGGGCTGAATCTCATGAGTTGCGCTTCAGAGTTGTAGTTGAGTTAGGCCAAATTTCAAGAGCCAATCTAATTTAGGTCTGTATAATGTGTGTTGGGCCAACTCACATAATTTGGGTCTTGGGCCCCTATTTTACTAAATTAGATTGGGCCATTGCTAGACAATTTGTAACACCCCAAAAATAATTAAGGTGTTAATCACAGATTTAGATTAATTAGGAATAATTAATATGGGATAATTGGACAAGTTAAGTGAATGGGGATTTTAGAGAAATAAATTATTAATATGGATTTGAGAATTAATTGCGATAGAAATTTCATCTAGGCCCAAATTAATAAATTATAATAAGAGGCTAATGGAGGCTCTATGAGTTAGATACAGACCTAATCCAATTCAATGTGATAGAGGCTTGAGATCCACCTTGTATAGGCTCTTATAAGTGACCCAATAAACCTTATGCAGACCCAAGACTATGGAGTTCTTAAAACTAAGTGTGCCCAATAAAATTCTGCAGCTCAACACCTTAAAACTGGCCCAACAAGCTCAAAACTAAAACTTATTTGGAGTTGGACCTTGGAGCAACCCATGACCCATCTTAGACCCAACTTAAACCCAACTAAAACCCTATAAAACTTACCAGCCACCTCCCCCATTCTACAAAACACAAAGACACAAAAGAAAATTTGGAGGTGTGAAGGAGAAGCTAGGGTTCTTGGCATAATTCCACATTTTCTCACATTTAGAGCAAGATTCAGCCAAGGTAATAGTTATACAATTTAATCTCCTCATCTTTCTCTTTAATTTGGCCTGATTAATTTTTCATTTGGAGCATTTTCACCATACCCAAAAAATCTGGAATGTGGTTGTTTAGGATTTTCTTGGTGAAATTCGTAAGTTGAGGTTAGGGCTGACATTAGGTAAGTATAAACCCTCCATTTTGATGCTTTCTTTGTGAATTTGGGACCCCCATAGATGATTTATAAAATGAGTATTAATTTTGTATGACTTTATTTAGGATTTTGGGTGAAATATTGAGATTTCTGGTAGAGGACACTTCAATCTGAATTTGGGACTTGTAGTGGCTGGATAAGTATTTTTTAGGTAGTTATTAGCATTTTAAATTCTTTAGGTACTTGCTGCAACTATTAATGATGAATTAGAGTAGTAATTCTCTGATGTTATGGTTATAGGGAGATTTTGTACCTGTGGTGGCTGTTGTAATTGTCTACAAGTGAGATAACCGGGGTTTACATTAATTCCATGCATATGTCGATTTAAATTTCATAATTGTTGTATATAAATGATTTGAAATGTTGAATGAATTGGTTGGCTATCTATTGTATTGTGATTGGACCTTGTGAGTCCATGGTGGAGCTGTGGTGCAGCTGCCACCCGTGCATGTGCTTCGATCGAGCACCGGGTTATGATCAAATCCTAGATACACTGAGCCCTGGTTGTGCTCAATATGGAGTAGGTGCTGTGGACGAGCCTCTCCCGATGTTATTGGCCTTTAACATGTGAAAATATGATTGCTAGTATGGGATAATAATCATGATAGCCTAATTGTTTCATTTATTGATATGATTCTGATGTTGATTTTGATTTATGCATATATGTTAATTAAACTGGATTATATGATGGAATTGCCTTGGTTACTGAGATTCATATCTCACTTTGTTTTATGGGATTACAATTTTAGGTAAAGGTTCCTCGGGTAAGGATAAGGGCAAGCAAGTGGATGAACATCCATGAGCTAAGGCCTAGTGTGGGGAGCTACACTTGGTCTGAGTAAAATTGGGTAGATGCCAAATTTGGTTAACCTATGTATAGCATCATCATGTATCTGTATTGCCAAGTGTAGGCTTTCATATTATGATTACGTAGGATGTATTTATTGAGGGGTTAGACCTCATCTTAATTTGGTATTCAATGTATGGATTTATGATATCGGCTGTGAGCCTTGTTAAACTATATTATGGCTTACCATTGGAAATGTAATCTTTGAGATATTGATATGAACCCTTAATGTATGGAACCCCCACTTATTGTGCATCAAAATGATAACTGTTGTTCGTTCATGAATTCCTATTATTGTTACTCTACAAACTTGCTGATAGAGGGTAATTAGAGAAAAGAAATGGACACATAAGTTTTGAATTAGAAATGGTAGAATAGCGGGGTGAATAAGGTACATAACTACCATTAGAGTTGTATAAATTAAGATAGAATGGCCTTAGGGGGATATTGGAGGGAGAGAGTGGAGAGTATGAGATAAGATTTTCAAAGTTATAGGATCAGAAGGCACTTCGCCACGACTAAAATGGAGTTAGCCGCGGCCAATAGAGGCGAAGTTGCCCAGGGAGAGTGCCAGAGAGGAATTCACCGCAGTAAAATGTGTAATTGGGCACGGCGAAATGTGAGAGGCAAAACTGAGAGTCGTCCAAATGGAAATTCGCTGCGGGGAAAGGGGGAATTAGCCATGATGAACTTTTATAAAATGAGCTAAGCATTCCAGAGAGAAATTGGCCGCGGCAAAATGAGGTATTGGCCGCGGCTAATATCGAAAGGTGAGTGAGGTAAGTTCCAGGAGGCTTCTTCGCCGCGGCGCCATATAGGTTGGCTGCAGCGAAGGTCTAACTCGTCATGGCAATAGGAGTAAGGGGTAAAACATAAAAGAATTGGCCACGGCTAAGCATAATTTGGCTGCGACAAACATCCTGAAACACTTATTTTAAGTAGAAAACTTTAGTTTTTTATATGATAACCTTAAGGGATGATTTAGAGACATTGGGATGAGTTATAATTGATGAGCAATAGAATTAAAGGCTTATAAATAAATGGTTATTTCCCTTATGAATATAAGTGCTTGTAATTGTATGATTGATGACTCTAATCACATTAAAGTTCAAATTTCCCCGTCTTTTCATAATGTAATAGGTTGTAATGTCTTGTAACCCCAACCTATGATTATTAATCACGTATTAAATCTTAATTATAATGATTAGAAATTAGGGTAATCACATAATTCCTCTTGGCCCAAGTCCCATGATAAGGAGTTGGGCTTACACCCAACAATTATTGGACCTCTATAAATCCTTATCCATGGCTTATTCAAATTAAATTTTGGACTCCAATTAAGCTTTAACGTAAATGAAATCTTAAACCTATATTAATAACTTATTTCTCTATAAATTTTGGTTCATATAGTTTACCTAATCATTTCATAATAATTATTCTTAATTATTCCAAATACATTATTAACACCTTAATTAATTTTGGGGTGTTACACTTCCAATAGTTCTCCCAATTTCTTTCCTCCCTTTACTAAACTAGCCACCAAACATGTCCCAATTAATCACCAAAATCATAGTAGAAAAGAGGAGAAGGAGAAGAAGGGGTTTAGTGAAGGAAAAGACATGAAAAACTAAAGAATTCTTATGCCTTTCAAAGCTTCTTCTTCCTCTCTTGGCCTCCCCTCTTGTGCACCTTCTAGGTTAGAGCTTGAATCTATTTTAGAGTGAAGCTAAGTCAGTTAGAAAGGATGAACTAATTGGGATGTTTTTAAGAAGCCTAAAAGCCCATTTTTACAACTTTTCAAAATTACAATTTTATCTTTTTTCTTGACTCTTTTCATTTGGTCTCATTTTAACTCCTTTTTTAGAACTATCTTTTCCATCATAGAATTTAAGTCCTCTAATTCATAAAATGCCTTTGATTTCATCCAAATTGGATTTAAAACCTTCCCAAATGAATTGGTCAAAGTTTTGGTCAATCTATACTGTAAAATAGATACCAGAGGGGTTTTAATCATTCTAGGGATTCCTAGGATTTTTAGAACCTTTAAAAACTCCCAAGAAACACAATTTTTTCATTTAAAGATCCCTCATTTGAGTTTTATAGAAGTTTTCCACAATTACAAAAATGCCACTTCCATTTCGTAAAATTTTATTTAGCTATTTTGTTTCCAGTTTTCGAACATTTTAAGCCTTGTATCCCCATTTCTAGTTATCTAAATTAATTCTAAGTTTATTTGGCATATAATCATTTTATTTAGGAGGCTTCCTTTTATAACTTGCTTAGTTTATAACTTTTAAAACAACATATGTTACACACATCGTAGGTGAAATGTTCATTTTTAGCATGCCCTACACTCATTGTGTAACATTTAGGAATTTTTCCTAATTTAGTTGTGCTCAAATTCTTAGCAATAATATTTTAGGATTTTGTGGATGAAATTCAAAATATTATAGTAAGATAATATTTTAAGGTAAATAATTTTGAATTAATTTAATTAGATGAATTACAATCTTAGTTAAATATCAAATTTTGAAATTTAAGGATAAAGTAATATTTTAGTGTAATTAATTTAAGTTTGTTTTAATTAAATAAATTGTGATATTAAATGAACATAGAATTTGAAAATTAATTGAGAATTTTAATGTTGGAATTTTGAAATATATAATTAATAAATAAATTATTATAAATGATGGGGATATACGTAAAAAAAAAAGGGCAAGGCTAGACTTGAAATTTAGAGAAATTATGTCTTAATGGTTGAAGTATCCACTAATTAGAAGTTAATTTTTAACTAATTTTTAATTAGTTAATCTCTAATTATTTTCTAAAAAAATTCTAGCCACATAAAAAAAAAAAGAGTTATCTTCTCCTATACACCACTTGGCCAAAACTTTGAAGCAAGAGAGAAAAAATGGAGGTGTTCCTATATTGTCTTGAACTACAAGAGGAGAGAGAAACTTTTCAAGGCAAGTTTAATGTACTTTTTCTCTCTTTCTCATCTAAACGTAATTGGAAAGATTGTAGAACTCATCAAGGATTTTCATGAACTAATTAGTTTCCAGAAGTCAATTGAATCAAAGTTTTGATTCTCAAGAGTTTAGACTAAGGGAAAATGGAATTATGCCTAACGGGCATGTTTTGGATGCGGGAGTTTAATTCAATTGAGAATCAATTTAGATTCAGAAGTTTGAATCATTTGAGAATCAATTAACTTTGGAAACTTCGATTCAATAACTCAAACTTTGATTCAAAGTTTTTTTTGTGTCTTTTGCACTTTTCATGAAAATTTTTAAATTGGATAACCCACAAGTCACTTTTGGGATTTTAGTTTTAATCCATGTAATGGGTGCCTGCGCCATAGGCTAAGTCCCACTTTTTAAACATTTTTTGTTTTGCTTTATTTAGACGTGATTAATAGGAGTAAATACAGCACACATAAAATTATATAATTAATTTCTTTGAGACGTATAAACTTCCTGACTTGGTCAATTTTCTTTTCTTTTTTTCTTTTTCTTTTTAAGAAAAGATTTCCTGAAATTTTCTATTAAAAATAAAATTTTAATATCAACTGAATTAAAGTCATTTTTCTGAAACATTTTCTTATCGTAAATCGATTTCTTTTTGTTATTTGTCACGAATTCACATTTTTTTTCGAGTATGAAACTTAATCTCATGTTTAATTTCTCTTTTTTTTTTTTTAAAGGACAAATCATCAAGATAAAAGACTCGAGATTTTCACAAGAGTTTGGACTGAAGGAAAATGGAATTATGCCTGATGGGAATGTTAGAATCCGAAGAGAAAAATAGTTCTTTGAGGCAATTGCTCGAGCATGTATCAAGCAATCCCATGGAGTTGCTCAGCATTCATCCCAGCTGTGATTTTTCTAGATTTTGTGAGCTTAAATACGAAAGACTTATCCATCCAACAATGGAGTCGTCCATTTTCGTTAATTTGGATTAAAATGAAGTGGTTTTGAACTCATGGAGGTCATTGAGTATGTTCTATGAGGCGTTTGTTACAATGGCCAGCTCCATTTGGACTCCACAAAAGTTGTCCTATGAATTTGATCCTGCAGTTGAAATTTTTCAAGTGGAAAGAGGTGCAGAGTTCTCTATGGTATACATGGATGATGTGAGAAGGAGATTTGCCTGGCCAAACAAAAGTAAGGCATATGTGGAGGTGACGGTGGTTCCCGCATTTAAAATTGGGAGGACAGTTATTCAGTCACAAGTTTATCTGAGCAATTTCAAATGTACAGAGTAGTTATCTGCAGAGTAGCTTGTTTGATACAAGCTATGGGCAGTCATTTCAGATGAGACTGCATTTTGAGGGACTAAACCCAATGATAGTTCTGGTAGCATATACTTGCTTTGGTGGTTAATGTAAGAGAGATCCACTGAGTTCTGCCAGAATTTACACTGAGTTCTGCCAGAATTTATTTGGAGAAGATGACTTCTACTGACTGAGAAAGACATGCTTGAAGATATTTGCTTCCTGCCATGCTGCTGAAGTGGCAGCAAGATTGGTGTCTCAAGTTTTTTGTGGCTATAGTGACCAAAACTCTCGCAGAATGGGTAGAAAATTTGCTGGTATTTCCTTCTTTCTCTGTTTGTTTATTTCTTTCGTTCTACACTTGTGTTTCTATGTTTCTTAGGTTACTTGTGCAGAGTTCACTGTATAGAATATCCCTCTTATTTTGGGGACTCTGACTGTCTGACAATAAATACATCAGTTAATTGTGTATCAATAACTAACAACAAATAATAGATGTTTTCTCTGTAGCAACTCTTTGTTTCACCAATTCGCGCTGCTGGTATCCTGCAATTAATATCCGTAGAATGTAATATCAAGTTGCACTCTAAATATGTTTTTCACTCAGACAGTTGGACAAAAAGAATAAATGTCACTTCTAATTTTTGCTAGCTTTCTTTAAGTAACATTATCCTACTGTTTGTAATTTGCTATTGTTGTCACTTTTACTTCAAATAGAAAATCTTTCATTGTTAAGATTGTTGAAGAGCTTGTCTGCGTGTATATGCGCTAAGAAGCATAGATGTTGACACAAATACAGGACATTATATAAGACAGACACCGTGACCTGCCAAAATCTGAAGTGTCTGCAATTTGAAGTTGGCACTAATCTTAGGTAAAATTTATTAATTGTTTATTATCAAATTTTTCAATAAAGTTATGTGGAGGAGGTTTTTGGAAATTCCCAATTATGTGGTACTGGTTGATGAGCTGTAAAAAATATCCATTTACTAAATTTTTATTGGAAAATTTAATAATAAACACCTAAAAGCTAAATATAAGTTTTGTTCTTTGAAGTATCTCGTCGTATTCGATGACTGTTAGGTATGTATCAAACATGATGCAACTCTACTTTTTAAGTATCGATACTACATATACCGCTTGTTTTGAAACTTCTATTACATTTGTTTGCTGGACTGAGTACTGATGTAATTGTTCTGAGTGGAACTTAACCAGTGTCACCCATCCTCCCCTCTAAACCTCCATGTCCCCTTCATTTGTTCAATTACTGCTGTAGAAAGCACCTGCACCACTAAAATTATGGGTTCTTTGAAATAAGCTGAAGGTAAAGCAATTGTCCAACCTCTTCTTTCAACCGCCTACAGAAGGACTCAAAGATTAATCTTATACTGCAAGGGTGGTAGAAAGTTTTCTTCCACCCATTTTGAGAAAGGACTTTTTTCCGCTTTCTCTATGATTATTTTGGAAATGAACTTCCAGAACTACATTTTCTGCAAGAAAAGAAAAAGTTATATTCATTGCTGGCTGGATCACCCAAACCAACGGGATGGTTGGCACTTCTTAATTGGAAAGCTGCATTGAGCTTAAAGGATTTCTCTTTCGGTTTTTCTTTTTGTTTCTTCTTGCATGTTTGCTGTAGGAGGATTTCTTGTCCTCGTTGTAGTTCTTTCTTATTTACTATTTAAGCTACTTATTTTTTTAATTTTAATAGCCTGGGATCCCATATATTTGAGTGATAATATCTGTTGTTGCTAACTTTTGTTCCGTGTGTTGGCTTTGTGCTATAGATTGGTTTAGAAAATTTGCAGCTCAAGAAGGTTTAGAAGCCATAGGTATGTCCTAAATGGAATACATAACTTGTGTAAGAAATGAGTATGAAAAAGGTGAGAAAATGCTTATAAATATAGCATATGGTTTTCCTTTTCATCATTTAGTGTTTCTAATTGAAGAAATTTTTTTATCTAAAGCTTCTATAAAACTAACTATTTCTTTATGATTTTTGTGATTTTTTAAATCTATTCTCCTAAACCAACTTGTTGTAATATCTATAATAGTGTTGATCACACTATTAAGAGTAGATAATTTGTTTTCAAATTTTTAATCAATATGCAAACTAAGATAACAAAGTTTGTGTTTTAGGAAAAAAGAAAGAAAGAAAGAAAGAAAGAAAAATCACAAAAAATATAGAAAAGTTTGTTTATGCAAAATCTTTGATCTAATATTGACACTAGTAATTTTTTTAAAAAAATTTAGTTAAAAAATATTTAATTCTTCAAAGTGAAGAATTATTTTAATGTCATAATTATTACTATTTTCTTTAATATGATACAACAATTGTATCTAGTGATGAAGAAAGTGAGAAAATAAAAGTAATAGAGAAAGATAAAAACTTTGACTTCAAAGACCTTGAAGAAATGGAAGAAACTAAAAATTGAATATGTTGAATTAAAAAAATTAGAAATTGTTATAGAAGAAAGCACTTTGGTAGCTTGAGATTAAAAAAAAAGGTAACAGATAGAGAAAAGAGAAAAATAGGCAAAGAAGATGATATGAAAATAGACCCAAAAACTAGACTTTGTACTCAAATGGAGTATAAGCAAATATTTGTTAATATTAAAAATAGTAGTTCGTGTAGACAACCTAGACACAATGAAGAAAAAGTTCCAACGGTAGATAGTAGAAGAGATAATTTAAACAAATAAAATGTATTTATAAATGGTATATACTTAGATTTGAAAAATGTTTCTTATGATTAATAGGAACAAGTTATTGATGATTGGGTACAATCTTCATTTATGATAGTAGTAAATTACAAAGATAAATGGTTAAAAAAAAAAGTTCTTAGATTTTCTAGTAGAAACATTGCAAAGAGATACTTTGTAATTTCTTGAAAAATGAGAAGATTCAATAATATGATACGTTAAAAAAAAGAGTTATTAAATAATTTTTAAACTTTTGAACAAATACTTCAAAAAGTGGTAAAAATCATACAACTAAAAATTTGTGAATCAATGGATGAAGTTAGTTCTAATTTAGATATTAATTATATTGTCACAAATTAAAATTATATAACATTAGAGAATTAGACGAATTCTCTTAAAAGTTTTAATATTATTACCATTAGTTAAATGATGTAGATCCCAAATTTTGGTTAAATCAATATTTTCATAAATTGCCACCATCATGGAATGAAATATGTAATAATAATTACAATGACTTTTTAGAAAAATCCAATCATTATGATAGTTTGGGAAATATGATTAGATATGCATGTCGAAAAGTAACATATCATTGCTTAATGACAAAAGCAACTAAATAAGTTAAAAATAAATTAACCAATAAATATTGTTCTAATATTCTAAAACACAATTGGGAAACCAAGACCAAGAGTGAGAACTATATAAATGGAAAAAATTAGAAAACCTAAATTGTCACATAATCACACATCATATATTATAACTTACAATATTAAAAGACCTTGTATTACTAATAGAAAACCTTGTTGACAAGGTTTTTAACTTTACAATGTATAATATAAGATCTTGTCGACAAGATCCTGGACCTTGTTGACAGGATCTTATCCTAGCCTTTAACTTGATTTGATGCTAGCTCATCCTTAATAAACTTGCTCAACCAAAAATATCACAAAAGAAGCATAGAAATCAAGTTTAAGGTCAAGCATTACAAGTTAGCACAAGTACACCATCCCATGCAATTTCATAATTTTGCCACTAGTTTCAAAATTCATAATCTAAGTTAGAGAACTTTAAATATTCTATAGCATACTAGATCTTGATTTCAAAGACTAGAGAGTCTAATATAAAAATGTGGACTTAGAAATCATTCTCCAAGTATTTCTACAGAATACGAATATTTAATATGTGGACTTTGTATAAAGATAAAACGTTCAATTAGTATACTCTATTTGTGATTTGTCTAAGCTAAAAGGACTTATGCATACAATCTTAAAATGGATTCTTTGACCTTAACCAAGCATGTACTTACCTTCCAAAAATTTTTCTTAATTCGTGATAATCAGTTTCTTGCAAAAACAATAATTGAAAATACTTTTGTATACCATTTAATATTTTTATCAGGTGTTACTAGTAGGTTATATAGGAAATCATTCATATATAATTACCATACATGCCTCAAATAGAGGATTATAGAATACAATGACAGTTCCAAAACTAAAATCATTGGTTAAGTTTCAGACTTTCTAAGGAGTTTATAAAATTACAATATTACTATACATAGTCTATTATTCTACTGGTCTATGTTCCACTTGGTTGGCACCGTCTGGGGTATAACTAATACCTGGGAAAAGAGTTAGCTTTGAAGCGAGATAAGATCCTAGTAGATAATAATGTACTCTAAGAATATGCATATAAACAACATTGAATATCATCTAAAGTACATTCGATGCATACTTTAGTGTAGGAGCACATAATTTCCAAATAGCAACATACATTCATTCGTTAGGCTAATGTGCTTTGGTCATTGGTCAATAACAGTAATCTAATACTCATAAGAGTCACCTTAGTAGACATATATGCAACCATACACAACATAGAAAATTTAGGAGTTATTCAGTGTAATTATGTACATAAACAGAAAGAATACAGTGTTAACTACCTATTTTGTTACTGTTGTTCTGTCAAGTTATTTCTTAGCTTTTGTTGTTCAAATTGTTTCCTTAAAATTTCAGTCATATATTGCCCTAAATAAGAACAAGTTATAATCAATATTTGAATTTCAATTAAGTTACTAATTTTCCATACGTAACTCCTAATTTCTTTCTGTTAGTTAAAGATTGGAATTCCTAATTTGGAATTAGTCACATTTTCAATTCCTTTTATCCTCATTAATTTAATATCATTTGAATTAATCATGTTGAGTTCAAGGCCTTAAGGTACAACCCCAAATCATTATTTGTGTGGCAATTTAGTCCCTAATACTAGTTTTCCTAACCTCAATACATCCATTTCAAATTATAGCAATTATTTATACATACTTTGTATAATATTCATTGACATCATTCCATCTAGTGTCTGAATACCCCTCATATGTAAAACCTTTTTTGCTATTTCTATAATCCAATTTAAGACATTCTTAAGGTGCTAATTCCATGGCCATTTAAACATACACAATTTCCTTTCCACTATATTGCTGTTCTTGGTCTAATTGGTTTCAAAGGAGAAAGTTTAAGCACTCACCTTCAATTATCTATGCCTTCTTCCTAAGCTCCTTTAGTGTTCTTTCCTCAAGCTTCTATGGCTATCTAAGAATAGAAAAATGTCCTAGTTCAAAAATCCAATCGGTTGAAGTGGAATAATCAAGGAATTTAGAAGTTTTCCTATGCTTACTTTCAATGAGTCTTTTTGAAATCCCCTTCTAAATTCATGGCTCCTTCTTATTTTCCAACTTCATGGCTTACCCAAACATTTGCTCCCTTCTCTCACTTTACTCTTGGCCTAAATGGAGAGCAAAGGTGGAGGGAGATTATGGCAATGGACACCTTGTGTTTCCTAACCGATATTGGATACCATCAAGGCAATTTAAAATTCCTTCTTCTCATTTCTTACTTGATGCTATGCTAGGTGGTAGCACAAATATATATATATATATCGTTCCCCTCCAATTAAGATATATTGAATGGATACTCCCTAGACTCACGACTAGAAATGTATATATATATATGTGTGTGTGTGTGTGTGTGTGTGTGTGTGTGTGTCCAAGTGGGTTATATCTACACATATATAGTGCAATTAATCTAAGTGGGTGTTTATGATTTAATTATACCATTGCTCCTCCACTTGGCTTTCTCCCACCGTGTGTGCTAGGTGTCTCCATATTACATTACCTAAACCATTTAGTTACATGCAATCCATGTCAATCCCCATGGCTAAGAATAATATTAGTAACACCGAATGCAATATATATATTTGGTATAGTAAAGGCATGAAGAATTTGGTGCATGTGAATTGTTTATTTAAATTTCCTAATTTTATATGCTATTCGGTTGCTTTGCTATGTGTCTTCATCTTATATTGCTTAAGCCATTCAATTACATGCAATTTCCTATCAATTCCCATGGCTAAATTGAGGTGTGCTACCATGACCGAATATGAATATCTATGTGGTGAGTTAATGGGATGTCAAGGTGGCAAGGTTTTGTCCTTATTATCTATTCTTTGTTTGGTTCTTTCTACAATTCATTTGCTCGGCCATACAAGACACCAATGCTCCCATGTTCATCCTAGCACTTTGTTGTTTTTCTTATTCAAGATTTACATGGCCTTAAGTCTTCATGTGCAACCAAATCATACATATATGTATATTCCTAATTTTGTCTCTTCCTTTTTCTCCTAAAGCACAATTCATTCAGCCACCATGTGTTGCTATTTCTTTGTTTACATGGTCAAGGGTAAGACATATTAATTAAGTGCCCAGATGCATTTAGACTAATATAACTATGGTTTATGAGGTGTCACATGGCTAGTATTTGAGTGGTGGTGTTTTAGTCACTTGTGATGTGCATGTAAGTCACCTAATATATAACCATTCGAAATACATTTCTATATGCTTCTACTTTAGCCAAAATAACACATCAATGTCTTATTAAAGGTCTTCTAATATGTATCCTCCTCTTTAGTCCTAATTAAATCAATTAGCTTCTAAGTAACCTTGATTATTTCCTTAATATTTACTAATGGTTGTCCCTTGATGTTTTTCTTTAGTTAATTTTAGTTTTGTTGCTATTCAAGGGAAATTCAAAATGTGACACAAATACATTAGGGAAAAGAAAAGTATGTAAGGAAAAGATTTCAAAAATAAAAAAAGGTTTGTAGATATTATATCTGTAATAAAGAAGGTCATATAGCTCTATAGTGCTCTAAAAAAGAAAATGATTTAAAAAATAGAAATGGTTTAATTAGAAATATGTTTTGATGAAGATGTTTCTAATAATAAATTAGTCTTATATGAAGTCACTAGGGAAAGTGAAACTGAATAAGATCATTATCTAATTCTAATGAATCTGAATTTATTTTCATGATAGATTTCTATGAATTTAGACCTATATGTGAAGAAAAAAACTTTAGTTATAACAATATTGGGAGGTAAATTAATTTTGAAATTGACACCAATAATAAATATGGGGGTGTAACTTTAAAAGCTAAAGTAAGACAATAAAATATAAGACCTAGTTTGTGGTTATAATTCAAGAAAATTCAAATAGAATGAAATGAATTATATACCTCATGAAAATGAATTATTAGCCATAAAAATAGAATAGAACATTTTCATATTTATTTAAAACCTCTAAGGAATTCATTATTTGAACTAATAATCAATTGGTTAAAAATTTCCTTAAAAATAAAAGAAATGAGAAAAATCCAAGACGGATTAGATGGTATAATTTTAATTGCTGATATATATTCAATATTAAATATATTAAAGGAACTAATAATTTTCTTATAGATTATGTAAGCAAGTATCTAAACAATAGATAAAAGGAAAAATCTTCAAACAAAGAGATGAATCTTAGTTAAGAAAAATCTCCAAGGGAGAGTCATCATAGCCTATTTAGAAAAACTTCCAAATACCAAGTGTAAATTCTACACCAATATCATACTAAACTTTCGCTCCATTAGCCTACTTATATTTGTCAAGTTCTATTCAAGAACTTTAGAATCCTTAGACTTAGGGATCTCAAAATTTTCAAAATTTTGAAGAAGCAGTGCAACAAGCGAAAAAGCGTAAACTACCTTCTCAAAAATTTGATAATAAACAAATCATAGATTTTTATAATCTTAGATTACTTTCTCAATTTTATGAGCATATTAATGGAATATGAAAAACTCATATTGAAGGAAAGTTTAGTTTAGGTAAAACCTAACAAATCCTAAATCAAAGATTTTTTTTTGAAAAATATCAAAAAAGTTAAAAATTTTAATTTTGAAAAATATTTTAAAAAATGATTAGGATTATACAAATTTTCATCATATAGAATCAATTATGGATTCAATATTGATTAGAAAAGCAGGGAAGCCCTGCTTTTCAAAAAATTAAAAGGATTTATCTTTTTTAAAAAGCAAAAAAAATTTTATCCTGTGAGATATATGTTGTCATTACGAGATATATCAAATTTGATCAATTCGAAGGATTAAATAAAATATTTAGATTGAATATTTCACAAATCATTTTTATAAATTATAATTTACCAAAATTACATATTTTTGTTAATCATGATACCTGAAATATCTCAAATATCGAACAAGGTATTGTAAGTAAAATTATTTTCCAAAATCAAGTATAAGATTAACTTAAGACTTTTTCATATTTTATTAAAACAATGATTTATTTTGTCACAAAACATTATACATTTTTGCAATATGACATTATATATATTTTTAGTACTATTAGGGAAATATTTGGAGAAAGATTCTTTCAATCATACCAAATTTGGGGATGATAAAAATTGAACAAAATGATTTTATTGATTATGAAAATTGTGATTATATTCAATTTGTTCATAATCAATTTTCATTGCAAAAATTGTTTTACATTTAATTAATAAAACTAGATTGTTGATAGTCTAGAATCTAAAATTGCAAGTGGATGGAGAATTTTTTATATAGTTTTGCTATTTGATTATAAAATCTCTTCTAATGAACAAGAAAGAGTAAATAGGTTACTGTATGATTTGATGGAACTCCAAAATTTGGATATCCCAAGTGAAATGTTTATTGATGTACAAAGCCTAGATGAAGATGATAAATTGCTGATGCTATTGAAAGTAATCAAAGGCCTTAAAATTCAAATAACTTGGATTGAATTAGTTTGTACAATATAGATATATGATGGAAGATTAACATATGTATAAAAAAATATTGCCAAGATTTTATAATAAAAGATAAGATTTGTACTTAGCAAATAATTATCACAAGAGGATTCAAATATGGCATAGGAAATATAACACGATTCCTCTCTACATGAAACATGAGGATAAGAACTACGTGGAAAAGATAATGATAGGAACTATAACGAACGTAATTTCTGTAACAACGAAATAAGCCATATAAGAACAAGTCCTCTGAAATGAACTAGATAATATCTCAAAAAATTTGGGTAGAGTTCTAGACTCTTAAAAATGATAATTTAAAGCTCAGACAGAAAGAAAAATGGAGCTAGGATGGAGAAATAAATTGTGACGAAAACTGATGAAACATAATGGTATTTTTGTAAATAAGTATAACTTTTGGAAAAACACACAGGAGAGTTTTTTAAATAAAAAATTTGAGTTTTCCAAGGTTCTTAGAGGCCCTAAAAATCATGAGAAGCCCTGAGACTAGTAAAGTCTCTTCGATATATGTTTTCTAACGTCGATGAGCTCGAACTTTGATAGATTCGTTCAGAAAGGTTTTAGCTCTAATTTGAGTGATTCCAAAGGCATTTTAATAAATTGGGAACCTAAATTTTATAATGGAAAAGATAGTTCTCAAAAAGGAGATAAAACAAAAATTGAAACGAAATTGCTATTATAGAAGGACGAAATTGGAATTTTTTAAAAAGCTAACTTTTTGAATGTTCCATAAGCTTCTTGTCCCTTCTGCTCCTCATATAGCATGACTTTCCTCTGCCCAAAATATAGAAAATGACTAGCTTCTTGAGGCACACCAAGAGAGGAAGAAAAGGAGGGGAAAATTTAAGAAAAAGGTAAGAAAATTTGTAGAATTTCATGCTCTTTCTTCCTTCAACCTAGCTCCTCTCCTTCCATGCTATCTTTTCATGGTTTATTCGAGATGAATGGTTCTGTTTTTGGTCCAAAACATAGGGGAAGAGCTCAAAATTCTTGAAAGGAGGCAAAACAAGGAGAAAAAGTCTTGAAACCAAGCTAGAATCCAAGGTGATTTCCTATTCTTGTAGCTTCTCCTTGTTACTCTTCTTTTGATGCTTGTTCAGCTTCATACAGAACCATGAGAGGGGGAGGGAGTTTTGTTCAAAAACAAGAGAGGAACTAGGGTTTTAGACCATGAGGAAGAGGAATATGACAAGAAATTCCAAGAAGAACTAATAGAAAACAAGCTAGGAAAGTGTAGGCTCCTTTAGGGTTTTGGAAATTTTGATTTTGTATGAGTAATTTCTTGGATATTTGAGTGTTCCTTTGAGCTCCTAAGACTCTTAGAAACCTTCCCAAGTGGCTCTCCCATCAAGAAAAAATTTGAAACTCCAAGAAACCCATTATTTCCTATAGGCTTGGCCAAGCTAGGATGGATAGGGTAGATGATGTTTTAATTTATTCTAACCTTCATTTGGGATTTTATATGATGTTAGAAGATGAGAGAAACTATTGAAAAAAATTTAGGAGCCATAGAATGGGAGATGGGACAATGGTATCCATAATGGTGCTTTATGAAGTAACTTGATTCTAAGCTTGTGTAAATGATTGTGTGAGGGCTTCAGAGACTTTGAATGAGGCCAAGAGGCCTAGAAATGGAAAGAAATGGGAGCCTAGAGCTTGAATTGTGGAGGTTGCTTCAATAGGCCATTTATGGAACCATTATGCCACTTATGGAACCAAGCGTGTGTTTAAAAGTGAGTTTAATATCTTAGCTTGCTTCAAGTGTGTAATTGTGTGATGTTTATAGTGTTTAGGTTAAGAGAATACCAACCTACCTAGATGTACTTGTGAGGCCGAAAAAGGGAAGGAGAAAGATTAAAAAAAACTTGCATAAATTCAAGTTAGTTCTCTACCTCATTCTCTTGCATTCTTATATACATATATATATATATATATATCATTGTGTGTTTGTGCATGCTCTTATGATTTGAGAACATGCCACTTGATGTCTTGAGATTGCATTGGTACTAATGTGTCATCTTGAATGGCTTATAAGGGTGAGGTGATGCTAAAAGTTCTTTAATGTGGGTGAGGAAGTGCCAAAAGTCTCAAGGCAATGGGTGAAACTAGGCCAAAAGTCTCTTAGATGGATGAAGCCAAGTCAAAAGTCCCTAGACTAAAGGTCAGACATACCCAAAAGTCCTAGAAATAGGGTGAGACAAAACCAAAAGTCCCTAGAGCTTGATGGCTTGATTATAAAAGTGTGGCATGAAAATCTTGAAAATGAGCATTTATGATATTGGTAGCTTGTTTATTTACACATTTGATGTATGTATGCCTTGAATGTATGTGTAAATGGGTGTGTGAGCTATTGAGATTTCATGAATCTCATTGTCCTTCTCATCCTTATCTTAAAATGTCTAGGTGGCACACAAGAAGGGAGAAATGCAAGCCAAAGAGATTAGGATGCTATACTTTGAACAATTTGTAACTCTTTTTGTATCTAAATGTCAAGAGGATATATATCATATTTTTGAGTTGTAAACTATTGAACAAATGTAAAATGATGTAGACCTTATGTGACACTAAATCCATGGAATTATGTAAATTGGCTCTTGGATGACTTGTAGGTAACTATGCATTAATGGATGTTGGGTGGCCAAAATAAGATGCATGGGGTTGGGACCACTTAGGTAGTTCAAAAAAGTCATATTCATGCTCTTAAACTCGTGCAAGAGGTGCCAAACATTAAAAGAGGCCATTTGGACAGATTTGGCATCTCATATGGAATAAAAATAACCATTTTGGTGAGCTACATTACTTTCTATCCAAATGAGCTCTTTTTGGTCTAATATTGGCATGAATCTAGAGCTTGTTGAGAGATTTTTGGAAAGTTAAAGTAGGTATTATTTGGAGGTCTATAGAATTTTTGGTAAATTTTTTAAATTGGCAAATTTTCTAGTTTTGGTTAGTGCACTGTTCATTTAGTCTGAAAAGGTTCTCTTTATCATTCATAGGGCAAAGGATGTCCAATTACCACAAAATTTTATAAGGAGAAACTAGACCTTCCCAGTGACTTATACTAGTTAGAAGCACCTCATTTGGATGTCTAAAGAGGGAGATATGAAATTTTGAAGTTGCTATCTAATACCAGGTGATTAGTTAGACCCATGTTGCTGTTTGATTGATTTTTGGGGTCTAGATGCTTTGGAATGATCTGGAACTATTTTTTCCCTCTAGTTAACATCTGTAGCTTTCCAAATTGGGATAGATTGCATGGATTAGATTTTTTTGGAATTAATTATGAATTTTCAAAATTTATATTAGTAAGTTGTATTAGATTTCTAGACAGCTCAGCCTCTTTACACTTTCTATTATCAAACATGGTCCAGATGAGATTTTTGTGGCTGGAATTTATTTTTAGTGTGACTTTAACACCTAGAGCTTTCCAACAAGCTATAGGTTGCGTGATTTTGATTTTTGTAAAATTAGTTATGATTTTTCAAAATTGCCTCAAATTATGTCACCCTGGGACCCAAGGCAAAACGTGATTATTTTGGATTTTTGACTCTTGATCCATGGTTTGTGCTAAGTTTTGAGAATGTTATGATTTGTATGAATGGAGAATGATTAGAGAATGTTGTTAGTGAGTTCATGGGGTCTCGAAGACATGAAATGAAAAATTTGTTTGTTACATAACGCAATTTAATTCATGATTTTAATGCATTTTCTTGAGATTCCTTGATGAATTGTATAATCCCACTTGCAAGAAAGGGATCAATGTTAGAAATAATGTGATATTATAGGAACTACTTGCGTACTAGACATAAGTTGTTTCCAACAATGTATATTATCATTCAATAGCTTGAAAAAATTGGAAATGTACTAATTGGTCAAAAAGTCAAGAAATGAATAGTAAACCTCGTAGGTTAGTATCAAAAAGTAGGTTACTAATTGGCCTATTAAACCTTGGAACTTGGATTGAATTAGTTTGGACAATATAGATATATGATGAAAGATTGACATATATATAAAAAAATTATTGTCAAGATTTATACTTAACAAATAATTATCACAAGAAAGTTCATATATGGCATAGGAAAGACAACATGTTTTCTCTTTACATAAAAGATGAGGTTAAGAACTACATGTAAAAGATAAGGATAGGAACTACTTGCATACTAGGCATAAGTTGTTTCGAACAATGCATATTATCATTTGATAACTTTGAAAAATTGGAAATGTACTCATTAGTCAAAAAGTCAAGATTACTATATGATTTGATGGAGTTCCAAAATTTGGATATCTCAAGTGAAAGGTTCATTTATGTACAATGCCTAGATGAAGATGAATAAATTGCTGATGTTATTGAAAGCAATCAAAGGCTTTATAATTCAAATAGGTTAGATTGAATTAGTTTGTATAATATAGATATATGATAGAAGATTGACACACATATAAAAAAGTATTGTGAAGATTTTATATTTAAAGATAAAAATTGTACTTAGCAAATAATTCTCACAAGAAAGTTCATATATGGCATAGGAAATATACCAGGATTTCTCTCCACATAAAAGATGAGGTAAGAACTACCTATAAAACATAAGGATAGGAACTACTTGCGTACTAGACTTGAGTTGTTTCAAACAACGTATATTATCATCTAATAACTTTGAAAAATTGGAAATGTACTAATTGGTCAAAAAGTCAAGAAATGAGTAGTATACTTTCTGATGAAAGTAAAAACACATGAAGAGCATTTGAGTAAAGAGTTTTACTTACTATTTAATTCATTTTTTAAAATAGTACATAATAGTAAATAATGTATGAATAATATTAAATATTGACAATTTTGTCCTATTCGATATTAAATTTTTATAAATATTTATATTTCATTCAAAAATTGTATCTAGAAAATATATAAAGAACTTGTATATATAGTTTGATAAGGTGAATAATATTATTTTTCAAAAGATTCTTAAGCTTCCATTTATGTAAAATATTTTTGTTGCATATTAGTTGTGCAACTCTAATGAAATTAGTATCAAAGTTAAAAGAAAATTTAAAAAAAATAATAGATAAAAAATAATTTTTGTGTTTTTATTTTTAAAAATAATAAAAAATTATTAATGAATAATTACAAGAATACGGTTAAAACTGTACAAAATAGAGCAATTATTTTCTTTTTCTATACAAAAAGGGCTGTCCAATTAATTGCATCGATGTTGGACCACAGAAATCTCGTTAGATTTTTTTTCCAATCTGTGGTCCTTTTCGCATCGTCTTCTATCAAAGTAGGCCGAAAAGATAACCGTGACATGCTGATCTTGATTCAAGTAGGGTAGGTGAACGACTTTCATTCACCAGATTGGAAATATTATTGGGTTCATTTCAAGTATTTAAATAAATATTAAAATTAAACAATATATATATATATATATAAATATATAATTTATTTCAAAGTCAATCTCACAGGATCTATGGACTAAACCCCTTTTTTTTTTCTTCTGTCTCTCCCTTTATTTATTTTTATCTATTTTCAAATTTACATGATGCAGAGGATCCATTTTTTAAATTAAAATGTATTTCACTTCAATTATTCAACTTCTCTTATTACCTATTAATTAAAATTCTTTTCAAACTTGTAACTCTACGCGCTGAGAGCATAATTATTGAAATCTGAGCCAGTAGCATACCACTCAAATCTCTCTCTGTCTCTCTATATATATTTATAAAGCTAAAACTTAAAAGATGATAGATTTCCCCAATTTCTTCTTATATATTTTACACCGTTATATTTGCGATGAAGATAACATAGTGCATAAAGGTGGAGCAGGAAGCGGATCCAGATATTTGTAAGCGTTCCTTGTTAATTGAAATAATCTCCAGCAGTATTCTTTCCCTCGCAATAATTGCTCAAAGGCCACAGTATGTCACTTCTCCTTCTGCTTCTATGCCCAACTCTTCCTGTATTCCTATTCTTCTTCTTCCTTCAAAAACACAGAAACATCAAGAATCCATCCCCTCCTCGAGGTCCTAGAGGCCTTCCCATAATTGGGAACCTTCGTCAGTTAGATAACTCTGCTCTTCACCTGCAACTATGGCAGCTCGCAAAAATATATGGTCCTATATTTTCCCTTCAACTCGGTTTCAGACCTGCCGTTGTTGTTTCTTCTCCCAAATTGGCCGAAGACGTCATGAAAACGTACGACTTAGAGTTTTGTGGCAGACCTTTATTGCTTGGGCAGAAGAAACTGTCCTACAATGGGGTAGATATGATATTCTCACCATACAATGATCACTGGAGAGAAATCAGAAAAATTTGTGCTATTCATATCTTCAGCTCAAAGCGTGTCTCAAGCTTTTCCTCTGTAAGACAATTTGAGGTCATGCAAATGATTCAGAAGATATCAAGGCAAGCTTCTTCTTCGGAAGTTACGAACTTGAATGAGACCTTGATATCTCTTACAAGCACCATAACTTGCAGGGTAGCTTTTGGGAGGAGGTACTGTCAAAAAATCACTTTAACTCAAAATTTTATATTTTAACTGAATGTTGATGATTAGATATACTATAAACAACGACACACTTCCTCACACGAAAAATTTTTGGAGTAACAAAATACATGCCTCCCATATCTTGTGTTGAAACATAAGTTTAATTAAGAGAGAATGAAAAGATGGAACTTAAAACCATTGGGTCATATATAAAGGGTCTAGTATTATGTTAAGGGTCACTTCACTCAAAAGTTTTAAACTTTTTTAGTAAAAACTCACTGATTTTATTATAATCTCTAACAGGTACGAGGAGGAAGGAGTAGAAAGGAGCAGGTTCCATGGGCTGCTTAATGAATGGCAGGGATTGTTGGCTACCTTCTTTGTCTCAGATTATATTCCTTTCTTTGGATGGATTGATAGATTAACTGGATTATATGCTCGCTTGGAAAGAAATTTTAAGGAGTTGGATACATTTTTGCAAGAAGTCATCGACGAACACCTTGAACCAAATAAACAAAAATTAGCAGATGAAGAGGACATCGTTAGTATCTTATTGCAGTTGAAGCAGCATTCGTCCTCATTTGATCTCACTTATGACCAAATCAAAGCAGTAATCATGGTTATTTTAACTCACCTTCCTTTACTTTTTAAGTTTTGAAAAAGTATTCACCAATACTCTGTTTTAGGGTGTCTTATGTGGACATCTTTTTTCCTTTTACACACCAATAAGACATAAAATGCACTGTACCAATATGACAAGAAAGAAATTTTCATTAGCCACTTTTAGAGTGGTAAAATTTGGATGCTGTTCCATAAATGAAGACCCCTTTTATACTGTATAATCCCTTGATAAAATATGTTAAGTCGATATTTTTTATAATTTAGAACCATTTCTTTTAGATAAACTCTTCCACATGTTATGTTTTATTGGGGAACATAAACCTTTTATCCTCTTTTATAGGCCTTTTAACTAACTGTTTGTGTTACCAAATGTTTTTTCAGAGCATATTAGCTGGAGGAACGGATACAACATCTGCAACATCAGTCTGGGCTATGGCTGCACTGATGAAAAAACCCAGAGTAATGCAGAAAGTTCAAGCAGAAGTTAGAAATTGGTATGGTAACAGAGGCTCCATAGATCAAGATGATATCCAAAATCTTCCTTATCTTAAGTCAGTCATAAAAGAGACATTTAGACTATACCTTCCAGCACCACTACTTGTACCAAGAGAAACAAATAAGAAATGCACATTAGATGGGTATGAGATTCAAGCCAAGACGCTAGTGTATGTGAATGCATGGGCTATTCAAAGACACCCTGAAGTTTGGAAAGACCCAGAAGATTTCTACCCAGAGAGGTTCTTAGAGAGTGATATAGATTTCAAGGGCCAACACTTCGAGCTAATTCCATTTGGAGCAGGGCGTAGAATTTGCCCAGGGTTACATATGGGGCTGGCCACAGTGGAGCTTATACTTGCTAACCTTCTCTATTGGTTTGATTGGGAAATGCCTCAAGGGATGAAGGAGGAAGATATAGACTATGAAACTCTTCCAGGTCTTACTATGCACAAGAAGAATCCTCTATGCCTTCAGGCCAAGAACCGTACGTGAATGTTATTATTTAAGGGCTTGAAGAAATTGTTGTTGCTTAATTATTAGGCTTTTGTTTTTTTGTTTACGTCGGTAGACTGTGGAATGTTTTATATTTTTTACTCTCCAAAGTATGGTTTTGCTTTACTTGAAACTAAAAATAAGTCTATTGCAACGAAGGCAACTGCAGATTTTATTTTTGGTAAGTCATATATTACTCATGTGATTTGGCCCCATATGAATTTGCCCCCTTTTGATTTAATGTGTGTAATTTAACACCCATGAAATTTTTGCATCTCATAATTTTAACAAAAAAATGTTAACGTTAAGGTCAAAACTATAAACAAATTTATTGTTAAATCTTAGTTTCATTTATACATTGACATTTTCACAATGTTTTGAGACTATTACTAATATTAAGTAATAGTATAACAAGATTATAAAATTATTCAAGGTATATTAAAAACATACTTTGAACAGTGAAATTGTTGGTTATTTTAACATTCGTATTATTATTTTTGTTAAAACTTACTCTGAAAGTACCAGAGGGTAAGCAGTGATAATGAAACTACTGGATTTCCAGGTTCATTTGGGGAAATTTGAGTTCTTGAGGAGATTTTCAATTGTTGGGTATTGGCCATTAGACTTTGAAGAGAAACTTGCCTTTAAGGCATTAGGTGCAATACCTTAACTTCCTAACCCTTCAACAAATGTCACATAGGCTATCTAAACACATACTTGATGTAACACCATAAATTTTTAGCTTGTCTCATGCTACCTCCATAACTCATACCATGTATTTCAAAAAGAAGCAAGGAAAATGGCATTAAAATAGTGAATATTTTTGTGTTGCGTAGCAGATAAATTTTTCATTTAGTGTCTTGTAAATCATATGAACTTATTAAACTCATTCTCATATTTAATTACACTAATACAACTTAAAAACATCTAAGAAAGTGGCCTAAAACTCGTGCAAGTGGATGGAACACACAAAATACCATAGTGCAGCCTTGGCCAGAATTTCAGTTTTTTGTCACAAAATTTAAAAAATCATAATTAATTCTTGAAAAATCAAAATTATGCATTCTTTACCATTTTGGAAAGCTACAGATGTCTAATTTATGCTAAAAATATGTCCAGACCTCAACAGAGACTACTAACTATTGGAAACTGATGAAACAGTACCAAAGGTCGACTATCATCCTTGGCACTGACCTCCAATTTTAAAAATTCATATCTCTCTACTCAAGGGTTCAATTGGGGTGATCTCAATGGCTATGGAAAGCTTATCATTTTTAGTTTATGTTTGTAAAATTTTATGAGTATTGGACATCATTTGACTATGAATGATACAGCTCAAGTTTCTGACCATATGAATAGTACTTGTATCAGTTCAGCAGAAAAATGCCACCTCTAGTACTGACCTCCAACTTTAAAAATTCATATATCCCTGCTTAGAGGTTCAATTGGGGTGATCTCAGTGGCCATAGAAAGCTTATCATATCTAGTTTATACCTGTAAAATTTCATGAGTACTGAACGTCATTTGACCTATGAAAGACATAGCTCAAGTTTTTGACCATATGAATAGTACCGTATCAGTTCAGCAGAAAATGCCAACTTTGGAAATTTATAATTAATTCCATACACTCCAAATAATTTGATTTTTAAATTTACAAAAATCTCTAGATAAGATCTATATGTGTGCTAAATTTCATGGGCAAATTCGTTCATTTGGTTAGATCTTGACATTGGGTTGCAAATTGGTCACTTTTGTGCCATATAAGGGGTCCAAATGGTTCATATTGAGTTCCAAGGCCACCATGACCACTTGAGCATATGTGAATGCACCAAAATGATATTCTAAACTTGTCTCAAAGGTGTATAAACCCAGAATTTGAAAAATCACTCTTTCACTCCATGCCATACACAAGAACATACAAGGCTAGTTTTGCCATTCCATACCCAAATTGCACCATACCATTCATATAACATTAAATCTCATTTGTACATGATACATTTACATAATTACACATGTTCAAAAGGTCATAGGACATATACAATAACGGATTACAATATTTGCCACTCATATGGCCATAAAGAAGCAAAATCTATACACTTTGTTGTCATATTCTCATCTTGCAAATTGTTGGCTCCTATTACCTTGTTCACTTGGTCCACCTAGCATGTTAGAACATTAAAGAGAAGGGGATGAGATTCAAAGAATTCCAAGAACTCATTTCCCTTTCAATTATACATAAAATATGTAAAACAAGTCTTGAAAATGCATACATGGACATATTGAAGTGTATGAGTATTCAAGAATCATCTTTGGCATTTGAATAAGTCATACATAGTATACATAGGCTTGTCAAGTGAGTAGATTAGCTTCACCTATTCACTTGTGGATTTTAGACTTGTCTTACCCATTTTCTTTGAGAGGTTTTTAACTCAACCATGCTCTTGGGAGTCAACCTTACTCTTGGAAGACTCTTGACTTTGTCGTAACTAACTTTAAGGGTTCTTGGCTTATCCTCACTATAGCTAAGGGTTCTTAGCTTCTCCACACTCAAGCAGATCCAAGCAAATATATTAGGCATCATTTGAAAACATAATACATCATCATGGTACCATGGGATAAAAACTCATGCTAGAATACTTTTTGTAGCTTAAAACACACATACACATATTCAAAGATAAGTCAAGCATACATTCATGCATGAGAGAAGAAGGAGTGAGCTACCTTTGATGCAACCACACACTTTTCCTCTTGAAATAATGTTCACTTCCTCGGCCTCACACACACAAGGGTGTGGGATTGGTTTCTTTTAGCCTGAACACAATATATGAAAGCCAATTAGGTTCATGGAATCAATTCTAAGGCTACACATCTTCATTAAGCACTAACTTGGTCTAATAACTCCTTTATGGTTCCAAAAATGTACCTAATGAAGCAACACCCATCAAATGAGTTCTAAGCTCCATTCTTTCCTTTCATATATGATTCTTGACTCCTTTTAAGCCTCTTGGATTCATTATACAATTAAAACAAAGAGCCTAACTACATGTTGCTTCCTTAGGTCATATTATGGAACATGTAAGGCCATATCATTTTCTATGGTTTCTAAATTTTTTCCAAGGCTTCCTTCATCTTCACTCATTATATATGACTCAAAAATGGGTTTGGAACAAATTAAAACTATCCCTAGGTGTCTCAACCCCTTTTGGCCGAGACTATGTGTCATTTGGCCTTCATGGAAGTTTGCTTTGTTTTCTTGATGGAGGATGCATATAGGGAGCCTTTTAGGGATCTTAAAACTTATTTAAATACTTATTTAGGCCTAGGAATTAAGGTATCAAATCAAATTTTATAAGGAACACTTGAAACCCTAGATTTGCTATCTTGAAATCTAATGGCTAATTTGTTATTTTCTTTGTATATCCTTGTTCTTCTCCCTCAAATTCCTAAGATTCACCCTTGGTCTAGTTAAAAACTTAACTCCTTAGTGTGACGACCCTAAGTTCTAACATCGGTAATTATAGTTAAATACATGATTAATAAATAATGATCAAGGTTTGGAGTCGTTGCGACTAATCACATTAATAAAATATAGAGAAATTTAAACCTTGATACTATTAGGATCATCAACTAACAACCATAACGGGAACATACATAAAAGGGTTTATACCATCATTAAAGGTTTAGGATTCATCCATTAATCAATTTCAACCCACAAAAACATCCCACCAATGTACTTATGCTATTCCCTAATATTAGCCTTACTGAAATTAGGGTTTCTAGGTCAAATATAGGAGTTTGGGGACCTGCACCGCGACCTGGAACTTTCCCGCCGCTGCTAAGTTAGGTTCTGGAGCTCGAAAACTGAGTTTTTAAACTTGCGCCGCGGCCCAGACCTTTTTCGCCACGGCCAAGTTGCTCTCGGGAATTATCGCCGCGGCGAGTTGGATCTGCGCCGCGACCAACCTATGTGGCGCCGCGGCATGTTTTGCTACTGTAACCTCCCTAATTAATTTCCTCGACTCGCGCCACGGCGGGACTTCTTGCACTGTGGCGAGGTTACGTTCTGTCACCCCCTGGGCGATTATTTTCACTTCGCGCCGCGGTGAGATTTCTCAAGCCGCGGCGTCCCTCGCCACTGTCACTCCCTAGGCTGCGGCGAAGCCTTCCTGGCTGTGGCGTGACTCCCTTCTGTAGCTGTTTTCCCTATATTTCGCCCTCTACACTCTATTTCTCTTCTTAGGGACACTCTAAGGTCACTTCCCCTCATTTTATATGGCTCTAATGGCATTTATCTACCTTATTTACTTAGCTATGCTTCCATTACCAACTCAAAACTTATATGCCCGTTTCCATTCTCTAATTACCCTCTATCAGCAAGTTTATAAAGTAGCAACAACAGAATATATATGAATTACCAGCAGCTATCCTTTAATACTCAATAAATGGGGGTTCTATACATTAGGGGTTCATATCAATATCTCAAGGGTTACATTTCCATTAATAAGAAATATTATAGGTCAGCATCAATTACAGCAGAAATCATGAGTCCATACAACAATTACTAGATTAGGATGAGGTCTAACCCCTCAATACATACGTCCTTAATAAATCAAATGTGCAAGCCTACACTTGGCAATGCAGATACATGATGATGCTATAGAAAACTTAACAAAATTAGCATCTACCCTATTACACTCAAACCAAGTGAAGCTTCCCACACTAGGCCTCAGCTCATGGATGTTCATCCACTTGCTTGCCCTTATCCTTACCCGAAGAACCTTCACCTGAAATATTGATCCCATAACACGGGGTGAGATATAAATCTCAGTAACCAAAGCAGTTCCATCATATAATCCAGTTTAATCAACATATATGCATGAATCAAAATCCATATTAGAAACATATCAGTCATTTCAGCAAATGAAACAATTAGGCTATCATGATTACTATCCCATACTAGCAATCATATATTTAACATGTTAAAGGCCATTAACACTGGGAGAGGCCCGTCCACGGCACCTACTCCCCATTGAGCACAACCAGGGCTCAATGCATCTGGGGTTTAATCATAACCCGGTGCTCGATCAAAGCACATGCACGGGTGGCAGCCGCACCATAGCTCCACCATGGACTCACAAGGTCCAATTATCACACAATAGATAGCCAACCAATTCATTCAGCAATTTTAAATCATTCATATACAGCAAATATGGAATTAAAATAGATACATGCATGGAATTAATGTAAACCCCGGTTACCTCACTTGTAGACAAATTCGCAACAGCCACCACAAATTCCAAATTCGGATTCAAGTATCTCCCACCAGAATTCTCAATGTTTCACCCAAAATCCTAAGCAAAATTCGTACCAAATTAATACCCATAATATAAATAAGCTATGGGGGTCTCAAACCATCAAAGAAAGCATCAAAATGAGGGGTTTAAACTCACCTAATGTCAGCCCTAGCCTCAACCTACGAATTTCATCAAGAAAACCCCAAATAACCACATTTCAGATTTTGGGTAGGGTGAAAATCCTCTAAATGAAAAACTAATTGGACCAAATTAAAGAGAAAGATGAGGGGATTAAGTTGTATAACTATTACCTTGGCTAAATCTTGCTCTAAGTGTGTGAAAATGCAGAATTCTTGCCCCCAACCCTAGCCTCCTTCTCAACCTCCAAATTTTCTGTGTGTTTCAGCAAATAGGGGGGAAAGTGGCTGAAGCATTAGGGTTTTAGGTGGGTTTAAGTTGGGTCAAGGGGCTGGGTCATGGGTTGCTCCAAGTCTAAATCCAATTGGGTTTCAGATTTTGCTTATTGGGCCAGTTTTCAATTGTTGGGCTGCAGAATTTTATTAGGCCAGTTTTATACATTGGGTTACTGAAATTTAATGGGTTTTGGGCCTAATTTGAAGGGCTCAAGGGTTTGGGTCTGCACAAGGGTGATTGGGCCACTTACAAGGGTTTATACAAGGTAGATCTTGGGCCTCCATCACATTAAATTGGGTTGGGTCTGCACCTAGCTCATTGGGCCTCCATTAGCCTCTCATCATGTTTCATTAATTTAGGCCTAGATGCAATTTCTATCCTAAGTAAATTCTCAAACCCATATTAATAATTTATCCCTCCAAAACTTCTATTCACTAACTTGCCCAATTATCCTCTATTAATTATTCTTAATTAATCTAAATCCATAATTAACACCTTAATTAATTTTGGGGTGTTACACTTAGGGCTGGCCATATGTAGGTCAAAACATTCATAAGAGAAGGGAGGAGGAAGATCAAGTGAAGAGATGGCAAAATACATTGATTTCCTTGGTTCTTCTTGCTTGTTCTTCACCTTCCTTGGCTTCCTCACCTCAATTTCAAAATTTTCCTTCTGTTCTTCCCTTCAGATCCAATAACTTCAATAAAACTATAGAAAAGAAGGGGAAATGGAGGAGAAAAGGTTTGCTAAAGAGAAAGCATGAAAAAAGCCAAGAATCCATACCTTTCTACCTTGTATTTCTCCTTCTCTTCCTCCCCCTCTTGTGTGCCTCACTCTTAGGGTTCCTCCTCTGGTTTAGGGTAGAAACATACGTGGCTAAGTGATTGAGGAGGTGGGGCTGACACCTATATATAGGGAGGTTAAGAAAGACTATTCAAAAATCTCAATTTTGCCCTTTCATTTTGGCATTTTCATTTTCAGTCTGTTTTAGCTCCTTTTTTAGAACTATCTCTTCCATTATAAAATTTAGGTTTCTAATTTAGTAAAATACCTTTGGAATCACTCAAATCAGAGTTAAAACCTTTCCGAACAAATCCATCAAAGTTTGGATCCATCGATGTTGGAAAACATCCATCGGAGGGATTTTAACTGTCTCGAGACTTTCCATAGTTTTTAGGACCTATGAGAACCCCAAAGAACTCAAATTTTATTTAAAAGCCTTCATGTGGGAATTCCAAATTTTGCTTAAAATTACAAAAATACCATTACGTTCGTTAATCTTTTGTTCAATTTCGTTTCTTCATTCTAGCTCTATTTTTTTTCTTATCTGAGCCTGTGATTCTCATTTTTAGGAGTCTAGAATGCTATTTAATTTTTTTGGGACCTTAACTAATTCATTTTGGGAGACTTGCTTTGAAAATGCACCCGTTTCCATTGTTGAACGAAAACCAGACATTATAATTCTCCCCCTTTTAAATAAATTTCGTCCTTGAAATTTAGATAACATACCTTATGGGAAAAGCTTTGGATGCTTCTTTCTCATCTCTTCCTCTAGCTCTTAGGTAGCTTCCTTGGGAGATAATCCCTTCTAAACCACTTTCACTCGCGGTATCATCTTATTTTGTAACAACTTGAGTGTAATGTCCATGATCTAATTTAGTGATACTATGTATGATAGATCATCCTGTAACTACATATTCTCATATTCTATGACATGTGAGGGGTCGAGCTAGTACTTTTTAAGTTAGGATTCATGGAATACATTATGTACTTGGTTCAAGTTTGGGGGAAGGGCTAGTTTGTAGGCCACAAGTCCTACTTTATCAAGAATCTAGAATGAACCTATGTACTTTGGATTGAGCTTTTTAATTTTAATGGATCGACCTATCCCTATAACTAGAGACATTCTAATAAAGACATGGTCTCCAATCTCAAACTCTAACGGCTGTCTACGTCTATTTGCATAGCTTTTCTATCTACTCTGGGCCGTCAGGAGTTTCTTTCTGATGGTTTCAATCTGTCTAGAAGTCTAGTCCACTAATTCTAGTCCTATAAGGCTCCTCTTATTGGAAATTTTCGGGATGCGCAGTGGAAAATTAAAACCCAAATCATTTCCCATGGATCCATCAATGTCGTTTAAATTGAGTAGATCTAGAAATATTTATCTTTTACCATGGGATCTCAGGAACTGATCTTCAGATCTGCTCCCTCTACTGGTATCCATACGAACAATTGCTCAACTTGAACAACGTGCTAGCACCTCTGACCAATGTCCGTACACGTTCTTAGTAAAGAAGACACTCTCCTCTTTCTCTCTCTAGGCGTCTATATGGCATCCGTATGCTTCCTCTCTCTAGGGTTTTTCTTTTGTTTTGTAGTTCCAGGAAACCCAAGCCTCTTACCTTTTCATAAAGGTATCTTATTAGGGTTTCAAATATATTTGATTAATTTAAAATATATTATTTTAAATCAAATCAAATTTGAATTAAATAAATTAGTTTAAATTGAAGTCTATCTAATAAATTTAAATTTTAACTAATTATTTAATATAAATTTAGAACTTAATTCAAATTTAATTTGTCTCATAAATTAAATTTAAATTATCATATTAGTTTAAATTTAAATTATCATATAGATTTGAGTTTAAAACTAATTGATTTAAATTAATTAAAGGATATATATTTCGAATATATAAATATGTATATATTTTAAATTTTATAAATTATATATATATGAAATATATTTATTTATTTATTTATAAAATTCTTCCACCCTAGTTGAGCGTGACATTCATTGAATCTAGACACAATTTTAGATTCAATGAAATTGGACATTTTAGCTCGAGTTAACTTGTTCTTATGTGCAACCCTATAGGCCCATATGATATTGATAGTGGGTAATAAAACTATTTGACCCACAAGTTACAATCGACCTATAGTAAGACATTGTGACTATTCAAATCATATAGGAATCGGTGATTCGACGTAACTTGTTATATAATTTTATCATATCCCTTTTGTCACAAAATATCTAGATCAAATATAAGGCATGGAAATATTATCCTCATCTTACTTGATCATCACTTTCTCGATCTATGTAACATCTGATTTTCTGAAAATGAGAGAAACGTAACGTATGGTTTCTCCGTAAACGAACAAAATTTACCTGATACAAAAGGAAGTCCCCCAAGATGATGTAGTTAAGGTTTTAAAAATTTTGCGAAGCATTCTAGACTCCTAAAAATTAGAATCCCAGGTTTAGATGGAAAGAAAAATGGAGGTAGAATAAAGAAACAATTTCTTATAAAAAGCTTATGAAACATAATGGCATTTTTGTAATTTTGAGTAAATTTTGGAATTCACACAGGAGGACTTTTTAAATGAAAGTTTTGACTTCCCCAGGGTTCTTAGAGGCCCTAAAAACCATTGAAAGCCTTAGGACAGCTAAAGCCCCTCCAGTGGATGTTTTCCAACGTTGGTGTATCCAAACTTTGACAGATTCGTTCGGGAAGGTTTTAGCTCTGATTTGAGTGATTCCAAAGGAATTTTACTAAATTGGGAATCTAAATTTCATAATTGAGAAGACAGTTTTAAAAAAAGAGCTAAAATAAAGGAGAAACAAAAATGCTAAGAACGAAGGGCAAAATGAAAATTTTTGAAAAGTGTAACTTCCTCCCATCTATATATATGATACACCCTTCTTCTCCCTTCATGTTGCATGACCAAGTTCTACCCAAAACCAAAGGAAAACCTTAGGGAGAGTGGCACACAAGAGGAAGGCAAAGAGGAGGAGAAATCAAAGGCTTAAGGTATGAAAATTTAGTAGTTTTTCATGCTCTTTCTCTTCCAAACCTCTTCTCCTTCATTCTCCTGTATTTCCTATGATTATAATGAAGTATATGGATCTGTTTTAAAGGAAAAATTGAGGGAAAAATTCGGATTTGAAGAGAGGATCTTAAAGAGCACAAGATTCAAGTGAGAAAAAGTAAGAAAACAAGGTAAATCTTGCATCCCATGGTAGCTACTTCTCCCCCTTTTTTCTCCATATTTCGCCCCATGTATGTAGATGCTAGAGGGTTGGAATTTTGAGAGGAACCAAGGGTGAATTCCATGAATTTAAGGGAGGAGAGTAAGAATATGCAAAGAAATTCAAGAAAAGGCCATGGAATTTCAAAGTGCAAAACCTAGGGTTTCAAGTATACTTTGTAAAATTTGATTTTGTATGATAATTCCTAGGCCTAAATAAGAGTTTAAATGAGTTCCGAAGATCCCTAAGAGGCTCCCCATATGCATCATCCCTTGAGAAAACAAGGCAAACTCCAAAAAGCCCCATTTCTTCCATAACCTCGGCCTAAAGGGGTTTGTGTAGTTAGGGAGAGTTTTAAAATTTTCTAAACCCATTTTATATGATGAATGAATATGAGGGGAAGCCTTGAGAGAAATTTAGAAACCATAGAAAGTGAGTTAGTACTTTATGTTCCATATTATGACCTAAGGAAGTAACATGTAGTTAGGCTCTTAGTTTTAATTGTGTGATAACTCTAAGAGGTTTAAAAGGAGTCAAGAATCATATCTAAAAGGAAAGAATGGAGCTTAGAACTTATTTGAAGGGTGTTGCTTCATTAGGTATAGTTATAAAATTATAATGAGGTTTATAGATCAAGCTAGAGTTCAAGCAAGTGTGTGGCCTTAGAATTAATTCCATGAACCTAATTGGCTTCCATAAATTGTGTTTAGGCCAAGAGAGAACTTCCTCACACTTTAATGTATGTGTGGCCAAAAAGGGGAGCTTAGATTCAAAGGAAAAAGTGTGTAATTATATACAAGGTAGCTCTCTCCACCTTCTCTCATGCATGGATGTGTGCTTAGCTTGTCTTGAATGTATGTATGTGTATTTTTAAGCCATGAAAAATGTTCTAGCATGACTTTAATTCCATGGCGCCATGATATTACAATATGCATTTATATGATGTTTTTTATGTGTGCTTGGGTTTGCTTAAGTGTGGTGAGGCCAAGAACCCTTAGCCATGGTGAAGATGAGCCAAGAACTCTTGAGATTGGTTGAGACAAAGTAAAAAGTCTCCCAAAAGCAAGATGGGCTCCCAAGAGTATGGTTGAGTCCAAGAATCTCTTAAAGAATAGGTGAGGTAAGTCTAATATCTACAAGAAATTGGGTAAGGCCAATCCACTTGCTTGGCAAACCTTTGTATGCTATGTATGACATTCTCAAATGATGAAAATGCTTCTTGAATATTTGCACATGTCAACATGACCATACATGCATTGATGAGACTTGTTTGTATCTATTATGTATGATTGAATGGAAGATGAGCTATTGGGATTCTTTGAATCTCATTCCCTCCTCTCTAATGATCTAACATGCTTGGTAGACTAAGTGGACAAGGTAATGGAAGCCAACCACCTTGAAGAGAAGAGATTGACACCAATATGTATGCTTTTTGCTCTTTGAAGTGATAATGATGTCTAATGATGTAAATTATTGTTGTAAATGGTCTATAGCTTTTGGAACATATGTAATTATGATAATATGTTATGTTTAAATGGGAGAATGTATTATGTGGCCATTAGTATGCAAATTGAGTATGTATGGGCAATGTAGCTTTTTGAATTAGTTTATAGAATTATGCATATGTGTGGATGAGATGGCCAAAATAAGATGCATGAGGGTTGGACCATTTGGGAAGCTCACATAAGTCCTAATTATTCTTTTTGACTTGCCCAAGAGGTGTCAAACCCCAAGGAAAGCCATTTGGACATTTTGGTATCCCATATGAAGCCAAAATTGACCATAATAAAACCCTATGTCACTTTTTATCCAAATGAGCTCTTCTTAATCTGAGATTTGGCATGCAATGAGAGCTTGTTAAGAGATTTTTGGAAAGTTAAAGAATAGAATTTTTAGAAGTCTAGAGAATATTTGATGAATTTTCAAAGTTGACAAATTTTCTAGTTTTGGTCATGTCACTATTCATACTAGTCCAAAAATGAAATCTATCACACAAGGCTCAAATGATGTCCAATTACCACAAAATTTTATATAGAGAAAATTAAAATTTACAACTAAAAGTACCTCATTTGGATGTCTAAAGAGGGAGATCTGAATTTTTAAAAATTCTATCCAGTATCAGGAACTCCAACTGACATCTATTACTATTTGATTAGATTTTGAGGTCTGGTCGTGTCTGAGCTAGTCTAGAGTTATTTTTTCTCTCTAGCTAACATCTACAGCTTTCTAGATTGGTATCATTTGCATAGATTGGATTTTTGTGGAATTAATTGAACATTTTCAAAGTTTGCTACAGAAACTTATGACAATACCAATGGACAGTTTGGCCTCTGGATCTTTTTGAATATCAAATGTCCTCTGTGATGGATGTTATGATCTTAACATATTTTTAGTATGACACCTGTAGCTTTCTAGAATGGCCAAGAATGCATGATTTTAATTTTTCTAGAATTAATTATGAGCCTCCCTTTGAGTTGTGGCAGAAAAGTGGAAAAATCTGGCCGAAAATGTGTATGCATATTTTGAGCCTCCCTTTGAGTTTCTTGAGATATAGGCCACCTATGATGATTCAAATGAGTTGTATCCATGTAATTAAATATGATAATGTGTTGTATGAGCTCACATGGTCCATATGACATTCAATGGAATTTTTATACATGGCGCAACACAAAGAAATGTATTATTTTAATAGATTTTTCTTCTCTCATGGAATGTATCATATGAGTATACAAATGTGATAGAAATGACCTAGAAATTATGGTGTTATAATCTACGTGCAGACTAATAGTACAAATGGAAACCCTTCCATTCAAGCACGGCCATGCATTTCTCAATCTTACTCATCGAGGGGCCCAAAGACATCTTTCTATTAATCAAAAGGACAAATCCTATCTTGACCACTCATCTTCTTCTACATGAATTTTATTATACCTGATCATTCGGTTAAAGATGATTTTTGACTATGCAAAAAAAAAGTATTCCTCATATTGGAAACTATGGTGATCTCAAGTCTTAGGGCTTAGTGATATGGCTATATATGAGATACGCTTATGACTTAATCTATGTAGCTATCTCATAACGGGCCAATCCAGTATCTTGTTCCCTAACGAGTGCCTATGATTTTGATTTTCATCTATATACATGATTAACACATCATCATTAATCAAAATCATACTAGTCTTAGTTCATCATCATTCCCACAATGATGATCGACTAGGGATATATAGGATAATCTATATAATTTATCTAAGGATGTTATTATATAGAACAAGTAAACAATATAATAATGTAATAAAAGAAAAATCTTATTTCTTAATAAAGTATAATATTTGCAATACATTGATTGGCCTAGGGTACAATTACCAACAACTCTCACTTGCACTAGGTCCAATCATAGATGTTCCTAATACCCATTGACCTAACATGACATTCATGCTTTGCCTGTGCAAGCGATTTAGTAAGTGAATAAGCAACATTGTCATCAGTTGGTACTTTACGTGTCTTTATATCACCTCTATCAA
This sequence comes from Erythrophleum fordii, assembly GCA_032878935.1. NCBI lineage: Eukaryota > Viridiplantae > Streptophyta > Magnoliopsida > Fabales > Fabaceae > Erythrophleum > Erythrophleum fordii. The sequence goes on from JAVQMF010000038.1 coordinate 18,752,980, forward strand.
TGATTTCTCTGATGAGGTGATATCACTTGAGTATATGTTTAGTTCTTTGATGTGACCTAGGCTCTTTAGCATGTGCTATAGCACCATTGTCACAAAATAGATCTATTAGATTTGAGATGGTAGGTACCACTCCTAGTTCAGTGATGAACTTCTTAATCCAAACAGCTTCCTTAGCTACATCTGATGCTGTTATGTACTCAGCTTTTATTGTAGAATCAACTACTGTGCTTTGCTTGGAGCTCTTCCAGCTGACTGCTCCACCATTCAAATAGAATACAAATCCTGATTGCAATCTAGAATCATCCTTATTGGATTGGAAACTTGCATTCGTGTAACCATTTATAACAAGCTCATCTTCCAATCCTCCATATACCAAGAATACATCTTTAGTTCTTCTTAAGTATTTTACGATATTTTTGACAGTAGTCCAGTGACTCTCACCTAGATCTGACTAATATCTACTAGTCATACTTAAGGCATATGAGACAACCGGTCGAGTGCACAACATAGCATACATAATAGATCCAATGGCTGAGACATATGGAATCTTGCTCATGCAATCTCACTTATCATGTATACTAGGACACTGAGTCTTGTTGAGATTTATGCCATGAGGCATAGGTATATAACCCCTTTTTGAATCTTGCATATTAAACTTATGCAATACATTATCTATGTAAGTGCTTTGACTTAGGCCAATTAGCCTGTTGGATAGATCCCTATAGATCCTTATCCCTAGGATGTAAGTGGCTTCGTCTAAGTCTTTCATTGAGAAATACTTTCCTAACTAAGTCTTGACATTTTGTAAGGTAGGAATGTCATTTCCAATTAGTAGGATATTATCAGTATAAAGCAGTAGAAATACAACTGTGCTCCTACTAACCTTCTTGTAAACAAAAGGTTTATCAATATTTTGGATAAATCCAAAATCTTTGACTACTTCATCAAAGCGATGATTCCAATTTTGAGATGCTTATTTCAACCCATAAATAGATTTTTGAAGCTTGTAAACCTTTCCAGAATCCTCTAGACATACAAAACCTTCAGGTTGTGTCATGTACACATCCTTAAGCAGCTTCCCTTTAAGGAATGCTATTTTGACGTCTATCTGCCAGATCTCATAATCATAGTACACTGCAATGGCAAGAAGGATCCTGATTAATTTAATTATGGTGATTGGTGAAAAGGTTTCATCATAGTCTATACCATGGGTTTGTTTGAATCCTTTTGCAACCAATCGTGCTTTGAAGGTATGCACTTGGCCATCCATGTTGATTTTCTTCTTAAAAACCCATTTGCACCCAATGGCTTTTATACCTTCAAGTGGGTCAACAAAGTTTATACCTGATTATCATACATGGATTGCATCTCAGACTTCATGGTTTTTAGCCATGTCTCAAAGTCTGATCCCACTACAGCTTCTTGATAGGTAGTTAGCTCATCTTGATCAACGAGCAATGCATCACGACTTTTAGTTAAAAGAAATCCATATCTTTGAGGCTGATGTTGTGTCCTATTAGACCTTCATGGGCCTTGTGTTACTTAAGTAGGCTCAACAACTTGTTATGAGTTTTCTCATTTTTCCATCTCTGGCTTAATGTGATTTTATGGCTCTTGAACTTCTTTAAGATGTATCTTACTCCCACTAGTTCTTTTAGAGATAAATTCTCTTTCTAGGAAGATACCATTTCGAGCAATAAACAATTTATTCTCATTGTGATTGTAGAAGTAGTATCCTTTAGTTTCCTTAGAATACCCCACAAAAAGGCATTTTATAGATTTAGGTGCTAACTTATCTGAGGCTTGTTACTCAACATATGCCTTGCATCCCTAAATCTTGAGAAAAGCTAAACTAGGCTTCTTTCCAATCCATATCTCATATGGGGCCTTTTCAACTGCCTTAAATGGTACACAGTTTAGTGTGAACACAGCTGTTTCTAATGAATAGCCCCGAAAGGACAGTGGAAGATCTATTTGACTCATCATAGATTGAACCATATCTAATAGGGTTTGATTCCTTTGTTCAAAAACACTGTTCCATTGTGGTATTCCTGGTGGGGTAAATTGTGAGACAATTCTACAATTTCTAAGATGGTCAATAAATTCTTAGCTCAAATATTCACCACCTTAAGAAGATCGAAGTGCTTTAATAGATTTGTCAAGCTAATTTTGCACCTTATTTTGGAAGGTTTTGAACATTTCAAAAGATTTAGATTTGTGTCTCATTAAATAGATGTATCCATATCTACTATAGTCATATATAAAAGTAATGAAGTACAAGTGACCACCTTTGGCAGCGGTACTTAGTGGACCACATACATCGGTATGTATTAAGCCCAATAGGTCAATGGCCCTCTCACTATGGCCAGTAAAAGGTGTCTTAGTCATCTTTCTTAATAAATAAGATTCGCAAGTGTCAAATGATTCAAAATCAAATGAATTGAGTAGTCCATCTTGATAGAGCTTTGAAATGCATTTCTTATTTATATAGCCTAAATGACAATGCCATAGGTAGGTTGGATTCAAATTGTTTGACATGATCCTCTTGGTAGTTACATTATAGATATTTTCATTATTGGGAATTTCAAATTTCAAGTAATAATGACCATCATTTAAATCACCATTCGCATAAAAGATGTCATTAAAATAAATAGATTATTTATTATTCCCAATAATTAAAGTAAAACCTTCCTTATCTAAATAAAAAAGTGAAATAATGTTTTTAGTCAAAGCAGGAATATATTAGCAATTGTTCAAAATAAATAAAAGCCCACTGGGCAAAACTAATTCATAAGTGCCTACGGCTAAAGCAGCAACTAACCATAGGTTGGTTATCATTACAAGTACTATCCTCCAATTTCAAAAATTCATATCTCCATGTTTAGATATCTAATTGGGGTGACCTTAGTGGCTATGGAAAGTTTATTATGTCTAGTTTATGCTTGTAAAATTTCATGAGTATTGGACACCATTTGGCCCTCAAATGACATAACCTAAGCAACTAACCATATAAATAGTGTTTGCATTAGTTCAACAAAAAATGTCAATTTTGAAAAATCATAATTAATTCCAAAAAACTCCAAATAATCTATTTTTTAACTTTCTAAAAAGCTTGGAATGAGATCTATGTGCATGCCAAATTTCATGGGCAAATTCGTTCATTTGGTGGCATTTTTACATTGGGTTACAAAATGGCTCATTTTGTGTCATATAAGGGCTCCAAATGGCCCATTTTGGTTTCTAAGACACCCATGGCCGCTTAAGCACGTGGGAAAGCACCAAAATAGTCCATCAAACATGTCTCAAAAATGCATATATCCAGAAATAAAAAATTCTTTCTCACCCCAAGACATACACAAGAATATACAAACTATATATTACCATTCACTACTCAAAATTTACATTACCATTCATTTGGCACCGAATCTCAAATGTACATCAAATATTTGAGTAGTTACACATGTTCAAATGATTATACAATAATTCTATCATAGTATTACATCATATGCCATTCATATGGCTACAAAATAAGCAAAACTAAACACTTTGTTGTTAATCTTTCATCTCCCAACGTGGTGACTTCCATTATCTTACTCATTTGGTCCACCTAGCATACTAATGTTGGAAATTTTTAGGATGCACAGTGAAAAATTAAAACTCCAAATCCCTTCCCATAGATCCATCAATGTTGTTTAAATCGAGTAGATCTAGAAATATTTACTTTTTCTGTCGAATCTTAGGAATTAATCTATAGATTTGCTCCCTCTACCGGTATCCACATGAACGGATGCTCAACTTGAATGGCGTGCTAGTACCTTTTACCAACGTCAGTACACGTTCTTGGTAGAGAAGACGCTCTCCTCTTCCTCTCTCTCTAGGGGGCCCTGTTCAATGGTTGTACACTTTCTCTCTCTAGATGTCCATATGGCGTCCGTACAGTATTCGTACACCATCCATACAATGTCTCTCTCTAGGATTTTTCTTTAGTTATGTAGTTCTGGGAAACCCAAGCCTCCTACCTTTTTATAGAAGTATCTTATTAGTGTTTCAGATATATTTGATTAATTTAAAATACATTATTTTAAATCAAATCAAATTTGAATTAAATAGATTAGTTTAAATTTAAGTCTATCTAATAGATTTAAATTTTAACTAATTATTTAATATAAATCTAGAACTTAATTTAAATTTAATTTATCTCATAAATTAAATTTAAATTATCATATTAGTTTAAATTTAAATCTGCCATATAGATTTTGAATTTAAAACTAATTGATTTAAATTAATTAAATGATATATGTATATGTATTTCAAATATACAAATATATATTTCAAATTTTATAAATTATACATATATATATCAAATATATATTTATTTATTTATAAAATTCTTCCATCCTAAATTGAATGTGACATTCATTGAATCTAGACACAATTTCAGATTCAATAAATTTGGACATTTAGCTCGAGTTGACTTGTAACATCCAGTTCTTTGAAAATTAGAGGAAATATGAGAAAAGTAACATACTGTTTCTTCGTAAATGAACGAAACTCACCGGATACAAAAGGAAGTCCCTCTAGATAATGTAGTTAACATCCCAAAAAAATTGAAAAGCATTCTAGACTCCTAAAAATAAGAATCTTAGGCTCAAACGGAAAGAAAAATAGAGCTAGAATGAAGAAAAATTTCTTACAAAAAGTTTACAAAACATAATGGCATTTTTGTAATTTTGAGCAAATTTTGGAATTGACACATGAGGGCTATTTAAATGAAAATTTTATATCCTCTAGGGTTCTCAGAGGCCCTGAAAACTATGGGAAGCCTCGAAACAGTTAAATCCCTTTCGGTGTATGTTTTCCAACATCGGTGTGCTCAAACTTTGATGGGTTCGTTTAGAAAGGTTTTAGCTTCGATTTGAGTGATTCCAAAGGCATTTTATTTAATTGGAAACCTAAATTTTATAATGGAAAAGATAGTTCCCTAAAAGGAGCTAAAACGAAGGAGAAACAAAAATGCAAAGAACGAAGGGTAAAATTAGAATTTTGGAAATAATCACTTTCCTACACCTATATATAGGTGGCGCCTCACACTCTCCCTCATTTAACTTCAGATTATTCAGCCCCAAACCAAAAGCAAAACCCTAGGAAAGAGTTGCATAAGAGAGGGAGAAGAAGGAGAGGAAAATCCAAGTTTAAGGTATGTTTTCATGGTGATTTTTCTTCATCCACACATCCTCTCCTCCCTTCTTGGTTTCCTTTGATTAAAATAAAGTTTATAAATTTGATTCAAGGGAGAAATTTAAGGGAAATTTCGGATTTGAAGACAGGAGCTTGGAGAAAGCAAGATTCAAGCCAAAATAAGCAAGGAAACTAGGTAAAATTTCATCCTATGGTTGCTATTCTTGATTCCTCTTCTTCTCCAATTCGACACATATAAGGAACCCTAGGAGAATCTGATTTTCAAGCCAAACTAAGCATGAATCTTAGGTATTTGAAGGAGAAGAATAAGAATATGCAAAGAAAACAACAAAATAACCATTAGATTTCAAGATGCAAATTCTAGTATTTCAAGTATTCCTTCAAAATTTTGATTTTGTGTGATGATTTCTAGGTCTAATTAAGAGTTTAAATGAGTTCTTGAGATCCTTAAGATGCTTCCCACATGCTTCCTTCTTCAAGAAAACAAAGAAATCTCCAAGGAGGCCAAAAACCCCTATAGTCTCAGCCTAAGCAAGCTCTTATAGTTACAGAGAGTTTTAAATTTGTCTAAGACCATTTTTGAGTCATATATGATGAATAAAAATAAGGGGAGATCTTAGAAAAAATTTAGAACTCATAGGAAGTGAATTAGTGCTTTAGGTTCCATATTATGACCTATAGAAGCAACATGTTATTAGGCTCTTTGTTTTAATTGTGTGATGACTCCAAGAGGCTTAAAGGGAGTCAAAAATCATATTTGAAAGGAAAGGCTAGAGCCTAGAAATTATTTGAGGGGTGTTGCTTCATTAGGTGTATTTATGGACCATAATAGGGTTTATAGAACAACCCAGTGTCTAAGCAAGTTGTGTGGCCTTAGAATTTGTTTTATAAACCTAATTGGCCTCCATAAATTATATCTAGGCCAAGAGAAACCTTCCCTACACTTTTTTTGGTGTGTGGCCGAAGCAAAGGAGGGATTTTCAAGAGAAAAAGTGTGTGATTATGTGCAAGGTAGCTCTCTCCACCTTCTCTCATGCATGGATGTGTGTTTAGCTTATCTTAGAATGTGTGTATATGTATTTTCAAGTTATGAAAAGTATGCTAGCATGATTTTATATGCCATGATTTTATGATGACATATTATGTTTTAAAATGCATGAATGATGTTTGTTTGAGTTTGCTTAAGTGTGGAAAGGCCAAGAACTCTTAACCATTGTGAGGATGAGCCAAGAACCCTAGAGATTAGTTGAGACAAAGCAAAGAGTCTCCTGAAAGCAAAGTGGGCTCCCAAGACTATAGTTGAGTCTACAAATCTCTTAAAAAATAGGTGAGGCAAGTCTAAAATCCATGAGGAAAGGTGTGAAGCCAATCCAAACACTTGGTGAGCTTTTGAATGTCTTGTATGACTTGTTCACATGCCAAGCTTGCTTTTTGAATATTCATGACTTCCATGATACCCATGCATGTATTTTCAAGACTTGCTTTTCATATATTATATATGATTGAATGGGAGATGAGCTATTGGGATTCTTTGAATCTCATTCCCTCCTTTCCAATGATCTTATATGCTAGGTGGACCAAGTGGATAAGGTGATGGAAGCCAATTACCTTGAAGGAAAGAGTTTGGCAATTAAATACAAAGTTTTTAGTTCTTTAAGGCCATAATTGTGTCAAATGTTGTAATCCCTTGATGTATATGATCTATGACCTCTTAGACATGTGTAATTATGACATTATACCATGTATGAATGAGAGAATATGTTATGTAGCCACTAGAATATGAATTGAGTATATGATGGCACATTAGCTTCATAAATGGCTTTATGGAAATATGCATATGTGTGGATGAAATGGCCAAAATAAGATGCATGGAGTTTGGGACCATTTGGGCAGCTTACATAAGTCTTAATCATGCTTTTAGGCCAAACCCTAAGGAAAGCCATTTGGTTACTTTGGTATCTCATATGGAGCCAAAATTGACCATAATGGAACCCTATGTCACTTTTTGGTCAAATGAGCTCTTCTTGATCTGAAATTTGGCATAAAAATAAAGCTTGTTAAAAGATTTTTGGAAAGCTAAAGACCATAATTTTTGGAGTTCTACAAAAATTTGATGAATTTTCAAAGTTGGCAATTTTTTGATTTTGGTCTGCTGCACTATTTATTTGGTCTGAAAATAAAATCTATCACATAGGGTTCAAATGATGTCCAATTGCCATGACATTTTATACAGAGAAACTAGACATTCATAGTGACTCATACAGAAGCACCTTATTTGGAGGTCTAGAGAGGGAGATATGAATTTTTAAAGATTCTGTCCAGTATCAAGACCCTTACCTGACTCCAGTTATTGTTCCATTGAATTTCGAGGTCTGGGTTGCCTAAGCTGATCTGGAGCTATTTTTTCTCTCTATCTAACATCTACAAATTTCTAGATTGGTATCATTTTTATAGGTTGGATTTTTGTGGAATTAATTGGACATTTTCAAAATTTGCTGCAGAAATTTGTGACAACATCAGTAGCAATTTGACCTCTAGACTATTTCGGATGTCAAATGTCTTCTGTGATGGATGTTATGGTATGAACATATTTTTAGTATGAAGTAGACATCCGTAGCTTTCCAGAATAACTAATAATGCATGATTTATATTTTTCTAGAATTAGTTATAATTTTCCAAATTTGTGCCATAATTGAACCAAATTGGGGCCGAAAATATGTATGAATATTCCAAGCTCTCCTTTGAGTTCCATGAGTTGTGGGCCACATTTTAGGATGCAATTGAGTTGTATTCATATAATTAAATATAAGAATGTGTTGTATGAGCTCACATGGTCCACGTGACACCGAATGGAATTTTTATATACGACGCAATGCAAAGAAATGCATTATTTTAATGGATTTTCTTACTTCCCCTCATGGAATGTATCATATGAGCATGAAAATGTGATAGAAATGAGATAGAAATTGTAGCGTTACATGACTCGTTCTTGTGTACGACCCTGTAGGCCCATATGATGTTGGTAGTGAGTTAATAACACTATTTGACCCATAAGTCACAAGCGGCCTCTACTAAGATATTGTGACTACCAAAATCATATAGGGATTAATGATCTGATGCAACCTATCATATAACCTTATCATGTTCCTTTTGTCACACGATATCTAGATCAAGTATAAGGCATGAAAATGTCATCCTTATCTTACTTGATTGTCACTTTCTCGATCTATGTGTAAATGATAGTACAAATGGAAACCCTTCCATTTGAGCACTGCCATGCATTTCTTAGTCTCACTCATCGAGGGGCCCAAAGATATCTCTCTATTAATCAGAGGAACAAATCCTATCTTGACCACTCATCTTCTTCTACATGAATTCCACTATACCTGATCATAGCCTTTATGATCACTCGGTTAAAGATGACTTTTGACTATGCCAAAAATAGTATTCCTCATGTTGGAAACTATAGTGATCTCAAGTCTAAGGGTTAGGTGATACAGTTATACATAAGATACGCTTACGACTTAATCCATGTAGCTATCTTATGGCAGGTTGATCTAGCATCTTGTTCCTTAACAAATGCCTATGATTTTGATTTGTATCTTTATACATGATTAACACATAATCATCAATCAAAATCATACTAGTCTTACTTAGTTCATCATCGTTCCCACAATAATGATTGACTAGGGATATTTAGGATAATTAATATGATTTATCCAAGGATATTATCATATAAAACATGCAAACAAATATAATAATGTAATAAAAGAAAATTCTTATTTCTTAATAAAGTACAATATTTGCAATACAATGATTGGCCTAGGGCATAATCTCTTACAACTAAGACAATAGAAAGGAGGGAATGAGATTCAAGAATCTTAATAGCTCATCTCCCTTTCAATTACATAAAAAATGCAATTCAAGTCTTAAAAATGCATGCATGAGCATAATGGAAAGTGTGATCATTTAAGAAGTCTTGGCATTTGAACAAGTTATACAAAGCATACATAGGCTTATCAAGTAAGTGGATTAGCCTCACCCATTCTCTTCAAGGTTATTGGACTTACCTCGCCCTTTTTCTTAAAGGCCTTGAACTAAGCCTTACTCTTGGGGGACTCTAAACTTTGTCTCAACCATTTTTTAGGGTTCTTGGCTCATCCACACCTTAGCTAGTGGGTTCTTGGTTTCACCACACTCAAGCAAACCAAAACAAATACACAAGGTGTCATTTGAATGCATAAAACAACATTATGGTACCATAGTATATGAATACATGCTAGAATACTTTTTCATGGCTTAAAACACACATACAAACATTTAAAGACGAGACAAAAATTCATCCATGCATGAGAGAAAATAGAAAGAGTTACCTTTGTCACACAAGCACACTTTTCTTCTTGGAAATGCACTCCCTTCCTTGGTCACACACTCATAATGATGTGAGGCTTGTTTCTCTTGGTCTAAACACATCATATGGAAGCTAATTATACTCTTGAACCAAATTCTAATGCTACATATTCATTAGAAAGGCTAGGTGACTTATATGGCTCTTTTATGGTTCCATAATGTACTTAATGAAGCAACCCCATAGAAATATGATCTTTGCTCCATTCTCCTCATTCATTTATGATTCTTGACTCTTTTTAAACCTCTGGGAGTCATCAAACAATCAAATCAAGGAGCCTAGCTAGGTGTTACTTCTTTAAGCCATAATATGGAACTTAAGATACCATCTCACTATCTATGCTTCTAAAATTTTTCTAAGGCTTCCTCTCATCCTCTTCCATCATATACGACTCAAAAATAAGTTTGAAACAAATTAAAACTATTCCTAGGTGTCTCATTCTCTCTAGGCTAAGACTATGCTCCATTAAGGCATCCTTGGAGTTTCTTTGCTTCCTTTGATGGAAGAAGCATGTAGGAAGCTCTCTTGGTGTCTTAGGAGCCTATATAAACTCTTAAACATCATAAAATATAGATAGGATTTATGGTAGAGTTTAAGGTGCAACCAACACCCTAGGCTCCATATCTTGAATTCTAATAGTTCTTGGTTAATTTCCTTTACATATTCTTATTCTCCACACTCAATTTCCTAAGATTCACCCTTGGTTTAGCTAGGAACTCAACCCTTTAGGGCTGGCCTTACCTAGGTCGAACCATACATAAGAGGAGGAAGAAGGAAGATCAAGCATGGAGATGACAAAATACCTTAGTTTCCCTAATTCCCTTTGCTTGTTTTTCACCTTTCTTGGCTTCTGCTCTTTGAATTCAAGATTTCCCCTCTATTCTACCCTTTAAAAAGATCCAAGAACCTCAAAAAAATCATAGGAAAGATGAAAGAGAATGAGTTTGTTAAAGAAAAAGCATGAAAATCTATGAAAAATCATACCTTTCCTTAGTTTTTTCTTTTTCCTTTCTTCTCCTCCTTATGCACCTTAATCCCTTGTTCCTTTCTCTGGTTTAAGGCAGAAACAAAATGGGCTAAGTTAAGAAATAGTTTTCAAAAATTCTAATTTTGTCCCTTTATTTTGATATTTTTGTTTTACCTTTGTTTTAGCTCTTTTTTTAGAACTGTCTTTTCTATCATAAAATTTAAGTTTCTAATTTTATAAAATGCCTTTGGAATCACTCAAATCGGAGCTAAAATTTTTCCCAATGAAAAGGTCAAAGTTTAGGTCAATCGATATTGGAAAATGTACACCGGAGGGGTTTTAATTGTCCCGGGGCTTCCTATGGTTTTTAGGGCTTTTGAGAACCCCAAAGAACTCAAATTTTCCATTAAAAAAACCTTTTTTGCAAATTCTAAAATTTGCCTAAAATTGTAAAAATGCCACTATATTTCGTCAATGTTTCGTTAAAATTTGTTTATTTATTCTAGCTCTATTTTTCTTTTCATCTGAGCCTAGGATTCTCATTTTTAGGAATTTAAAATGCTACTTAAATTTTTTGGGACTTTGACTAATTCATTTCAGGGGACTTACTTTGAAAACGTATCTGTTTCTGTCATTTTAACAAAATTTGGACATTACAATTTTCCCTCCTTTAAATAAATTTCATCCTCAAAATTTAGATAACATACCTTATGGGAAGAGTTCTGGATACTTCTTTCTCATTTCTTCTTCTAGTTCGCAAGTAGCTTCTTTGGGAGATAATCCTTTCCGAAACACTTTCACTAGCGATATCATCTTATTCCATAATAGCTTGAGTCTAACATCTATAATCTGATCTGGTGATACTATATATGATAGATCCTCCCGTAATTACACATTTTCATACTCTATGATATATGAGGGGTTGGGTTGATACTTTTTAAGTTGGGATACATGAAATACATCATGGATTTGGCTTAAGTTCAAGTGAAGGGCAAGTCTTTATGCTATAAGTTCTACTTTATCAAGAGTTTGTAATAGACCTATGTATTTTGGACTGAGTTTTTTACTTTTAATGGACTAACCAATTCTTGTTGTAATGTTTGATTTTCGTTAAATAATGGAAACAGATATGTTTTCAAAGCAAGTCCCCTAAAATGAATTAGTTAAGGTCTAAAAAAATTTGAGTAACATTTTATACTCCTAAAAATGAAAATCTTAGCCTTAGACAGAAAGAAAACGAGAGCTAGAATTAAGAAACAAATTTTAACGAAAAACCTACGAATTGTAATGGTATTTTCGTAATTTTGAGCAAATTTTGGAATTCACACAAGAGGGCTTTTGAAATGAAATTTTTGAGTTTTTTAGGATTCTCAAAGGCTCTAAAAATCATAGGAAGCCCCAGGACAGTTAAATCCCTTCTGGTGGATATTTTCTAACATCAGTGTACCCGAACTTTGATAGATTTATTCGAGAAGGTTTTAGCTCCGATTTGAGTGATTTCAAAGGCATTTTACTAAACTGGGAACATAAATTTTATAATGGAAAAGACGGTTCTAAAAAAGGAGCTAAAACGAAGAAGAAACAAAATGCAACAACGAAGGGCAAAATGGAAATTTTTGAAAAATGCTTCCTCCTCCCCCTATATTTAGGTGGCGCCCCACTTTCTCCCTTATTTAGACTCAGAAACTTCTGCCCAATTTCAGAGAAGGGAGCTAGGGTTTTTGGCACACAAGAAAGGAAGAAGAAGAAGAAGAAATCCAAGCTTAAAGGTATGCTTCCATGGTAGTTTTTCATGCTTTCTTCCATCCAAACCTCCTCTCCTTTATTCTCCTTTATTTCCTTTGATTAAAATAAAGTTTAAAAATCTAATTTAAGGGAGAAACTTAGGGAAAATTTTGGATTTGAAGAAAGGAGCTTGGAGAAAGCAGGATTCAAGCAAGAAAAAGCAAGAAAACTAGGTAATTTCTCTCCCTATGGTTGCTATCCTTGGTTCCTGTAATACCATAATTTCTTAGCTTATCTTATGCCATTCTCATGCTTCACATCATGCATTCCATGAAGGAGCAAGGAAAAAGGACATAAAATAATGAATTTCTTTGTGTTGCATCGTGTATAAAAATTCCATTTGGGGTCATGTGGACTATGTGAGCTCATAATATACAATCACATATTTAATTACATGAATACAACTCATTTGCATCATAAAACGTGGCCTACAACTCATGGAACTTAGAGGAAAGCTTACAATATTCATACATATTTTCGGCCAGAATTTGGCGCATTTCTAGCCCAACTTTGGAAAATCATAACTAATTCTAGAAATATCAAAATCATACATTCTTGGCCATTCTAAAAAGATACGAATGTCTAATTCACAATAAAAATATGTCTAGATGATAACATCCATTACAGAGGAAATTTGACATCTTAAAAGGTCTAGAGGTCAAACTACCCACTAGTGCTGTTACATATTTTTGTAGCAAACATAAAAAATGTCCAATTAATTCCAAAAAAATCCAATCCATATAACTGATACCAATCTAGAAAGCTGTGGATGTTTGATAGAGGGAGAAAATAACTTTAGACCATCTCAGATAGCCCAGATCTCAGAATTCAATGGAATAGTAACTGAGGTCAGACAAAACTTCTGATACTAGATGGATTCTTTAAAAATTCATATCTCCCTCTCTACACCTCTAAATGTAGTGCTTCTAATTGACACAAGTCACTGTAAATATCTAGTTTCTCTGTATAAAATTTCATGGCAATTGGACATCATTTGAGCCCTGTGTGACAAATTACATTTTCAGACAAGATGAATATGTAGCAGACCAAAATTAGAAAAATTGCCATCTTTGAAAATTTTTCAAATATTCTATAGACCTCAGAAAATTATGTTCTTTAGCTTTACAAGAAGAGTTCATTTGGCCAAAAAGTGACATAATGTTCCATTATGGTCAAATTTGGATCCATATGGATACCAAATTGTCCAAATGGTTTTCCTTGGGTGTTGGCACCTTTTGGGCAAGTCTAAAAGCATAATTAAGACTTGTGTGAGTTGTCTAAATGGTCCTAAGCCTCATGTATCTTATTTTGGCTATTTCATCCACACATATGCATGATTCCATAAAGTCATTCATGAAGTTACATTACCATAATATACTAAATTTGCATTCCATCATTCACATATCATATCCTTTCATTTATACATTACCTATTATCATAATTACACATGTCTAAGAGGTCATAGACGATATACAAGTATGGGTTACAACATTTCACATAATTTATGATCTTAAAGTAGCAAAACTCAAGCACTTTGTTATCAAACTCTTCTCTTCAAAGTGGTTGGCTTCCATTACCTTATCCACTTGGTCCACTAGCATGTGAGATCATTAGAGAGGAGAGAATGAGATTTAAAGAATCCCAATAGCTCATCTCCCATTCAATCATACATAATGGATGCAAACAAGTCTCATAAATGCATATATGGTCATGTTGACATGTGCAATCATTCAAAGAGCATTCTTACACACATAGCATATAAAGGATTGCCAAGCAAGTGGATTGGCCTCACCAATTTCTTATGCATATTGGACTTGCCTCACCCATTCTTTAAGAGATTTTTGGACTCAACCATGTTCTTGGGAGCCCATTTTGCTTTTGGGAGACTTTTTACTTTGTCTCAACCAATCTTAAGGGTTCTTGACTCATCATCACCATAGCTAAGGGTTCTTGGCCTCACCATACTTATGTAAATCCAAGCACACATCATAACATCATTTAGAAACATATGTCATCATGAAATCATGGCATATAAAATCATGCTAGCATACTTTTCATGGCTTGAAAATATACATACACATATTCTAAGACAAGTTAAACATGCATCCATGTATGAGAGAAGGTGGAGAGAGCTACCTTGTACACAATTACACACTTTTCTTCTTGAATCTCCCTCCCTTGCTTCGGCCATACACATAAAAGTATGGGGATGGTTTCTCTTGGCCTAAACATAATTTATGAAAACCAATTAGGTTCATGGAATGAATTCTAAGGCCATACACTTGCTTGAACTCTAGCTTGATCTATAACCTCATTATGGTTCCATAATTGTACCTAATGAAGTAACACACCTCAAATAAATTTTAGGCTATATTCTTTCCTTTCAAATATGATTCTTGACTCCTTTTAAGCCTTTTGGAGTCATCACACAATTAAAACCAAGAACCTAACTACATGTTGCTTCTTTAGGTCATAATATGGAACCTAAAGCACCAGCTCACTTTCTATAGGTTCTAAATCTTTTCCAAGGCCTCCCCTCATTTTCATTCATCATATATGACTCAAGAATGGGCTTAGAAAAATTTAAAACTCTCCTTAGTTATCCTATCCATGCTTGGTTGAGACCATGAGGCTTGTTGGTCTCCATGGGTTTTGCTTGGTTTTCTTGAAGGAGGAGACATGTAAGGAGCATCTTAGGGATCTTAGGAGCTCATTTAAACTCTTAATTAGACCTGCGAATCATCATACAAAATCAAATTTTACAAGGTACAATGAAAACCCTAGACTTTGCATCTTGAATTTTCCATGGTTATTTGTTAATTTTCTTTGCATATTCTCACAGCCTTTTTCCTAAGAATCACCCTTGGTTCTGCCTAAAAATCAACTCCTCTTATGTCTTCTCAAATGGGGCAAAATGGTAGAGGAGGGGTACAAAAGGTAGCAACCATGGAAGAGAAATTACATTGTTTTCTTACTTTTTCTTATTATAATCATAGGAAATAAAGGAGAATGAAGGAGAAGAGTTTGGAAGAGAAAGAGCATGAAAAACTACTAAATTTTCATACCTTAAGCCTTTGATTTCTCCTCCTCTTTGCCTCTTTCTTGTGCACCACTCTCCTTAGGGTTTTTCTTTGGTTTTGGGTAGAACTTGGTCGTGCAACTTGAAGGGAGAAGAAGGGTGTATCATATATATAGGTGGGAGGAGGTTACACTTTTCAAAAATTTTCATTTTGCCCTTCGTTCTTGGAATTTTTGTTTCTCCTTCGTTTTAACTCCTTTTTGAGAACTATCTTTTCCATTATGAAATTTTGATTCCCAATTTAGTAAAATGCCTTTGGAATCACTCAAATCGGAGCTAAAACCTTCCCAAACAAATCTGTCAAAGTTTGGGCATACTGACATTGGAGAAATGCCCATTGGAGGGGTTTTAGCTGTCCCAGGGCTTTCCACGGTTTATAGGGCCTCTAAGAATCCTAAAAAACTTAAAACTTTCATTTAAAAAGCCCTCTTATGTGCATTCAAAAATTTTCTCAAAATTACAAAAATGTCATTACTTTCATAAGCTTTTCGTAAGAAATTGTTTCTTCATTCTAGCTCCATTTTTCTTTCTGTCTGAGCCCGAGATTCTCATTTTTAAGAGTCTAGAATGCTTCCTAATTTTTTTGGGACCTTAACTACATCATCTTGGGGGACTTCCTTTTGTATCTGGTGAATTTCGTTCGTTTATGGAGAAATCGTACGTTACATTTCTCACGTTTTCTTTCGTTTTTAGAAAATCAGATGTTACATTTCCCCCCTTAAATAAATTTCATCCTTAAAATTTAAGGTACACTTTCCTTTTACTCTTTTCTTTTCTGGCTAACTGCTTTTTCTTTCCCTTCTTCTTGGCTCTGTACGTTTTTCTTAGCGATTTCACTTGTTTAAACTTTTCTCTCAGCCAAGGAATTTTTCATTACTAGCCTTTAATGAGGGCTCTATTATCATGATGCACTATTTAGTTCTCTCTCATAAGGGAAAAAATTTCCTAACTTTAGAGGCCTATTCTGGGAGAGCTTACTATTTATATCAGGTTAGTATTCACCCGTTCACAAAGGTTAATATTTCTTTTAGTGAACTTATTTACATATCTTAGAAGGTAACTTATTTCATATCACATCTCCTATATCCTTTCTCAATGGATTCTCATAATGTCTCATCATCTTTTCTGATCATTATAGCCATCGAAGGTCTCTATTTGTCTACTTACTTACATGTTCCGTCTACTATTCATCTCTGCATTCTTTCTTATCAGCTCATCCCATGATTACAATTCATATTTCTTTCTATCATAGGTCTCATATCTCAATTACTTACTGGGATTACAACTTCTTTAAAGAGTTTTTGCTCACTTACAGTGGTGTTTTATAGTTCCTCATTTCAACACTGATAAGCCCAACATGTATGTCTCATACTGGCACTGAATAGCGATTACCATTGATTACTGTTGAGCTCTGGTGGGATGCTAGGTATTCTTACAGTTTTACTCACTGGAGACATACTGTATCACTTACCTCATATAAAAACTGCACCTGACCCCTTTATGAGTACATAAGCTGGCATGTAGGGATCTCTCTATCCCTTAGTCAAGGCTACTATCTCCTAGGTAGTGGTTCATCTGGCTCTAACTCTAAAAAGCTAATTTCTTACTTTTCTCATTGTAACACCCTAAAATTAATTAAGGTGTTAATAATGGATTTAGATTAATTAGGAATAATTAATATGGGATAATTGGGCAAGTTAAGTGAATGGTAATTTTGAGAAATAAATCAATAATATGAGTTGAGAATTAATTAGGATAGAAACTACATCTAGACCCAAATTAATGTAGGAGATCATGAAAAGAAGTTAATGGAGGCCCAATGAGTTAAGTACAGACCTAAATCCTTGAGTTTTTCAAACTTGGCCCAAACTTGATTAAAATTCAGCAGCCCAATATATAAAAGCTGGCCCAACAAAGCAAAAATTTAAAGCCCATTTGGAGTTGGACCTTGGAGCAATCCATGACCCATCTTGGACCAAACTTAAACCCAACTAAAACCCTAACTCTTCAGCCTCTTCCTCATTTTGCTAAAACTTAAGAGAGGAAATTCGGAGGTTTGAGGGAGGCTAGGGTTCTACCAACATGGAAGCTCCATTTTTGACTCCTAGAGGATGATTTAGCCAAGGTGAGTTATATATAACTTGACCCTTTCATCCTCCTCTTCATTTTAGTCTAACTAATTTCTGGTTTTGAGCATTTTCATCTTCTTCTCAAATCTAAAACTTGGTGTTGGGTGGTTTCTTGCAAGATTTTCGGAGTTGGAGGTCAGAGGGATAATTAGGTAAGCATTTCCCTTCCATTTTGTGTATTACTTTGTTGGAAAATGCCCCTAAGGATGGATTATCCTAATGGGTTCTGTTATTTGTGAAATTACAAGGAGATAATGGTGGAAAACTGAATTTTCTGGGCTTGATGATTGAAATGCGAATTTTGAAATTTCTCATGGTGGATTTTCGAAGGTTGAGACTATGGGTGTTGTTAAGTGAGTATCTCCTTCCCATTTTGATGCATTCTTTGTTAGTTTGAGACCCCTATAGTTGACCTATGATATGGGCTTTGGTTTCATGTGAAATTACCCAGAAATTAGAATGAAATATGGCAGCTTCTGGTGTGGGAAAGTTGGAACCTGAAATTAAATCCCTTGGTAATTAGGTGAGTAACCTCTAGGCTGTCATTAGCAGTTCAACTCTTTGGATATCTGATTTGTTAATTAGAAATGATGATAATTATGCTTGTTATAGGGTTGATGTGCATTTGGATTATTATGGTGGCTAGGGGAAGAGTAATTGGCTTCATTAAGATAACTTGGGTTATTTTTCTAATTCCATGTATATGCTCAAGTTAATATACTATTTGTTGCACATGCTTGATTTTGAAATACTAAATGACTGGTTGATTACTTGATTGTGATTGTAATTGGACCTTGTGAGTCCATGGTGGAGTTGTGGTGCGGCTACCACTCGTGCATGTGCTTCGATCGAGCACCGGGTTGTGATTAAACCCCAGATGCACTGAGCCCTGGTTGTGATCATTATGGAGTCCGGTGTTATTGGCCATTAACATATTGTGTATGATTGTTGGTATGGGACAGTAGTCATTAGTAGTTCAACTAGTTCATTTGCCAATTGAATTGATGATTCTGATATTGATGACATGAGATTGCCTTGGATTGATTGACTTTTACGTATATATGGAAATTTTCTTTTGTTACTGAGATTGTATATCTCACCCTGTTGTGGGCTAACATTTTCAGGGACTGGACCTTTTAGTGGCATGGAGAAAATTAACGGGAGCTTGTTAAATGGTTTGGTAGCACATAGGTTTGGGAGCTTTGTCAAATTGTATTGTAACTAGATTGCTAGTTTTGTATCATTGCTGCATTACATCATGAGTTGCCAAGTGTAAGGACTGTTTATGTAATTTAATTACCATAATAGGATTGAACATTTTGATTGTAATTGGCTAATAATGGATAAGTGATTTGATCTTATATGAACATTAAGCATTAACCCCATGCACCTTGTGACCAGAATACACTTGCTGTCATTGATCTATGAATTCACTGGTTTAGGGTGGTTAGAGGGTTAAGGATCCACATTTGGGTTTTAAATGTGTAATGATAGATGTGTTAAGTAGATTAGGTAAAAGAAAGACATTAAATCTTCACAAACTAAGTTAAAATGGCCTAGAGGGTTGCTAGAGGGGGAATTGGAGAGCATGAGATGAAATTTTGGGAGTTATAAGAACGAAGGGAATTAGCCATGGCTAACATTTAATTAGCCTCGGCCAAATGGTAACAGAGAAGAATTGGCCACAACCAACATTTAATTGGCCTCGGCCAAATGTGGTGAACCTGCTAAAGAAGAAAACAGAGAGAAATTGGCCACGACAAATAGTGATGTTAGCCACAGCTAAGTCTGAGAAACAAGTTTGGAGGTGTCCCAGAGGGTATTTGGCCATCGCGAAAGGGGTATTTGGCCGCGGCGAAAGGTATGAAATTTGTAGAGGTATAAGAAGTTGAACATTGGCCATGGCAAATGGGAATTTAGCCGCAACGAAGGTACTCAATTTCTCATATTCACCTAGAAACCTTAGTTTCTATTATGGTAATACTAAAGAATGATTTAGAAACACTTGTAAGAGGTTTTTATGAGTTGGAATTGATGGATGGGAGAATTAAAGGCTCCTTATTAATGATTAAATTCACTTGCACATTTGAATAATTGTGGTTGTCTAATTAATGACCCTAATGACATTAAGGTTCAAATTTCCTGACATCTTTTGAATATAATTAGTAGTAATGACTTTCAACCCTAATTTAAATTTGATGGTTATTAATCATGTACTTAACCTTAATTATGATGATTAGATGTTAGGGTCGTTACATTTGGTATCAGAGCAATGGTTCAGGACAACCATTCTAATTTAAATTCTATGACTAGAAGCTTGGTAATCATGATGCATTTTTGGCATGGTATTAGCTTATAAGAATAGATAATTATGTGAACATATAGTTGTTGTGCTTTATATTCTAGAAGGAAGTATAGAGGAATGATGATATGAGGCATGTAATGCTTGATTAAAATGACTATTTCTTGAATTTTATTTAGAACATCACCTATCACAATAAGTATACCTTAGACAATAATAGAGTATAGTTAGATTTTACCTCATAACACTTTAGTAATGCTAATTTTGAGACTTGAGATTGTTAATGCCAATGAAAAGATTAAAATTTTGCCCTTCTTTTCTTCGGAGATTAGGTTATTAGTCTCAGTCTAGATAAATAACTAGTTGAGGCTTGTTGCCAACTGGCTATGCAATAGATACACCAGTCACTCACTGTGAGGCACTAGTTGACTGAATGAATGAGACCAAGTAACTGATAAGGATGATGAACAAAGCTACGAATAGCATTTATGACCAGTTGACCGTCATTTATTAAACAAGTCAATTGGGTACAGCCGACCAGTTGACTGGCCTATTGAGGTAGTCAACTGATCACTATAAGAGTAGCAATTATTTACCTAAGTGAAATTCTAAGCTTTTCAAGGGCCATCTAGAGTGATGTTGAGAACTGAAAAGGCAATGGTACAGAGTAAAACACTTAACTTGCTATAAAAACCTTACGGAAGGGTAAGATGTAAACCTTACTTATAATCAGGAAATTGATAATGGAACTAGTGTGTAATAAATAAGTGTGATTGATTAAATATATGAAGTGATGCACAATCCATAATGAGTTAGGATTATATAGACTTTAGAAGGTCCCCAAGGTTGAAGCTTTATAGGTACAGAGGTCCTAACCCACTTGCTTGGTCCCGGTTAATAAAGAATGCAATTACTCGATCCTAGCTACTATAATTTTAGGCCTAATGAATAAGGGCAATAAAAGCTAAAGAACATTTCAAATAGTTTTATTTAAACTATTGGAGTGAGTAAGCCATTTTTAGTTAATGATGACATGAAAGGAGGGCAAGAAACCCTTAAGATTGTCGAATCCATTTCTAAATGGGGGATAGTGACTTTAAAATAAGAGATTAAGGGAGATGATGTTTTAGAAGGAATCTTGAGAGCTTTAAGGCTCCTCCCTTAGTGTACTATGGCAAAAAGGAGAGATTATGATAAGAGGAAAGACAATCCTTTAGTGTGATAAGGGTGAGGTGCACTGGTATGGGGTGCTTATGCATGTTGTCTCTTGTGTAATTTCGTTTACTTATGTGATGTGTTGACGTGCATTTGCATGGTGGTTAGAGGCACTTTACGTGCATGATACACTCGGGGAGTGTAAGGTAAGATTCTACAGCACTCTGGTGCTAGAGGCACGTGGGACGTGCCCATTCATAGGCACGTAAGACGTGCTCATTCATTGGCACTTCAGTGCTAAGGGCATGTGGGGCATGTCATTTGTCATATGATTTGATAAATTTTGACCACCAAATTGACGTCAAACTAGACTAAGTAGACTTTCTTCCTAAAAGGTAAAGAGGAGATCTTTATGGTAAGGACCCACCTAAAAAGAGAATAAAATTGTACCCGTGTGAGTATAAGTGATTGAGATATAGTCATTATGGGGTGATGAGCATGTGTATGGCCATAGAAAAGCATGGCCTGCTAATATTGAAGGCAAAGTCTAATTTCGCCATCAATACTCTTATTGTCATGTGTCATGTGTGGTGTGATTAAAAGGATAAAGACAACATTAGGAATTTAAGATGGACTAGTACATACGATGGTAGTAAAACTCCCTAATTTTGAAAGAGAATTCCCTAATCTAGGATAATAACTCGGAGGGAAATGAATGAGAGGTGGCAGCAATGCAATTAACTTATGTTATTACAATAAAACTTGGTATAATGATTGATAAGGAAGGGTGAAACACTAGTGGTAAATGATACTTGAATTCTCTCACTGGAAATCCCTCCTTGATCTATTGATAATTAAGGAATGTTTAATAATGAAAAGATTCACTAGGTCTCCTTATTATGTTAATTTAACTCCCAATAGTCAGGCATGAAATTGTGGCAAAAAAAAAAGGGTAAAAAAAAGTATGCTAATTGAAGAATAACTATACTTGTATGAAAACATCTTAGTTGGGGGTAGAAGATATGAAAGCGCAGTCCTTTGGGACTATATAATGACATAAAACCTAAAGAGATGTTTAGTGACATTAAATGAGTATAGATGCCATTAAGTTAACTACTAAGGCTTGTAGTAACTGAGAATTAAAATGAGACATTGGTATCTAATGATCATGGTAATCTTTAGAGTCACATGCATGTAATTGTGGTAATGCCTTTGCAAGTGCAAGAAAAAGAGAGGGGAAAAAAATAAGAAAAAAGAGAGAGAGAGAAAGAGATCTATTAAGGATTTTTCTATGTTGGTTACCTCTAAGGGGAAGTGATTAGGTTGTCCATAGTGAACCATCATCAGGAGCTAAAAATTCTTAATGTTATGGGCCAGCAATGGAAATTATGTTATCTAATAAACCATCCACAAAAAACTATGACTGGTCATATTTAAAGAAAAATCATTCCTAAGTCCTAAAGAACTACTTCGATATTCTAGATAAGGTACTCTCACTCTTGAGATCAGGTCTTATTAGAAAATATAATCTAGACCTGAAATATCGTGTTTATTATCACTTAAAAAATTATGTTTTGATTTTGATTATATGGAAGGTGAACCTAAAATGTTTGGGTGCCTTCAAGAGATTAGTTGTGAGATCAAACTTTATATTAGTTTTAACCCTTGGGAACCTCAACAAATGAGAAGGAGGAATCTTAGGCACTAATTGAAAATGAAATGGGAATTCTATACGTCTAATGGAAATAAAGAACTGCCTACTAATGGACAATAAATGAGGATAATGTGTACAATAATTTATGGGATAGTTGAATGTAAGACTTGAAAACTTAAATTAGATGAACCTGTAAGAGGTGAAACCCATTTTTGGTTAAGAAGGTTGGACTAAAGAAATGTGGGGGCTAATCTAAGTGAAGGACAAATGGAACTTCATTATGAAATAAGGTCACTTACCTATGTTGCTATTAGTGGAATAAATACTAAAATGACTGACAACTATTAGGGAGAGTTAAGTTAAAGTATCTAGGAGTCATCTCTTAAAGGGATTGAGAGTTAAGCAAGAAAGGAAATTAACATGAACATGTAATGATTGGCTATTAAGACAACAACAAAAGAAAATGAGAGAGGAGAGAAAGAAGAAAAAAAAAAAAAAAAAAAGAGGAGAGGAAAATATAAAACAGAACTAAACAAAAAACTATAAAGGGAGAGAAAATTAGGATTTATTTGAGCTAGGTATCAAGAGCTTGCTATAAGATGATCAAGTGTGGCTTGGTCAAGATCTCTTTAGTTGTAGACAAAGAAAGAATATGGAATATTTGGGTTGGTATATCATTTGATGTAGGTTAACTAAAGGGAATAGAGTGGTGATTATCAAGTGAAGTGGTAACATGACAAGAACGTCCTCCTCAGGAAAGTAGTAAGAGGGGACTAGTCTCTAGTAAGACTATCTGAGTTATCAAGGAGGAGGTTATGAGGAGGAATTATCCAACATCAATTAAGTAAAGTGTGATTAATTTTGAAGGCAAAATTTTTAAAAGGAGGGAAGAATGTAACACCCTAACATTAATTAAGGTGTTAATCATGGATTTAGATTAATTAAGAATAATTAATATGGGATAATTAGGCAAGTTAAGTGAATGGTAATTTTGAGAAATAAATCAATAATATGAGTTGATAATTAATTAGGATAGAAACTAAATCTAGGCCCAAATTAATGTAGGAGATCATAAGAAGAGGCTAATGGAGGCCCAATGAGTTAAGTACAAACCCAAATCCTTGAGCTCTTCAAACTTGGCCCAAACTTCATTAAAATTCAGCAGCCCAATACATAAGAGCTGGCCCAACAAATCAAAAATCTAAAGCCCATTTGAAGTTGGACCTTGGAGAAACCCATGAACCATCTTAAACCTAACTAAAACCTTAACTCTTCAGCCTCTTCCTCATTTTGCTGAAACTCAAGAGAGGAAATTTAGAGGTTTAAGGGAGGTTAGGATTCTACCAACATAAAAGCTCCATTTTTGACTCCTAGAGGATTATTTAACCAAGGTGAGTTATATATAACTTGATCCTCTCATTCTCCTCTTCATTTTGGTTTGATTAATTTCTGGTTTTGAGCATTTTCATCTTCTTCTCAAATCTAAAACTTGGTGTTGGGTGGTTCCTTGCAAGATTTTCAGAGTTGGAGGTTAGAGGGATGATTAGGTAAGCATTTCCCTTCCATTTTGTGTATTACTTTACTGGAAAATGCCCTTAAGGATAGATTATCATAATGGGTTCTGTTATTGTGTGAAATTACAAGGAGATAATGGTGGAAAACTGAATTTTTTGGGCTTGATGACTGAAATGCGAATTTTGAAATTTCCCATGGTGGATTTTTGAAGGTTGAGGCTATGGGTGTTGTTAAGTGAGTATCTCCTTCCCATTTTGATGCATTTTCTGTTAGTTTGAGACCCCTATAGTTGACCTATGATATGGGCTTTGGTTTCATGTGAAATTACCCAGAAATTAGAGTGAACTATAGCAGTTTCTGGTGTGGGAAAGTTGGAACCTGAAATTAAATATCTTGGTAATTAGGAGAGTAACCTCTAGGTTATCATTAGCAGTTCAACTCTTTAGATATCTGATTTTTTGATTAGAAATGATGATAATTATGCTTGTTATAGGCTTGATGTGCATTTGGATTATTATGGTGGCTAGAGGAAGAGTAATTGGCTTCATTGAGGTAACTGGGGTTATTTTCCTAATTCCATGTATATGCTCAAGTTAATATGCTATTTGTTACACATGCTTGATTTTGAAATACTAAATGACTGGTTGACTACTTGATTATGATTGTAATTGGACCTTGTGAGTCCATGGTGGAGTTGTGGTGCGGCTGCCACTTATGCATATACTTCGATCGAGCACCGAGTTGTGATCAAATCCCAGATGCACTAAGCCCTGGTTGTTCTCATTATGGAGTAGGTGCCATGGATGGACCTCTCCCGGTGTTATTGGCCATTAACATGTTGTGTGTGATTGTTGGTATGGGATAGTAGTCATTAGTAGTTCAACTAGTTCATTTGCCAATTCAATTGATGATTCTAATATTGATGACAAGAAATTGCCTTAGATTGATTGACTTGTACATATATATGGAGATTTCCTTTTATTACTGAGATTGTATATCTCACCTCGTTGTGGGCTAACATTTTCAGGGATCGGACCTCTTAGTGGCAAGGAGAAAATTAACGGGAGCTTGTTAAATGGTTTGGTAGCACATAGGTTTGGGGGCTTTGTCAAATTGTATTGTAATTAGATTGCTAGTTTTGTATCATTGCTGCATTGCATCATGAGTTGCCAAGTATAGGGACTGTATATGTAATTTAATTACCATAGGATTGAACATTTTGATTGTAATTGGCTAATAATAGATAAGTGATTTGATCTTATATGAACATTAAGCATTAACCCCATCACCTTTTGACCAGAATACACTTGCTATCATTGATCTATGAATTCACTGGTTTAGGGTGGTTAGAGGGTTAAGGATCCACATTTGGGTTTTAAATGTGTAATGATAGATGTGTTAAGTAGATTAGGTAAAAGAAAGACATTAAATCTTCACAAACTAAGTTCAGTGGCCTAGAGGGTTGCTAGAGGAGGAATTGGAGAGCATGAGATGAAATTTTGGGAGTTATAGGAATGAAGGGAATTGGCCGCAGCCAACATTTAATTAGCGTTGGCCAAATGGTAACAGAGAAGAATTGGCCACGGCCAACATTTAATTAGCCTCGGCTAAATGTGGCGAACCTACCAGGGAAGAAAATAAAGAGAAATTGGCCGTGGCTAATAGTAATGTTAGCCACAGCTAAGTCTAAGAAACAAGTTTGGGGGTGTTCTAGAGGGCATTTGGCCACGGCAAAAGGGGTATTTGGCCACGGTGAAATGCGTGAAATTTGTGGAGGTATAAGGAGTTGAACCCGAGCGTAATTGGCCACGGCAAAAGGGAATTTAGCGGTGGCAAAAGTGCTCAACTTCTCATATTCACTTAGAAACCTTAGTTTCTATTATGGTAATACTAAAGAATGATTTAGAAACATTTGTAAGAGGTTTTTATGAGTTGGAATTAATGGATGAGAGAATTAAAGGCTTCTTATTAATGATTAAATTCATTTGCACATTTGAATAATTGTGGTTGTCTAATTAATGACCTTTATAACATTAAGGTTCAAATTTCTTGGCATCTTTCGAATATAATTAGTTGTAATGACTTTCAACCATAATTTAAATTTGATGGTTATTAATCACATACTTAACCTTAATTATGATGATTGGAAGTTAGGGTCGTTACACTTATCCTATACACTATGCTCATTGACGATTGTGTTGCGCAATCTCAAATAAAACTAGGTGGCAAAATAAATTTGTAGATAATGGTGCAACCTAGGTCATTTTCCCAAGGAGTTTGTGCCTCAATTTGTTTATGGAAGAGTATTCTAAGTATTACTAATTAGGACTTATTTTGAGGGGGTTTGAAATGCTAAAATTTAACTGAACTAAAGTTAATTGACAAGAATAAAAAAAAAACTTAAAACTAAGTTCAAGCAAATAGTCAAGCAAATGTGGTAGCTAGCTTTCAATTGGATTCCCTAGAGTTCAATTATCCTTGCTCCTTTTAGTTTACTAATTTTGGATTAAGTTCTTGCTCTTTAATGCATTCCTTATAGGCTCTTGAATAACTATCCAAGATTCAATTCATCAATTATTCAAGGAATTTTGCAACCACAAAGAACCTTGAACAACTAATTAATTGAATTAAAAATAAGAACACACTACAACTAATTTTGATTGATTAATGAAATCTACTGCACAATCCACTCAAGATGCTAATTTACCAATTAGATTAATTAATCCCTCAAGCAATTAATTGCACAAAAATTCCAGCTAACTAATCCAATAACCATTGCATCAATTAGCTTAAAATCAAGAGGAATTTAGAGGTAAATGTACAGCACTAATTCTGGAATTTTTACAAACATATGATGATCACAAATAAAATTCCAAAATTCAAATTAAGTTCAATCCAAAAATTAATTCAATCCAGTAATTTCCAGCAATTAAATTCCTAAACCAATAAGCTAAACCTAGTCAAATTAATAAAGGAAATAATACTGAAGTTAAAAGATTGAGCAAGAGAATTTTATCCAAATTGATGAGGAGATGTGGAGCTCAAATCTTCATCTAGGAGAATCCTATCTTCAGCTAGCCACCAAATGGAATTTAAGCTGCCATGGAGGAATCAATTGGAGGAGAATCGATCAAGAAAGCTACAGCCATTAGGAATTCAATGAGAATTTCTTCTCTTCAGCACTTGAACCTCCTCTCTATTTCACGTCGTCTCGCGTTCTCCTTTGGAACCCGATGTATCTCCAGCTCTTTCTTTGTTCCTCCCTTCGTCATGTTCTGCCCGAGTCCTCTAACGTTATTCTCACATTCTCATTAATTAATCACGTGCCCCTTAGCTCCACATTTTGCACGCTGAAGTTAGGCATTTTCTTCTCATCTCCCAGCTCATTTCCCACGTCAGCCTGTAGCCTTCTCACGTCTTCTTTTGCTGAAACTGCTTCTTCGTGTATCAATTTCCATGTGAGATCATTCAAACTTAGCTCCAGCTCACTTCATTAATCCACGTGTTCAGCTCCACGTTCCAGTGCTGCCTCCACATGGTTCTTCAACTTTCTTGAATGCATTTTTCTTCTTTCCTTATGTGAGTGTGGGCCCCATTGAATATATTAATCACCTTCCACGTTACTTTCTCATGCAGCTCTTCGTGTTTCTTCCTCTTAACCAGAACCACAGCTTCTCTCGCCTTCTCAAAGCACCAGAACCCGTGGCAAGCTCCCTTAACCTAAGCCTCCAGCTCCAGCATCTTTTAACTAGCATCTCATTCCACGCAGAACTCTAGCTCCATGCAATTCATTCTCTTCACAGACCAGGACCCATAAATCAGTGGCTTGCTCTGTCCAGCTATGCTTCTTTTGCTCGTGTTGCCTCTACGTAGTTGAACCCGTATGTTTCTTCGTTTCTTAGCTCCCATTCTCCTTCTCTTCTCTTTTCAACTCAGAGCTGTCCAGACGTGATTCTGCATGCTTCTTCACGTTGTTTTAGCTCATGCAAGCTCCAAGCTTCCTTCTTTTCATACTTTATTCAGCTACTGCACTTCTTTAATCTCTAGCTCAAAAAGCTTCTTCGTTTCACGTTGCTACTGGTTTTGTTCTTGAGCTGAAGTTATTCCACGTCAACCCAAGCTTGTATGCTTCATGAGTGGCTTTTCTTTTAGGTTGCAGATGGTTCTCCTTCCTCTTTAACATGTGATGCTCTTCCTCTGTTTTGCTTTCTTCCCTTGCCACGAGTTTCCTTTCAAGCTTCCCTTCATGCAGCTCCATTCATTGTGTTATCTCTTCTTTGTTCCAGCCACATCAGAATTGCATGGTGTTTGAACCTCATACCTTCTACAATTCAATTTACCCTTCAAGCTTTAATTATCCATTGAAATTCTGAACACAAAGAATGGAAAGTATTAAGTGGAAATATCCAAAATTTATTTAAGATGAATTTAAGCATTAAGAATCAATAATTTGCAAATTAATTCCTCAAATGTAAAAATGGCAAATTAAAATCAAATTCCACTTAATTAAATTCCTAAAGCCATAATTGGACACTGAAACACCTAAGTTAGGGGATTAAAATATATAAAATATTATGGTTATCACTCATTTCTAAAGAGATCTAGTTAATGGTCTAATTGTCTGAGTAAAGCCCTCATATCTCTATGGCAACGGTCTACCAGACTTAGGAGATCTCAAGGCTCTGAGACAAAAGCTAGCAGAAACTGTACTGGTCTCTGAGACTAACTACTCTGTAAAACAATCTTAGGCCGTCATCTCACCAGTGAACTATCATACTGTAGCTAGGGCTCTCTATAACTCTGTGGGATCTATGGTGACCCTTGGGACTGCTGCGACCTCTTAGAGTGTAACATCCAATTCTTTGAAAATAAGAGAAAATGTGAGAAACATAATGTACAGTTTCTCTAAAAACGAACAAAATTCACCGGATACAAAAAGAAGTCCCCCAAAATGAGATAGTTAAGGTCTCAAAAAATTTGGAAAGCATTCTAGACTCCTAAAAATGAGAATTCTAAGCCCTGATGGAAAGAAAAACGGAGCTAGAATAAAGAAACAATTTCTTACAAAATGCAATGGCATTTTTGTAATTTTGAGCAAATTTTGGAATTCACACAGGAGGGCTTTTTAAATGAAAGTTTTGAGTTCTCTGAGGTTCTTAGAAGCCTTGCAAACCATAGAAAGTCTCAGGACAATTAAATCCCCTTCGGTAGACTTTTTCCAATGTCACTTACCTAAACTTTGACGGATTTGTTCAAGAAGGTTTAGCTCCGATTTGAGTGATTCTAAAGGCATTTTACTAAATTGGGAATCTAAATTTCATAATGGAAAAAATAGTTCTAAAAAAGGAGCTATAACAAAGGAGAAACGAAATGCAAAGAACGAAGGGAAAAATGGAAATTTTTGAAAAGTGTAACTCCCTCCCACCTTTATATATGATGTGCCCTTCTCTTCCCTTCATTATGTATGACCATGTTCTACCCAAAACTAGAGGAAAACCCTAGGGGATGAAGTGCAAAAGAGGAGGAAGAAAAAGAGGAGAAATTCAAGGTAGAAAGGTATGGATTTTCATGGTTTTTCATGCTCTTTCTCTTCCAAACAACTTCTCCTTCATTTTCCTTTATTTCATATAATTATAATGAAGTGTATGGATCTGTTTTAAAGGAGAAATTGAGGGGAAAATTTGGATTTGAAGAGAGGAGTTCAAAGTACACATGATTCAAGTGAAAAAAAGCAAGAAAATAAGGTAATTTCTCTTCCTATGATTGTCATCTTTGGTTCCCTCCTCCTCCATTTCGCCTAACATGAGAAAACCCTAGGAGGACTTGATTTTTAGGTAGAACCAAGGGTGAATCTAAGGCAAAAGGATGTGGAGATTAAGAATATGCAAAAGGAATCAACAAAAACCATTAGATTTCAAGATGCAAGTTCTAGGGTTTTAATTACACCTTGTAAAATCTACTTTTGTATGATGATTCCTAGGTCTAAATAAGAGTTTAAATGAGCTCCCAAGATCACTAAGAGGCTCTCCATATGCTTCTTCCCTTGAGAAAAGAAAGCAAACTCCAAGGAGCTCCTTTTCCCCCACAGCCTTAGCCAAGCAAGGATAGCATAGCTAGAGAGAGTTTGAAATTTTCTAAGCCCATGCTTGAGTCATATATGATGAATGAAAATGAGGGGAGGCCATGGAAAAAATTTACAACTCATAGAAAGTGAGTTGGTGCTTTAGGTTCCATATTATGACCTAAAGAAGTAACATGTAGTTAGACTCTTTGTTTTAATTGTGTGATGACTCCAAGATGCTTAAAAGGAGTCAAGAATCATATTTGAAAGGAAATAATGGAGCCTAGAATTTATTTGAGGGGTGTTGCTTCATTAGGTGCATTTATGGACCATAATAGGATTTATAGAACAACCTAGTGTCTAAGAAAGTTGTGTGACCTGAGAAATTGTTTCATGAGCCTAATTGGCTTCCATAAATTGTGTTTAGGCCAAGAGAAATCTTCCCTACAATTTTGTGGGTGTGTGGCCAAAGCAAAGAGGGGAATTTTAGGAGAAAAAAGTGTGTGATTGTGTACAAGGTAGCTCTCTCCACCTTCTCTTATGCATGGATGTATGTTTAGCTTGTCTTGAATGTATGTATGTGTATTTTCAAGCCATGAAAAGTATGCTAGCATGATTTTATATGCCATGATTTCATGATGACATAATATGTTTGTAAATGATGTTATGATGTGTGCTTGGGTTTGCATGAGTGTGGTGAGGCTAAGAACCTTTAGCTATAGTGATGATGAGCCAAGAACCCTTAAGATTGGTTGACACAAAGTAAATAATCTCCTAAAAGCAAAGTAGGCTCTCAAGAGCATGGTTGAGTCCAAGAATCTCTTAAAGAATAGGTGAGGCTAGTCCAATATCCACATGAATTGGGTGAGGACAATCCACTTGCTTGGCAAGCCTTTGTATGCTATGTATGACTTTCTCAAATGATGAAAATGTCTCTTGAATGTTTGCACATGTTAACATGACCATACGTGCATTTATAAGACTTGTTTGCATCCATTATATATGATTGAATAAAAGATGAGCTATTGGGATTCTTTGAATCTCATCCTCTCCTCTTCAATGATCTCACATGTTTGATAGATCAAGTGGACATGGTAATGGAAGCCAACCACCTTGAAGAAGAGAGTTTGATAACCTAATGCATAGTTTTTAGTTCTTTATGGCCATATTTGTATCAAAGCATGTAATCCCATGATATATATGGTCTATGACCTCTTAAACATGTGTAATTATGATATTTTACCATGTATGAATGAGAGAATATGCTATGTAGCCACTAGAATGTGAATTGAGTATATGATGGCGAATTAGCTCAATGAATGGCTTGATAGAATTATGCACATGTGTGGATGAAATGGCCAAAATGAGATGCATAGAGTTTGGAACCATTTGGGTAGGTCATACAAGTCCTAATTATACTTTTAGACTTGTCCAAAAGGTGCCAAACCCTAGGAAAAGCCATTTGGTCACTTTGGTATCCCATATGGAGCCAAAATTGACCATAATGAAACTCTATATTAGTTTTTGGCCAAATGAGCTCTTCTTGATCTGATATTTGGCATGCAATTATAGCTTGTTGAGATCCTTTTGGGAAACTAAAGAACATAATTTTTGGAGGCCTATAGAATATTTGATGAATTTTCAAAGTTGGAAAATTTTATAGTTTGGTCTGATGCACTATTTATCTGGTCCGAAAATGAAATATGTCACATAGGGCACAAATAGTGTCCAATTGCCATGAAATTTTATATAGAGAAACTAAATATTCACAATGACTTTTGCCAACTAGAAACACCTCATTTGGAGGTCTAAAGAGGGAGATATGAATTTTTAAAGATTCTATCCAGTATCAAGAGGTTCACCCGACCTCAGTTACTGTTTTATTGAATTTCGGGGTCCGTGCATGCTAAGTTGGTTTGGAAATATTTTTCCCTCTACCAAACATCAATAGATTTCTAGATTAGTATCATTTGCATGGATTATATTTTTTTGAAATTAATTGAACATATTGGAATTTTGCTGCAGAAATCTGTGATAACACCAATGAGTAGTTAACCTCTGGTCATTTTCAGATGTTAAACGTCCTTTGTGATGGATGTTATGGTCTAGACATATTTTTATTGTGAAGTAGACATCCATAACTTTCCATAATAGCCAAGAAGGCATGATTTCATTTTTTTAAAAATTAGTTATGGTTTTCAAAGTTTGGTAAAAAAAGAGCCAAATCTGGCTGAAAATGGATATAAATATTTCATGCTTACCTTCATGATTCTTGAGGTGTCGGCCACTTTTAATGATGTAAATGAGTTTTATTCATGTAATTAAATATGGGGATGTGATGTTTAAGCTCATATGGTCCACATGACACTGAATTAAATTTTTATACGTGACATAACGCTAAGAAATATATTAAAATAATGCCATTTTCTTGCCTTTTGTATGAATTGCTTAATGTGAGGCATAGATATAGTATGAAATGATCTAGAAATATATATTGTTACATTTATTGGTATTAGAGCAAAGTTCCAAGCTCTCTCGAATTAAATTTAGCTTGAGGATGTAGCAATAGGGCTATGTAAAAAGCATGAATGGATAGGTATAGCCTTATATGAGACATGTTGAGTGTGTGAGGATAGGTTGTGGCTTTGTTCATGATGAATAAGTTGTAGGATTGTCTTAGAGTAGCTAGTGAATACTGGGAAAAGGTGGCCTCTAGAGTAGCTTGAGCAGAGCTAAGTTTGAGTAGAGCTAAGGGATCTGACAGTTAGAGCTTGATATGATGTGATAGCTCACCGAGATCAGTGGCAAGCCCTATATATAAACGATGAGAAATGATCTTGTTGATGTGAAGAGGCTTGCTAGAGAGAGTATGTGAGGCCTAATTCCCCTAGTAGTCATACTCAGGCCATTCCCAACTGTCTCATGTAATGCAGAGACAAATAGGTGCAATGCAGTATGAGATAAGACTGCAACTGCATAAGACCAGTTTAGAGGGAAAATGAGAAAGAGAATTACCCCCTTGCCACAATACCCAAATGTCTAGATGAATTTAAGAGCCTAAAAGACAAATTCCCTCAGGCCAGAGGTTTAAGTTATAAGCTACATCCTAGAGCCCGATAGCCTAAAGATAACAATTAGTTATGTATGAACGAAGCATGAGGTAGAACCCTCTAACTTGATGATGAGCTAGATATAAAGACCATGAAGCTCGGGTTATTGGCTAAAGATAAAAATCCAATCTCTAAAAAAATAAGCCAATCAGAGGCCATTAGTCGTGGCCAATTATTTGCTTAGCCGCGGGCAATTATTCTATATAGCAGCGAGGTAATCTAGAGAGTTCCTCATGGTGGCCAATTAAGACGTTAGTTGCGGCCAATACTCTGATAAGAAAATTATGGTGAACCCGAGGCTGATTGGCCGTGGCAAATGATATGTCAATCGCGGCGAATAGCAGGATGAAATGCCTTATTAGTCATATTCAAGCTAACTTAAAGAATGAATTGATAAAGGATTAGATGACTTATAGAAAGTGGGAACCCCTAGTATAAGTAGAGAAAAAGGGCATTGAATAGTTACAAAAGATTTGTAAGAAATCTGTCGGCCTAGCAAATAAGATTGAGAAAACAGTTCAACAGAGAGAAAGTTAGACATAGGGATGTTAAGGTTGTTAAGACCCACCTTTAAGGCATTGACTCCAACCTAGGATGCCACCCTGTGAGACACTGAATGATAGAATGTTAGTATAGCCTTGAAACAATGTAAGATATGACTACCAGTAGTGAGGCACATAATAAGTGGCCTGAAAGGTGTACCTCATAGGTAACACCTAAAGGCAAGTATGAATAACTAGTAATAGAGGCTCAAAAAAGAATGAGGATAGTAAGTAAGCTATAGGTCTGATGAGATGACTAGTTGCACCATTCCAGGTGAGATATGTGAATGAAAGCCTTAACGAAAGTTCTCCCTAAATCGAGAAAGAAAATGAGACATCTTGATGTCGGGGAAACCACCCAGTAGTGGTTAGTAAATTCCCCTAGATAGACCCCTGAGTCGTAAAGTATAGTAATAAAGGAAGCGAGGAAAAGTTAAGAAACTAGCTACAGAAAAGATGCCCTCACTTTAGTCATGATTAAATAAGTAAGCTAAGCCCAAAAAAGGAAATAGATAGGGATTTAATAATTAGTCAGATGAGCTCCCTAATATAAGAATGATATAGGGTTAAGGCATGTGAGTGATTAGAACACCCAGTAGAGCATAAGTTTTCAATAAGATAGAATCTGGACATTAAGAGCATGTGTCCTAGATTAGGTTATCAAAACCCTAGAAATAGTATACTGTGCTCTTAGGGATAAAATTAAAGAGGTTGAACAGAGAGAAAGCCCAGCTCTGATCTGAACATAGAAATAAATTGAGACAGATAGTTAGTACCTTAGTACCCTCAAGGAAGCTCGAGGGAGCTAAAGTCCGCCTAAGAAGGTGAGCCTCATTTTATGTAGAGAAAGAGTAAAAAGCCGAGAGCGCCATAGAATAAAATTCCTGGGATTATATGAAATGGAATTCTCCTTACCAAGGGATGGTCTAGCTAAGAGCAGAGTAAGAGTATGAATGAAAGGTAGACCCCCTTGATGTTATAGAGAATGAATAAATGGAAGAAGCCCAGGAAAATGCAAGTGCTCTTGAGCATAAAGAAATATGAACTAGCAATAGAAATAGCCAGTAGTAAAACATCCTTTTGCTTAAGTAAAAGGATAAGAAAGGTAGAAAGAGAAGATATAACAGTGTTCAAGCCGAAGACATATTAGATTGACAATAAATATTCAGTTAATGTGCTTGAGTACTTAAGAAAGCATATCTATCCTTGGCATAGACGCCCTTCTAGCATGATAGCACCTGAAGTAAAAATAGCTGGGCAATACAAAGAAATCTTAGGATGAAATAGAGGAAGAATCCTATTTTCCCTGAGCACTCTATGAGAATAGGGCAGATAGAGAAAAGTAAGAGAGGAATACTTTAGATTATTGGGAAATTTGCAATATACAGGTGATAGTAGCTTTGAGCTCAGTCATGAGGCGCCCGTGTATTAGTGTTTGATGTTACGATTTGCTTGCAATAGAGGCTATATGATTTTAGGTTTGGCCAACCTAGTAGTAATTTGGCTTAAGTGTATAGCAAACGACGACATCAATCACCAAAGTATCCCAATAATTGAAAGGTATCCTAGTTAAAGAACAAGATGAGTCAGAAAAGAAAGGTAAAGGGATTTTAGTAATATCAGAATAGTAAGGAAAGCATGTAGAAAGGGATCCCTAGTAAAGGATGTTCAGATTCAGTATGCATAGCCTAAGTCCCTTATAGTATGTATAAATGAAATAAATAGGGATTAGTGCATAGCCTCTCTCCTGCCAGAGATGTTAACCACACTTAGTGTAAGATGCCCTAGTGCCAAGGCATTTAAAAGTAGACCGTGAGCATAGTTAGAAATTGCAGGATATGAGAGGAAGGCTAGAATGAGCATATGTAAAGTAAGTAAGTTAATTGAGTAAGAAAAGGAAGCCCAAGCAAAGAATCTAAGGATCCACTGAGGAGTGATGAGTGAAAAATTTAAAATGCTCCAAAATATCAGAATGATGGGATCCTATAGAATCAGATGACACAAAACCCACTTCACATGAAGAGCATGATGCACCTCTAAGTTTAACCTCAACTATTATGAGCGATGGTAACCAAACTTAGTGAGTATGTATTTTGCTATCAGATATAGTAATCTTAGGCTTTAACGTCTCCCAAAGATGGATCGCAGTAGATCCCAACATAGTACAATAGGTTGCAGTAAACCCTAGCAGGGCTCTAAGAGGTCGCAGTAGACCCAGGGGTCACCGTAGATCCCACAAAGTTATAGAGAGCCCTAGCCACAACATGATAGTTCTCTGGTGAGATGACAACCTGAGATATATTTTACAGAGTAGTTAGTCTTAAAGACTAGTACATTTTCAGTTAGCTTTTGTCTCAAAGATTAGAGATCTCTTAAGTCTGGTAGACCATTGGCACAAAAATATGAAGGCTTTACTTAGACAGTTAAACCACTGACTAGCTCTCTTTAGAGATGAGCATAGTGTATGGGATGAGGAAAGCAAGAAATTAGCTTTCTAAAATTAGAGCTAAATGAACCACTACCTAGTAGACAGCAACCCTGACCAAGGGATAAAGAGATCCCCGCATGCTAGCTGTAACACCATACTTCTAGGACTCAATTCATGCAATTCCCATGCCTCATCTTATGTTTGTTCTATGGAAACAGTCGAGTGGCATAGGGAGTTATGAATTAAAATGCATTTCTCTACTGGTAAAATTTTTCTTTCGGAGTCCCGTGGGCCATAGGAATGCATCCATCACATTATCATACTTAAATACATGAATATAGCTCATTTCCATTATCAAATTTGGTCTACAACTCGTGGGAAGCAAAGGAACACATTAAAATTCATGTTTGTATTTTCGTCCAGATTTGCTCCATTTTCTGACCCAAATTTGGAAAATCATAACTAAATCTAAAAAATTCTAAATCATGTGTTCTTTGTCATTCTGGAAAGCTCAGGATGTCTACTTCACAATAAAAATATGTCCAAGTCACAACTTTCATCACACAGGACGTTTGACATCCAAAAAGCTACAAACTCACTGGCTACCTGGGCTGTGATTCAGGTTACTGATGCAAATTTCTGAAATTCATAAATAATTCTAAAAAAATTGAAATCACACACAATCCATCATTCTGGGAAGCTAAAAATGTTAAATTCACACTAAAAATAATTCTCGAATGAAACAGATACGTTTAGGTATCTGGAACTGATGGAACAGTGATTGAGCTCTGGAGTCACCACTGTTACTGACAGCAAATTTCAAAAATGCATAACTCTGTGCTCAGACCTCCAAATGAAGTGATCTCAGTGGCCACAGAAAGCTTATGACCTCTAGTTTATGCACATAAAATTTCATAAGCATTAGACACCATTTGTCCATCGAGTGACACGAAAATCAAATCTGCCAGTATAAACAGTGCACATACCAGAAACCATAGAAAATCCCAACTTTGAAAATTCATCAAATATTCTCTAGGTCTCCGAAAATTATTATCTTTAGCTTCCCAGAAAGATATTAATAAGACCTAATTGTATGCCAAATTTCAGGGCAAGACTAACTCATTTGGCCAAAAAGTAGTATGGGGTTCCATTATGGTCAATTTTGGCTCCATATTGGGTACCAAAATTGCCAAATGGATTTCCTTTGGTCTTGGCACCTTTTGGGCAAGTTTAAAAGCATGTTTAAGACTTGGGGAAGCTGCCCAAATGCTCCCAAACCATTTGCATCTCATTTTGGCCTTTTCACCCTCACTTATACACATTTCCATCAAACTTTCAATTCTCATACTTTGGCATTAGATACTCAAAACATATGCTAGAGGTCATACATCATATTCATACATATAAACATCATAGAATGGTGTATTTATACATGCCTCAAGGGTCATGGTACATTTACAACATCATATACTTTGTGAAACCTCATTATAGGTTCAAGAAGAATGAAAGCTAGGCCTAGGCTTGTCAATCTCTTTCTTTCATGGTTGTTGGCTCCCTTCACCATAACTCCTTGGTCCACCTAGCATGTTAGAGCATTGGAGAGGAGGGAGTGAGATTCAAAGAATCCCAATAGCTCATCCCCCATTCAATCATACATAATATGTGCAAAGCAGGCTTCTCAAATGCATGCATGGAGGAAACATAAGTCATAGGCATTTTAAACGCAAACTTGGCATATGAATCAATCATACAAGACATTCAAGAGCTCACTAAGTGTTTGGATTGGCCTCACACTTCTCCTCATGGATTTTGGACTTGCCTCACCCATTCTTTGAGCACTTTGGACTCAACCATACTCTTGGGAGCCCACTTTGCTTTTGGGAGACTCTTTACTTTGTCTCAACCAAGCTCAAGGGTTCTTGGCTCATCCTTACCCAAGGGAAGAGTTCTTGGCCTCTCCACACTCAAGCAAACTCATACACACATCATGGGTTCATTTAAAAACATAACATGGCATCAAGCATCATGGCATATAAAGGCATGCTAGCATACTTTTCAAAGCTTGAAAATACACATACACACATTCTAAAACAAGCTAAACACACATCCATGCATGAGAGAAGGTGGAGAGAGCTACCTTGTATGCAAGTACACACTTTTTCCTTAGCTTTTAAACCTCCTCTTTTGGCCACACACCCACAATTTGGTGGAGATGGTTTCTCTTGGCCTAAATACAATTTTTGGGAGCCAATTAGGTTCATGAAACATTCTCTAAAGCCATACAACTTGCTTAAATACTAGATTGCTCTATAATCCCCATTATGGTCCAAAAAGGCACCTAATGAAGCAACACCCCTAAAATGATTTCTAGGCCTCATTCTTTCTTTTCAAATATGATTCTTGACTCCTTTTAAACCTCTTGGAGTCATCACATAATTAAAATAAAGGGCCTAACATTATGTTGCTTCCTTAGGTCACAATATGGAACCTAAAGCACCAACTCATTCTCTAAGCTTCCTAAATTTTTTCCAAGGTTTCCCCTCACATTCATTCATCATGTATGACTCAAAAATGGGCTTGAAACAATTTAAAACTCTCCCTAACTATGCCATCCCTACTTGGCCGAAAGTTAGAGCATAAATGGGATTTCATGGCTTCTTGATTTTTCCTTGATGGGGGAACCATTTAGGGAGATTGTTAAGAGTTCTAGGAGGTCAAGGAAACACTTAAACAACTAAGGGAACTTATAGATTAAATCAGTTTTTACAATCCCCTTAAGTGCTCTACACTTTTCTAACTTTTAGGTTCATGACTTTCCATGGGGTTTTGTTAATTTTATGGAGGAAGAGACATATGGGGGACCTCTTAGGGATCTTAGGAGCACATTTAAACATTCATTTAAGCCTAAGAACATTTATATAAAATCAGATTTGCAAGGGAGCATTTGGATCCTTAATGATTCCATTTTGTTTCCTAATGCTCCTTTCTTGATTCTATTGGTTCATTCTTAATCCTTGCCATCTAAAACCCCAAATCCCTCCATAAATTGGACAGAAAACAGCCCCTAAGAATTGGGCTCATGGTGGTCAAATTCGTGCAAGAGGAAGGGGAAGGGAGAAAGTACCAAAGATTGGAAGTTTCACCTTATTTTCTTGCTTCCTTTGGCTTGTTCTTCCACTTGGTTGGCTTACTCCCTAAATTTTCGAAATTCCCCTCTCTGTTCTGCCCCAAAAACAGCACCAAACTCTCCATTACCTTTTTCTTGAATTTCTTCCTCCAAAATCCTCCTCCTCTTGTGCGCCTAAGGAGCTGGAGTTCTCCTCTGAACATGGATAGAAGCAAGTCGGTTTAGAGAGGGGGAGGCAGAACGTGGCATATAAGAAAGAAGAAAGAAGCTTCCTTTAACACTTTAATGCCAATTTTGCCCTTCGTTCTTAGCATTTTCGTTTCTCCTTCGTTTTAGCTCCTTTTTGAGAACCGTCTTTTCCATCATAACAAAGAGGTTCCCAATTTAATAAAATGCCTTTGGAATCACTCAAATCGGAGCTAAAACCGTCCCGAACGAATCGGTCAAAGTTCGGGTCAACCGACATTGGAAAGAGTACACCGGAGGGGCTTTACTGGTCCCGGGGCTTCCCATGGTTTTTGGGGCCTCTGAGAACCCTGGGCAACTCAAAATTTCCATTTAAAAAGCCCTCCTAGGTGCTTTTCCAAAATTACACTTATTTACGAAAATGCCACTAGCCTTTCGGTAAATTTTTCAAATTGCTCCGACCCCGATTTTTGGGCAACTCAAGGCTCAAATCCTCATTTTCTATTATTTAAAATTTTATCCAAATTTTATTTGGCCTTGAATCACTCATCTCAGGGGACTTGCTTTGAAAACGTGCCCATTTCCATCGTTTAATAAAAACGGGACACTACACTAGCTTATGTATTCAGAAGAGTTCAAGTGCATTTTTTATATGAGGTAAGTGGTATATCTCCAATGAGTAAAACTGTGAGAATAGCTAGCATCCCATTAGAGCCCAGCAGTAGTCAGTCATAGTAGATCTTCGGTGCTAATATGAGACATGCATGTTAAGCCTATCAGTATTGAAATGAAGGACTATAAAATGTCACTATAAGTGAGCAAAGAAAATAAGAAAAAGTCTCAGCCTACAAAGACAGATATAGTAGTAAACTAAGAAAATGGGATTATAAAAGTAGAAACTCCTCAAAGGATCTATAATCCCAATAAGTAATTAAGATGTGAGGCTTGTGACAGAAAGAATGTGAATTGTAATCATGAGATGAGCTAGTAAGAAAGAATGCAGAGATAAACAGTGGACAGAACATGTAAATAAGCAGACAGATAAAAATATCTGATGGCTATAATGATCAGAAAAGATGATGAGATGTTATGATAAGCTATTAAGATAGGATATGGGAGATGTGATATGAAATAAGTTACCTCCCAAGATATGTAAATAAGTCCACTGAAAGAAATATTAATCCTTGTGAATGGGTTAAGAATAACCCAATATAATTAGTAAGCTCTCCTAGGATAGGACTCTAGAGTTAGAAATTTCTTTCCCTTATGAGAGAGAACTAGATAGTATTTTATAGCAATAGAACCCTTATTAAGAGCTAGTAATAAAAATTCCCTGGCTGAGAGAAAGTTCGAACGAGTGAAATCACTGAGAAAAGCATATAAAGCTAGGAAGAAGGAAAAGAAAAGAGCAGTTAGCCAGAAAAGAAAATAGTAAGAAGGAAGCGTACCCTAAATTTTGAGGATGAAACTTATTTAAGGGGGGAGAAATGTAACATCTGGTTCTCTGAAAACAAGAGAAAACAGGAGAAATGTAATGTACAATTTCTCCATAAACGAACAAAATTCACCGAATACAAAAGGAAGTCCCCCAAAATGAGATAGTTAAGGTCCTAAAAAATTTGAAAAGCATTATAGACTCCTAAAAATAATAATTCCAAGCTTTGACGAAAAGAAAAATAGAACTAGAATGAAAAACAATTTCTTATGAAAAGCTTATGAAACATAATGGCATTTTTGTAATTTTGAGCAAATTTTGGAATTCACATAGGAGGGCTTTTTAAATGAAAATTTTGAGTTCTCTAGGGTTCTTAGAGGCCCTGAAAACTATAAAAAGCCCTAGGATAGTTAAATCCCCTCCGGTGGATATTTTCTAACGTCGGTGTACCTGAATTTTGATAAATTTATTCGAAAAGGTTTTAGCTTCGATTTGAGTGATTCCAAAGGCATTTTACTAAATTAGAAATATAATACTAAATTGGGAATCTAAATTTAATAATGGAAAAGACAGTTCTAAAAAAGGAGTTAAAACGAAGGAGAAACAAAAATGTCAAGAACGAAGGGTAAAATAGGAATTTTTAAAATGTGTAACTCCCTCCCACCTATATATATGATGTGCCCTTCTTCTCCCTTCATTATGCACGATCATGTTCTACCAAAAACCAAGGGAAAACCCTAGGAGATGAGGCGCACAAGAGGAGGAAGAAAAGGAGGAGAAATTCAAGGTAGAAAGGTATGGATTTTCATGCTCTTTCTTTTCCAAATCTCTTATCCTTCATTCTCCTTTATTTCCTATGATTATAATGAAGTGTATGGATCTTTTCTAAAGGATAAATTGAGGGAAAAATTCGGATTTAAAGAAAGGAGCTTAAAGAACACAAGATTCAAGCGAGAAAAAGCAAGAAAACAAGGTAATTTCTCTTCCTATGGATGTCATCTTTGGTTCCCTCCTCCTCCATTTCTCCTAACATGAGAAAACCCTAGGAGGACTTGATTTTTAGGTAGAACCAAGGGTGAATCTAAGGCAAAAGAGTGTGGAGATTAAGAATATGCAAAGGGAATCAACAAAAAACCATTAGATTTCAAGATGCAAGTTCTCGGGTTTCAATTGCACCTTGTAAAATTTGATTTATATGATGATTCCTAGGCCTAAATAAGAGTTTAAATGAGCTCTTGACATCCCTAGGAGGGTCCCCATATGCTTTTCTCCCTTAAGAAAACAAAGCAAACTCCAAGGAGCTCCATTTCCTCCATAACCTCAACCAAGCAAGGATAGCATAGCTAGGAAGAGTTTGAAATTTTTATAAGCCCATTCTTGAGTCATATATGATGAATGAAAATGAGGGGAGGACATGGAAAAATTTACAACTCATAGAAAGTGAGTTGGTGCTTTAGGTTCCATATTATGACATAAAGAAGCAACTTGTAGTTAGACTCTGTTTTAATTGTATGATGACTCTAAGAGGCTTAAAAGGAGTCAAGAATCATATTTGAAAGGAAATAATGGAGTCTAGAATTTATTTGAGGGGTGTTGCTTCATTAGGTGTATTTATGGACCATAATAGGGTTTTCATGAACCTAATTGGTATCTATAAATTGTGTTTAGGCCAAGAGAAATCTTCCCCACACTTTTATAGGTGTGTGGCCAAAGAAAGGGAGGGAATTTCAAGAGAAAAAGTGTGTGATTGTATGCAAGGTAGCTCTCTCCACCTTCTCTCATGCATGGATGTGTGCTTAGCTTGTCTTGAATGTATGTATGTGTATTTTCAAGCCATGAAAAGTATACTAGCATGATTTTATATGCCATGATTTCATGATGACATATTATATTTCTAAATGATGTTATGATGTGTGCTTAGGTTTGCATGAGTGTGGTGAGGCTAGGAAGCTTTAGCTATGGTGAAGATAAGCCAAGAACCCTTAAGATTAGTTGAGGCAAAGTAAAAAGTCTCTTAAAAGCAAAGTGGGCTCCTAAGAGCATGGTTGAGTCCAAGAATCTCCTAAAGAATGGGTAAGGCAAGTCTAATATCCATAAGAAATTAGGTGAGGCCAATCTACTTGCTTGGTAAGCCTTTGTATGCTATGTATGACTTTCTCAAATGATGAAAATGTCTCTTGAATGTTTGCACATGTCAACATGACCATACGTGTATTTATGAGACTTGTCTGTATCCATTATATATGATTGAATGGAAGATGAGCTATTAGGATTCTTTGAATCTCATCCCCTCCTCTCCAGTGATCTCACATGTTTTGTGGATCTAGTGGACATGGTAATGGAAGCCAACCACCTTGAAGAAGAGAGTTTGATAACCTAATGCATAGTTTAGTTCTTTAAGGCCATATTTGTATCAAAGCATGTAAACCCATGATGTATATGGTCTATGAGCTCTTAAACATGTATAATTATGATATTGTACCATGTATAAATGAGAGAATATGCTATGTAGCCACTAGAATGTGAATTGAGTATATGATGGCGAATTAGCTCTATAAATGGCTTGATAGAATTATGCACATGTGTGGATGAAATCGCCAAAA
Source organism: Erythrophleum fordii (assembly GCA_032878935.1). Taxonomy (NCBI): domain Eukaryota; kingdom Viridiplantae; phylum Streptophyta; class Magnoliopsida; order Fabales; family Fabaceae; genus Erythrophleum; species Erythrophleum fordii. The sequence goes on from JAVQMF010000038.1 coordinate 18,796,665, forward strand.
TGAGATGCACGGAGTTTGGGACCATTTTGGCAGCTCACACAAAGCCTAATTATACTTTTAGACTTGCCCAAAAGGTGCCAAACCCTAAGGAAAGCCATTTGGTCACTTTGATATCCCATATGGAGTCAAAATTGACCATAATAGAACCCTATGTCACTTTTTAGCCAAATGAGCTCTTCTAGATCTAATATTTGGAATGCAATTATAGCTTGTTGAGAGCCTTTTAGGAAGCTAAAGAACATAATTTTTGGAGGTCTACATAATATTTGATGAATTTCCAAAGTTGGCAAATTTTCTGGTTTTGGTCTGATGCACTATTCATCTGATCCGAAAATGAAATCTGTCACACAAGACTCAAATGGTGTCTAATTGCCATAAAATTTTATATAGGGAAGCACCTCATTTGGAGGTCTAGAGAGGGAGATATAAATTTTTAAAGATTCTATCTAGTATCAGGAGCTTCACAAGAGCTCAGTTACTATTCTATCAAAATTTCGGGTTTTGTATATGGCTAAGCTGGTCTGCAAATACTTTTTTCCTCTATCTAACATCCACAGCTTTCCATATTGGTATCATTTGAATGGATTGGATTTTTTTAAAATTAATTGGACATTTTTGAACTTTGCTATATAAATATGTGATAGCACTAGTAAGCAATTGACCTCTGGACCTTTTTGGATGTCAAATATCCTCGATGATGGATGTTATGGTCTGGACATATTTGTAGTTGAAGTAGACATCCGTAACTTTCTATAATGATGAAGAATGCATGATTTTGATTTTTCTAAAATTAGTTATGGTTTTTGAAATTTTGGTTAGAAAAGAGCCAAAACTAGCTGAAAATGGATATGAATATTTTATGCTTTCCTTCGTGATTCTTGAGGTGTAGGCCACTTTTAATAATGCAAATGAGTTGTATTCATGTAATTAAATATAGGAATATGATGTTTAAGCTCATATGATCCACGTGACACTGAATGGAATTTTTATACGTGACGTAACGCTAAGAAATGCATTAAAATAATGTCATTTTCTTGCTTCTTGTATGAATTGCTTGATATGAGGCATACTTATAGTATAAAATGAGTTATGAATATATGGTGTTACATAAAGCCCTGCTAGGGTTTATTGTAACTCGCTGTGCTATGCTAAGATCTACTGTGATCCATCTCTAGGAGATGTCAAAGCCTAAGATCATTGTATCTGATAGTGAAAGACATGCTCACTAAGTCCAGTAACCATCGCTCATAATAGTTGAGGCTAAACTCAAAGGTACATCATGCTCTTCTTGTGGAGTGGGTTCTGTATCATATAATTCTCTAAGATCTTGTCATACTAATATTCAGGAGGATTTTAATTTTCATTCATCACTCCTCATGGGATCATTAGATTCCCACTTCAGCCTCTTTTTGCTAGGACTTTCTTTTCTTACTCTATTAACTTACTTACTTTACATGTACTCATTCTAATCTTCCTCTCATATCCTATAGTTACTAACTATGCCCATGTTCTACTTTTAAGTGCTTTAGCACTAGGGCATCTCACACTCTGAGTGTGGTTAACATGTCTGACAAGAGAGAGGCTATGCATTGGTCCCTATTCATTTTATTTACATATACCATAAGGGACTCAGGCCATGTATACTGAATCTAAACATTCTCAACTAGGGATCCTTTTCTGTATGCTTTTCTCATCATTCTAATATTACTAGAATCCCTTTACTTCTCTTTTTTAACTCATCTCATTCTTTAACTAATTGGGATACCTTTTGATTATCGGAACACTTTGGTGATTGATGTTGTCATTTGTTATGCACTCAAGTTACATTACTATTAGGTTGATCAGGCCTAATATCATGTAACTATTGTTGTAAGCAAACCATAATATCAAACACTAATACACGGGCATCTCACGACTGAGCTCAAGGCCACTATTGCCTGTATATTGTAAGTTTCCCAATAATCTAAAGTATCCCTTTCTTACTTTTCTCTATTAGCCTTACTCTCGTAGAGTACTCGGGGAAAGTAGAATTCTTCCTTTACTACATCCCAAGATCTCTTTACATTGCTCAACTATTTTTACTTCGGGCAGTATCATGCTAGAAGGGCATCTATGCCAAGGACAAGTATGCTTTCTTAAGCACTCAAGCACATTCTATTCTCAATTTAATATGTCCTCGACTTGAACACTGTCATATCTTCTCTTTCTATCTTTTTTATCCTTTTACTTAGGTAAAAGGATGTGTTACTACTAGTTGTTTCTGTTGCCAGTTTAGGTTTCTTTACACTCAAGAGCACTTGCATTTTCCTAGGGTTCTTCCACCTATTCACTCTCTATAACATCAGAAGGTCTACCTTTCGCTCATACTTTTACTCTGATCTTAGCTAGACCATCCCTTGGTAAGAAGAATTTTATTTCATATAATTCCAGGAATTTCATTTTATAGCACTCTTAGCTTACACTTTTTCTTTACATAAAATGAGGCTCACTTTCTTAGGCGGTCTCTAGCTCTCTTGAGCTTCCCTAAGGGTACTAAGGCACTACCTGTCAGTCCCAGCTTACTTCTATGTTCATATCAGAGCTAGGCTTTCTCTCTCTTTAGTCTCTTTGGCCTTATCCCTAGGAGCACAGTATACTATTTCTAGGGGTCTACTAACCCAATCTAGGACACATACTCTCAATGTCTAGATTATACCTTACTGAGAACTTATGCTTTACTGGATGCTCTAATCGCTCACGTGCCTTAACCCTATATCATTCTCATATTAGGGAGCTCATCTAACTAACTATCGACCTCCTATCAGTTTACCTCTCTAGCTCAATTTACTCATTTAATCATTACTAAAGCAAGGACATTTTCCTTTTTATTTTTCTATGGCTAGTTTCTCAGCTTTTCCTTACTTCCTTTATCACTATACTTTATGACTCAGGGGGTCTATTTAGGGGAATTTGCTAACCACTATTGAGCAGTCTCCCTGACTCTGAATATCTCATCTTTCCTTTCTCGATCTAGGGAGAACTTTTACTAAGCCTTTTATTTATATATTTCACCTGGAACGATGCTACTGGTCATCTTCCTTAAGCTTCCGCTTATACTCAGCCTAGGTTAGGCATCTCGTCAGACCTGTAGCTTACTAACTATCCTCATTCTTTTCCAAGTCTCTATTACTGGGCTAATCATACTTTGTAGGTGTTACCTATGAGGTACACCTTTCTAGACCACTCACTATGTGCCTCACTGCTGGTAGTCTTATCTTATGTTATTTCAAGGCTACATTAGCATTTTATAATTCTATGTCTCACAGGGTAACACCCTAAGTTGAAGTTGACGCCTTAAAGATGGGTTTCAACAACCTTATCATCCTTGTGTCTAACCTTTTCTATGCTGAGCTCTTTCTCAATTTCAACTACTAGGCCCACAAATTTTTTACTAACCTTCTGTGACTATTCACTACTCTTTTCTCTACTTATATTAGGGGTTCTCGCTCTTTGTGTGTTATCTGGCCCTTTATTTGTTCATTCTTCAAGTTGGCTTGAATGTGACTAACAAGGCATTCATGTTGCCATTTGCCACAGCTAACATATCATTCGCCGTAGCTAATTAGCCTCAAGTTCACCCTAGTTTTCCTGTTTGAGTGTTGGCCATGGCTAATTTCTTAATTGGCCGCAGCGAGGAACTCTCTGGATTACCTCGCCACTTTATAGGATAATTGGCTGCGGCTAAGCAACTAATTGGCCACGGCTATCAGCCTCTGATTTACTTACTTTTTTATGGATTGGAATTTCACCTTTAGCTACTAACTCAAGCCTCATTACCTCTATATTTAGCCCATCATTAAGCTAGAGGGCTTCACTTCTTGCTTTATTCATGCATAACTAATTACCATCTCTGGTCTATCAGGCTCTAAAGGTGTAGCTTATACCTCAACCTCTGGCCTGAGGGGATTAACCTTTTGGGCTCTGGAATTCATTTAGACATTTGGGTGTTATGGCTAGGGGGCAATTCTTTTTCTCACTTCCCGTTTAAACTAGTCCTGTGCAGCCGCAGTCTCATCTCACGACGTGCTGCATCACTACTTGTCTCTGCATTACGCAAGATAGTTGGGAATGGCCTGAGTATGACTACCAGGGAGAATTGGGCCTCACATAATTTCTCTAGCAAGTCTCTTCTTATCAACGAGATCATTTCTCATCATTTATGTCTAAGGCTTGCCATTGAGCCAGGCGAGCTATTATATCTCATCAAGCTCTAGCCATCGGATCCTTAACTTTGCTCAAGGTTAGCTCTGCTCAAGTTACTTTAGAGGCCACTCTTTCCTAGTGTCCACTACTCCAAGACCATTCTACTACTTACTCATCATGAATAAAGCCACAAAATATAGTCATATACCTAACATGTCTCATATAAGGCTCTACCTATCTATTCAAGCCTTTACATAACCCTATTGCTACATCCTCAAGCCAAATCTAATCTAAGAGAGCCTGAAACTTTGCTCTGATACCAATAAATGTAACACCATAATTTCTTACCTTATCTTTTGCCATTCTCATGCTTCACATCATGCATTCCATGTAAGAGCAAGGAAAAAAGACATAAAATAATGAATTTCTTTGCATTGCATCATGTATAAAAATTCTATTTGGGGTCACGTGGACCATGTGAGCTCATACTATATATTCGCATATTTAATTACATGAATACAACTTATTTACATCACAAAACATGGCCCCTAACTCATGGAACTCAAAGGAAAGCTTAGAATATTCATACATATTTTCGACTAGAATTTGGCTCATTTCTAGTCCAACTTTGAAAAATTATAACTAATTCTAAAAAACTCAAAATTATACATTCTTCACTATTCTAGAAAGCTACAGATGTCTACTTCACACTAAAAATATTTTTAGACCATAACATCTATCATTGCAGATGTTTAATATCCAAAAAGGTCCAGAGGTCAAACTGCCCATTGGTGCTATCACAGATTTCTATAGTAAACTTAAAAAATGTCTAATTAATTTCAGAAAGATCCAATCCATACAAATGATATCAATCTAGAAGTTTGTAGATGTTAGCTAGAGGGAAAAAATAAATCTAGACTAGCTTAGGCAGTCCAGACCTCAGAATTCAATGGAACAATAATTGAGGTCAGACAAAACTCCTGATACTGGATAGATTATTTAAAAATTCATATGTCCCTCTCTAGACCTCCAAATGAGGTGCTTCTAGTTGGCACAACTTAGTGTAAATATCTAGTTTCTCTGTATAAAATTTCATGGCAATTGGACATCATTTGAGCCTTGTGTGACAGATTACATTTTCGGACCAGATAAATAGTGCTGCAGACCAAAATTAGAAAAATTGCCAACTTTGGAAATTTGTCAAATATTCTATAGACCTTCAAAAATTATGTTCTTTAGCTTCTCAAAAAGCTCTCAACATACTATAATTGCATGCCAAATCTCAGATCAAGAAAAGCTCATTTGGCTAAAAAGTGACATAGGGTTCCATTATAGTCAAATTTGACTCCATATAGGATACTAAATCGTCCAAATGGCTTTCCTTGGGGTTTGGCACCTCTTGGGCAAGTCTAACAGCATAATTAGGACTTGTATGAGCTAACCAAATGGTCTCAAACCTCATGCATTTCATTTTGGCCATTTCATCCATACATATGCATAATTCCATCATACCATTCACATCATATACTCAATTCATATTCTAGTGGCTACATAACATATTCTCTCATTCATACAGGGCATAATATCATAATTACACATGTTCAAGAGGTCATAGACATATACATCATGGGATTACATTCTTTGACACAAATATGGCCTTCAAAAACCAAAAACTATGCATTAGGTTTTCCTTGGGTGTTGACACCTTTTGGGCAAGTCTAAAAGCATAATTAGGACTTGTGTGAGCTGCCCAAATGGTCCCAAACCTTATGTATCTCATTTTGGCCATTTCATCCACACATATGCATGATTCCATAAAGTCATTCATGAAGTTGCATTACCATAATATACTCAATTTGCATTCCATTATTCACATATCATATTCTTTCATTTATACATCACCTATTATCATAATTACACATGTCTAAGAGGTTATAGACTATATACAAGCATGGGTTACAATATTTGACATAATTATGATCTTAAAGTAGCAAAACTCAAGAACTTTGTTGTCAAACTCTTCTCTTCAAAGTGGTTGGCTTCCATTACCTTGTCCACTTAGTCTACCTAGCATGTGAGATCATTGGAGAGGAGGGAATGAGATTCAAAGAATCCAAATAGCTCATCTCCCATCCAATCATACATAATGGATCCAAACAAGTCTCATGAATGCATGTATGGTCATGTTGGCATGTACAATTATTCAAAGAGCATTCTTAGCATTTGAAAAAGTCACACATAGCATACAAAGGCTTGCCAAGCAAGTGGATTGGCCTCACCTAATTTCTTGTGGATATTAGATTTGCCTTACCCATTCTTTAAGAGATTCTTGGACTCAACCATGCTCTTGGGAGCATACTTTGCTTTTGGGAGACTCTTTACTTTGTCTCAACTAATGTTAAGAGTTCTCAGCTCAACCTCACCATAGCTAAGGGTTCTTGGCCTCACCACACTCATGCAAACCTAAGCACACATCATAACATCATTTAGAAACATAATATGTCATCATGAAATCATGGCATATAAAATCATGCCAGCATACTTTTCATGGCTTAAAAATATACATACACACATTCTAAGATAAGTCATGAGAGAAGGTGGAAAGAGCTACCTTGTACACAATCACACACTTTTCTTCTTGAATCTCTCTCCCTTGCTTCGGCCACACACACACAAAAGTGTGGGGTTGGTTTCTCTTGGCCTAAACACAATTTATGGAATCCAATTAGGTTCATCGAATTAATTCTAAGGCCACACACTTGCTTGAACTCTAGCTTGATCTATAACCTCATTATGGTTCCACAATTGTACCTAATGAAGCAACACCCCTCAAATAAATTCTAAGATCCATTCGTTCCTTTCAAATATGATTCTTGACTCCTTTTAAGCCTCTTAGAGTCATTGCACAATTAAAACAAAGAGCTTAACTACATGTTGCTTCTTTAGGTCATAATATGGAATCTAAAGCACTAACTCACTTTCTATGGGTTCTAAATTTTTCCAAGGCCTCCCCTCATTTTCATTCATCATATATGACTCAAGAATGGGCTTAGGAAAATTTAAAACTCTCCCTAGCTATCCCATCCATGCTTAGCTGAGACCATGAGGCTTGTTAGTCTCCATGGGTTTTTCTTAGTTTTCTTAAAGGAGGAGACATGTGGGAAGCATCTTAGGGATCTTAGGAGCTCATTTAAACTCTTAATTATACCTAGGAATCATCATACAAAATCAGATTTTACAAGGTGCAATTAAAACCCTAGACTTTGCATCTTGAATTTCCATGGTTATTTGTTAATTCTCTTTGCATATTCTTAATCTCCACACCCTTTTTCCTAAGAATCACCCTTGTTTCTGGCTAAAAATGAACTCCTCTTATGTCTTCTTAAATGGGGTGAAATGGTGGAGGAGGGGTGCAAAGGGTAGCAACCATGGAAGAGAAATTACCTTGTTTTCTTGCTTTTTCTCACTTCAATCTTATGTTCTTTAAGCTCCTCTCTTCAAATCCGAAATTTTCTCTCAATTTCTCCTCTAAAATAGATCCATATACTTCATTATAATCGTAGGAAATAAAGAAAAATGAAGGAAAAGAGGTTTGGAAGAGAAAGAGCATGAAAAATTACTAAATTTTCATACCTTAGGCCTTTGATTTCTCCTCCTCTTTGCCTCCCTCTTGTGCACCACTCTCCCTAAGGTTTTTCTCTGGTTTTGGACAGAACTTGGTCGTGCAACATGAAGGGAGAAGCAGGGTGCATCATAGATATAGGTGGGAGGAGGTTACAGTTTTTAAAAATTCCTATTTTGCCCTTCATTCTTGGCATTTTCATTTCTCCTTTATTTGAGTTCATTTTTAGAACTATCTTTTCCATTATGAAATTTAGATTCCCAATTTAGTAAAATGCCTTTGGAATCACTCAAATCAGAGCTAAAAACTTCTCGAATGAATCTGTCAAAGTTCAGGCACACCGACATTGAGAAAATATCCACCGGAGGGGTTTTAGCTGTCCTGGGGCTTTCCACAGTTTTTAGGGCCTCTAAAAACCTCAGAGAACTCAAAAATTTCATTTAAAAAGCCCTCCTATGTGAATTCCAAAATTTACTCAAAATTATGAAAATGCCATTACGTTTCATAAGTTTTTCGTAAGAAATTGTTTCTTCATTCTAGCTCCATTTTTCTTTCTGTTTGAGCCTGAGATTCTCATTTTTAAGAGTCTAGAATGCTTCCCAAATTTTTTGGGACCTTAACTACATTATCTTGGGGAACTTCCTTTTATATCTGGTGAATTTCATTCATTTACGGAGAAACCGTATGTTACATTTCTCATGTTTTCTCTCATTTTCAAAAAATTAGATGTTATAGTTCCTCTTCTTCTCCAATTCGACAAACCTAAGGAAACCTAGGAGGAGTTGATTTTTAGGCAGAAACAAGGATGAATCTGAGGAAAAAATGTGTGGAGATTAAGAATATACAAAGGGAATTAATAAACAACCATTACATTTCAAGATGCAAATTCTATAGTTTTATGTGCACCTTGTAAAATTTGATTTTGTAAGGTAATTCCTAGGCCTAAATAAGAGTTTAAATGAGCTCCTAAAATCCCTAAGAGGCCCCCATATGCTTCTTCCCTTGAGAAAACAAAGAAAGATCCAAGAAGGCCAAAAATGCTCCTTGTCTCGACCTAAAGAGGTTCTCATAGCTAGGAAGAGTTTTAAATTTTTCTAAACCCATTCTTGAGTCATATATGGTGCTTTAGGTTCCATATTATGACCTAAAGAAGCAACATGTAGTTAGGGTCTTGGTTTTGATTGTGTGATGACTCCAAGAGGCTTAAAAGGAGTTAAAAATCATATTTAAAAGGAAAAAATAGAGCCTAGAATTTATTTGAGTTATGTTGCTTCATTAAGTGCAATTATGGAACCATAATGAGGGTATAAGCGAACTTAGTGTCTAAGCAAATTGTATGGCCTTAGAATTGAGTTTATGAACCTAATTGTCTTCCATAAATTGTGTTTAGGCAAAAAAAAAACTTTCCCACACTTTTGTGTGTGTGTGGCCGAAAAAGGAAGCTTGGATTCAAATGAAAAAGTATGTGATTATGTGTAAGATAGCTCTCTCCACCTTCTCTCATGCATGGATGTGTGTTTAGCTTGTCTTAGAATGTGTGTATGCATATTTTCAAGCCATGAAAAGTATATTAGCATGATTTTATATGCCATGATTTCATGATGACATATTATGTTTTTAAATAATGCTTTGATGTTTGTTTGAGTTTGTTTAAGTGTGGAGAAGCCAAGAACTCTTAACCATGGTGAGGAAGAGCCAAGAACCCTTAAGATTGGTTGAGACAAAGCAAAGAGTCTCTAAAAAGCAAAGTGGGCTCCTAAGAGCATAGTTGAGTCTAAGAATCTATTAAAGAATGGGTGAGGCAAGTCCAAAATCCACAAGGAGAAGGGTGAGGCCAATCCATCCACTTGGCAAGCTCTTGGATGTCTTGTATGACTTATTCACATGCCAAGCTTACTTCTTGAATGTTTATGACATCTATTATATCAATGCATGCATTTTCAAGACTTGCTTTGTATCCATTATGTATGATTGAATGGGAGATGAGCTATTAGGATTCTTTGAATCTTATTCCCTCCTCTTCAATGTGCTAACTTGCTAGGTGGACCAAGTAGACAAAGTAATAGAAGCCAACCACCTTGAAGAAAAGAGTTTCACAACAAAGTGCTTGAGTTTTGCTACTTTAAGACCATATTTATGCCAAATGATGTGACCCATGCTTATATATGGTCTATGACCTCTTAGACATGTATAATTATGATAATATGTAATGTATAAATGAATGGATATGATATGTGAACCCTAGAATGTAAATTGAATATGTAATGCCAAGTTATGTTTCTTGAAAAGTAAATGTAAGTGTGCATATGTGTGGATGAAATGGCCAAAATGAGAGGCGTTGAGTTTGGGACCATTTAGGCAACCTATACAAGTTCCAATTATTCTTTTAGACTTACCCAAAAGGTGCCAAAACCCAAAAAAAATCATTTGGATAATTTAGTACCCTATGTGGAGCGAAAATTGACTATAATAGAACCTTATGTCACTTTTTAGCCAAATGAGTTCTTCTTGATATAAGATTTGGCATGAAATTAGAGATTGTTGAGAGATTTTTGAAAAGATAAAGAATAGAATTTTTAGACGTCTATAGGATATTTGATGAATTTTCAAAGTTGGCAAATTTTCTGGTTTTGGTCAAGTCACTGTTCACTCAGGTCCGAAAATGAAATCTATCACATAGGGCCCAAATGATGTCCAATTGTTATGTAATTTTATATAGTGCAACTAGACATTCCTAGTGATTTGTGACAAGTAGAAGCACCTCATTTGGAGGTCTAGAGAGGGAGATATGAATTTTTAAAAATTGTATCCAGTATTAGGAACTTCACCCAACCTTAGTTAATGTTTGATTGGATTTCAAGATCTGGGCGATCCTAAGTGGGTCTGGAGTTATTTTTTTCCCTCTAGCTAATATCCACAGATTTATAGATTGGTATCATTTATATGGATTGAATTTTTTTGAAATTAATTAGACATTTTTGAAGTTTGCTATAGAATTCTATGACAACATCAGTGAGCAGTTTGACCTCTGGACCATTTCGAACATCAAACGCCCTTTCTAATAGATGTTATGGTCTAGGCATTTTTTTAATATGAAGTAGACATCTATATATTTTCATAATGGCTAAGAATGCATCATTTCAAATTTTTTAGAATTAGTTATGATTTTCAAAATTTGTGATAGAAATGAGCCAAATTCTGGCCGAAAATATGTAAGAATATTCTAAGCTTTCCTTTGAGTTCCATGATTTTTGGGCCACATTTTATGATGCAAATCAGTTGTATTCATGTAATTAAATATGAGAATGTGTGGTGAGCTCACACGGTCCACGTGACGCATAATAAAATTTTTATACACGACGCAATACGAAAATATTCATTATTTTTATTGCCTTTTTCATTAGAAACTCATATGATTAATAGAATTAAGTTAATTAAAGAAATGAAATGAGCTAGAAATTATGGTCTAACACCTGTGACTGGAGACACTCTAATGAATACATGGTCTCTAACCTCAAACTCTAGCAGTCATCTACATTTATCTACATAACTTTGTTGTCTACTCTATGCCGTTAGAAGTTTCTTCCTTATAGTCTAAATTTGTCTGGAGCTTTGGTCCACTAATTTTGGGCCTATTAGGCTTCTCTCTCCTAGCTCAACCTAACACATTGGAGACCTACACTTTCTCTTATACAATGCCTCATGCAATACCATCTGAATACTTGCATGATAGCTATTATTATAGGCAAATTCCACTAGAGGAAAGTATGTATCCCAGTTTCCTCTTATCTTTAAAACCCAAGCTCTTAACATGTCCTTTAAGGTTTAAACAGTTTTCTCTATCTAGCCATCCGTCTATGGATGGTAGACTGTGCTACATCTGAGTTTAGTACCTAGAGCATCTTGTAATGATATCCAAAAATTCGAAGTGAATCTAGGATCTCTATTTAATACTATGCTCTTAGGTACACCATGTAATCTAACTATCTCCTAAATGTATAGTTGGGCTAATTCATCTAGGGTGAATGTGTGATGAATTTTAGTTTTATATACATGAATCCTCCTAATTTAGACATTTTAGTGATTAAATATGGCTTGTTGCATTTAATTAGGTGGAATTTGATTTCATTAGCCAATTGGGCACTTTAGGAATTAAATTGCAAAATGAATGATTTTAATGCATAAACTTATCTTAAATAATTTTTTAAATATTCCTATTTGATTTTTCCTACTCTTTTCTACAGAATTTTAATAGGTAATTGGAGCTTGAATGAGAATTTGTTTTAAAGAAGAGGAAGAGAAGAGTTGGGATCAAGTACACTTTTTGTTGGGCAATAAAATTTGAATGGGAAAAATAAATCACATGTGTAATACAAGATGGAGAAGCAGCTACTGGTTGGGCCTTGATGATAAGAACACATCACTCATCCATGCACATTCATTCATACAAACACATGCATGCAAACACAAGAAGGCAGCCTCCAAACACCATACACGAAACATATGAATGGGCTCCTCCAAGTAGCTACACTCATGCATTCACTGGGCCCACATGTTCATTACACACTTTACATGGTCACTCGCATAAGCACTAACTTATACACTCTCATGTCCCTTCACATTGTAGTACACCCATTTGAAGGTCACATAAACACGTAGTTGCATACTAACACGTGAATGGGCTTAAGAATGTGAGGCAAAGTAGCGATGAGCCACGAGTTTGATGGAAAGCTATGGGTTTAAAAGAAAGTAGCTGCATTAGCACGTGAGAGATAAATGAAGGAAGCACGTGGGGGAAAGATGCATGAAGCCAGAACAGCAAGAACTCGAGAGAAGCACATATAGGAAGATTCACATGGTTTAATGAAGGCTTGAGTTGTCTCATATAAACAATAGCTTACTTGAATAGTAGCTAACGTGGGAAACTCATGGCAAGTAGGAATGAAAACACATGAGAAGCTACACGTTGATGTGGAGAAGGAAACTTAAACACAAAAGTAGATTTTGATGTCAACATTATGTAGTGAGTAGCCATATGGAAGAGTTTCACGTGGGAAGGATTCAAGAAGAATGAGCATATGAGAAGAGAGTAGAAGAAGAAACATGAGCTGGGCATAAGGTTTTTAAATGTAGAAGCTACGTGGTGAAGGAGAAGGAAAGGAATGAGCTGGGCTGGAGAAAAGCAACAAACATCATGCAGAGAAGAAAAGCTAAGTGCTGAGATAAGAAGAAGTCATGCAGAGGCAGAACTTGAAGCTGAAAGTGAAGCCATGCTGGAGAATGTAATTACAAGCTAAATCACATGAACATGTGGGCAAACAAAAGAAAAGCAACATGAATATTATGAAAGAACGTTGGGGCCCACACTTATACACACATGAAGGGAGTTGTAGGCAATTGGAATTAAGGGCTGAGCACATGAAATTATTAAAAGAAATCACATGAGAAGGGCATCGAATAAAAACATGCATTCATTCCATGCCATCCATCATATTCATTCCATTCATTCGAATACACCATCCAGACAACATTCATTCACATTCACTCTATCCCTTTCGTCATAGCATTCCATCCTTCATTCTCCATCTCCATCTCCATCTCACTACTATGAAGTATTAATACTTCCCTATGGCTAGCTAGGAGGAAGATCCTTGGGGGAAGCTTGAATTCATAGATTAGAATTAAAATTTTGGGCTAAGATTTCATTTTATTTTTCTCTCTTTTTATATCAATTTTAATTATTTTTTTTGCTTGGTTAAGCTTGTAAATGATTGAGATTGATGTAGTTAATGATTGATGGCTGGTTAGACACTGATTAGGAGAGATATTGACTGATTAATTGTATATACCGAATTTTACATTTTCCTTTAATTTCTTATGTATGCTATGAAGGTGTTCGATGAAATGCATGAGTGAAATTATAAGCTTGATTATCTAATTTGAGGATTTCTTGGAGTTTGGTTGGTTAATTAAACATCTAGGGTGTTAATTCAAAGGCTAATTAATTAATTAATTATTCAATTTAGATGTTCATATATCTTAATCATAAGAATTAGTAATTTAATGGTAGTTGAGGTCTCAATTAATATTAAATTACTAGGTGGGATTGTTAGACTAGAATTAATCACAATTGAATTAGGATAAGGATAGTGGATACCAAGGGATAAATCCAAAGCTAGTCACATGTCCATCATTCATTCATTAGCTTATGCAATTAGGTAGTTAGTGATTTTGATTCAAATTAATTTTAGATAGTTTAATCAATTAGAAACCCCCCAAGTTAGATAGTTTTAGGATTCTTTAACAATTAGAAAACCTAATTAAACATTGAATTCCATTTCTAAGGGAGATGACCTAAGTTGTGTCACTAACAATAAAATTAATCCAACCTAGTTTTATTTTAAGGGTTGCGTAACACGTCCCGTCAATGTGGCTTTCATTATTAAAAAGTGTGCTGACTTTGTTAATCTATCTACTATTATCCAGATAGCATCATGCCTGATGTCCTCGGTAAGCCTATGACAAAATCCATAGCTACACTATCTTGTTTCTACTCTGGGATGTCTAAGGGCTAAAGTAACTCAGCTAGTTTCTAGTGCTCTATTTTGACTCTCTGACATACTAGACATCGGGAGACATACTCTGCTATATCTGCTTTCATTCCAGGCCACCAGAACATTTTCTTTAAATCATGATACATTTTAGTATTGCTTGGATGAATGGTGTACTTGCTTTTATGTGCCTTATCTAATATTCTTTCTTTAATTTCTGTATTTCTATGCACATACAGCCTATCCCTATACCTCACTATGTCATCCTCAAACAGATTGAATTCCTGAGTGCTACCTTGGGCTATTTGGGATTTAATCTTGCTTATATGGTCATTTACTTGTTGTGCCCTTCTTATTTGGTATCTCAGGTCAATCTTTATTCAGGTTTCACTCATTAATAACATCCCTAAATGCACCTCACATGAAAGACTCATATCTCTGAACCTTTCAATCAACTCTTGTTCTCTAATCATCATGCAGGCCATATGTATAGATTTTCTACTCAAGGCATCAGCTACCACATTAGCCTTATTGGGATGATATTTTAATGTAAAATCATAATCTTTTAGAAATTCTAACTATCTCCACTGTCTCATGTTCAATTCTTTCTATTCAAATAAATATTTAAGGCTGTTGTGGTCATTATAAATTTCTATGCCTGCCTTGTATAAGTAGTGTCTCTATATTTTCAAAGCAAACACCACTGTAGCTAGCTCTAGGTCATGTGTAGGGTAATTTTCCTCATAAGGCTTTAACTGTCTAGATGTATAAGCTACCACTCAGCCTTTCTACATAAGCACACATCCTAACACTTTCTTAGAGGTATCACTATAGATTACAAAAGCCTCTTTAGGGTCAAGAAGTTCTAAAACTGGGACAGTGGTTAACTTATGCTTCAGCTCTTGGAAACTCTTCTCACACTTCTCATCCTATATAAACAGCACATTCTTTTTAGTGAGCCTAGCCAGTGGCATCGTTATTTGAGAAAAACCCTGAATGAATCTCTTATAATAACCTATTAAACCTAGGAAGCTCTCGACCTTTGTCACTGTCTTAGGTCTTTCCCACTATAACACTGCCTCTACCTTATGGAGATCTACTGCGACCTTTGCTTGGGAGATCACATGGCTTAGGAATTGAACTTCAGTGAGCCAGATCTCACATTTACTAAGTTTAGCTTACAATTGTTTCTCTCTCAGGGTTTCTAGGGCTAATCTCAGGTGGTGCTCATGTTCTTCTCTACTCTTTGAATAAATGAGGATGTCATCTATGAAGACAACTACAAATCTATCTAGATATGGCTTGAACACTCTATTCATGTAATCCATGAATATTGCAGGTGCATTCGTTAACCCGAAAGACATAACTAAAAATTTATAATGCCCATATCTAGTTTTAAATGTTATTTTGGGAATATCCTTAGCCTTAATCCTACACTAATGCTATCCTAACCTGAGGTCTATCTTAGAAAAGATCGACGCTTTTACTAACTGGTCTAAGAGGTCATTTATGAAGGGGAGAAGGTATTTATTCATAATAGTTATTTTATTGAGCTCCCTGTAGTCTATACATAATCTAAGGCTCCTGCCTTTCTTCTTTACAAATAAGATTGGAGCTCCCTATAGTAAGATACTGGGTTTGATAAAACCCTTCTCTAAAAGTTCCTTTATCTGCTTTTTGAGCTCAGCTAGCTTGGTAAGAGCCATTCTATATGGGGCCTTAGACACTGGACCCGCCCTAGGTATAATGTCTATGGGAAACTCAACCTCTCTCTCTCTTTGGGGGTAGTCCCCTAATCTCTTTAGGAAAGACTTTTGGGAACTCTCTTACTATTCGTATTTCTTCTATACCCTTTCCTACCTTAGCCTGAACTAAAAAGAAAACTACATATCCTTGACAACCATGCCTTAAAGACCTTTCAACCTGGGAGGTGGTCATAATAGATAACTAAGTTTTCATACTAGGTACAGTTCCACATTTAGGCAAAGTAATATATCTATGGCTACAATCTAGTGTGGCATTATTTGTAGACATCTATTTCATACCAATAATCAAGTCAATATCAATGAGGGGCGTTCAAATCAAATCAAGTGTGGTATGGCACTGATTAAACTGGACTACACAATTTAAGCAAGCATGGGAGGTAATGGCTCTGTTTCCTATGGGGGTAAATACATGCAAGTCATAGGGTAATGTATGCATACTCAGACCCAACCTCCTAGCAATGTCATATGATATGAAAGAATGGCTAGTGCCCAAATCAAATAGTGTAGTCATAGAAAAATCATTAATCTTAATAGTACCTTGGATTAGACTTAGGGACCGGCTAGCCTCGTACTGTGTCAGAGTAAAAACTCTACCCTGGGCCTAAGGTCTAGGAGCAAGAGTCATCTCCCTCTGTTGAGAGAACTACTGGAGAGCTAGTGCATAGTCTATGGCCATATGTCCTGGCCTACCACGTCTGTAACATATGTTTTGCCTCATGTAGCATGGCTTGTTCCCATGATTCCTGCCACACTGTGGGTGCAGAACTACCTATACTAGATTGAGTCCACTTCCTCTTTCCTTGTCTGTTCCACTGACTCCTACCACCTTTCTTGCTAGTAGTTGTGGCCTGTGTTTCCTTTCTAGGTCTCTTAGGCTCAAGTAGGGGAGGTCTGGCACTAGAGGTAAGCTGCATGGTTCTAAGGTTCACTTCTATCACTCTGCATTTCTCCACTAGGGTATTAAAGTTCCTAATTCTCTGTGTAACCACCCTATCTCTGATTTTTGGAAGCAAACCTTTCTCTAACTTATCTACTCTCCAACACTTGTCATCATGTCTCTCTAAGTATGAAGAATATCTGGAGAGGTCTATGAACTTAGGCACATACTGGTCCACGGACATACCTTCAGTCTATCTCAAAAGGACAAATCTTAACTCTTTCTGATCTTTGATAGAGCTATGGAAATACTACTAATAGAAAGCCTGGAGGAATATCTCTAAGTGATCAGAAGGTTCCTTGATTTCAGAATAGGCTTAGTGCTCCTTCACCAGTAATCTACTTCCTTTTCTAACTAAAAAATAGCTATAGTAGCTTTTTATTTAGATGTACACTCCATCACCCAAAAAATTTTCTTAAACTGCATGATCCAAGCCTTGGCTTTCTCTATATTCAACTCACCATCAAAGGTGGGAGGCCTAAACTTTTTGAACTAAGTGATAACCTATCTAGTGGAAGGCTACTTTGAGGATAGAGGTGTCTGAGCTAGTGGAGTCAGAGTAACTATCTGTATGTGTGGCTTGTTAGAGATTGTGCTCTAGGCCAATCATTGTATTGCAAACATTATACTTTATTAAGAAATAAGATTTTTCTTTTATTACATTACTCTATTGTTTGCATGTTCTATATAATAATATCCTTGGATAAATTATATTTATTATTCTAAAAATCCCTAGTCGATCATCATTGTGGGAATGATGATGAACTAAGACTAGTATGATTTTGATTTATGATTATGTGTTAATCATGTATATAGATACGAATCAAAATCATAGGCACTTGTTAGGGAACAAGATGTTGGATTGACCTATTATGAGATAGTGACATGGATTAAGTCATAAGTGTATCTCATATATAACTATATCACCAAGCCCTTAGACTTGAGATCACCATAGTTTTCAACATAATAAACACTATGTTTTGGCATAATCAAAGGGTGATAAAAAAGGCTATGATTGGTGAAAAATGCTATTTTTATATCTTCTATTCCTCTTAACTTAGAGTTTTTAATGATTAAATATGGCTTTTAGATTTTAATTAGATGAGATTTTATTTTAATAGCCATTTTTGCACTCAAGGAAGTTTTCTACAAAATTTTTGAATTTTAATGCATAATTTTCCTTAAATAATTTTGTGAATTTTTCCTATTAAATTTTTCTTATTATTTGTGTAGACTTTAAAAGGCAATGGGATTTTTAATGGTGGAAAGAAAATTTGAAGAAGAATTTAAGGTTACAAGATCAATTGAAGGGCCAAGATTTCAAAGGTGGAAGCCACATTTTTACAACTCAAAAGGGAGAACATTTGGGCAGAATCTTTAATAATAAAATCTTTAGGACCTAAAAATGAAAAAAAAAAGAGCAGGAGCTTCAGATTTAGTCACAATCCCATGTAGTCTTCATGTTTATTGCCACAAGAATCCATTCTCTTCTATTACATGTACATACACATGAGGGAAGCATCACACAAAGTCACAAGCTCCCTGCATTTGCATGTTGACATGCATATGAAGCCACACATCCAGTACATCATTCTTGGGTTTGGCAAAGCATACAATAGCTCACATGACATATCACTTTCATGGCTCCCTTATTCAAATATGGAATACTGACGGGTCTATTGCGCTACCCTCAAAATAAAACTAGGTCAGACTAAATATGTAGCTAGTGGCACAACCTAGGTCATCTCCCTTGGAATTGGAGTTCAATGTTCAATTAGGTTTTCTAAGTGTTAAAAGAACCTAGAACTATCTAATTAAAGAAGGTTTTTTATCTAATTAACTAAATAAATTGAAATTGAAATAAAATTCCTAATTGGATGAATTATAGGTGAATGATGGTCTTGTGACTAGCTTTGGATTCGTCCTTTGATATCCACTATTCTTATCCTAATCCATTATGATTAATTCTAGTCTAAAAGTCCCTAATTGTGTCCATTGGCAAATGATCATGAATTACCACTCAAGATTTAAGAAATTAACAAGTTAATATTGAATTGAGACCTCAATCCTACACTAAATTATTAATTTTTGCATTTGGGATCGATGAACACTTAAATTGAATGATTAACTAATTAATTAGCCTCTAAATTAACACCCTAGGATATTTAATTAACTAACCAAATACCAAGGAATCCTCTTATTAAATATTCAAGCACTCAATCTCTCATATGCATTTCATCAAATACCTTGACTGCATATATGGATAATTATAAGAAATTGAAAAATCTAGCACTAAATCAATCAAATAATCAGTCAAACAATTTCCTAATTAGTGTCTAACCAGATACTAATTACAATTACACAAATTTCTAATCAAATACAACTTAACCAAGCTTGTACAAGAAAAAGAAAAAGTGTAGGAAAGTAGAAATTCTTAGCCAAAATTCTGAGTTCTTCTCCATAGATTCAAGCTTCTCTAAGATCTTTCTTCCTTGCTAGTCACAGATGGAGGTTAGAGCTTCATTGGAGGTGGAATGGAAGATGATGGAATGGCATGGTGGATGGCTGCTAGAGGAAGGGGCATGAATGGACGATGGAATGAGTGAATGGAGAGTCTGATGGCGTGATCAATGCACGATGGATGGAATGTGTGTATATCATGAATGCCTCCTCCTTGATGCTACCACGAGTGCATTTTAATCTTCTCATATGGTTTCTTTTATTTTCACGTGTTTAGCCCTCTCATTCCTTCTCATTATCCGTAGCTTCGTTCTCTTTTATTATATATGAATCACGTGCTTCCTCTTTCACTTATATGAATATGGACCCTACTTGTCATGTTGAAGTATTGAATATAATAAATCAAAATCCATGTTTTGTGCTGTCCTTGAGTCCAAAATGCAACTTCTTCTTCTTTCCAACGTTACCCACATTCTGCTCTTCATTCTACTATTCACTTGTTCTCTTAATCTCCAGCTCGAAGCTTCTGTTCGAGTGAGCTTCTTCACGTGTTTTTGTTAATACAAATTAGCCCATAACTCTGTCTCTCATCCAACCCTCAGCTCTCGTTATTTCACATCTTCATCTCCACATGAGCTGCTTTTGTGTGTTGTTTTCTTCATTTCCATTTGCTTGCTTCTAACATGTTTTCTGTTTGTTTATGCTATAGCCCGTAACTTTGTTTGCTAATTCTTCATGTTTTCTCCTCCATTCTGCCTCTGCATGTGTATGTATCTAAGCTTCCTTCAAACCCATGGAAATCTTCTCTTGTGTTGTCTTTACGTGATTTCCACGTCAGAATCTCATGCATGTATCTTCCTCTATTCAAGCTATCATGCTAGGCCTTCCTTCTCCTCTGTTTTAGCAATGTTGCTTCCTTCATTCTTATTTTCTCCATCATGCGGCTGCTTTCCTCTTCTTTTCATGAACCCGAGTAAGTTGTTGCATCTATGTGGAGCTGCTGTGACGTGTAAGTGCCTTGAATGAGTCTAGCTTTTGTAATGTCCCGTTTTCATTAAACGATGGAAATGGGCACGTTTTCAAAGCAAGTCCCCTGAGATGAGTGATTCAAGGCCAAATAAAATTTGGATAAAATTTTAAATAATAGAAAATGAGGATTTGAGCCTTGAGTTGCCCAGAAACCGGGGTCGGAGCGATTTGAAAAATTTACCGAAAGGCCAGTGGCATTTTCGTAAATAAGTGTAATTTTGGAAAAGCACCTAGGAGGGCTTTTTAAATGGAAATTTTGAGTTGCCCAGGGTTCTCAGAGGCCCCAAAAACCATGGGAAGCCCCGGGACCAGTAAAGCCCCTCCGGTGTACTCTTTCCGATATCGGTTGACCCGAACTTTGACCGATTCGTTCGGGACGGTTTTAGCTCCGATTTGAGTGATTCCAAAGGCATTTTATTAAATTGGGAACCTCTTTGTTATGATGGAAAAGACGGTTCTAAAAAAGGAGCTAAAACGAAGGAGAAACGAAAATGCTAAGAACGAAGGGCAAAATTGGCATTAAAGTGTTAAAGGAAGCTTCTTTCTTCTTCTTTATATGCCACGTTCTGCCTCCCCCTCTCCAAACCGACTTGCTTCTGCCCATTTTCAGAGGAGAACTCCAGCTCCTTAGGCGCACAAGAGGAGGAGGATTTTGGAGGAAGAAATTCAAGAGAAAGGTAAGAAACTTTAAAAAATTCCATATCCTTCCTTCTTGAACCTTGCTCCTCTCCTCTCAAGCTTTCTTTCTATGGTTTTAATGGAGAGTTTGGTGCTGTTTTTGGGGCAGAACAGAGAGGGGAATTTCGAAAATTGAGGGAGTAAGCCAACCAAATGGAAGAACAAGCCAAAGGAAGCAAGAAAACAAGGTAAAACTTCCATTCTTTGGTAGTTTCTCCCTCCCCCTTCCTCTTGCACGAATTTGACCACCATGAGCCCAATTCTTAGGGGCTGTTTTCTGTCCAATTTATGGAGGGATTAGGGGTTTTAGATGGCAAGGATTAAGAATGAACCAATAGAATCAAGAAAGGAGCATTAGGAAACAAAATGGAATCATTAGGGATCCAAATGCTCCCTTGCAAATCTGATTTTATATAAATGTTCTTAGGCTTAAATGAATGTTTAAATGTGCTCCTAAGATTCCTAAGAGGTCCCCCATATGTCTCTTCCTCCATAAAATTAACAAAACCCCATGGAAAGTCATGAACCTAAAAGTTGAAAAAGTGCAGAGCACTTAAGGAGATTGTAAAAACTGATGTAATCTATAAGTTCCCTTGGTTGTTTAAGTGTTTCCTTGACCTCCTACAACTCTTAACAACCTCCCTAAATGGTTCCCCCATCAAGGAAAAATCGAGAAGCCATGAAATCCCATTTATGCTCTAACTTTCGGCCAAGTAGGGATGGCATAGTTAGGGAGAGTTTTAAATTGTTTCAAGCCCATTTTTGAGTCATACATGATGAATGAATGTGAGGAGAAACCTTGGGAAAAATTTAGGAAGCTTAGAGAATGAGTTGGTGCTTTAGGTTCCATATTGTGACCTAAGGAAGCAACATAATGTTAGGCCCTTTGTTTTAATTATGTGATGACTCCAAGAGGCTTAAAAGGAGTCAAGAATCATATTTGAAAAGAAAGAATGAGGCCTAGAAATCATTTGAGGGGTGTTGCTTTATTAGGTGCCTTTATGGACCATAATGGGGATTATAGAGCACTCTAGTACTTAAGCAAGTTGTATGGCTTTAGAGAATATTTCATGAACCTAATTGGCTCCCAAAAATTGTATTTAGGCTAAGAGAAACCATCTCCACCAAATTGTGGGTGTGTGGCCAAAAGAGGAGGTTTAAAAGCTAAGGAAAAAGTGTGTTTGTATACAAGGTAGCTCTCTCCACCTTCTCTCATGCATGGATGTGTGTTTAGCTTGTTTTAGAATATGTGTATGTGTATTTTCAAGCTTTGAAAAGTATGCTAGCATGCCTTTATATGCCATGATGCTTGATGCCATGTTATGTTTTTAAATGAACCCATGATGTGTGTATGAGTTTGCTTGAGTGTGGAGAGGCCAAGAACTCTTCCCTTGGGTGAGGATGAGCCAAGAACCCTTGAGCTTGGTTGAGACAAAGTAAAGAGTCTCCCAAAAGCAAAGTGGGCTCCCAAGAGTATGGTTGAGTCCAAAGTGCTTAAAGAATGGGTGAGGCAAGTCCAAAATCCACGAGGAGAAGTGTGAGGCCAATCCAAACACTTAGTGAGCTCTTGAATGTCTTGTATGATTGATTCACATGCCAAGTTTGCTTTTAAAATGCCTATGACTTATATTTCCTCCATGCATGCATTTGAGAAGCTTGCTTTGCACATATTATGTATGATTGAATGGGGGATGAGCTATTAGGATTCTTTGAATCTCACTCCCTCCTTTCCAATGCTCTAACATGCTAGGTGGACCAAGGAGTTATGGTGAAGGGAGCCAACAACCATGAAAGAAAGAGATTGACAAGCCTAGGCCTAGCTTTCATTCTTCTTGAACCTATAATGAGGTTTCACAAAGTATATGATGTTGTAAATATACCATGACCCTTGAGGCATGTATAAATACACCATTCTATGATATTTATATGTATGAATATGATGTATGACCTCTAGCATATGTTTTGAGTATCTAATGCCAAAGTATGAGAATTGAAAGTTTGATGGAAATGTGTATAAGTGAGGGTGAAAAGGCCAAAATGAGATGCAAATGGTTTGGGACCATTTGGGCAGCTTCCCCAAGTCTTAAACATGCTTTTAAACTTGCCCAAAAGGTGCCAAGACAAAAGGAAATCCATTTGGCAATTTTGGTACCCAATATGGAGCCAAAATTGACCATAATGGAACCCTATACTACTTTTTGGCCAAATGAGTTAGTCTTGCCCTGAAATTTGGCATACAATTAGGTCTTATTAAGAGCTTTCTGGGATGCTAAAGATCATAATTTTCGGAGACCTAGAGAATATTTGATGAATTTTCAAAGTTGGGATTTTCTATGGTTTCTGGTATGTGCACTGTTCATACTGGCAGATTTGATTTTCGTGTCACTCGATGGCCAAATGGTGTCCAATACTTATGAAATTTTATATGCATAAATTAGAGGTCATAAGCTTTCTGTGGCCACCAAGATCACCTCATTTGGAGGTCTGAGCACAGAGTTATGCATTTTTGAAATTTGCTGTCAGTAACAGTGGCGACTCCAGAGCTCAATCACTGTTCCATCAGTTCCAGATACCTAAACGTATCTGTTTCATTCGGGAATTATTTTTAGTGTCAAGTTAACATTTGTAGCTTCCCAGAATGACGGAATGTGTGTGATTTCGATTTTTGTAGAATTAGTTATGAATTTCAGAAATTTGCATCAGTAACCTGAATCATAGCCCAGGCAGCCAGTGAGTCTGTAGCTTTTTGGATGTCAAACGTCCTGTGTGATGAAGTTTGTGACTTGGAAGTATTTTTAGTGTGAAGTAGACATCCTGAGTTTTCCAGAATGGCAAAGAACATATGATTTCGATATTTCTAGATTTAGTTATGATTTTCCAAAGTTTGTGACAGAAAAGAGGAAATTCTGGACGAAAATGCAAACATGAATTTTAATGTGTTCCTTTGCTTTCCACGAGTTGTAGACCACATTTGATGATGGAAATGAGCTATATTCATGTATTTAAGTATGAGAATGTGATAGATGCATTCATATGGCCCACGGGACTCCGAAAGAAAAATTTTACCAGTAGAGAAATGCATTTTAATTCATAACTCCCTATGCCACTCGAGTGTTTCCATAGAACAAACATAAGATGAGGCATGGGAATTGCATGAATTGAGTCCTAGAAGTATGGTGTTACAGCTTTCATTCCCTTGAAGCCCGTATGTAAATCCTTCACATTGTTTCTTTCTTTTTCTTCAACTGCCTTACGCGTTGTTCTTTCTATAATCTAGTCTAGTTCTTCATGTTTCCCACTCAACCTGTGGCTTTTCTTTGTGATATTCTTCATGCAAGCTCCTTTCCACATTGAAGCTACACCTCCTTACACAAATTCCACGTCAACCCGTAAGTGCTTCATGCAATGAGAGCTTCTTCTTTCTTATAAACCATCACTCGAGCCTCTATGCACATAAAACCTAAGCCTTCTCATCAAGAACCCATTGCTTTTATTCAAATGCTATTTTATTCTTTCATTCCAATTTCATTGCCCATAAAAAATCTGCAGAAATAATAGGAAGAATATTCACAAAATTATTTGAGATAAAAATGAACATTAAAAATCAATAATTTGTAAATTAATTCCTAAAATGTAGAAAATGGCTATTTAAAATCAAATTCCATTCAATTACATCCATTAATCCATATTTAGTTATTAAAGTGCCAAAATTAAGAGGATTCATGTATATAAAAGTAGCATTCATCAAATTCCCCCACACTTAAATCTTTGCACTCCTAGACAAAGCTCAAAATCAAAGGAAGACTAATGGAATGACAAGTGGGAAAATGAAAGTGAAAAATCACAAACTAAGGAATGACCAAGACTCTTCAACACTTTAACAATCTAAGCTAACTTCGCTTGCATCAAGAATTAAGCTCCATGGTAATTTCATTTGAAAAGAATGAATTAAAATGCATAGCCTCTCACATATGTTAGTGTTTACTCTCATCTTTCAAGTGTATAAGGGAATGTGTTTCACTCAAGTTCCACCTATCAAAACCTCACTACCATAGGCTTGTCTAGCTTTTAAATCTCCACCACCCATGCTAAATGCAATACACAAATAAATAAAACTTTATTCAGGATTGTAGTAAGGTCAAGGGAAGAAATGAATGGACACAAAAACAAGGGGAAAACAAAGAATTGGATATCTTAGAACCTCAAAAGCAATCAATAGAAACCTAGGATAGGTAAGAATGTGTTTCAAGGCCCTTTTGTTTTTGTTTTTTTTTTCAACAAGTATAAGCAACTATAAACTCAATTTGAAACACTTCTTTCTTTTGATCTTTTTGTTGCTTTTCTCTTTTTTTTTTTTTTCTTTTCATTGCTTTTCTTTTGTTTTTCCATCTTTTTTTTTTCTTTCCATTTTTTTTTCAAGACAATTTCCTCAACTTTTAAAAACCATGGCCTAAATGGATGTAAGACACATATTCTCATCCTAGTTTGATGTAATACTCCTTGAAATCCCTAAGGCTTCTTAAAACAAGGTGGAAAACATTTTTAAATGGCTAAAGGCTAACAAGAAAATGAAAACAAGTCCAAAGTGGCTAAACAATGGATAAGATGCATGTAGGTTGGCTTTTTGTTTCACTAGCTATAAAAGAAAATGAATGCCTTATCACTTTCATGCATGCAAATGCAATTGTGGTTTCAATAAAGAATCAAGACAAGTTTTAGAGTAAAAGCAAAGATAGGTAAATACACACTAAAAATAAACAAATATGGCTCAATTTCTTACCAGCTAATAGCTATCAAATAATTCATTGAAATCAAATTCATTGCCACTTCACTTGAATCTAAACACAAGATTCATTGCATATCATGTCTAAGTGAATCCAAGTTATAATCATCTCAACTTGCAAATTCCATAGAAAAACTAAAAAGAATCACGCTATATTTCAAAAATTTTCTAAAAAATTTTTCAATTTTTTGTTAACAAAGGAAGCAAAGAGAAGATGAAATGGAATGAAGTGACTCTCCCCCCTCCCCACACACTTAAATATTGCATTGTCCTCTATGTCAACACACAATCCAGTAAAAAGATAAACAACACAAGATAAAGAGTGAGAAGAAAGTGTACAACTGGATGAACTTGAATCAAAGATCTCAAGGTAGGCTCAGATTCCCATGTAGCTAGTTAGCAACCTTTTATTACCTATAAAATAGAAACAAAATGAACTGTAATGCAGAAAAGACAAGGAAAACTACATCCTAAACTAAAAAGAACTCTATTAAAGACTAACTAATCATAAGTATCAAAAACAAAGATTAAAAGTACTTTATTTCTCCTTAACTGAACAAATTTGAGTTTAACTACTTTAAAGCATTTTGATTGATCATGCAATGTTGATTCATGGACTTCCTCAACCATCAATAGTTTAGGAAAGTCAGATTCAGTAATTTCAGGAGCAAGAAAAGAGGAAAATGAAATTTAGGACATTTAGAAGCAAAGAAAGAAAATTTCAAATCAAATTTAAAAGCACTAGACTCTAGACTCTCTAAATATCTATCAAAACTAATAAAATCTATTGGACTCCCATCAGTAAGAGTCACTGCATCTACAAAAAAATTTAATTGTAATTTCTCATAATCCTTTGAGTTCAAGACATTTGGCAATTGCTTTTTCTCAGTTGGGAGAGTTTGTTGATTGTTGGGAATTAGCTCACTAACTTTAAGAATCTGTTTCGGACTCTCAACAAAAGAAATAGCATCTTCCCTGACCAAAGAGACATCAGTAGGTTCACAATATTCTAAACAATGATCAACAACTAAATCCAGTCTCTTACTAGTATCAATAATAGCACAAGCATTAATAAGATTTTCAACATCAGCATTATCACTATGCATGCTCTTATCAATATTAGTATGATCAATAGAATCAGTCTTATCAATAATTTCAGTGCAAGTAAAGGACCTTATGGACTAAACAGACTTATCAGACTTTAGAAATTCATTAATCTCAACACTACAAGACATGTATGCATATCATCACATAAGCATTTAAAAGTGGGGTCTAAATTATCAACAACAAGTTGTCCAACAATTTCATTGTCTATGTCCTTTTCATATGCTACATCTATTATTTTAGTAGTCATACCATCACAAGCTAGTGAGGAATCATGTTGATCAATACATGTAGGGGACTCACTAGTCTCAATGAAAGAATTAATATGTGAGCATCTATCATATATAGTGGATTCAGCACACACACAATCAATAGAATCATCCAAATCAACTATGTCACATGGTCCAGATAGTGTACTGTCCCTAAACTCAGAAGATGCATCATCAATAGACTTATCAATAAATTCCACACTAGGAACAGAATGATCATCACATTCTAGATCACCTCCACACTTATCTACTACCCTAAACTCAAAAGAATAATCATTAATAGGTTCAGAAATGAATTCATCACGATGGTCATAGTTAGGAGTAGAAATACAAAGTGAATCAGTACACAAGGATTCATGAACATTAACAAATGTGTCAATTTTGCTCAACGAGTCATCACAATCACCCAAATCAGAAGATTCAACAACAATTTCCTCATCAACATCATCATCATGCAATTCAAAATCAATAACATCATATGCATTAGTAGTCACAGTGCTATCAAGTAAACTAGATTTAGTTCCAACAAATTGGAAAGTATTAGAAGATGGAAGGATATTACTGAATGAATAAGATTCTTCTTCCTCTCTAATTTACTTGTTAGTTAATTCAGTAGCACTTGAAGTGGGTTAATTTGTTTGAATTCCCAAAGTCTTCATAAGGTTGTCAAACCTTTGTTGATTTTCAAGATGCAACCGTTCAGTTTCTTGTTCAAACTGAAGATTGTAGGCATCCCTTTGTTGGTTTCAAAGATCAAAGGCTTCCAATTGCTACATCATTCTCTCTTTCCAACTTGGTTCCCTCTGGACCTCTTGTTGCATGTATCCCTCATGATAATTGTAGGGATGATATCCTGGCTCTTGCATATAGAAGTTGTGATATGGCTCATAATGATGGTGGTAATTTAGGTGAACATGATATGGATGGTGGTATGGTTCATTGTAACTGGGGTGAACTTCACAGGAATGATGGTGTGGTTGGTAGCATGGTTGTTGGACTTGTTGATATTATTGTGCTTGTTGTGCTTGTCTTTGTTATTCAAGGATACCACGACACATTGAAATGGCTTCATCTAACTTCCGGGAAATCCTATCCTCTGCACAAGAATCATCGACACCTTGATTAGAATAATAATATGGATCTATTTAAAGCAAAGAAAAAAGAGAAGTTCAATTACCTTAAGCACAAAATAATTCACTGACAAATTATTACCAAAATTAATCCTAAATCAAGAAAATAAAAATCAAATGAAGCTAAGACTTACCTAATAATCAAAATCACTCTAAAATAGAGGTTAATGATACAAAATAAACTCACAAAAAATTAAAGAAGTTAAATCTAGAAAAATTGAAAAATTCTTAAAAAATTCGAGAAAATACTAAAAAATTAGAAAAAAGTGCCTTAAATGTTGGAATTTGGCCAAACAATGATGCATCTAATAGCTTTACTATTACTTTCGCTCAAAACACCCAATAACCTTGGAAAACAAAGTTTGAGAATTTTCTGGGCACTTTAAACAAAAATTCTAGCAAGTGATCAATTGACGCGAACACTGAAATTAGCAAAATCCAAGTTCAAAATAGAACAAAAATCAAATTAAAACAGAGCTAAAATGAAAGTTAGAACACTCATAAAACTTTCTCAAACAATTAAGATTCCAATTCCCCAGCAACGGCGCCAAATTTTTGACGGGTCTGTCGCGCAACCCTCAAAATAAAACTAGGTTGGATTATATATAGCTAGTGGCACAACCTAGGTCATCTCCCTTGGAATTGCAGTTTAATATTTATTTGGGTTTTCTAAATGTTAAAAGATCTTAGAACTATCTAATTAAGGGCGGTTTTTGATCTAATTAACTAAGTAAATTGAAATTGAAATAAAATTCCTAATTGCTGCCTAATTGTATGAATTATGGGTGAATAATGGTCTTATGACTAGCTTTGGATTCACCCTTGGGTATCCACTATCCTTATCCTATTCTAATTGTAATTCATTCTGGTCTAAGAGTTCCTAATTGTGTCCATTGGCAAATGATCTTGAATTACCACTCAAGATTCAAGAAATTAACAAGTTAATGTTGAATTGAGACTTCAATCTTACACCAAATTATTAATTCTTATCCTTAGGATCGATGAACACTTAAATTGAATGATTAATTGATTAATTAGCCTTTAAATTAACATCATAGGATATTTAATTAACCAACCAAATGCTAAGAAATCCTCTTATTAAACATTCAAGCACTCAATCTCTCACATACATTTCATCAAATACCTTGACTATATACATGGATAATTGTAGAAAATTGAAAATTCCAGCACTAAATCAATCAAATAATCAGTCAAACAATGTCCCAATTAGTGTCTAACTAGCTACTAATTACAATTGCACAAATTCCTAATCAAATACAATTTAATCAAACTTGTACAAGAAAAAGAAAAAGTGTAGGAAAGTAGAAATTCCTAGCCAAAATTCTAAGTTCTTCTCCATGGATTCAAGCTTCTCCAAGGTTCTTCTTCCTTGCTAGTAACAGATGGAGATTAAAGCTTCATTGGAGGTGGAATGGAAGATGACGGAATGGCGTGGTGGAGGCTACTAGACGAAAGGGCATGAATGGACGATGGACTGAGTGAATGGAGAGTTTGATGGCGAGATTAATGCACGATGGATGGAATGTGTGTATATTGTGAATTCCTCCTCCCTGATGCTGCCACGAGTGCACTTTAATCTTCTCATGCAATTTCTTTTATTTTTACATGTTCAGCCCTTTCATTCCTTCTCATTGTCCGTAGCTTCTTTCTCTTTTATTATATATGAATCATGTGCTTCCTCTTTTATTTATATAAATGTGGACCCCACTTGTCATGCTGAAGTATTGAATATAATAAATCAAAATCCATGCTTCGTGTTATCCTTGAGTCCAGAACGCAGCTTCTTCTTCTTTCCAACGTTACCCACGTTCTGCTCTTCATTATACTATTCACTTGTTTTCCTAATCTCCAGCTCAAAGCTTTTGATCAACCGAGCTTCTTCACGTGTTTTCATTAATACGAATCAGCCCATAGCTCTGTCTCTCGTCCAACCCTCAGCTCTTGTTATTCCACATCTTCTTCTCCACGTGAGCTACTTCTGTGTGTTGTTTTCTTCATCTCCATTTGCTCGCTTCTAACATGTTTTCTGTTTGTTTATGCTGCAACCCGTAACTTCATTTGTTAATTCTTTGTGTTTTCTCCTCCTTTCTGCCTCTGCATTGGTATGCATTTGAGCTTCCCTCAAGCCTGTGCAAATCTTCTTTTTTGTGTTGCCTCTATATGATTTCCATGTCAAAATCTCATGCATATATCTTCCTCTATTCAAGCTATCATGCTAGGCCTTCCTTTTCCTTTGTTTTAGCCATGTTGCTTCCTTCATTCTTGTTTTCTCCATCACGCAGCTATTTTCCTCTTCTTTTCTAGAACTCGAGTAAGTTGTTGCATCTATATGGAATTGCTCTGATTTGCGAGTGCCTTGAGTGAGTCTAGCTTTCATTCCCTTGAAGCTCGCATGTAAATCCCTCACATTTCTTCTTTCTTATTCTTCAACTGCCTTCTTTTTCTTTAACTTCCTTACGCATTGTTCTTTCTATATTCTAGTATGGTTCTTCATGTTTCCCACTCTACCTGTGGCTTTTCTTCGTTATATTCTTCTTACAAGCTCTTTTCCACATTGAAGCTGCACCTCCTTACATAAATTCCACGTCAACCCATAAGTGCTTCATGCAATGAGAGCTTCTTCTTTCTTATAAACCATCACTCGAGCCTCCATGCACATAAAACCCAAGCCTTCTCATTAAGAACCCATTGCTTTTATTCAAATGCTATTTTATTCTTCCATTCCAATTCCATTGCCCATAAAAAATCTGTAGAAATAATAGGAAGAATATTCACAAAATTATTTGAGATTAAATTGAGCATTAAAAACTAATAATTTGTAAATTAATTCCTAAAATGTAGAAAATGGCTATTTAAAATCAAATTCCATTCAATTACATCCATTAAGCCATATTTAATTATTAAAGTGCCAAAATTAGGAGGATTCATGTATATAAAACTAGCATTCATTAAAGACACTCATGAGCTTCATATACTTACTAGCCACGTCTTCTCCTTCAGCAACACAAACCTACGGGTTTGCAAGAAAGGAAGCTACACATGCATGAAAGATAAAGCTAAGAATGAGAACAAGTAGCTCCCATGTCACATGAGGCTTACATGGGCTCCAATCTTACCATACACAAGCATTAGCATCTCATATGAAACTAGAAATAGAGTCAACATCAACAGGAAGAAGCTCCACATAGAGAACAACACACACAACCACGGGTTCATCAACAAGGCGTGTTGAATAAGGTCTAGTATAGTAGAGAAGAAGCAGTAGAGCACGTGAAGTCCAAAGCATCAAGAAGAATAAGTAGGCTAGGTTTTTAGAAGGAGTTGATGTTAAGGGGCTTGAGAATAATTTTATGCAGAAGTGAAAGAGAGAAGAAGCACAAGTAGCAACATCATTGGAAGCATGGGTTTGCAAGGCAGAAACAGAGGATGGAGAGCCACAAACTAAAAGGAATGAAGCCACGAGCATATTTGGTGGTTGGAGTTATTTTTTTCCTCTAGCAGACATCCACAGCTTCCCAGATTGGTATCATTTCCATGGATTGGATTTTTTTGGAATTAATTGGATATTTTTGAAATTTGCTATAGAAACATATGATAGTACCAGTGGATAACCAGATCTCTAGACTTTTTTGAATGTCAAACACCTTTTTTGTTATGTTTCATGGTTTAGACATATCTTTAGCATAAAGTAGACATGTGTAACTTTCCAGAATGGCTAAGAATGCATGATTTTAATGTTTCTAGAATTAGTTATGATTTTCCAAAGTTTGTGATAGAAATGGCAAAATTTTAGCCGAAAATACAAGTATAAGTTTTATTCTCCCCTTTGCTTTCCACAAGTTATAAGCCACTTTTGATGATGAAAATGAGTTGTATCTGTAACACCATATATTTCTAGCTTATTTCATAATATTCCTATGCTTTACATCATCAATTCCATAAAGGAGTAAGGAAACGGGATTAAAAATAATATATTTTTTTGCGTTGCATCATGTATAAAAATTTCATTTGGTGTCACGTGAATCATGTGAGCTCATACAACATATTCTTATATTTAATTATATAAATATAAATCATTTACATCATCAAATATGCCTTACATCTCGTGGAAGTTAATTGGAAGCATAAAATATACATATTCATTTTTGGCCAGAATTTGCTCATTTCTATCACAAATTTGGAAACTCATAACTAATTGTAGAAAAATAAAAATTATGCATTCTTGGCCATTCTAGAAAGCTACAGATGTATACTCCATACTAAAAATATGTCCAGACCATAACATCCAACACAGAGGACGTTTGACATTTGAAATGGTCCAGAGGTCAGGTTGTCCACTGGTGCTATCATAGAATTCTGTAGCAAACTTAAAAAATGTCTAATTAATTCCAAAAACATCTAATCCATTCAAATGATACCAATCTAGAAAGCTGTAAATGTTAGATAGAGGGAAAAAATAACTCCAAACTAGATCAGGCACGTCCAGACCTCAAAATCTAATTAAACAATAATAGAGGTCGGTTGGCATTCTTGATACCAGATAGATTCTTTGAAAATTCATATCTCTCTCTCTAGAATCTAAATTGACTACTTTTAGCTGGTACAAGTTATTAGGAATGTCTAGTTTCTTTGTATAAAATTTTATGGCAATTGGACATCCTTTGGGCCTTATGTGATAGATTCCATTTTCGGACCTGAGTGAACAGTGACATGACCAAAACCAGAGAATTTTCCAACTTTGAAAATTCATCAAATATTCTGTAGGCCTCCAAAGATTATGTTCTTTAGCTTCTCAAAAAGGTCTCAACAAGTTCTAATTTCATGACAAATCTCAACTTAACAAGAGCTCATTTGGACAAAAAATGACATGGGATTCTAAACTGGTTAATTTTGGCTCCATATGGGATACCAAAATGTCCAAATGGCTTTCCTTGGGGTTTGGCACCTCTTGGGCAAGTCTAAAAGCATAATTAGGAGTTGTGTAGGTTGCCCAATTGGTCCCAACCCTCATGCATCTCATTTTGTCCATCTTATCCACACATATGCACAATTCCATAAAATCATTCAAGAAGCCACATTGTCCATACATACTCAATTTGCATTCTAGTGGTCACATAATACATTCTCCCATTTAAATATGATATATTATCATAATTACATATGTTTCAAATGTCATAGACCATATACAACAATAATTTACATTATTAGACGTTATTATGGCTTTAAAAAACAAAAACTATGCATATTGGTATCAAGCTCTTCAAGATGGTTGGCTTCTATTACCTTGTCCACTTGGTCTACCTAGTATGTTAGAACATTGGAAAGGAGGGAGTGAGATTCAGAGAATCCCAATAGTTCATTTCCTATTCAATTATACATAATAAATGTAAAACAAGTCTCATAAATGCATGTATGGTCATGTTGACATGTGCAAACATTCAAGAGACATTTTCATCATTTGAGAAAGTCATACATAGCATACAAAGGCTTGCCAAGCAAGTGGATTAGCCTCACCCAATTTCTTGTAGATGTTGGACTTGCCTCACCCATTCTTTAAGAGATTCTTGGACTCAACCATGCTCTTGGGAGTCCATCTTACTTTTCGGAGACTCTTTGCTTTGTCTCAACCAATCTTAAGGGTTCTTGGCCTCACCACACTCAAGCAAACCCAAGCATGCATCATAAACATCACATGAAAGAATATTGTAACATCATGGCACCATGAAATCAAGGTCATATTAGAATACTTTTCATGGCTTAAAAATACACATTCACATATTTAAAGACAAGTAAAGCAAATAATCATGCATGAGAGAAGGAGAAGTGAGCTACCTTGGACGCAATTACACACTTTTTCTCTTGAATTTCCCTTCCTTGCTTCGGCCACACACACACAAAAGTGTAGGGATGATTTCTCTTGGCCTAAACATAATTTATGGAAGCCAATTAGGTTTATGAAATAAATTCTAAGGCCATACAACTTGCTTGAACTCTAACTTGATCTATAAACTTCATTATAGTTCCATAATTGCACCTAATAAAGTAACACTCCTCAAATAAATTCTAGGCTCCATTCTTTCCTTTTAAATATAATGCTTGACTCCTTTTAAACCTCTTGGAGTCATCACACAACTAAAACCAAGAGCTTAACTACATGTTGCTTCTTTAGGTCATAATATGGAACATAAAGCACCAATTCACTTTCTATGGGTTCTAAATTTTTCCTAAGGCCTCTCTTCATTTTCATTCATCATATATGACTCAAGAATGGGCTTACAAAAATTTAATTCTCTCCCTAACTATGGAAACCCTTCTTGGCCGAGACAATAAAGCATATTGGGTTCCACGGAGCTTTCTTTATTTTTCAAGGGAAGATGTATATGAGGGGCCTCTTAAGGATCTGAGCTCAATTAAACTCTTATTTAGGCCTAAGAATCATCATACAAAGTCAAATTTTATAAGGTGTACTTGAAACCCTAGAATTTTATATCTTGAAATCTAATGGCTAGCTTGTTGTTTTCTTTGCATATTCTTGTTCTTCTCCCTCAAATTCCTAAGATTCACCCTTGATTTGGTTAAAAACTTAATTTCCTAAGGCTAACCATATATGGGTCGAGATATGTCATACCTTACTATATGACACCTCTCTTATTATGAATGCCTCATATAGAACTTAGAAGAGCCATTAGATATCTAAATTGATGAAAATTTTCTTTCCTTTTTTTCATAAAGAGCTTCCTCATACAATTTTACTATTCATTTGGTCATTCCCAAAATATTGTCCAACTTTGAAAATAAGAAATTAATTATAGAAAATCGTATGAGGTTAGTTCAAGGATCTAATTCAAGCTCTCTAAGTCTTTTACAAGGGAAAAATACTTACTCAACAGAATATATATGAATTTATATAAAAATGTCCTTACAGAAATCAGATGATTTTTACCCCTCATTTAACATATTATTATATTTATATTGATTTGTCCTTGCATAAGTATATGTATCCTTGCATTCTAGGCACGCTAGTCATACTCTCTTTACTTAAGAGTCGAGCATATACATGGCTCTCTATTACATAGCTGAGTACCTTACAACACCATACCATAACTCATACATACAAGAATCCAAGATACTTAATTACATGACCAAAATGTGATACATAAAAGTAAGGTCCTTGGTTTATACCTCCACACCTTTTGCCCTTTCTTTGCCTGAGCTTGGACCTAACATTGGTTATGTTTGGTGTGAGATTATAAAATCTCAGTAGTAGTAAACCAATCTCATTCATAAGCAATCATGTAAATACATAGCATAGAGCCAATCAAGGTGCCACATACCACATAGTAATACAAGGAATTTTATACAAGGCCAAGCACATGTCTCATCTTATAACATAAATAACAACTTGATATAGCATAACACTCATCAATATACAAACATACAAGCTTAAAGAAAGAGAAAGGAAAACTACTTTCTTAGCAATCTGGCTCCTCAAGCTTTAGAACTCGGTCTACTTGCTCTTGGAGTTTCCAAACAATTATCAAACCCTATAATCATAATGATAATTCATTACAATCAACATATAGACCCAAAATCATAAAGTAATATAACCCTTTCTAAACTTAATAGGACCATTGGAATTGGGAAAATCTAACTGTTTCCCTTCCAATTCACTATGGCTGAATAGTATGCATTTCTTGGCCAAAATTTGGAAATTTTATTCCATGAGTTTTGGGGGCTTTCCTATAGGTATTCCTAGCTACAAACACCCTTTTGAATCCATTGGAAAGGATGAAATTATCAAATTCCAGCCCCAATAATACATTTTGGTCATAACATAATCTAGCTCCGTTTTAGGCCCAAAAGTGAGTTTCTTTGGTTCTAAAAATTCCATAGCCTCTTCCGTTTATGTTTTAGGGCTTGAAATTTGGTATACATGACTTTAAGACATTAAGAAAACACCATAAAAAATTTTGGCAAAATTAGGACAGCATCTCCCTAACATTTTCATTTTTTCAAAAAATTACAATCTTTGTGTTTTTCAAGGTTCTAGCAAACAACAAAATGGATGAGCTCATATGGCCTCCATAGCCAATATATAAACTCCATTCCTAGACCTTCATATTCAACATATAAACTTAATTTCTAATGATCCATATGCTGTCCAAAAGTGACTCATAGCTAGGGTTTAACAAAACTAACTTAAAACATGTGATTTTCAAGTGCAAGGTAGAGAAAACTTACTCTTTAAGCTTGATCCTTGCTTCCTTTACTTTTCTCACGCTAAAATCCTTTTTCTTCCCACTTAGAGCAACATTCCACCTTGAAGAAAAGATGAATATGCAGCTGCCCTTTGGAGAAATGGTTGGAGGATGAAGAAGATGAAGAAATTTGGTGAAGAATGGTGGTAGTTTTGCTTGGTTTCACTTCTTCTTCCACTTTTTCTCCCTCTCTCTCTCTCTCTCTCTTTATGTTTTTCTCTTCTTCTCCCTTGTGTGTGGCATGAAAATGGTGGAATGGAGGTGAAGGAGATGAATTTAAATGAAGTTAAATGATCATACTAAATTTGGACCCTTGGATCAATCTTTTCAAGATCAAATCTTAACCTTCCATTCCTTTTTTCTTTTGATTTTCTAATTTCATAACTAAATATCTTCTTCTAAAAATTCTTGGCCACACACTTGGATACCTTTTCTTAGCCCTTAAGTTATGGATAGTAACCATAGTTAATTTTCTTAACTCAATCATGGTCAACTTTTAACTCAACCATAGTTAGTTTCTAACTTAACCATGGCTAATTCTTAAAAATAACTAAAATTCTTTTCTTCTTTGCTTTTCATTTTATATTTATATTTGGGTTTCATCTTCTCTAAAATCCTAATTATATCTTTTTTTCTCTTGTTGGGCCTTTAGAATCGGCTATTGGGCCTTACAACAGTCTAAAAATCAGTATTCGAGCCCGATTAAGGTTTTATGGTACAATAAATACCTTTAGACTTTTTAAAATTTATAAATATTGTTTCCTCTACTTTCTAGCCATACTGAGCCTCAAACATAGATCAGGGGTCCTTAACCTCAATCCTTATAAATTTCGGTGTCAATCGGACACCCGAGTCTATAGGTGTAATTTTCACCGTTCTGTATTATAATTGTGCCATAAAATTTTCATTTACTACAATTTTGTCCCTGAAACTCCTTCAGGGTTTCTCAGCCCTTTAGCTATTTCTATTTCTATAATTATTATAACTTCTTTTTTCTATTTTGCTCATAGCTACTGATCGGGCTAACCAGATCCCAGATCGGATCTTGCCCGACCATCTAGACAACATAGCGTCATTGGACCCGTCTCATCAAACTAAGTTCAACCGTGCGTCACAAATTTATGATATTCTTGGCCAATTTTTTTATCTTCGTGCTTAAAGCCATGAATAGAGGGTGAAACTAGAGTTACCCTGAACTTTCGAGCAATTTATACATTTTAGTCTCTAGCTCCTTCATATTTGACTTCGGAGACTCTTCGGGACCTTTTTCTAATCCCTTTTTTCCATCTATTTTGACCCTAATTTTAGGGCACTTCTAGCCTTGACTCATCATTATTTTCAGTCTAGGATATTATTTTAATTTTATTAGACCTCAATTTACTCTATTTAGGGAACTCCCTTCTGTATCTAATGAATTTCGTACATTGATGGAGAAATTATATGTTACGTTTCTTGCATTTCCTTATGTTTTCTTGCATTTTCAAGGGACCAGATATTACAAGACACTTACAAGAGAAGGGAGGAAGAAGTTCAAGTGGAAGGATTGCATGATACCTTGATTTTCTTGGTTTTTCTTGCTTGTTCTTCACCTTCCTTAGCTTCCTCACCATAATTTCAAAATTTCCCCTCTGTTCTTCCCTCAAAGCCGACCTAAAAACTTCAACAAAATCATAGGAAAGAAAGGGTAAAAGGAGGAGAAGAGAAAGCATGAAAAATAAGCAAATTTTCGTACCTTATCCTTGAATTTCTCCTTCTTCTTCTCTCCCCTTGGTGTGCTTAAACCCTAGCCTTCTTCTCTGAAATTGGGCAAAAAATTCTGAGTCTAAATGAAGGAGAGAGTGAGGCACCACCTATTTATAAAGGGAGGAGGAAGCATTTTTGAAAAATTTTCATTTTGCCCTTCATTCTTGGTATTTTCATTTCTACCTTGTTTTAGCTCCTTTTTTAGAACCGTCTTTCCATCACAAAATTTAAGTTTCCAATTTAATAAAATGCCTTTGGAATCACTTAAATTTGAGCTAAAACCTTCACGAATGAATCCATTAAAGTTCAGGTACATTGATGTTGGAAAACATCTATCGGAGGGGATTTAGCTGTTCCAGGGTTTCCTATGGTTTTTAGGGCCTCTAAGAAGCTCGAAGAATTCAAAATTTTCATTTAAAAAGTCCTCCTATATGAATTCCAAAATTTGCTCAAAATTACGAAAATACCATTACATTTTGTAAGATTTTCATCAAAATTTGTTTCTTCATTCTAGCTCCATTTTTCCTTTTGTCTGAGGCTATAGGATTCTCATTTTTAGGAGTCTAGAATGTTACTCAAATTTTTTAGGACCTTCACTAATTCATTTCTAGGGACTCACTTTGAAAACATGCTTGTTTCTGTCATTTAACGAAAACTAGACATTACAGTATCTATGTAAATAAATATAAGAATGTGATACATGAGCTCACATGGTTCGCAGGACATCAAATAAAAAATTTAAATGCAACGCAATGTAACATCTGATTTTCTAAAAATGAGAGAAAACGTGAGAAATATAACATATGGCTTCTTCGTAAACGAATAAAATTCACTAGATACAAAAGGAAATCTCCTAAGATGATGTAGTTAAGGTCTTAAAAAATTTGGAAAGTATTCTAGACTCCTAAAAATGAAAATCCCAAGCTTAAATGGAAAGAAAAATGGAGCTAGAATGAAGAAACAATTTCTTACGAAAAGCTTACGAAACATAATGGCATTTTTGTAATTTTAAGCAAATTTTGGAATTCACACAAGAGGCAATGAAAGTTTTGAGCTCCTCAAGGTTCTCAGAGGCCTTAAAAACTATGGAAAGCCCCGAGACAGCTAAAGCCCCTTTGGTAGACGTTTTCCAATGTCAGTGTACCTAAACTTTGACGAATTAGTTCGGGAAGGTTTTAGCTCCAATTTGAGTGATTCCAAAGGCATTTTACTAAATTGGGAACCTAAATTTCATAATGGAAAAGATAGTTCTAAAAAAGGAGCTAAAATGAAGGAGAAACAAAATTGCCAAGAACGAAGGGCAAAATGAAAATTTTTGAAAAGTGTAACTTCTTCCCACCTATATATATGGTGCACCCTTCTTGTCACTTCATTATGCATGACCATGTTCTTCCCTAAACCAGAGGAAAACTCTAAGGGATGAGGCCCACAAGAGGAGGAAGAAAAGGAAGAGAAATTCAAGGTAGAAAGGTATGGATTTTCATGGTTTTTCATGCTCTTTCTTTTCCAAACCTCTTCTCCTTCATTCTCCTCTATTTCCTATGATTATAATGAAGTTTATAAATCTGTTTTAAGGGAGAAATTGAGGGGAAAATTCGGATTTGAAGAGAGGAGCTCAAAGAAAACAAGATTCAAGTGAGAAAAGCCATGAAAACAAGGTATTTTCTTCTTCCATGGTTGCTACCCTTTGCTCCCTTTCTCCACAATTTTGCCCCACCTAAGAAGACTTAAGAGGAGTTGAATTTTAGGCAGAACCAAGGGTGATTCTAAGGAAAAAGGTGTGGAGATTAATAATATGCAAAGAGAATTAACAAATAACCATGGAAATTTAAGATGCAAAGTCTAAAGTTTCATATGTTCCTTGCAAAATCTGATTTGATACATTAATTCCCATGTCTAAATGAGAGTTTAAATGAGCTTCTAAGATCCCTGGAAATCTCCCCATGTGCTTCCTCCATCAAGAAAACAAAGCAAAGTTCATGGAAAGCAAAATGCTTCCTAGGTTCTGCCCAGAGAGGTTAGCATACCTAGGGAGAGTTTTAAATTTTTCTAAACCTAATTTTGAGTCATATATGATGAATGATTATGAAGGGAAGTCTTAGGAGAAATTTAGAAACCATAGAAAGTGAGTTAGTGCTTTATGTTCCATATTATAACCTAAAGAAGCAACATGTTGTTAGGTTCTTAGTTTGAATTATGTGATGACTCCAAATGCTTAAAAAGAGTTAAGAATCACATTTGAAAGAAAGAATGAAGCCTAGAATTTATTTGAGGGTGTTTCTTCATTAGGTACAATTATGAAACCATAATGGGGTTTATAGAATAACCTAGTGTCTAAGCAAGTTGTATGGCCTTAGAATTTGTTTCATGAAACTAATTGGCTTCCAAAAATTGTGTCTAGGCCAAGAGAAACTATCTCCAGAAGTTTGTGTTTGTGTGCCCAAAAGAAGAAGCCTTGATTCAAGAAGAAAAGTGTGTGATTGTGTACAAGGTAGCTCTCTCTACCTTCTCTCATACATGGATGTATGCTTAGCTTGTTTGAGAATGTGAGTATGTATATTTTTAAGCCATGAAAAGTATGATAG
The DNA here is from genome assembly GCA_032878935.1 of Erythrophleum fordii. Lineage (NCBI taxonomy): Eukaryota > Viridiplantae > Streptophyta > Magnoliopsida > Fabales > Fabaceae > Erythrophleum > Erythrophleum fordii. The sequence goes on from JAVQMF010000038.1 coordinate 18,837,783, forward strand.
TATGATTTCATATGCCATGGTTTTATGATGACATATTATGTTTCATATGATGTTTTGATGTGTGCTTAGGTTTTCTTGAGTGTGGTGAGGCCAAGAACCCTTAGCTATGGTGAGGATGAACTAATAACCCTTAAGATTGGTTGAAATAAAGTAAAGAGTCTTCTAAAATCAAAGTGGGCTTCCAAGAGCATGGTTGAGTCTAAAAATGTATTAAATAATGGGTGAGGCAAGTCCAAAATCCACAAGAAATTGGGTAAAGCCAAGCCACTTACTTAGCAAGCCTTTGTATGCTATGTATGACTTTCTTGAATGATGAAAATGATCCTTGAATGTTTGCACATGTTCATATGCCATATATGCATTTATGAGACTTGTTTGCATCCATTATGTATGATTGCATGGGAGCTAAGCTATTCGGATTCTTTGAATCTCATTCTCTCCTCTCCAATGATCTAATATGCTAGGTGGACTAAGTGGACAAGGTACTCGAAGCCAACCACCTTGAAGAAGAGAGATTGACAATATAATGCATAGTTTTTGGTTCTTTAAGGCCATATTTATGTCAAAGAATGTAATCCCATGATGTATATGGTCTATGACCTCTTAAACATATGTAATTATAATATTATGTCTTGTATGAATGAGAGAATATGTTATGTAGCCAGTAGAATGTGAATTGAGTATATGATAACTGTAACACCCCAAAATTAATTAAGGTGTTAATCGTGGATTTAGAGTAATTAAGAATAATTAATAGAGGATAATTGGGCAAGTTAGTGAATGAAAATTTTAGAGAGATAAATTGTTAACATGGGTTTGAGAATTAATTGGGATAGAAATTTTGTCTAGGCCCAAATTAATAGATTATGATGAGGCTAATGGAGACCCAATGAGTTAGGTACAGATTCAACTCAATTTAGTGTGATAGAGGCCCAAGATCCACCTTGTATAGGCTCTTATAAGTGGCCCAATTACCCTTGTGCAGATCTAAACCCTTGAGCTCTTCAAACTTGGCCCAAATCCCATTAAATTTCAGCAACCCAATGTATAAAACTGGCTTAATAAAATCCTGCAGCCCAACAAAGCTAAAAATCTGGAGCCCATTAGGAGTTAGACTTGGAGCAACCCATGACCCATCCCTTGACCTAACTTAACTCCACTAAAACCCTAAAAACTGACCAGCCACCTCCCCCATTCTACAAAACACAAAAACATAAGGAAAATTCGGAGGTGAGGAGGAGAGGCTAGGGTTCTTAGCATAAATCCACATTTTCTCACATTTGGAGCAAGATTTAGCCAAGGTAATAGTTATACAATTTAATCCCCTCATCTTTCTCTTTAATTTGGTCCAATTAGTTTTTCATTTAGAGTAATTTTATCATACCCAAAATCTAAAATGTGGGTGTTTGGGGATTTTCTTGGTGAAATTCGTAGGTTGAGGTTAGGGCTGGTATTAGGTGAGTTAAACCCCCCATTTTGATGCTTTCTTTGTTAGTTTGAGGCCCCCATAGCTGATTTATATTATGGGTATTAATTTTGTACGAATTCGCTTAGGATTTTGGGTGGAATATTAAGGTTTCTGGTAGAGGACACTTTAATCCGAATTTAGGATTTGTGGTGGCTGGGTAAGTGTTCTTTAGGTAGTTATTCGCATTTAAATTCTTTAGGTACTTGTTGTAACTGTTAGTGATGAATTAGAGTAGTAATTATCTGATGCTATGATTATAGGGAGACTTTATACCATTAATGGCTGTTGCAAACTTGTCTACAAGTGAGGTAACTGGGGTTTACAATAATTCCATGCATATGTCAGTTTAAATTTCATACTTGCTGTATATGAATGATTTGAAACGTTGAATGAATTGGTTGGCTATCTATTGTATGATGATTGGACCTTGTGAGTCCACGGTGGAGCTGTGGTGCGGCTGCCACCCGTGCATGTGCTTCGATCGGGCACTAGGTTATGATTAAACTCCAGATGCACTGAGCCCTGGTTGTGCTCAATGGGGAGTAGGTGCCGTGGACGGGCCTCTCCTGGTGTTAATGGCCTTTAACATGTTAAAATATGATCGCTAGTATGGGATAGTAATTATGATAGCCTAATTGTTTCATTTGCTGAGATGATTGATATGATTTTGATTCATGCATATATGTTAACTAAACTGGATTATATGATAGAATTGCCTTGGTTACTGAGATTATTATCTTACCCTGTTTTATGGGATTACAATTTCAGGTGAAGGTTCCTCGGGTAAGGATAAGGGCAAGCAAGTGGATGAACATCCATGAGCTGAGGCCTAGTGTGGGGAGTTACACTTGGTCTGAGTGTAATAGAGTAGATGCTAATTTTGTTAAGTCTTGTATAGCATCATCATGTATCTGTATTGCCAAGTGTAGGAGTCTGTATTTTGATAATATGATGTGTACCTATTGAGGAGTAGGCCTTACTTTAAATTGGTAATTGATGTATGAGTTTATGATATCTATTGTAAACCTTATTAAACCTATGATATGACTTACCATTTGGTAATGTAACCTTGAGATATCGATATGAATCACTAATGTATGGAACCTCTAATGGAAAGTGTATCTAATGTTAAATGTCAATGGTGCATGATTTATGTTGTTATTATTCTCTGGACTTGCTGATATAGGATAATTAGAGAAAAGAAATTGACCCTTGAATCTTAAAGTAGAGAGGAGAGATTAGCCGGATGAATTAGGCTAATGAAAGCCATTTGAGCCCCACAATTAAGGTAGAGGAACCCTAGGGTGAGATTGGAGGGAGAAAGAAGAGTATGAATCCAGATTTTCGGAGTGTAGGACCAGAAGGTACTTCGTCGCGGCTGAAATATAGTTAGCTGCGGCCAATAGAGGTGAAGTTGCCTAGGGAGAGTACCAGAGAGGAATTCACCGCGGCGAAATGTAAATTGGCCGCGGCTAAATATGAGAGGTCAAACTAGAAGTCATCCAAAGAGAAATTGGCCGCGGTGAATTAAGGAATTGGCCACGGTGAACTTTTAAGAGAATGTCTCCGGCATTCCAAAGAGGAATTGGCCACGGCAGAAGGAGGAATTGGCCACGACCAATATCGAGAGGTGAGCGAGGAAGTTCCCGGAGGCTTCTTTGCCTCAGCACTAGGTAGGTTGGCCACAGCGAAATTAGTGATGAAGAAAGGGGTAAAACATAAAGGAATTAGCTGCGGCTAAGAGTAATTAGGCCGCGGCGAACATGCTGTAACACTTATATTAACTAGAAAATCTTGGTTTTCTATATGTTAATCACAAGGGATGATCTAGAGTCATTAGGATGAGTTATAATTGATGAGTAATAGAATCCAAGGCTTATAAATGGATGTTTAATTCCCTTATGAACATAAGTGTACATAATCATATGATTGATGACTCTAATCACCTTAAGGTTTAAATTTCTCCACATTTTCATAACCTATGATGATTAATCGCGTGTTTAACCTTAATTATGATGATAAGAAATTAGGGTCGTCACAATAACAAATTAGCTTTATGAATGGTATGATGGAATTATGCATATGTGTGGATGAAATGACCAAAATGAAATGCATGAGGTTTGAGACCATTTAGATAGCTTATACAAGTCCTAATTATGTTTTTAGACTTGCTCAAGAGGTGCCAAACCCCAAGGAAAGCCATTTGGACAATTTGGTATCCTATATGGAGCCAAATTTGACAATAATGGAACCCTATGTCACTTTTTAGTCAAATGAGCTCTTTTTGATCTAAGATGTTGTATGCAATTAGAGCCTATTGAGAGATGTTTGAAAAGCTAAAGAACATAATTTTTTGAGGTCTACAGAATATTTGATGAATTTTCAAAGTTGGTAATTTTTCTAATTTTGGTCTGCTGTACTATTCATTTGGTCTGAAAATGAAATCTATCACATAGGACTCAAAAAAAGTCCAATTACCATGAAATTTTATACAAAGAAATGAAACATTCACAGTGACTCATGCCAACTAGAAGCACCTAATTTGGAGGTCTAGAGAGGGAGATATGAAGTTTTAAACATTTTGTCTAGTATCAGGAGTTTTACCTGACTTGAGTTACTGTTTTATTGAATTTCGAGGTTTGAGTTACCTGAGCTGGTCTAAAAATATTTTTACCCTTTACCTAACATCCACAGATTTTTAGATTGGTATTAGTTGTATAGATTGGATTTTTGTGGACTTAATTGGACATTTTCAAAATTTGCTATAGAAATTTGTGATAGTTCTAGAAGGCAGTTTGACTTCTGGATCTTTCTGGATATCAAACATCCTCTATGATCGATGTTATGGTCTATATATATTTTTAGTGTGAAGTAGACATCTGTAGCTTTCTAAAATAACTAAGAATGCATGTTTTAAATTTTTCTAGAATTAGTTATGATTTTCCAAAGTTTGGTCAGAAAAAAGGCCAATTTTGGTCAAAAATGCACATGACTATTTTATGCTTCATTTCGGTTTCCATGAGTTGTGGCCACATTTCATGATGCAAATGAGTTTTATCCATATGATTAAATATGAGAATATATAGTATGAACTCACATTATCCATGTAACACTAATGGAAATTTTATACATGACACAACACAAGAAATTGTATTTTAGCTCCTTTTTCTTGTTCCTTCATGGAAATTATGAATATGAGACATGTAAATGTTGTGATATGAGTCAGAAATATATGGTGTTAGATGCAACGCAAAAATAATCCATTATTTAATGCTATTTTTCATGCCTTTTGTGTAAGTAGCATAGTTTAAGGCACGAGGTTAGTATGAAATGAGTTAGAAATATATGGTGTTACATCTTGTGTGGTAACTCAAAATACATTGTTATGAACACAATTAGGGACATCTTAGACCAGAATTAATCACAATTGAGTTAGGATAAGAATAGTGGATACCAAAGGATAAATCCAAAGCTAGTCACAAGTCCATTACTCTCCTTATTAACTCATGTAGTTAGGTAGAATTTAGGAACTTTATTTCAATTTCATTTTAAATAGTTTAATTAGATAAAAAAATGAAATATTCGGTTTTCATTAAATGATGGAAATGGGTACATTTTCAAAACAAGTCCCCCAAAATGAATTAGTTAAGGTTCTAAAAAATTTTAGTAACATTCTAGACTCCTAAAAATGAGAATTCTATGTTTAAACAGAAAGAAAATCAAAGCTAGAATGAATAAACAAAATTTAACAAAAAACTTACGAAATGTAATGGCATTTTCATAATTTTGAGAAAATTTTGGAATTCACACAGGAAGGCTTTTTAAATAAAATTTTTGAGTTTTTTGGAGTTTTCAAAGGCCCTGAAAACCATGGGAAGCCCTAAGACAGTTAAAACCCTCTGGTGGACATTTTCTAACATTGATGTACTTGAACTTTGATGGATTCATTTGGAAAAGTTTTAGCTCCGATTTAAGTGATTCCAAAGGCATTTTACTAAATTGGGAACCTAAATTTTATAATGGAAAAGATGATTCTTAAAAAGGAGCTAAAATGAGTTAGAAACGAAAATACTAAAAACGAAGGGCAAAATGGGAATTTTTGAAAAGTCTTCCTTCCTCCACTTATATATATAGGGCGCCCCACTCTCCCATTCATTCAGCCTCATATGTTTCTGCCCTAAACTAGAGAGGAAACCCTAGGAGAGTGGCATACAAGAGGAAGAGGAAGAGGAGGAGAAATCAAAGCTTGAAGGTATGGAATTTTGGTAGTATTTCATGCTTTTTCCTTTCCAAACCTCTTCTTCTCCATTCTCCTTTATTTCCTATTATTATAATGAAGTTTATAAATCTATTTTAAGGGAGAAATTAAGGGGAAATTTCAGATTTGAAGAGAGGAGGCTAAAGAAGACAAGATTCAAGTGAAAAAACAAGGTAATTTCTTCTTCCATGGTTGTTACCCTTTGCTCCTTTTCTCCTTATAGTTCACCCCACTTAAGAAGTCATAGGAGGGTTTCATGTTTAGACAAAACCAAGGGTGATTCTTAGGAAAGAGGGTGTGGAAAATAAGAATATACAAAGAGAATTAACAAATAGCCATGGAAATTCAAGATGCAAATTCTAAGGTTTTATATGTTTCTTGTAAAATCTTATTTGATACCTTGATTTTTTTGCCTAAATGAGAGTTTAAATGAGCTTATAAAATCCCTAGAAGTCTCCCCATGTGCTTCTTCCATTAAGAAAACAAAGCAAAACCTATGAAGGCCAAAACCATATATAGTCTTGGTCTAAATGAGTTACGATACCTAGGGAGAGTTTTAAATTTTTTCTAAACCCATTTTTTAAGTCATATATGATAATTGAAGATGAGGGGAGGCTTTGGGAAAAATTTAGAAACCATAGATAGTGAGTTAGCCATATATGTTCCATAATATGACTTAAAGAAGCAACATGTAGTTAGGCTCTTTATTTTAATTGTGTGATGACTCTGAGAGGTTTAAAAAGAGTCAAGAATCATATTTAAAACGAAAGAATGGAGCCTAGAATTTATTTGATAGGTGTTGCTTTATTAGGTACATTCTTGGAACCATAAAGAGGTTAATAAGCCAAGTTAATGTCTAAGTAAGATGTGTGGCCTTAGAATTAATTCTATGAATCCAATTGGCTTCCATATATTATGTCTAGACCAAGAGAAATCATTCCCACACCTTTGTGTATGTGAGGCCGAGGAAGGGAGTATCATTTCAAAAGAGAAAAGTGTGTGGTTGCATCTAAGGTAGCTCACTCCTCCTTCTCTCATGCATGAATGTATACTTGGCTTATCTTTGAATGTGTGTATATGTGTTTTAAGCCATGAAAAGTATTCTAGCATATTTTCATATGCCATGGTACTATGATGATGCATTATGTTTATAAATGATGTTTATGATGCTTGCTTTAGTTTGCTTGAGTGTGGTGAGACCAAGAACCCTTAGCCATGGTGAGGATAAGCCAAGAGCCCTTAAGATTGGTTGAGATAAAGTCAAGAGTCTCCCAAAAGTGAGGTTGACTCCTAAGAGTAATTGAGTTTAAGAAGCTCTTAAAGAATAGGTGAGGCAAGTCCAAAATCCACAAGTGAATGAGTGAGGCTAATCCACTTACTTAGCAAGCCTTTGTATGCTATATATGACTTACTCAAATGTTGAAAATGTCTCTTGAATGATTGCACATCCTATACTACTCATGCATGCATTTTCAAGATTGATTTTGCATCTTTTATGTGTGATTGAAAGGGAGATAAGCTATTAGGATTCTTTGAATCTTATTCCCTCTTCTCTAATGTTCTAACATGCTAGATAGACCAAGAGAGCAAGGAAATGGGAACCAACCACTTAAGAGATGAAAGTTTGATATTAAAGTGCATGGATTTGGTTACTTTAAGACCTTATGAATGGCAATTGTTGTAACCCATTATTGTATATGACCTATGACCTTTTGAACATGTGTAATTATATTAATATGTTATGTATAAATGAGAAATTATGTTATGTGACTATTAGAATGTAAATTGAGTATGTTATGGCAAATTGGCTTCTTAAATGGCTTTGTGCAATTGTGTATAAATGGAAGTGGAATGGACAAATTAAGATGTATGAGGTTTGAGACCATTTGGGTAGTTCATAAGTCATATTCATGCTTTTAAACTTGCCCAAGAGGTGCCAAACACCAAAGGAAGTCATTCGGACATTTTGGTATCCTATATAGAGTAAAAATTTACCATATTGGAAATCTATATCACTTTTTGTCCCAATGAACTTCGTTGATCTAAGATTTGGCATACAAGTAGAGTTTGTTGAGAGTTTTATGGGAAGCTAAAGTGCAGATTTTTTGGAGGTTCATGGAATATCTGATGAATTTTCAAAGTTGGAAAATTTTTTAAAATTGGTCAGGTTACTGTTCATACTGGTCCAAAAATGAATTATATCACTCAGTGGTCAAATGATGTCCAATTGTTACAAACTTTTATAAGGAGAAACTAGACATTCCTTGGGACTTGTGTCAACTAGAAGCACCTTATTTTGATGTCTAGAGAGGGAGATATGAATTTTTAAATTTTCTGCCTAGTATTAGGCATTTAGATTGACTTCAGGTATCGTTTGACTAATTTTTAAGTTCTGGACGTGCCTAAACTTGTCTAAAGTTATTTTTCTCCTTTATTTAACATCTGTAGCTTTCTAGATTGGTATTGTTTATATAGATTGGTATTTTTTGAAATTAATTGGACATTTTTAAAATTCATAACAGAAAGCTGTGGCAGTACTAGAAGCCAGTCAAACCTCTGCACCTTTTCGAATGTCAAACGTCTTTTATGTTATGTTTCATAGCTTAGACATATTTTAATCATAAAATAGACATTGGTATATTTCCAAAATGGTAAAGAATACATGATTTTGATTTTTCTAGAATTAGTTATGATTTTCCAAAATTTGTAACAGAAAAGCCAAAATTCTGGCCAAGGCTATATGTACAAATTTTATGCACTCCCTTGCCTTGCACGAGCTCTAGGCTAATTTTGATGATGGAAATGAGTTGCCTCTGTGTAATTAAATATGAGAATGTGATACATGAACTCACATAGTCCACGGGACACTGAGTGAAAAATTTATATATGACACAACGCTAAAAAATTTATTATTTTATTACCCTTTTCTTGCTCCTTATGTGAGACGTATGAGTTGAAATATGAGAATAGCAAGGAATGAGCTAAGGAATTATGGTGTTACAAAAAAAATCCCTAAATTAGGTAGTTTTAAAATCTTTTAACAATTAAAAAACCTAATTAAACATTGAATTCTATTTCCAAGGGAGATGACTTAGGTTGTGCCACTAATTATAAAATTTAATCCAACTTAGTTTTATTTTGAAGGTTGTGCAACATGACCTCTCAAAATTTGGCACTGTTGCCGAGGAATTGGATTCTCAATTGTTTGAAGAAGTTTTCTATGTGTTTTTACTCTATTTTAGCTTTGTTTTGGTTTGATTTTTCCCCTATTTTGAACTTGGATTTTGGTAATTTTGGTGTTACGCGTCAATTGGTCTGCTTGCTAAAATTTTTGTTTGAAGTGCCAAGAAAATTCTCAAACTTTTTTTGCAAGGTTTTTAGGTGTTTTAAGCTAAAAAAATAGCCAAGCTATTAGGTGCACCATTTTTGGCCAAATTTCAACATTTAATGCACTTTTTCTAATTTTTTAGTATTTTCTCAAATTTTTTTAAGAAATTTTCAATATTTCTAGATTTAATTTCTTTATTTTTTATGAATTCATTTTGTGTGATTAACCTCTATTTTAGAGTGTCTTTTATTCTTAGGTAGTTCCTAGCTTCATTTGAATTTTATTTTCTTGATTTAAAATTAATTTTAATTATAATTTGTTAGTGACTTCTCTTGTGCTTAAAGTGATTGTACTTCTTATATTTTTCATTTAAATGGATCCTTATTATTCTAATCAAGGTGTTTATGATTCTTGTGCAAATGATAGGATTTCCCAGAAGTTGGATGAAGCCATTTCAATGGTTCATGGCATTCTTAAATGACAAAGACAAGCATAACAAAGCCAACAATACCAATAATTCTAGCCACCATGCTACTAACCATACTATCATCCATATGAGATTCACCCTAATTACCACCATCATTATGAGCCATACCACAATTACAATGTGCAAGAGCCAGAATATCATCTTTATGACTATCGTGTGGAATACACGTAATAAGAGCCCCAGTGGGAACCAAGTTGGGAAGAAAGGATGATGCAACAATTAGAAGCCCATAATCTTCAACTCCAATGAGAAATTGAATGGTTGCATCTTTAAAACCAATAAATGATTAACAACCTCAAAGAGGATTCTAGAGCTCAAATGAATCAACCTACCTCAAGTGCTACTGAATTGACTAAAGAGCAAATTAGAAGGGAATGTATAGAGGAGGAAGAATCTTATGCATTAGGTAATATCCTTCCATCTTCTAACATTTTGCAATTTGTTGGAACTAACACTAGTTTGCATGATAGCACCATGACTACTGATACACATGATAATGTTGATTCTGAATTACTTCATGATGATGTTGATGACAAAATTGTTATTGAATCTCCTGATTTGGTTGATTATGGTAACTCTTTAAGCAAAACTGATACATTTGTTGATGTTTATAAGTCCTTGTGTACTAATGCCCTTGGTATTTCTACTCCTAGTTGTGACCAAAATAATGATTCTATTGAGTCTAGGGTAGTAGATAAGTGTGGGAGTGACTTGGTATGTGATGATGTAACTGATGAAACAATGAATGTAGCCTGCAATGATGATATAGATAGTAAAATTGTTAAACAACTTGTTGATGAATCAAAATCTACTTTGAAATGCTTATGTGATAATATGCATACATGTCCTATATGTATTGAGATTGATAGGTTTCTAAGGTCTAATATGTCTGTTGAATCCATGAATTCCTTTGTTTGCACTGAAATTGTTGACAAGACTAATTTTACTGATCATACTAGTATTAATGAGAGCATGCATAGAGAAAGTGCTAATATTGAAAATCTTGTTGATCTTTACTCTTATTGATACTAGTGAGAGACTAGATTTTGTTGTTGATTATTGTATAGAATCTTGTAAGCCTATTAATGTCTCTTTGGTCAAGGAAGATATTGTTTCTTTTGCTAAGAGTCTTAAACAGATCCCTGAAGTTGGTGAAGTAGTTCCCAACAAGCCACATACTCTCCCAACTAAGATAAAGCAACTGCAAGATGCCTTAAATTTGAAAGACTATGAGAAGTTGCAATTTAATCTTTCTATTGATACAATGACTCTTACTTATGAGAGTCCAATTGATTTTATTGATTCTGATAGATATCTAGGGAATCTAATGTTTGATGCATATAAAATTGATTTCAATTTTTCTTTCTTCAGCTTTAAATTTCCCAAATTTATTTTTTTTTCTTTTATTGCTTTTGAATATGCTGAATTTGACTTTCCAAAACTACTAATGGTTGAGGATGTCCATGAATTAACACTGCATGATCAATCAAAATGCTTTAAAGTGGTTAGACTTAAATTTGTTGAACCAAAAAGGAATAAAGCTATTTTAATTTTTGTTTTTAATACTTATGATTAGTTAGTCTTTGACAAAGTTCTTTTTTGTTTAGGATTTATTTTTCTTTTCTTTTTCTTTTCCACATTACTGTTTGCTTTGTTTCTATTTTATAGGTAATAAAAAGTTGCTAACTAGCTACATGGAAATCTAAACCACCCTTAGAATCTCCATTTTCAAGTTCATCCAATTGTATGCTTTCCTTCCATTCTTTATATTGTGTTGTTGAAAGGGTCATGTCGCACAACCTTTAAAATAAAATTAGGTTAGATTAAATTTTATAGTTAGTGGCATAATCTAGGTCATCTCTCTTGGAAATGGAGTTCAATGCTTAATTAGGTTTTCTAAGTGTTCAAAGATCCAAAAAGCTATCTAAATTAGGGGATTTTTTATATAATTAAACTATCTAAAATGAAATTGAAATAAAGTTCCTAAATTCTACCTAATTGCATGAGTTAATAAGGCGAGTAATGGACCTGTGACTTTGGATTCATCCTTTAGTATCCACTATCCTTATCTTAATTCAATTGTGATTAATTCTGGTTTAAAAGTCCTTAATTGTGTCCATGGCAAATGTATCTTAAGTTTCCACATAAGAACCAAGAGATTAACAATCTAATATTGAATTGAAACTTCAATCCTGCATCAAATTGTCAATTCTTGTCTTTAAGATCAATGAACACTTAATTTGATTGATTAATTGATTAATTAGCCTTTGAATCATCACTCTACCAATTAAGCTCCAAGGAATCATCAAATCAAACAACTAAGAACACAATCTCACTTATACATTTGATCGAACCCCTTAATGGCATACATGGGAAATTAAAGAATAATGAAAATTTAGTGTTTAATCCAATCAATTAATCAACAAAAAGGTTTCCTAATTAGTGTCTAGCTAGCCACTAATTACAATTAGACAAATTCTTAATCAAATACAATCTTAAGCAAGATAATATAAGAGAAGAAAAGTGCTAAAGAATATAAGAAAATCTTAGCCAAAATTCATCTATCTCCATGGATTCGAGCTTCTCCAAGGTTATCTTCCAAGCTAGCCATAAAGGTGAATCAAGCTCTCATGGAATAGAGGTGGAGAAGGAATGGGAATGGCGTTGATGGAATGTCTCTCGATATGCGAATAGAATGGATAGAGTGAATACGAATGGAATGTAGCATGAATATGATGATGGATTAATTGATTGTATTTGATGGAATTGCGTGGCTCCCTCCTGGATGAATGGATTCAGTGCCCTTCATTAAAAATCACGTGCCCATCATATGCTTCATCTATTTTTTTAGGGTCCATGTGCTCGGCCTCTTCTTTTTGTGTGTCACACTCAGCCCATTTACATAGTGATGCATGAATGGAATGGCTTCAGTTCTCACATGTTCTGCCTCTCCTCACTAAAACTCATGTGTTTTCTTTATCACAATAACGTGTCTACACAGTCAGCTCTTAGCTTGTGTGATTCTCCTTGCACAGTTTCTTTCCATAGGCTCTTTTCATTCTTAGCTCCATGTATTTTCCATGTAAAACTCTTCTCCCTAATCAAACATGCATGCTCAAGGCTTCATTCCTAAAATTTGTGGCTTCTACATGTTAGTGCTATGTAACCCTCCGATGATCCTGTGGCTCATGTAGCTTCTTGAATCATTCACACAAGTCCTTTTCCACGAGCTTATGATTTCCTAAGTCAGAATCTGCATGCATTTATCTTCCTCTGTTCAAGCCATCACGCCAGGGCCTTTCTTTTCCTTTGTTTTAGCCACTTTGCTTCCTTCACTCAGGTAGCTTCTCTTCATTCCTTCTCTACAAGCTTAAGTGTGCTCTATGTAGCTCCCTTCATCCTTTAGGTCATGCTTCTTTCCTTCACTTCCTTGAGCCTGTAGCTTCCTTCTATTTTTGCTATATGTTAAACCCGTAGCTTATTTGTTCTGCTCATTCCACATTCTCTAGCTCATACCTCATCCTCTTAGGCTTCTTTTTTTCATGTAAAACCTAAGACTTCTTCTTGCTTCATGTAGTTAAGCTCAAGTTTTAATGCTAGCCTTTATTTGAGTGAAGATGAAGGAGAGAGCTACGTGTAAGTGCTTGACCTATGAACTTAAGCAGAGGTCTAGACAAATGGAGTGAATGGACTCATGTGTGGATGAAGTGAGCTTGTAAACGAAGAGAGGATTGGATGTGGATGTGGCCTCATGGTTCTATTCACTTGTGTGTATGTTTTGCTTTATATAAACTGTAGCTTCTTCCCTATCTTTCCCAGCTAGAATTAAATGAGTGCAGCTCTCAAAACACAGCCATGAAGTGAGCTTGTAAATGTAGATGAACTCATACTGCTTCTCCTTTGTTCAACCACATTCAACTCAAGCCAATCTCTATGCTTCCATTCATTTCAAGGGGTTGCGTTAAGTGTAGAGTGTGTAAGCATTTGGAATGGAGAAACCCTTGCCTCTCTTCATGAAATTCCTAAAAATAAATAAAATAAAATAAAAGGAATGGAAATAACTAATTAGGAACAAATTACAAAATTATTTAAAAGGAGATTTATGTATTAAAAATTTAAAATTTTGTAAATTATTTCCTAAAGTATAAAGAATGGCTAATAAAATAAAATTCCACCTAAGTAAATCCATTAAGCTATATTTGATCAATAAAATGCCTAAGATAAGGAGAATAAAATGTATAAAAATTTATGTTTATCAACTGTTATCTATTGACTAGATTCTGTGCTGGCATTGAGGACAATGCAATATTTAAGTGTGGGGGAGGGGGAGTCATTTCATTCCATTTCATCTTCTCTTTGCTTCCTTTGTTAAAAAAAGTTGAAAATTTTTTAAATAATTGAGAAAATTTTGAAAAATAACATGATTTTTTTTTTCAATTTTTCTATGAAAATTACAAGTTGAGATGATTATAGCTTAGATTCACTTAGACATAATAAGTGATAGATCTTGTGTCTTGATTCATGTGAAGTGGTAATGAATTTGATTTAAATGAATTATTTGATAGCCATTAGCTTGTGAGGATTTGAGCCTTAATTGTTCATTTCTAGTGTGTATTCATCTATCTTTGTTTTCGCTCTAGAACTTGTCTTGATTCTTTATTAAGATCACATTTGTATTTGCATGAATGAAAATGATAAGGCATTCCTTTTTATTGTAGCTAGTGAGCCAAATGGCCAACCTTTAAAAGCATTTTATCCATTGTTTAGCCACTTTGAACTTTGTTTTGTTTTCTTGTTAAACCAAACCATTAAAAATGTTTCCCACCTGGTAGATACCTTAAGGACTCTAAAGAGCACTACATCTAATTAGGATGAGAGAATGTGTGTCTTGCATCCATTTAGGCCATGGTTATTAAAATTTGAGGAAAATGTTCAAAGTTAAATAAAAGAAGAGATAGAAAAGTAAAAGAAAAGCAATTAAAAGAAAAATGAAAAAAAGCAACGAAAAGAAATCAAAAGAAAGAAGTGCTTTGAGTAAGTATTTACTATTAGTAGTTGGGAATAAGGCCTTGAATGCACATCCTTCCCTATCTTAGGTTTGCTTTGATTGCTCTTGAGGCTCTAAGGTATCCATTTGTGGTTTGTTTTTCCTTAGTTTTTGTATCCATTCATTTCATTCCCTTACCCCACTACAACCTTGAATAAAGTCCTATTGATTTGTACATTACATTCAGCATCGGTGGTGAAGACTTAGAAGCTTGACAAGCCTATGGTAGTAAACTTTGATAGGTGAAGTTTGAGTGATACACATTGCCTTAAACACTGAAAAGTTGAGAGTAAACACTAACCTATGTAAAGGGCTATGCATTTCAATTCATTCTCTTTAAATGAAATTGCCATGGAATTTGCCTTTCTTGATGCAAGTGAAGTTATCTTAGATTGTTGAAGTGTTAAAAAGTCTTAGTCATTCCTTAGCTTGTGATTTTTACTTTCATTTTTCACTTACCATTCCATTAGCTTTTCTTTAAGATCTTGAGTTTTACCCAGGAATGCAAAAGGTTTAAGTGGGGGAGAATTTGATAAATGTTATTTTTATATCTTCTATTCCTCTTAACTTAGAGTTTTTAATGATTAAATATGGCTTTTAGAATTTAATTAGATGAGATTTCATTTTAATAGCTATTTCTGCACTCAAGAAATTTATTTACAAAATTTTTGAATTTTAATGCATAATTTTTCTTAAATAATTTTGTGAATTTTTCCTATTAAATTTTTCTTGTTATTTGTGCAAACTTTAAAAGTCAATGGGATTTTTAATGGTGGAAAGAAAATTTAAAGAAGAATTTAAGGTTACCAGACCAATTGAAGGGCCAAGATTTCAAAGGTGGAAGCCACATTTTTGCAACTCAAAAGGGAGAACATTTAGGCAAAATTTTTATTTTAATAATAAAATCTTTAGGACCAAAAAATGAAAAAAAAAAAAGAGGAAGAGCTTCAGATTCAGTCAGACTCTCATATAGTCTTCATGCTCGTTGCGACAAGAATCCATTCTCTTCCATTACACGTAGATACATAAGAGGGAAGCATCACACAAAGTTACGAGATCCCTACATTTGCATGTTGACATGCACATAAAGCCACATGTCCAACACATTATTCTTAGGTTTGGCAAAGCATGCAGCTGCTCATGTGACACATCACTCTCATGGCTTCCTTGTTTAGATGTGGAAGACACTTATGAGCTTCATACACTTACTAGCCATGTCTTCTCCTTCAGCAACATAAACCTACGGGTTCACAAGAAAGGAAGCTGCACATGCATGAAAGATAAAGCTAAGAATGAGAACAAGTAGCTCCCATATCACATGAGGCTTGCATGGGCTCTAGGCCCACCATACACAAGCATCAGCATCTCATATGAAACCAGAAACAGAGGCAGCATTGAGAGGAAAAAGCTCCATATAGAAAACAACACACATACCTACGTGTTCATCAAGAAGACGTGTTGAATGAGGTCTAGTACAGCAAAGAAGAAGCAACAAAGCATGTGAAGTCCCGAGCATCGAGAAGAAGAAGTAGGCTTGGTAGCATTGAGAATGATTTTGTGCAGAAGAGAAAGAGAGAAGAAGCACAGGTAGCAGCATCATTGGAAGCACATGTTTGCAAGGCAAAAACAGAGGAATGAGAGCCATAAACTAAAAGGAATGAAGCCATGAGTATACATGTTTAATTAAGGAGAAGAAATTACGTGGAAATTACATGGAAGAGAAGTCCATGTGAGCAGCAATAGAGTTGAGAATAAAAGCATTAAGAAGCCATGTAAAGAAGAAGCATAAGTTGGAAGAAAGTTAGAAGAAGCCATGAGTTGAAGAGTTGAAGAGAATAGAAATTAAATACATTCGAAGTAAGCAAGAAGAAGGAGCATGTAAAGATCAAGTGGAGAGGAAGCTATGTCTAAACTCGAAGATAGCATAAAGCATGGATGAATTTTTTTATATATATTATATTTAGCTTCACAGTGGGACCCATGCTTATACATATAAGAAGGAGTTATGAGCAAGTAAAAAAAAAGAAGAAGCACATGAAAGTGAGCATGAAAGGGGACGTGACTTATTAAAAACACGCTAGAGGCAGGAGAATCATTCGTCAAATAAAAATACACACTCCATTCATCCTTCGTCCAACAGCCACGCTGTAGCCATTTCCTTCCTATTCCATCCATCTCCTTCCATCTAATGAAGCATTAAATCTTCATTTGTGATTAGCTTGGAAGAAGGTCCTTGATTGAAGCTTGAGTCCATGCAATAGCAAGGGATTTTGGCTAAGCTTCCTATTTTATTTTCTCTCCTTCTACATTAATTTTTGTTCTTGAACTTGTTTGGTTAAACTTGTCATTGACTGAGATTAATGTAGTTTATGATTAGTGACTGGTTAGACACTAATTAAGAGGGTAATTGATGTTCAATTGCTTAATTTTAATGATGGATTTTTATTTTCCTACCATTTTTCATATGTGTAATAAAGATGTTTGATAAAATGTATGTGAGGATTGGTATGCTTAATTGTCTAATTTGAGGATCCATTAGAGTTTAATTGGTTAATTGAATCTCCTAGGGTTTTAATTCAGAGGCTAATTGATCAATTAATCATTCAATTCAAGTGTTTATTGATCCTAATAACAAGAGTTAGCAATTTGATGCGGGATTGAAGTTTCAATTTAACATGAAATTGTTAATCCCTTGATTCTTGCGTGGTAACTAAAGATACATTGTTATGAACACAATTAGGGACATCTTAGACCAAAATTAATCATAATTGAGTTAGGATAAGGATAATGGATACCAAGGGACAAATCCAAAGCTAGTCACAAGTCTATTACTCACCTTATTAACTCATGCAATTAGGTAGAATTTAGGAACTTTATTTCAATTTCATTTTAGATAGTTTAATTAGATAAAAAGCCCCCCTAAATTAGGTAGTTCTAGGATCTTTTAACACTTAGAAAACCCAATTAAACATTGAATTTCATTTCCAAGGGATATGACCTAGGTTGTGCCACTAACTATAAAATTTAATCTAACCTTGTTTTATTTTGAAGGTTGCATGATACAACCTCTTAATCGGCCATAGTGGAATTGATATAGAAGAAGATGAGTGGTCAAGATAGAATTTATCCCTCTGATTAATAGAGAGATATCTCTGGGTCCCTCGATGAGTGAGACTGAGAAATACATGGTCATGCTCGAATGGAAGGGTTTCCATTTGTACTATTAGTCTGTACATAGATCGAGAAAGCAATGACCGAGTAAGATGAGGATGACATTTCCATGCCTCATATTTGATCTAGATATCATGTGACAAAAATGATGTGATAGGGTTATATGATAGGTTGCATTGGATCACTAATCCCTATATGATTTAGGTAGTCACAATATCTTGCTAAAGGCCGTTTATAACTTGTGGGTCAAATAGTGTCATTAGCCCACTGCCAACGTCTTATGGGCTTACAGGGTCGCACACAAGAACGAGTCAACTCAAACTAGAATGTTTAAATTTATTAAATCTGAAATTGCATCTAGATTCAATGAATGTCACGTTCAATCTCCGGTGGAAGAATTTTATAAATAAATAAATATATATTTGATATATATATATATTTTTTATAAAATTCAAAACATATATATATATATCTTTTGATTAATTTAAATGAATTAGTTTTAAATTTAACTTTATATGATAGATTTAAATTTAGACTAATATGATAATTTAAATTTAATTTATGAGATAAATTAAATTTGAATTTAGTTCTAGATTCAGATTAAATAATTGGTTACATTTAATTTATTAGATAGACTTAAATTTAAACTAATTTATTTAATTAAGATTTGATTTAATTTAAAATAATGTATTTTAAATTAAAAATATATATTTAAAATCCTAATGAGATACCTTTATATAAAAAAAAAAAAAGGAGGCTAGGGTTTCCTAGAACGACAGAGAAAACACAACTCTGAGAGAGAAAAGAAAAAAAAAACCCTAGAGAGAGAAAAGGGTACAGATGCTGTACGGATGCTTAGAGAGAAAAAGAGGAGAGTGTCTTCTTTAGCAAGAACATGTATGGATGTTGGTCAGAGGCACTAGCACATCGTTTGAGTTGAGCAACTATTCGTGTGGTACCAATAGAGGGAGCATATCTAAAGATCAGTTCTTAAGATCTAATGGTGAAAGAAATATCATGTAATAAAGGTAAATATTTCTAGATCTACTCGATTTAAACAATATTGATAGATCCACAAGAAGGGATTTGGGGTTTATAAATTTTAATTTTGCGTTGCATGTCCTGAAATTACCAACATAGTTGTGGATCAGGATGAGTCACCCTTGAATACTCGGGACGATCTAAGTGCTGTGGTGGTCGTAGTGGAGGAGGTGTAGGGCCCTCACGATCTCTTTGTGCAAGCCATTCCTATAACTGTGTAATCACATATAAATAAATAAATATATATATATCTGATATATATATTTTATAAAATTCAAAACATATATATATATATATATATATATATATATATATCCTTTGATTAATTTAAATGAATTAGTTTTAAATTTAACTCTATATGATAGATTTAAATTTAGACTAAATTAAATTTGAATTTAATTTATAAGATAAATTAAATTTGAATTTAATTCTAGATTTAGATTAAATAATTTGTTAAATTTAATCTATTAGATGACTTAAATTTAAACTAATTTATTTAATTAAGATTTGATTTAATTTAAAATAATGTATTTTAAATTAATAAAATATATTTAAAATCCTAATGAGATACCTATATATAAAAAAAGAGGCTAGTGTAACACCATAATATATTAACTCTATCTAGCCTCCCTCTGGGCTCGATTCTATATGATTTCCAAAGAACCAGTACAAACCGTGGCATTTTCATACTATAAAACGGGATTTCAAATACTCATCTTTTGCCCTGTGGGTCTTGTGAACCCATCATTCACATTCCCTACTCAAACTCCAT
Source organism: Erythrophleum fordii (assembly GCA_032878935.1). Lineage (NCBI taxonomy): Eukaryota > Viridiplantae > Streptophyta > Magnoliopsida > Fabales > Fabaceae > Erythrophleum > Erythrophleum fordii. The sequence goes on from JAVQMF010000038.1 coordinate 18,857,355, forward strand.
GTATACGACTCATACATATCATAAAACAAGTCATAAACCACGGGTATGAAGGCAAAAACCAAGAAAGTGCATTTTCTTAAATGGACCCAAAAGTCAGATTTTTGGCTCTAACTTTGGAAAATCATAACTAATTATAGAAAAATAAGAATCTAGTAAATCATAGCTTTCTGAAAATCTCTAAGTGTTAAGTTTACGCTAAAAATAATTCCCAACCAAATCTCAGTGTTTGGTCCATGTTTGACATCAAACGTGAGACAGAGGTCCGGCTGTCCCTGTTACTGGTGCAGTTTACTGTCATAAACTTCAAAACTTCATAACTAAATCCAAAAAAATCAAATCTAGAAAAACTATACCAATTTGAAAATCTACAGATGTCAACTAGAGGAAAAAAATAAGTTGAAATCAGTTCAGTAGCCCTTAGACCTCGAAAACTGATGGAACAGTAATGAAGTCGGCTGGCTCCCCTGATGCTAATACAGAACTTCAGATGGTTCGTTCTCTCTCTACAGACCTCCGATTGAGGTGATTCCAGTTCTTATAGGTCACTATGGGTGTCTAGTTTATACATATAAAATTTCAAAACAATTGGACACCGTTTAATCTATGAATGACATAGAACCATTTTCGGACCTATGGTAACAGTGCATTGACCAAACCATTAAAATTCCCAAACTTAAACAATTTGCCAAATATTCCTTAGGCCTCCAAATATTACCCAATTTAACTTCCCAAGAAGCTCTCTACAAAATCTAGAGGCATGCCAAATTTTATACCAAGAAGAGCTCGTTTGGTCATACTTTGACAAAGCTCACAAATTTGGCAGTTTTGGTACCCAAAAGGTTCAAAGTGGGTCCAAGTGGCCTCCCACATGTTCTCACACCTCATGAACAAGTTTTAAAGTATGAAAATAGTCTGTATAACATTTTCAAGTGATCTAAATTATCATACATTTCAAACTCACTATGCTACGAGCCAAAATACACTATCACATACAAGCCACAAAAAGGGCAAATCCCACATTTTCATTACTTTGGCTCTCTACATAGTTTGTACATCATATTTCCATACATTTACACTTGCTACAACATTTACATCTCAAAAATAGTAGGTACATATTCATTTTGGCACCACTTTACATCAAAAGAACTAAAATAAGCTAACATCTAGCTAAACATGCTTCTAGGCTCCTTGGTGTGCACTTGATTCTCCTTGAGCTCCATCTAGCATGTTAAGATAGGGGAGGGAAGGGGGTGAGATTCATGGAATCTTAGTAGCTCATGCACTCATTCAAGGAAGCAATCAAGGTATATAAATAAGTCAAGGCATACAAATAGGCATCTAACCATTCACAATCATACAATACAAAATTTTCATGCCATGAAAACCATAACCATGCCAAGAATGAGCTCTAGGGACTTTTGGTTTAGCCTTACCCGATTTTAGCAAATTTTGGATGGCCTCACCCGATTTTAGGGACTTTTGACTTGGCCTCACTCGGTTATGAGACTCTTGGCCTTGTCTCACCCAGCCTCAAGGACTTTTGGCTCTACCTCACCCATCTCAAGGGACTTTTGGTACTACCTCACCTGAGCAATTCTCACAATCCAATACATAAGCATATTGGTACCAATGCATCATGGCAATAACATATGGCATGTCTCACACAATGAGTATAAATACAAGCATACAATGACTATTATATCCAAGAATGCAACAAGAAAGAGTAGAGAACTACCTTATGAGCCAACACAAGCTTTTCCTTTCAATTCCTCTTCTCCTTTCTTGGTTTCACACTCACACCTTGATGGAGGTGCTTCTCTTGAGCCTAGACACAACAAAAGCATGGAATTACTCTCTTATAACTTAACAACTCTTAGGAGTTCTTCAGAGCAAACCTTGCTAACATATAAGAACCTAGGGGTTCTCTCTCTCTCTCTAGAATGTCACCAATTCTTCCTCTCTCTCAAGCTCTCATGGTAGTAGAATCAACATATTCAAGGAAATCAAAGAAGTTCAAGAGTGGTTTTCCACTTTCCCTCTTCTGACCCATGCCTAAAACCCAACTAATTTCACAAGCAAAACTATAGAAAGAGAGGGCAAAGAGAGAAGAACAAGATTCTAAGAAGAAAAGAGAAAAGCTTGCTTACCTTTTCTTTGTTCTTCCTTCCTTTTCTTGGTCTCTCTCTCTCTCTACACCTCTTTTCTCTCCTTTGGTTGAAGCTTAGGTCAGATAAGAGAGAAAGAATGAATGGGGACATTTCAAGAAGTTAAAATCTCCCTTTTTATGCTTTTCCGGACTAACCCTCGCTATAGCAAAAATTAACCTTCGCTACGGCGAGCACGTATCAATTCTAGAACCCCATTTTCGCTATGGTGCGCTACGGCAAGAAACTCCCTAGTTTTTGTATGGGATGCCCGCACTTGCTATAGTTAGAAGCATTTTCGCTATAGCGAACAGGCTCACTCGCTATAGCTAGACCATTTCTTGCTATAGTGAACAGGTACATTCGCTATAGCTAGGCCATTTCTCACTATAGCTAGCAGACTTAGAAAAATTTCAGGATTTCAAAAATTTTCATCTTTCTTCTTTCTTTTTCTTTTCTTTTTCTAGTTGTTACAGCTAAGGTTTCCTAGAATGACAGAGAAAACACAACTCTGAGAGAGAAAAGAAAAAAAAACCCTACAAAGAGAAAAGCGTACAGACACTATACGGATGCTTAGAGAGAAAAAGAGGAGAGTGTCTTCTTTAGCAAGAATGTGTATGGACATTGGTCAGAGGCACTAGCACATCTTTTGAGTAGATCAACCATTCATTGGGTACCAGTAGAGGGAGCATATCTAAAGATCAGTTCTTAAGATCTAATGGTGAAAGAAATATCAAGTAATAAACGACATTGATGGATCTACAAGAAGGGATTTGGGGTTTATAAATTTTAATTTTGCATTGCATGTCCTGAAATTACCAACATGGTTGTGGATCAGGATGAGTTGCCCTTGAATGCTTGGGATGATCTAAGTGTTGTGGTGGTCGTAGTGGAGGAGATGTAGGGCCTTCACTATCTCTTTGTGCAAGCCATTCCTATAACTGTGTAATCACAGCCTATAGCTGATCTAGGCGAGCCATAATAGCCTGAAGGGCTCTAGCTACTAGATCACTAGGCTCAACTCTATCCTTTGCACAAGTCTCTCTAGAAGGCCTACCTCTTCTAGTGTTCATCATAGCTCTAAAACATTATTAACAAACTTTAGCATCAAAAGGGAACACACTCACCACCATCACACTTAATTCATCCACAACAAGCTCATATACATCAAGGCAACTCATATGCACAAGCCATAATCCATATCAAAATGCCTTAACCTCTATTTTGATACCAATAAAATGTAACACTATATTTATATGGTTCATCTTATATCTTATCTAGGCTTATTCCTAAGAATTACACAACATTCTCAAGAAAAGCCTTTAAAATAATCAATTAAAGTTGTGTTACATCGAGTATAAATTTTTTGTTTCATGTCTTGTGGACCATATGAAGTCATTCAACTCATTTTCATATTTAATTACATAATTAACACTTAAAACCATCTCAAAAGGTGGCCTAGAACTCATGCAAATGAAGTATACACATGAAAATCAAGGATGCAGCCTCATACTAAAATTCTAGAATTCTATCATGAAATTGAAAAATCATAACTAATTCTAAAAAAACTTAAAATCAAGCATACTATACAATTTTGGAAAGCTACAGATGTCTAATTTATGAAAAAAAATAATTCCAGATTATAACAGAGACGTCTAGCCATCAGAAATTGATGGAACAGTAACAGAGGTTGCCTATCATTATTAGTATTGTCCTCAAATTTCAAAAATTTATATCTCCCTGCTTAGATGTCTAATTGGAATGATCTTAGTGGCCATGGAAATTTTATTATGTCTATTTTATTCTTGTAAACTTTCATAAGCATTGAACACCATTTGGCCCTTAAATAACACAGCCCAAGCAATTGACCATATGAACAGTGTCTGTATCAATTTAGTAGAAAAATGCCAATTTTGAAAAATCATAATTAATTCCATAAAAATCCAAATATTTTAGTCTTTAGCTTCCCAAAAAAATCTAAATGAGATCTATATGCATGCAAAATTTCATGGGTAAATTCATTTATTTGTTTAGATTTTGATATTGGGTTGCAAAATAACTCATTTTGTATCATATAAAGGCTCTAACTGGTTCATTTTGGTTTCTAAGACACCCATGGCCACTTGAGCATGTGAGAAAGTGCCAAAATAGGCCACCAAACATGTCTCAAAGGTGCATGAACCCAAAAATAAAAAATTCACTTTCTCACCCCAAGGCATACACAAGAATATACAAACTAACCATTCACTACTCAAAATTTACATTACCATTCATTTAGCACCAAATCTCATACATACATCAAATATTTGAGTAGTTACACATGTTCAAATGATTATACAGTAATTTCATCATAGTAGTACATCATATGCCATTCATATAGCTACAAAATAAGCAAAACTAAACACTTTGTTACCAATCTTTCATCTCTCAACTTGGTGGCTTTCATTCCCTTGCTCATTTAGTCCACTTAGCATATTAAGATATTGGAAAGGAGAGAATGAGATTCAAACAATCCAAATAGCTCATCTCCCTTTCAATCATACATAAATAATGCAATTCAAGTCTTAAAAAGGCATGCATGAGTATAATGGAAAGTATGATCAATCAAGAAGCATTATTAGCATTCGAACAAGTTATACAAAGTATACATAGGCTTGTCAAGTAAGTGGATTAGCCTCACTCATTCTCTTCAAGGTAATTAAACTTGCTTCACCCTTTTTCTTAAAGGCCTTGAACTAAGCCTTACTCTTGGGAGACTCTAAACTTTGTCTCAATTATTTTTGAGGGTTCTTGGCTCATCCTCACTATGGCTAGTGGGTTCTTGTCTTCACCACACTCAAGCAAACCAAAGCAAATACATAAAGTGTCATTTGAATGCATAAAACAACATCATGGTACCATGGCATATGAATACATGCTAGAATACTTTTTCATGGCTTAAAACACATATACACACATTTAAAGATAAGACAAACATTCACCCATGTATGAAAAAAAGTAGAGAGAGCTACCTTTGTCATACAAGCACACTTTTCTTCTTAGAAATGCACTCCCTTCCTCGTCCACACTCTCATAATGATGTGAGGCTTGTTTCTCTTCTCCTAAACACATCATATGAAAGCCAATTATACTCTTGAACTAAATTCTAAAGCTACATATTCATTAGAAAGGCTAGGTGACTCATATAACTCTTTTATGGTTCCATAATACACTTAATGAAGCAACCTCATGGAAATATGATCTTTGCTCCATTCTCCTTATTTATTTATGATTCTTAACTCCTTTTAAGCCTCTGGGAGTCATCACATAATCAAATCAAGGAGCCTAACTAGGTGCTTCTTCTTTAAGCTATAATATGAAACCTAAGATACCATCTCACTATCATGGCTCCTAAATTTTTCTAAGACTTCCTCTTATCCTCTTCCATCATATATGACTCAAAAATAAACTTGGAACAAATTAAAACTATTCCTAGGTGTCTCATTCTCTCTAGGCCGAGACCATGCTCCATCAAGGCATCTTTGGAGTTTCTTTTCTTCCTTTGATGGGAGAAGTATGTAGGAAGATCTCTTGGTGTAACACCATAAATTCTTTTGAATGCTATAATATCATGAAGCATATAGAATTTCCATAGAAAAGTAAGGAAAAATGAGATTATCTTTGCATCGCATCATACTAAAAATTTTCAATCAATGTCACGTAGACCGTGTGAGCTCATAATATGCAATCTCATATTTAATTACATCATTATAACTCATTTACATCACAAAAACATGCCCATAACTCATGGAAACTGAAATGGAGCATAGAGAATGGAAGTCCATTCTCGGCCAGAATTGGCCTCTTTTCTGGGAAAACTTTGGAAAATCATAACTAATTTTAGAAAAATTGAAATCATGCACTCTTAGTCATTATAGAAAGCTTAGGATGTCCAATTCATACTAAAAATATGCCCAAGTCACAAAATTCATCACACAGGAAGTTTGACATCTAAAATAGTCCAAAGGTCTGACTAAACTCTGGAATAGTCATAGAATTTTGCATAAAACTTTGAAAATATCCAATTAATTCCAAAAAAATCCAATTCATGCAAATGATACCAATATGGAAATATGTGGATGTTAACTAGAGAATAAAAATATCTCTAGACCAATTCATCAAGCCCAGACTCTGAAATTCAATGAAACAATACTTTTGGTCAGGCAAATTTACTGATACTGGTCAGAAACTTCAAAAATTAATATCGCCCACTCTAGATGTCCAAATGAGGTGCTTTTAGTTGATACGAGTCACTGTGATTGCCTAGTTTCTTTGTATAAAATTTTATAGCAATTGGACATCATTTGAGGCTCATGTGACAAAAACAATTTCGGACTAAATGAATAGTGCAGCAGACCAAAATGAGTCCACTAAAGAAATATTAACCTCTACGAACGGGTTAATACTAACTCGATATAAATAGTAAGCTTTCTTAAGACAAGCCTCTAAAGTCAAAAATTGCTTTCCCTTATGAAAGAGAACTAGCTAGTACAGCATGGTAATAAAGCCCTCATTAAAGGCTAGTAATGAAAAATTCCCTGGCCGAGAGAAAATTAGAACGAGTGAAATCACTAAGAAAAGCGTATGGAGCTAAGAAGAAGGGAAATAAAAGAGTAGTTAGCTAGAAAACAAAAGAATAAGAAGAAATTATACCTAAAATTTTAAGGACGAAATTTATTTAAGGGGGGAGAAATGTAATATTCGGCTCTTCAAAAACCAGAGAAAACGTGAGAAATGTAACGTACAGTTTCTCTGTCAACAAACAAAACTCACTAAATACAAAGGGAAGTCCCCCGAAATGATGTTGTTAAGGTCCCAAAAAATTTGAAAAGCATTCTAGACTCCTAAAAATGAGAATCCCAGCCTTAGACAAAAGGAAAAATGGAGCTAGAATAAAGAAACAAATTTTGACGGAAATCTTATGAAACGGAATGGTATTTTCATAATTTTGGCAATTTTTAGAATTCACACAAGAAAGATTTGTAAATGAAAGTTTTAAGTTTTATGGGGTTCTCAGAAGCCCTAAAAACAATGAAAAGCCCCGGGATAGTTAAAACTCCTCCGGTGGACGTTTTCTAATACCAATTAACCCGAACTTTGACTGATTCATTTGGGAAGATTTTAGCTCCAACATGAGTGATTCCAAAGGCATTTTACTAAATTGGGAACCTAAATTTTATAATAGAAAAGATGGTTTTCAAAAAGGAGTTAGAATGAAGGAGAAATGAAGATGCCAAAAATGAAGGGTAAAATTGGAATTTTTGAGAAAGTGGAAGCTTCTTGAACACACTTTAAATTTCTTATTTCTTTGCCCCTCCATTTGCACGACCCATTCTGCCCAAAAACCAAGAAAAAATACCAGTTCTCTTAGGCACACCATGGAGGAGAAGAAAGGAGGAGAAAAAGTAAGGAAAAGGTAAGGAATTTCATGGTTTTTCATGCTTTCTCCTTTCCAAACCTCTCCTTCTCCATTCCCCTTTCTTTCCTATGGTTATAATGAAGTTTATAAATCTGTTTTAAGGGAGATATTAAGGGGAAAATTCGGATTTGAAGAGAGGAGCTCAAAGAACACAAGATTTAAGTGAGAAAAAACAAGAAAACAAGGTAAAAATGCATCCTATGGTCGATACCTTTCATCACACTTCTTCTCCATTTCGACCTACACTAAGAAACCTAGGAAGATCTGATTTTCAAGCCCAACCAAGCATGATTCTTAGTTATTTGATGGAGAGGAATAAGAATATGCAAAGAAAACTATGAAATAGGCATTAGGATTCAAGATGCAAAACCTAGGGTTTCTAGTGCACCTTTGAAATTATGAATTTATATGATGCTTCCTAGGTCTAATTTAGAGTATAAATGAGTTCTTGATGCACCTAAGATACTCCCCACAAGCTTCCTCCTTCAAGAAAACAAAGAAACCTCCATATGGCCCAAATGGTGTCGATGTCTCGGCCAAGAGGGGATCTTGTAGGTGGGGGGAGTTTTAAATTTTTCTAAGGCTAATCTTGAGTCATATTTGATGAATGAGAATGAAAGGAGGCCTTGGAAAAAATTTAGAACTTATAGAAAGTGATTTGGTGCCTTAGGTTCCATATTATGGCCTAAAGAAGCAACATAGTGCTAGGCCTCTTATTTTGATGATGTGATGACTCCAAGAGGCTTAAAAGGAGTCAAGAATCATATTTGAAAGGAAAGAATGAGGCCTAGAAAGTATTTGAGGGGTGTTGCTTCATTAGGTGCCTTTATGGACCATAATGGAACCTATAGAGCAATCTAGTATTTCATAAAGTTATGTAGCCTCAGAATGTGTTTCATGAACCTAATTGGCTCCCATCAATTATATCTAGGCCAAGAGAAATCATCTCACTAATTTGTGGGTGTGTGGCCAAAAGAGGAGGCTTGAATCCAAAAGGAAAGGTGTGTAATTATGTGCAAGGTAGCTCTCTCCACCTTCTCTCATGCATGGATTTATGTTTAGCTTGTTTTAGAATGTGTGTAGGTATATTTTCAAGCTATAAAAAGTATGCTAGCATGCCTTTACATGTCATGATCCTTGATGCCATGTTATGTTTTAAATGAATCCATGATGTTTGTATGAGTTTCTTGAGTGTGGAGAGGCCAAGAACTTTTCCTTTTGGTAGGGATGAGCCAAGAAACCTTGGGCTTAGTTGAGACAAAGTAAAGAGTCTCCCAAAAATAAAGTGGGATCCCAAGAGTATGGTTGAGTCCAAAGTACTCAAAGAATGGGTGAGGCAAGTCCAAAATCCATGAGGAGAAGTGTATGGCCAATCCAAACACTTAGTGAGCTTTTGAATGTCTTGTAGGATTGATTCACATGCCAAGGTTGCTTTTAAAATTTCTATGATTTCTAATTTCTCCTTGCATGAATTTGTAAAGCTTGCTTTGCACATATTGTATATGATTGAATGGGAGATAACCTATTGGGATTCTTTGAATCTCATCCCCTCCTTTCCAATGATCTAACATGCTAGGTGGACTAAGTAATTATGGTAAAGGGAGCCAACAACCATGAAGAGGAAGGATTGAAAGGCTTATGCATTGTTTTGCCTATTTTGGAACCATAATAATGGTTCATAGTGCATATAATGTTGTATATATATTATAAACCTTGAGACATGTGTAAATATACTATTATATGATATTTAAATGTAGGATTATGATATATGAACACTAGCCCATGTTTTGAGTATGTAATGCCATGGCATGAGAATGTAAAAGTTGGTGAATATGTGTATAAGTGTGGGTTAAATGGCCAAAATGAGATGCATGAGATTTAGGACCATTTGGATAGCTCTCTCAAGTCTTGAATATGCTTTTAGACTTGCCCAAAAGGTACCATAACCAAGGGAAGGCCATTTGGAAAATTTAGTACCTCATATGGAGCCAAATTTGACCATAATAGAACCTTATGTCACTTTTTGGCCAAATGAGCTAGTCTTGATTTGAAATTTGGCATGCAATTAGGTCTCATTGAGAGCTTTCTGGAAAGCTAAAGATCATAATTTTTAGAGGTCTACAGAATATTTGATGATTTTTCAAAGTTAGGGAGGTAACTTATTTCATATCACATCTCCCATATCCTCTTTCAATGGCTTCTCATAACATCTCATCATCTTTTCTAATCATTAGAGCCATCGGAGGTTTCTGTCTATTTGCTTATTTACATGTTCCGTCTATTGTTCCTCTCTGCGCTCTTCCTTACTAGCTCATCCCATGATTACAATTCATATTCTTTCTATTACAAGCCTCACATCTTAATTACTTACTAGGCTTACAACTCTTTTGAGGGGTTTTTGCTTTTAATGATCCCAGTTTCTCTATTTATTATTACATCTGTCTCTATAGGCCAGGACTTTTTCTCACTCTCTTTGCTCACTTACAATGGCATTTTATAGTCCTTTATTTCAATATTAATTGGCTTAGCATATATCTCATATAGGCACTGAAGAGCTACTACCACTTACTACTGTTGGGTTCTGATGGGATGCTAGCTATTCTGATAGTTTTACTCACTGGAGATATATTGTACCACTTACCATATATAAAAACTGCACTTGACCCTAATCTGAATACATAAGCTAGCATGCAGAGATCACTCTATCCCTCGATCAGGGCTACTATCTGCTAGGTTATGGTTTATCTAGCTCTAACTCTGGAAAGCTAATTTCTTGCTTTCCTCATCCTATGCACTATACTCATCTCTAAAAAGAGCTAGTTAGTAATTTAACTATTTGAGTAAAGCCTTCATATCTCTGTGGCAACGGTCTACCAGACTCAGGTAGTCTCTAGTCTCTGAGATAAAAGCTAGGTGAAACTGTACTGGTCTCTGAGACTAACTACTCTATAAAGCTATCTCAGGTTGCCATCTCTACCTGAGATCTATTATGCTGTAGCTAGGGCTCTCTGTAACTCTGTGGGATCTACTGTGACCCCTAGGTCTACAACGCCTCTCAGAGCCCCGCTAGGGTTTACTGCAACCCGCTATGCTATGCTGGGATCTATTGCGATCCATCTCTGGGAGATGTCAAAGCCTAAGACTATTGTATCTGATAGTAAAACTCATGTTTACTAAGTCTGGTTACCATCACTTATAGTACTAAGGCTAAACTCAGAGGTACATCATGCTCTTCATGCAAAGTGGGTTCTGTGTCATCTCATTCTTTAGGACCCCGTCATACTAATATTAGGGATCATTTTAATTTTCATTCATCGCTCCTCATAGGATCCTCAGATTCCCACTTTAGCCCCTTTTTTACTTAGGCTTTCTTTTCTTACTCTATTGACTTACTTACTTACATATACTCATTTTAGCTCTCCTCTCATATCCTGTAGTTCTCACTATGCCCACGTTCTGCTGTTAAGTGTCTTGGCACTAGGGCATCTCACACACTGAGTCTGCTGAACATCTTTGGTAGGAGAGAGGCCATACACTGGTCCCTATTCATTTCATTTATATATACTATAAGGGACTCGAGCTATGCATACTGAATCTGAAAATTTTCTACTAGGGATTCCTTTCTGCATGCTTTTCTTATTATTTTAATATTACTGGAATCCCTTTACATTTTTTTTTGGCTTATCTCGTTCTTTAACTAGGATACCTTTTGATTATTGGGACACTTTGGTGATTGATGTCATCGTTTACTATGCACTCAAGTCACATGACTACTAGGTTGGCCAGACCCAATATAACGTAACTATTGTTGCAAGTAAATCATAACATCAAACATTAATACACAAGCACCTCATGACTAAGCTCAAAGCCACTATCGCCTATCTATTACACTTTTCCCAATAATCTAAAGTATCCCTTTCTTACTTTTCTCTATTTGCCCTATTTTCGTAAAGTACTCGGGGAAAGTAAGACTCTTCCTTTACTAAATCCCGAGATCTCTCTGTATCGCCCAGTTATTTTTACTTTGGCTAGTATCATGCTAAAAGGGCATCTATGCCAAGGACAGGTGTGCTTTTTTAAGTACTCAAGCATATTAACTGAATATCTATTTTTAATCTAATATGTCCTCGACTTGAACATTGTCATACCTTCTCTTTCTACCTTTCTTATCCTCTTACTTAAGTAAGAGAATGTTTTACTATTGGCTATTTCTCTTGCCAATTTAGGTTTTCTCTACACTCAAGAGCACCTATACTTTTCCTGGGTTTCCTCTGCTTATCTCTCTTTGTAACATCAGGGGGTCTATTTTTTTATTCGTACTCTTACTCTACTCTTAGCTAGACCATCCCTTAATAAGAAGGATTTTATTTCATATAATCCCAGGAATTTCATTCTATGGTGCTCTCGGCTTACACTCTTTTTCTACATAATACGAGGCTCGCCTTCAACGGCGGTCTCTAGTTCCCTCGAGCTTCCCTAAGGGTATTAAGGCATTATCTATCTCTCTCTGCTTATTTCTACATTCGGATCAGAGCTGGACTTTTTCTCTATTTAATTTCTTTAGCCTTATCCCCAGGAGCATAGTATACTATTTCTAAGGTTCTGCTAACTCAATCAAGAACACATACTCTCAATGTCTAGATTCTACCTTACTGAAGTTCATGCTCTACTGGGTGCTCTAATCACTTACATGCCTTAACCCTAAATCATTCTCATACTAGGGAGCTCATCCAACTAGCTATCAGATCCTTATCTGATTATTTTTTTAGGCTCAGTTTACTCATCTAATTATAACTAAAGCGAGGACATCTTTTTTGTAGCTAATTTCTTAGCTCTTCTTCGCTTTCTCTTTCACTATACTTTATGACTTAGGGAGGTCTATCTAGGGGAATTTGCTAACCACTATTGGGTAGTTTCCCTTACATAAGGATATCTCATCTTTCCTTTCTTGATCTAGGGAGAACTTTCACTGACTCTTTTATTCATATATCTCACCTGGAACAATGCTACTGGTCATTTTCCTAGGCTTTAGCTTATGCTCAGCCTAAACTAGTCATTTATCGGACCTGTTACTTACTAACTCTCCTCATTCTTTTTTAGGTCTCTGTTACTAGCTACTTATACTTACTTCTAGGTGTTACCTATGAGGTACACCTTTCTAGGCCTCTCGCTATATGCCTTACTGCTGGTAATCTTATCTCACGTTATTTTGAGGCTACACTAACTTTTATCATTCAGTGTCTCACTGGGTAGCACTCTAGGTTGGAGTCAACGCCTCATAGGCGGTCTCAACAACCTTATCATTCTTGAGTAACTTTCCTTATGTTGAGCTCTTTCCTCCGTTTCAACTACCTGGCCCATGGATTTCTTACTAATCTTTCATAACTATTCATTACTCCTTTCCTCTACTTATACTAGGGGTTCTCGCTCTCTGTGGGTTAGCTGACTCCTTATCAACTTCTTTCTTAAGTTGGCATGAATATGACCAACAAGGCATTCATAGTGCCACTTGTTGTGGCTAACACATCATTCACCGCAGCTAATTAGCCTTGAGTTCACCCTAGTTTTCCTGTTAGAATATTGGTTATGGCTAACTTCTTAATTGGCTTACTACTCTATCTTCATCTTTAGCTATTGACTCGAGCCTTATTACCACTATATACAGCTCGTCATCAAGCTAGAGGGTTCTATCTGTCGCTTCATTCATGTATAACTAGTTGTTGCCTCTGGGTTGTCAGGGCCCCAAAAGGTGTAGCTTATAACTCAAACTCCTGGCCTAAGGGATTAACCTTTCGGGCTCTAATACCTATCTAGACATTTAGGTGTTGTAGCTAGGGGATAACTCTCTTCCTCATTCCCCTCTAAACTAGTCCTGTGAGCTGCAGTCTCATCTCGCACTGCACTGCACCATTACTTATGTCTGCATTACGCGAGACAACTGGGAATGCCCTGAGTATGACTACCAGGGAGAATTAGGCCTTAAGTATTCTCTCTCTGGCAAGCCTCTTCTTATCAACGAGATCATTTCTCATCGTTTATAACTAGGGCTTGCCACTAATCCTGGTGAGCTATCACATCTCATCAAGCTCTAGCCATTAGATCACTCAACTCTACTCAAGGTTAGCTCTGCTCAAACTACTCTAGAGTCCAATCTTTCTTGGTGTCCATTAACTACACTAAGACCATCATACAACCTATTCATCATGAAACAAGCCACAAACTACTTTCACACACCCAATATGTCTCATGTAAGGTTCTACCTATTCATTCAAGCCTTTACATAGCCCAAATGCTACTTTCTCAAGCCAAATCCAATCCAAGAGAGATTGGAACTTTGCTCTGATACCAATAAATACAACACCATAAATTCTAGCTCGTCTTATGCTTTTGAATGCTATAATATCATGAAGCATATAGGATTTTCATAGAAAAGTAAGGAAAAATGAGATTATCTTTGCATTGCATCATACTAAAAATTTTCAATCAGTGTCACGTGGACTGTGTGAGCTCATAATATGCAATCTCATATTTAATTACATCATTATAACTCATTTACATCACAAAAACATGCCCATAACTCATGGAAACTGAAATGGAGCATAGAAAATGGAAGTCCATTCTCAGCTAGAATTGGCCTCTTTTCTAGGCAAATTTTGGAAAATCATAAATAATTTTAGAAAAATTAAAATCATGCAATAGTGGTTATTATAGAAAAGCTTAGGATGTCTACATTACACTAAAAATACACCCAGGTTAGAAAATTCATCACATAGGACGTTTGAAATCCAAAATGGTCCAAAGGTCCGATTGAAATCTAGAACTGTCACAGAATTCTGTAGAAATCTTTAAAAATGTCCAATTAATTTAACAAAAATCCAATTCATGTAAATGATACTAATATGAAAAGCTGTGGATGTTAACTAGAGAGAAAAAATATCTCTAGATCAATTCAATAGGCCCAAACTTCAAAATTCAATGGAACAGTACTTCTGGTTAGGCAAATTTATTGATACTGGACAGAAACTTCAAAAATTAATATCTCCCTCTTTAGACCTCCAAATGAGGTGCTTCTAGTTAACACAAGTTAGTGTGATTTCCTAGTTTTTTTGTATAAAATTTCATAGCAATTGGACATCATTTGGGCCTTGTGTGATTGAAAACAATTTCAAACCAAGTGAATAGTGCAGCATACCAAAAATCATAAATTTTTCTAACTTTGAAAAATCATCAAATATTCTATAGACCTTAAAAAATTATGATCTTTAGCTTCCCAGAAAGCTCTCAATGAGACGTAATTACATGCCAAATTTTAGATCAAGACTAGCTCATTTGGCCAAAAAGTGACATAAGGTTCTATTATTGTGCCGGGGCTTCCTATGATTTTCACGGCCTCTGAGAACCCAAAAGAGTTCAAATTTTTTATTTAAAAATTCCTCCTGTAAGTATTCTAAAAATTTCCTAAAATTACAAAAATGTCATTCCGTTTTGTGACTATTTCGTTAAATTCTATCTAATTATTTTGGCTATGGTTTTAGGGTACCCCTAGCCTCCTATTTTCATTTTTTAATGTGTAGATTATTATTCTAACTTTTTTGAACCTTAGCCAATTCATTTCAAGGACTTTCTGTAACACCATACTTTTAAGACTCAATTCATGCAATCCTCATGCCTCATCTCATATTTGTTCTATGGAAACAATATAGTGGCATAGGGAGTCATGGATTAAAATGCATTTCTCTACAGGTAAAATTTTTTTTTTGGAGTCCCGTAGGCTATATGGACTCATGTATCATATTCTCATACTTAAATACATAAATGAAACTCATTTCCATCATCATAATTGGTTTAGAGCTCGTGTAAAGCACAAGGAAGCATACAACATGTACTTGTAATTTTGGCTAGAAATTGCCCCTTTTAGTCACAAATTTTAGAAAATCATAATTAATTCTAAAAAAATAAAAAACATGTATTCTTTACCATTCTAGATATCTATACATGTCTATTTTATGTCAAAAATATAACCATACCATGAAACGCCACACAGAGGATGTTTGACATTCGAAAAGGGACGAAGGTCTGGCTGGCTACTGGTATTATCACAAGTTTCTATAGCAAATTTCAAAAATATCCAATTAATTCTAAAAAAATAAAATATACACAAATGATACCAATATAGAAATATAAAGATGTTAAATAAAGGGGAAAAATAACATTAAACCAGTCCAGGCATGGCCAGGCATCGAAAACTAATCAAACAATAACCTGGGTCAGTTTGGATGCCTGATGCTAGGCAGAAATTTCAAAAATACATTTCTCCCTCTCTAGACATCTAAATAGGATGATTTTAGTTGTCATAAGTCACTCAGAGTGTCTAGTATCTCCCTGGCAATTGGACATCATTTTCCCTTTGAGTGATAGATTTCATTTTTAGACCTGAGTGAACAATACACTAGACCAAAACCAAAAAATTTCTCAACTTTGAGAATTTATCAAATATTCTATAGACCTCTAAAAATTATGTAATTTATCTTTCAAAAAAAGATCTTAACAAGCTCTAGATGTATGTCAAATCTCATAGCAAGAAGAGCTCATTTGGTTAAAAAGTGACATAGCCTCAAGAAATGGTCATTTTTGCACCCTATCAAGAGTCACTTTGGTCTAAATGGCCTCCTCTTGAGTTTGGCACCTCTTGGGCAAGTTTAAAAGTACGAACATGACTTGTATGAACTAGCCATGTGATCTCAAATCTCATGTATCTCAATTTGGCCATTCCACTTCCATTATTACACTAATCTATCTAGCCATTCAAGAGCTAAACTTGCTATTCTATACTCAAAACATGCTATCTCATACATTTGGCATCAAATTTCATTCATACATCATACTTTTGGGTATTTACATATGTTCATATGGTTACATAATAAGTTTATCATGAGATTACATCCTATGCCATATATATGGCTAAAAAGAAGGCAAAACTAGGCATATTCATATACTTTGATGCCCTTCTTCTTCTTCTAAGCTTGGTGGCCTCCAATCCCTTGCTCAATTGTTTCAACTAGCATGTTAAGACATTGGAGAGGAGGGGATGAGATTTAAAAAATCCTAATAGCTCATCTCCTATTCAATCACATATAAAGCATGCAATACAAGTCTCACAAATGCATGCATAAGCATATTAACATGTGCAAATCATTTAAGAAGCATTCTTGGCATTTGGAAAAGTTATACATATCATACATAGGCTTGCCAAGTAAGTGGATTAGCCTCACCCATTTACTTGTGGATCTTGGGCTTGCCTCACCCATTTCTTTAAGAGGTTCTTGGACTCAACCTTACTCTTGGGAGTCAACCTCATTTTTGGTAGACTCTTTACTTTGTTTCTACGAATTCTAAGGATTCTTGGCTCATCCTCACTATGGCTAAAGTTTCTTGGCTTCACCACACTCAAGCAAACCAAAGCAAGCATCATAGATATCATTTAGAAATATAATACATTATCATGGTACCATGGCATATAGAATCATGCTAAAATACTTTTCATGGCTTAAAACATACATACACACATTCAAAACAATGTAAGCACACATCTATGCATGAAAGAAGGTGGAGAGAGCTACCTTGCTTGCATTTGCATAGTTTTTTCTTAAGTCTTGAATCCTTTTCCTTAACCTCACACATCTAAGAAGGTGGAGATCATTCCTCTTGGCCTAGACACATCATATAGAAGCTAATTATACTTTTGAAGCAAAGTCTAAGGCCACACAATTACTAGAAAGGTTAGGTGACTTATAAGGCTCTTTTATGGTTCCATAATGCACTTAATGAAGCAACCTTAAGAAAACATCATCTTGGCTCCAGTCTATCTATTCATTCATGATTCTTGACTCCATTTAAACCTCTTGGAGTCATCCCATAATCAATTCTAGGAGCCTAGCTAGGTGTTGCTTACTTAAGCCATATTATGGAACATATAAGGTCATCTTACTTTCTATGGCTTCTAAACTTTTTCCAAGGCTTCCTCTCATACTCTCCCATCATACATGATACAAAACTAAGCTTGGAAGTAATTAAAACACTCCTTAGGTGCATGGACTCTCCTTGGCCGAAGTTACACTTCCATAAGGCACCAATGGAGTTTCCTTGCTTCCTTTGATGGGAGAATCATGTTGGAAGCTCTCTTGGTGTCTTAGGAACTCATATGAACACTTAAACATCATAAAATATGGTTAGGGTTCATGATAGAGTTCAAGGTGCAATCAAAACCCTAACTTTTCTATCTTGCAAATTCATGGTTTTTACTTGGATTTCTTTGCATATTCTTACTCTCCTCCCTTAAATTCATAGAATTCACCTTTGGTTCTCTTCAAAATTCTAGCCCTCTAGCATCTACATACATGGGGCGAAATATGGAGAAGAAGGGGGAGGAGTAGCTACCATGGGATGCAAGATTTACCTTGTTTTCTTGCTTTTTCTCACTGGGATCTTGCTTTCTTCAAGCTCCTCTCTTCAAATCAGAAATTTGCCCTAAGTTTCTCCCCTAAAATAGATTGGTAAACTTCATTTTAATCAAGGAAAATAAAGAAGAATGAAAGAGAGGAGGTTTGGATGGAGAAAGCATGAAAAACTACCAAAATTCCATACCTTTTTGCTTGAATTTCTCCTCCTCTTCCTCTTTCTCTTGGGCGCCATTCTCCCTAGGGTTTTTCTCTAGTTTGAGGCAAAAGCATAATGGGCTGAATGAAGGGGAGAGTAGGGCATCTCATATATATAGGTGGAGGAAGACTTTTTAGAAATTCCCATTTTGCCCTTTGTTCTTGGCATTTTCGTTTCTAATTCATTTTAGCTCCTTTTTTAGAACTATCTTTTCCATTATATAATTTGGTTTCCAATTTAGTAAAATGCCTTTGGAATCACTCAAATCAGAGTTAAAATCTTCCTAAATGAATGAGTCAAAATTCAGGTCAATCGATATTAGAAAACGTCCACCGAAGGGTCTTTAACTGTCCCGAGGCTTCCCATGATTTTCAGGGTCTCTGAGAACCCTAAAGAACTCAAAACTTTCATTTAAAAAGCCCTCCATACTCAATTCCATACCATACAAGTTTTAACACATTATACAAGAAGACTTTATACTTGCTAGCGAAAACCTTATTGACAAGGTCTCAGAATTTGCATTACAGATTATAAGATCTTGTTGACAAGATCTTCAATCCAGGTAATGAGATGTTATCTCAGCCCTTAAATTAACTTAGTCCACTGCCATACTTCATGCTCAATATACATTCTAATGGTTGCATAACATAATCTCTCATTTTTTAGGAACCGGATATTACACTTGCTTTTAAAACATATTCATTTATGTCATTTTTATGAAAACTGGACATTACACATTCACACTTCGCTTCACACATGTAGGCATAGGTCTCTTTTCATGTCATTCACGTTGCAGCACACTCACCTAAAACACACTTACATGTAACAATATAAGACACACAAGAGCAGCAAATTGGAACACTGACACATTTTTATGCGGGTTCTTCACTTACAAACTTCCATGTCATATTCATTTGCATGGTCAAGGACTAACACGTAGTTTCCTTTATTTAGCACTCTCTTCCATTGACAGATCCATCCACGTAGTAGAACATGCTACAATATAACTACACCTTTACAGTCTCAAGACCAGTTTGTAGATGCATTCATACATGTCCAAAACACATGAGCAGAACAGAGAAGAGGACACAAGTAGAATAAAGAAAAGTGGAGGATGAGTCTTGTAATATCTGGTTTTCATTAAACGATGGAAACATATACATTTTCAAAGCAAGTCCCTTGAAATGAATTAGTTAAGGTCCTAAAAAATTTGAATAATATTTTAGACTCCTAAAAATGAGAATTCCAGGCTCAGACAGAAAGAAAAATAGAGCTAGAATGAAGAAACAAAATTTGATGAAAGACTTACGAAACATAATGGTATTTTCGTAATTTTGAACAAATTTTAAAATTTACATAAAAGGGCTTTTTAAATGAAAATTTTGAGTTTTCTGGGGTTCTCAAAGGCCCTAAAAACCATGGGAAGCTCAGGACAGTTAAAACCCCTTCAGTGGACGTTTTCCAACATCAGTGTACCCGAACTTTGATGGATTTGTTTAGGAAGGTTTTAGCTTCAACTTGAGTGATTCCAAAGGTATTTTACTAAATTGGGAATCTAAATTTTATGATGGAAAAGATGATTCTCAAAAAAGAGCTAAAACAAATTAGAAACAAAAATGTCAAGAACGAAGGGCAAAACTAGAACTTTTTAGAAGTCTTTCTTCCTCCCACTTATAAATAGATGTGCCCCACTTCTCCACTCACTTAGCTACTTATGTTTCTACCCTAAACCAAAGAAAAACCCTAAGGGGAGAGGCACATAAGAGGAAGAGAAAGAAAAGGAGAAATGAAAGGCAAAAGGTATGGATTTTTTGTTGTTTTGCATGCTTTCTCCTTAGCAAACCTCTTCTCCTCTATTTCCCTTTCTTTCCTATGGTTATATTAAAGATTTTGGATCTATTTTAAGGAAAGAACAGAGGGAAAATTTTGAAATTGAGGTGAGGAGGCCAAGGAAGGTGAAGAACAAGCAAGAAGAACTAAGGAAATCAAGGTATTTTGCTATTCCTTCACTTAATTTTCCTCTTCCCTTCTCTTGTGAGCATTTTGACCTACATATGGCCATCCTTGGGGAGTTGAGTTTTTTTAACTAAACCAAGAGTGAATCTTAGGAATCTGAGGGAGAAGAATAAGAATATGCAAAGAAAATAACAAATTAGCCATGGAAATTCAAGATAGAAAATCCAGGGTTTTAAGTGTTCCTTGTAAAATCTGATTTGATACCTTAATTCCTATTCCTAAATAAGTATTTAAGTGAGCTCCTAAGATCCCTCAAAATCTCCCCATGTACTTCCTCCATCAAGAAAATAAAGCAAAGTCTATAGATGCCATATTGCTTCTTAATCTCGGCCTAAGAAGGTTAGCATACCTAGGGAGAGTTTTAAACTTTTCTAAAATCATTTTTGAGTCATATATGATGAGTGAAGATGAGGGGAAGCCTTGGAAAAAATTTAGAAACCATAGAAAGTGAGTTGGCCTTGTATGTTTCATAATATGACCTAAAGAAGCAACATGTAGTTAGACTTTTTGTTTTAATTGTGTGATGACTCCAAGAGGCTTAAAAGGAGTAAAAAATCATGTATGAAAAGAAAGAATGGAGCCTAGAACTCATTTGATAGGTGTTGCTTCATTTGGTGCATTCATGAAACCATAAAGGGGTTAATAGACCGAGTTAGTGTTTAAGGAAGATATGTGGCCTTATAATTAATTCCCCTCCTTTGTGTGTGTGAGGCTGAGGAAAGGAGAGCAAATTCAAGGAGAAAAGTATACGATTGTATCCAAGGTAGCTCACTCCTCCTTCTTTCATGCATGAATATATACTTGACTTGTCTTTGAATGTGTGTATGTGTATTTTAAGCTATGAAAAATGTTCTAAATGATATTTGCTTGGATTTGCTTGAGTGTGGTGAAGCCAAGAACCCTTAGCCATTGTGAGGATGAGCTGAGAACCTTTAAAGTTGGTTGAGACAAAGTGAAGAGTCTCCCAAAAGTGAGATTAACTTCTAAGAGCAAGGTTGAGTCAAAAACCTCTTAAAGAAATAGGTGAGGCAAGTCCAAAATCCACAAGTGAATGGATGAGGCTAATTCACTTATTTAGCAAACCTATAAACGCCTTGTATGACTTACTCCCATGCTAAGATTGCTTCTTGAATGGTCATGTTATGTAATATGCTCATGCATGCATTTGTAAGACATGGTTTGCATACTTTATGTATGATTGAAATGGAAGATGAGCTATTGGGATTCTTTGAATCTCATTCCCTCCTCTTCAATGTTCTAACATGCTAGGTAGACCAAGAGAATAAGGAAATAGGAGTCAACCACTTAAAAGATGAGAGTATGACATCAAAGTGCATGGATTTTGTTTCTTTAAGGCCATATAAGTGGCAAATGTTGTAATCTATTGTTGTATATATCCTATGATGATATGAACAAGTATAATTATGCTAATGTATCATGCACAAATGAGATTTAAGGTTATATATATGGAAATGTGCATTTTGGACATGTAGTGGCAAGACTAGCATTATGGAAATGTGTGTATGGCATAGGGTGTGTAATACCATGAATTCTAGCTCATTCTAACTCATCAAGTGCCTTTACATAACTTAATATCATGAATCATGTGAGTTTTGCATGAAAAAGGCAAAGAAATAATGCTCATTTTAGCATTGCATTAGGTCTTAAAATTCCATTCGGTGTCACATGGACCGTGTGAGCTCATACTATACTTCCTCATATTTAATTTCATCATTACAACTCATTCGCATCACAAAAACATACTTACAAGCCATGGAAACCGAAATGGGGCATGGAAACTTAAAGATCATTCTCGGCCAGAATTGGTCCTTTTACTGGGTAAATTTTGAAAAATCAAAACTAAATCTAGAAAAATCAAAACTATGAAATCTTAGTTATTCTGGAAAGCTTGGGATTTCTACTTCACACTAAAAATATTTCCAGGTCACAATATTTATCACCCAGGATGTTTGACATCCAAAAAGCTACAGAGGTCTAACTAAAATCTGGAACTGTCACAGAATTCTGCAGAAAACTTTGAAAATGTCCAATTAATTCCACAAAACTCCAATCCATGAAAATAATACCAATCTAGAAAGCTGTGAATGTTAACTAGAGAGAAAAAATATCTCTAGATCAGTTCATCAAGCCCAGACTCCGAAATTCAATAGAACAGTACTTCTGGTCGGGTAATTTCACTGATACTGGACAAAAACTTCAAAAATTTATATCTCCCTCTCTAGACCTCCAAATAAGGTGCTTCTAGTTGGTAGGCGTCACTGTGATATCCTAGATTCTGTGTATAAAATTTTGTGGCAATTGGACATCATTTGGGCCTCGTGTGACATAAAACAATTTCAGACCAAATGAATAGTGCAGCAAACCAAATCCACAAAATTTGCCAATTTCAAAAAATCATCAAATGTTCTATAGACCTCCAAAAATTATGATCTTTAGCTTCCCAGAAAGCTCTCAATAAGATCTAATTGCATGCAAAATTGTAGATTAAGACTAGCTCATTTGGCCAAAAAGTGACATGGGGTTCCATTATGGTCAAATGTGGCTCCATATAAGGTACCAAATTTGCCAAATGGTCTTCCGTTGGTATTGGCACCTTTTAAGTAGACCCCCTTGATGTTACAGAGAGTGATTAAGTGGAGGAACCCTGTGAAAATACAGATGCTCTTGAGTGTAAAGAAACCTGAACTGGCAACAGAAACAACGAGTAGTAGAATATCCTTTTACCTAAGTAAGAGGATAAGAAAAGTAGAAAAAAAAAAGGTGACAGTATTCAAGCCGAGGACATATTAGATTGAGAATAAATATTCAGTTAATGTGCTTGAGTACTTAATAAAGCACACTTGTCCTTGGCATAGATGCCCTTCTAGCATAATATTGCCTAAAGTATAAATAGCCGGGCAATATCAAGAAATCTCAGGATGTAGTAGAAGAAGAATCCTACTTTCCTTGAGTACTCTACGAGAATAGAGCAGATAGAGAAAAGTAAGAGAGGGGTACTTTAGATTATGGGGAAACTTGTAATAGACAGGCGATAGTGGCTTTAAGCTCGGTCATGAGACGCTTGTGTATTAGTGTTTGATGTTATGGTTTGCTTGCAACAGAGGCTACATGATATTAGGTCTGGCCAACTTAGTAGTAATGTGGCTTAAGTGCATAGCAAACGGCGACATCAATCACCAAAGTATCCTGATAATCGAAAGGTATCTTGATTAAAGAATGAGATAAGTTAGAAAAGAAAAGTAAAAGGATTCCAGTAATATCAAAATAATGAGAAAAGCATGCAGAAAGGAATCCCTAGTAGAAAATGTTCAGATTCAGTATGCATAGCCCGAGTCCCTTATAGTATATGTAAATGAAATGAATAGGGACCAATGTATAGCCTCTCTCCTGCCAGAGATATTTACTATACTCAGTGTGTGAGATGCCCTGGTGCCAAGGCACTTAAAAGCAAAACATGGGCATAGTGAGAATTGCAGGATATGAGAGGAGGGCTACAACGAGTATATGTAAGTAAGTAAGTTAATAGAGTAAAAAAACAAAGCCCAAGTGAAAAAGGGACTGAAGTGGGAATCTAAGGATCCTATGAAGAGCGATGAATGAAAATTAAAATGCTCCTTAGTATTAGTAGTATGGCGGGATCTTAGAGAATGAGATGGCACAGAACCCACTTTGCACGAAGAGCATGATGTACTTCTAAGTTTAGCCTTAGCTATTATGAGCGATGGTAACTGGACTTAGTGAGTAGGTATTTTACTATCAAATACAGTAATCTTAGGCTTTGACATCTCCCAGAGATGGATCGTAGTAGATCCCAGCATAGTACAGCGAGTTACAGTAGACCCTAACAGGGCTCTGAGAGGTCGCAGTAGACCCAGGGGTCACAGTAGATCCCACAGAGTTACAGAGAGCTCTAGCTACAGCATGATAGATCTTTGGTAGAGATGACAGCCTGAGATAGTTTCACAGAATAGTTAGTCTCAGAGACTAGTATAGTTTCAGCTAGCCTTTGTCTTAGAGACTACAGACTTCTTGAGTCTGGTAGACCATTGCTACAGAGATATGAAGGCTTTACTCAGACAGTTAGACCACTGACTAGCTCTCTTTAGAGATGAGCATAGTATATGGGATGAGGAAAGCAAGAAATGAGCTTTCCAGAGTTAGAGCCAGATGAACCACTACCTAGCAGATAGTAACCCTGACCGAGGGATAGAGAGATCCTGCATGCTAGCTTATGTATTTAGAAAGGGGTTAGGTGCAGTTTTTATATGAGATAAGTGGTATAGTATATCTCCAGTGAGCAAAACTATGAGAATAGCTAGCATCCCATCAGAGCCCAGCAGTAGTCAGTGGTAGTAGCTCTTCAGTGCTAGTATGAGACATACAAGTTAGGCCTATAGTGTTTAAATAAGGGACTACAAAATGCCACTGCAAGTGAGGAAAGAAAGTGAGAAAAGTTCTGACCTACAAAGATAGATACAATTGCAGTAACAGAGAAACTGGGATCATTAAAAGTAGAAACTCCTCAAAGGAGCTGTAATCCCAGTAAGCAGTTGCGATATGAGGCTTATGCTAGAAAGAAATTTGAATTATAATCATAGGATGAGCTAGTGAGAAAGAACGCAGAGATAAATGTGGACGAAACATGTAAATAAGCAGACAGATAGAAACCTCCAATGGCTCTAATGATTAGAAAAGATGATGAGAAGTTATGAGAAGCCATTCAGAGAGGATACAAGAGACATGATATGAAATAAGTTACCTCCTGAGATGTGTAAATGAATCCACTAAAAAAACATTAATCCTGTGATTGGGTTAACATTAACCCAACATGATTAGTAAGCTCTCCCAGGATAAGCCTCTAGAGTCAGAAATTTCTTTCCCTTATGAGAAAGAACTATCTAGTATCATATAGTAGTAGAGCCTTTATTAAAAGCTAGTAATCAAAGTTCCTTGGCTGAAAGAAAATTTGAAAGAATGAAATCGTTGAGAAAGCATTTAGAGCCAGGAAGAAGAGAAAGAAAAGAATAGTTAGCTAGACTATAAGAGTAAGAGAAAGTGTACCCCTAAATTTTGAGGACAAAATTTATTTAAGGGGGGAGGAATGTAACATCCCATCCTTCCGTAAACGGTAGAAATGGGCTAGATACAAAAGGAAGTCCCTGAACTAGAAGGAATTAGGGTCAACTAAAATTATGATAAAATTTTAAATATTAAAAAATAAGGATTTAAGTCTTAAGTTACCCAGAAATCAAGGCCAGAGTGATTCAGAAAAAAATTGCCAAAAGGCTAGTGGTATTTTCGTAAATATAGGTACTTTTTGAAAAACACATAGGAGGGCTTTTTAAATGAAAGTTTTTAGTTCTCCAGGGTTCTCAGAGGCCTTAAAAACCATGGAAAACCCCGGGACAGTTAAAACCCTTCTAGTGAACATTTTCTAACGTTAGTTGACCCAAACTTTGACTGATTCGTTCGGGAAGGTTTTAGCTCCAATTTGAGTGATTCCAAAGGCATTTTACTAAATTGGGAACCTAAGTTTTATAATGGAAAAGACAGTTCTAAAAATGAGCTAAAATGAAGGAGAAACAAAAATGCAAAGTATGAAGGGCAAAATGGGAATTTTTGAAAAGTGTAACTTATTCCCACCTATATATATGATGCACTCTTCTCCTCCCTTCATTATGCACGACCATGTTCTGCCTAAAACTAGAAGAAAATCCTAGGGGATGAGGCTCACAAGAAGGGGAAGAACAGGAGGAGAAATCAAAGGCTAAAGGTATGAAAATTAGTAGTTTTTCATGCTCTTTCTCTTCCAAACCTCTTCTCCTCCATTCTCCTTTGTTTCCTATGATTAAAATGAGGTTTATAAATCTGATTGAAGGGATATATTCAAGGGAAAGTTCAGATTTGAAGAGAGGAGCTCAAAGAACACAAGATTTAAGTGAGAAAAAGCAAGAAAACAAGGTAATTTCTTTTCCTATGGTTGTCATTTTTGGTCTCCTTCTCCACCATTTCGCCCCACTTGAGAAAACCCTAGGAGGAGATGATTTTTAGGTAGAACCAAGCATGAATCTAAGGAAAAAGGGTGTGGATATTAAGAATATGCAAAGGGAATTAACAAAAAACCATTAGATTTCAAGATACAAGTTCTAGGGTTTCAATTGCACCTTGTAAAATCTGACTTGGTATGATGATTCCTATGCCTCAGTAAGAGTTTAAATGAGCTCCCAAGATCCCTAAGAGGCTCCCCATATGCTTCTTCCCTTGAGAAAACAAAGAAAGCTCCATGGAACCCAATATGCTTCATAGCCTCAACCTAGATGAGTTCTCCTAGCTAGGGAGAGTTTTAAATTTTTCTAAGGCCATTATTGAGTCATATTTGATGAATGAAAGTGAGGGGAGGCCTTGGAAAAAATTTAGAACTCATAGAAAGTGATTTGGTGTCTTAGGTTCCATATTATAACCTAAAGAAGCAATATGGTGTTAGGCCTTTTTAATTTTTATGATGTGATAACTCCAAGAGGCTTAAAAGGAGTCAAGAATCATATTTGAAAAGAAAGAATGAGGCCTAGAAATCATTTGATGGGTGTTGCTTCATTAGGTGCAATATGGACCATAATGGAGGTTGTAGAGTAATGTAGGGTTTAAGCAAGTTGCATAGCCCTAGAAATTGTTTCATAAACTTAATTGCCTCCTGTAATTTGTATCTAGGCCAAGAGAAACTATCTCCACCAAGTTGTGGGTGTGTGGCCAAAAGAGAAGGCTTAAAAGCTAAGGAAAAAGTGTGTGCTTGTATACAAGGTAGCTCTCTCCACCTTCTCTCATGCATGGTTGTGTGTCTAGCTTGTTTTAGAATATGTTTATGTGTATTTTCAAGCTATAGAAAGTAT
This sequence comes from Erythrophleum fordii, assembly GCA_032878935.1. Taxonomy (NCBI): domain Eukaryota; kingdom Viridiplantae; phylum Streptophyta; class Magnoliopsida; order Fabales; family Fabaceae; genus Erythrophleum; species Erythrophleum fordii. Next base: position 18,884,537 of record JAVQMF010000038.1, read on the forward strand.
GCTAGCATGCTTTTATATGTTATGATTCTTGATACCACAATATGTTTTAAATGAATCCATAATATTTGTATGAGTTTGCTTAGGTGTGAAGAGGCCAAGAACTCTTCCCTTGGGTGAGGATGAGCCAAGAACCCTTGAGCTTGGTTGAGACAAAGTAAAGAGTCTCTCAAAAGCAAAGTGGGCTCCCAAGAGTATGGTTGAGTCCAAAGTGCTCAAAGAATGGGTGAGGCAAGTCCAAAATCCATGAGGAGAAGTGTGAGGCCAATCTAAACACTTAATAAGCTCTTGAATATCTTGTATGATTGATTCACATGCCAAGGTTGCCTTTAAAATGTCTATGATTTCTATTTTCTCCATACATGTATTTAAAAGGCTTGCTTTGCATATATTATGTATGATTGAACGAGAAATAAGCTATTGGGATTCTTTGAATCTCATCCCCTCCTCTCTAATGACCTAACATGCTAGGTGAACCAAATGGATATGTTAATGGGAGCCAACAACCCTAAAGGAAGGAGATTGACAAACTTATGCCTTGATTTTAGCCATTTTGGAACCATAATGATGGTTTATCATGTATATGATGTTGTACATGTACTATGAATGTTGAGACATATGTAAAGATACTATTATGTGATGTTTAAATGTATGGAAATGATATATGACCACTAGCACATGTTTTGAGTATGTAATGCCATAGTATGCAAGTTTAAAGTTTGATGAATATGTGTATAAATGTGGGTTGAATGGCCAAAATGAGATGCATGAGGTTTGGAATCGTTTGGGCAGCTCACACAAGTCTCAAATGTGCTTTTAGGCTTGACTCATACTCTTGCTCTGCTCTTAGCTAGACTATCCCTTGGTAAGGAGGATTCTATTTCAAAAACTCCTAGGAATGTCATTCTATAGTGCTCTCGGCTTACATTCTTTCTCTATATAAGACGAGGCTCGCCTTCTCAAGTGGTCTCTAGCTTTCTCGAGCTTCCCTGAGAGTACTAAGGCACTAACTGTTTGTCTTAGCTTATTTCTACATTTAGATCAGAGCTAGGCTTTTTCTCTGTTCAGCCCCTATAGCCTCATCCCCAGGAGCACAGTATGATATTTCTAGGGTTCTACTAACTCAATCCTGAACACATATTCTCAATGTTTGGATTCTACCTCGCTGAAGCTCATGCTCTACTGGGTGCTCTGACCATGTATGTGCCTTAATCCTGTACTATTCTCATTTTAGGGAGCTCATCTAACTAACTATGGGACCCCTATCTATTTACCTTTCTGAGCTTAGTCTATACATTTAGTTGTTACTAAAGCGAGGGCATATCTTCTATGGTTAATTTCTCATCTCTTCCTCGCTTCTTTGCTCACTATACTCTACAATCGGGGGGTCTATCTAGGGGACTTTACTAACCACTACGGGGTAGTTTTCCCCAACTTAGAATGTCTCATCTTTCCTTTTTCGCTCTAAGGAGAACTTTCACTGAGCTTTTTATTCACATATCTCACCTGGAATGATGCTACTGGTCATCTCCCTTAGGCTTCAGCTTATGCTTAGCTTAGGCTATCTATCTTATTGGACCTGTAGCTTATTAATTATCCTCATTCTTTTCTGAGCCTCTATTACTGGTTACTCATACTTACTTCTAGGTATTACCTATGAGGTACACCTTTCTAGGCCACTTGCTAGGTGCCTTACTACTGGTAGTCTTATCTTACGTCATTTCGAGGTTATACTAATATTCTATCATTCAGTGTCCCACTAGGTAGCACTTTAGGTTAGAGTCAATGCCTTATAGGTGGCTTTCAACAACCTCATTAGCCCTGTGTCTAACTTTCTCTGTGTTGAGCTCTTTCCTCAGTCTCATTTACTAGGCCCACGGACTTCTTACTAATCTTTCATAACTATTCTTTTCCTCTACTTATACTAAAGGTGCCCATTCTCTGTGGGTTATTTAACCCTTTAGTAGTTCTTTTTTTAAGTTAGCCTAAATATGACCAGCAAGGCATTCATAGTGTTATTCGTCGTGGCTAACACATCATTTGTTGCGGCTAATGGCCTCTGATTGGCTTACTATTCTAGGGATTGGATTTTATCTTTAGCTACCAACCCGAGCCTTACTGCCTCTATAACCGGCTCATCATCAAGCTAGAGGGTTCTACCTCTCACTTCATTCAAGCATAACTAGCTATCACCTTTGAGCTGTCAGGCTCCAGGGTATAGCTTATAACTCAAATCTCTGGCTTGAGGGAATTAACCTTTCGAGCTCTAATATTGATCTAGACATTTGGGTGTTGTGGCTAGGGGGTGACTCTTTTTCTCACTTCCCCTCTAGACTGGTTTGGTGCAGTCGTAGTCTCATCTCATACCGCACTGCATCATTACTTGTCTTTGCGTTATGCGAGACAGTTGGGAATGGCTTGAGTATGACTACCTGAGAGAATTAGGCCTCACATACTCTCTCTAGCAAGCCTTTTCCTATCAACGAGATAATTCTCATCGTTCATATCTAGGGCTTGCCACTGATCCCGATGAGCTATCATATCTCATCAAGCTCTAGCCATGGGATCCTCAACTCTACTCAAGCTACATTAGAGGCCACTCTTCCCGGTGTCCACTAACTATTCTAAGGCCATTCTACAACTTACTTATCATAAATAAAGCCACAAACTACTTTCACACACCTATAATGTCTCATAAAGGACTTTTTATAGTCATACATGCCTTTTACAAAGCCCAATGGCTACATCCTCAAGCCAAATCCAATCCGAGAGAGCCTGGAACTTTGCTCTGATACCAATAAATGTAACACCATGAATTATAGCTCATTCTAACTCATCAAGTACCTTTACATAACTTAATATCATGAATCATGTGAGTTTTGCATGAAAAAGGCAAAGAAATAATGCTCATTTTAGCATTGCACTGGGTCTCAAAATTCCATTTAGTGTCACGTGGACCGTGTGAGCTCATACTATACTTCCTCATATTTAATTTCATCATTACAACTTATTCACATTACAAAAACATGCTTACAACCCATGGAAACCGAAATGGGGCATGGAAACTTAAAGATCATCCTCGGCTAGAATTGGTCCTTTTACTAGACAAATTTTGAAAAATCATAACTAAATCTAGAAACATTAAAACTATGCAATCTTAGTCATTTTGAAAATCTTGGGATGTCTACTTCATAATAAAAATATGTCCAGGTCACAATATTTATTTCCTAGGATGTTTGACATCCAAAAAGCTACAGAGGTCCGACTGAAATCTAGAACTGTCACAGAATTCTGTAGAAAAATTTGAAAATGTCCAATTAATTCCAAAAAAATCCAATCCATGAAAATGATACCAATCTGGAAATCTGTGAATGTTAAATAGAGAGAAAAAATATCTCTAGATCAGTTCATCAAGCTCAGGCTCCGAAATTCAATAGAACAGTACTTCTGGTCAGCTAATTTCACTGATACTGGACAGAAACTTCAAAAATTCATATCTCCCTCTCTACACCTCCAAATGAGGTGCTTCTTATTGCCAAGAGTCACTGTGATTTCATAGTTTTTGTGTATAAAATGTTGTGGCAATTAGACATCATTTGGGCCTCGTGTGACAGAAAACAATTTCAGACCAAATGAATAGTACAATAGACCAAATCCATAAAATTTGCCAATTTCAAAAAATCATCAAATATTCAGAAGACCTTCAAAAATTATGATCTTTATCTTCCCAAAAAGCTCTTAATAAGGCCTAATTTCATGCCAAATTTCATATCAAGATTAGCTTATTTGGCCAAAAAGTGACACGGGGATCCATTATGGTCAAATATGGCTCTATATGAGGTACCAAATTTGCCAAATGGTCTTCCCTTGGTATTGTCACCTTTTGGGCAAGTCTAAAAGCACATTTGAGACTTTTGTGAGCTGCCCAAATGGTCCCAAACCTCATGCATCTCATTTTGGCCATTCAACCCACATTTATACATATATTCATCAAACTTTAAACTTGTATACTATGGCATTACATACTCAAAACATGTGCTAGTGGTCATATATCATTTCCATACATCTAAACATCACATAATAGTATCTTTACATATGTCTCAATGTTCATAGTACATGTACAACATCATATACATGATAAACTATCATTATGGTTCCAAAATGGCTAAAATCAAGGCATAAGTTTGTCAATCTCCTTCCTTTAGGGTTGTTGGCTCCCATTAGCATATCCACTTGGTTTACCTAGCATGTTAGATCATTGGAGAGGAGGGGATGAGATTCAAAGAATCCCAATAGCTCATCTCCCGTTCAATTATACATAATATGTGCAAAGCAAGCCTTTTAAATATATGTATGGAGAAAATAGAAATCATAGACATTTTAAAGGCAACCTTGGCATGTAAATCAATCATACAAGACATTCAAGAGCTCATTAAGTGTTTGGATTGGCCTCACACTTCTCCTCATGGATTTTGGACTTGCCTCACTCATTCTTTGAGCAATTTGGACTCAACCATACTCTTGGGAGCCCACTTTGCTTTTGGGAGACTCTTTACTTTGCCTCGACCAAGCTCAAGGGTTCTTGGCTCATCCTCACCCAAGGGAAGAGTTCTTGGCCTCTCCACACCTAAGCAAACTCATACAAACATCATGGATTTATTTAAAACATAATGTGGTATCAAGAATCATAACATATAAAGGCATGCTAGCATACTTTTTATAGCTTGAAAATACACATAAACATATTCTAAAACAAGCTAGACACACATCTATGCATGAGAGAAGGTGGAGAGAGCTACCTTGTATACAAGCACACACTTTTTCCTTAGCTTTCAAGCCTCCTCTTTCAGCCACACACCCACAACTTGGTGGAGATAGTTTCTCTTGGCCTAGATACAAATTATGGGAGCCAATTAAGTTCATGAAACAATTTCTAGGGCCATGCGACTTGCTTAAACCCTACATTACTCTACAACCTCCATTATGGTCCATATTGGCACCTAATGAAGCAACACCCCTCAAATGATTTCTAGGCCTCATTCTTTCTTTTCAAATATGATTCTTGACTCCTTTTAAGCCTCTTGGAGTCATCACATCATCAAAATAAAAAAAGGCCTAACACCATGTTGTTTCTTTAGGTCATAATATGGAACCTAAGACACCAAATCACTTTCTATGAGTTCTAAATTTTTTCCAAGGCCTCCCCTTACTTTCATTCATCAAATATGACTCAATAATGGCCTTAGAAAAACTTAAAACTCTCCCTAGCTAGGAGAACTCATCTAGGTTGAGGCTATGAAGCATATTGGGTTCCATGGAGCTTTCTTTATTTTCTCAAGGGAAGAAGCATATGGGGAGCCTCTTAGGGATCTTGGGAGCTCATTTAAACTCTTACTGAGGCCTAGGAATCATCATACCAAGTCAAATTTTACAAGGTGCAATTGAAACCCTAGAACTTGCATCTTGAAATCTAATGGTTTTTTGTTAATTCCCTTTGCATATTCTTAATCTCTACACCATTTTTCCTTAGATTCATGCTTGGTTCTGCCTAAAAATCATCTCCTCCTAGGGTTTTCTCAAGTGGGGCGAAATGGTGGAGAAGGAGACCAAAAATGACAACCATAGGAAGAGAAATTACCTTGTTTTCTTGCTTTTTCTCACTTAAATCTTGTGTTCTTTGAGCTCCTCTCTTCAAATCCAGACTTTCCCTTGAATATATCCCTTGAATCAGATTTATAAACCTCATTTTAATCATAGGAAACAAAGGAGAATGGAGGAGAAGAGGTTTAGAAGAGAAAGAGCATGAAAAACTACTAATTTCCTTACCTTTAGCCTTTGATTTCTCCTCCTTTTCTTCCCTTTCTTGTGAGCCTCATCCCCTAGGGTTTTCTTCTAGTTTTAGGCAGAACATGGTCGTGCATAATGAAGGGAGGAGAAGGGTGCATCATATATATAGGTGGGAATAAGTTACACTTTTCAAAAATTTTCATTTTGCCCTTCATATTTTGCATTTTCGTTTCTCCTTCGTTTTAGCTCCTTTTTGAGAACTATCTTTTCCATTATAAAACTTAGGTTCCTAATTTAATAAAATACCTTTGGAATCACTCAAATTGCTGCTAAAACCTTCCCGAATGAATCAGTCAAAGTTTGGGTCAATTGACGTTAGAAAACATCCACCGGAGGGGTTTTAACTGTCCCGGGGTTTTCCATGGTTTTTAGGGCCTCTAAGAACCCTGAAAAACTCAAAACTTTCATTTAAAAAACCCTCCTGTGTGTTTTTCAAAAAGTGCCCATATTTACGAAAATACCACTAGCCTTTTGGCAAATTTTTTTCGAATCACTTTGGCCTTGATTTCTGGGTAACTCAAGGCTTAAATCCTCATTTTCTAATATTTAAAATTTTATCATAATTTTAGTTGACCCTAATTCCTTCTAGTTCAGGGACTTCCTTTTGTATCTGGCCCATTTCTGCCGTTTACGGAGAAATCGAACATTGTGTTTCTCACGTTTACGAAAGGACCAGATGTTATAGGGTGAGAGAGTAAGTTTGCAAATTCTAGGTTTATACACCTTTGAGACAAGTTTAAAATGTCATTTTGGTGCAATCCCATATGCTTAAGTGGCCACACAAGCTTGGGAAGTAAATTTTGACACTTTGGTGCTTGTAAAGACCATGAAAATGACCAAGCTAGAACCCTATGACACAAACTGACCAAATGGATGAATCTTTCCATGAAATTTTACAACCATGTAGGGCTTATTGAGAGAAGCTAAATTTTAGAAAAATAGAAGCTCTACAGAATTAATTATGAATTTTCAAAGTTGGAAAATTTTCTAGTTTTGGTTTAGTGCACTGTTTATATGGCTAGTTTTGTGTTTTATGTTATCCCATGGTCAAATGGTGTCCAATGCCTATGAAATTTTACAAAAATAAACTAGAGGTTACAAGATTTCTGTAGCCACCAAGATTATCTCATTTGGAGGTATGAGCAGAGAGTTATGATTTGTTGAAGTTTCATATTAGTACTAGTAATGCCACTAGACCTCCAGTACTGTTCCTTCATAATTCAGTTCTTAAATGAACTTTACATGATCTGGATATATTTTTCATTTAAATTTAACATCTAGAGATTCTTATATTGAACAAGTTTACATGACTTGGATTTGTTTAGAATTAGTTATGAATCTCAAAAATTTATGACAATAAGTTGTGACAGTAGCCCTGGCAGCTACGACTTTGAGTGCTTTTTGAATGTCCAAAGTCTTCTACTTGGAGTTTTATGACTTCTACCTATTTTTAGCTTAAAGTAGACATATGTACTTTCTATAATAGTAAAGAGTATATGATTTCCATTTTTCTAGAATTAGTTATGATTTATAAAGCTTGTGATAGAAAAGGGAAAATTTTGGCCGAGGTTGCAACTATAAATTTTGTGTAATTCCTCTACTTGCACGAGTTTTAGGCCACTTTTGATGATAGAAATGAGTTGTATCTATGTAATTAAATATGAAAATGTGATACATGATCTTACATGGTCCACGTGACAATGAATAGAATTTTCATCCCCTACGTAACGTAAAGAAATTCAGTAGTTTTATATGCCATTTTCTTGTGATTCTTAAGAAGTGCATAGCATGAAGCATAGAATTTGCACGAGAAGGGCTAGAAAGTTACGATGTTACAAGTCTCAAGCTAGAAAAGAAGGTTTCACATGGCAAGGGTTTAAAGGAAGCTACATGAGAAGAAGTGGCTCCAGGAGCAACACACACTCAACTGCTCCAACATAAAGCAGCATATGGAATGTTTTGCTCAGGTCTAAGAAGGAAAAAGCTTGTGAGCAGAATGTGATTAAGAAGCCATGAGGAGAAAGGGTGAAGGATTCATAAAGATGAAGAAGCAAGAGCTAGAGGAAGAAGCATGAAGAGTCTTAGGTTCACTACACATCTACTAGATGCACACACGAAGATTATTAAGAAGGGGTTAAGAAAGAAGTGTTCTCATATTTGTAAGCTCCAGAATGTGGGAAGGAATGTAATGAGAAGCATGGATAGATTTTTATATTATATTCATAACACTTAGCATCACTACAAGGCCCACATTTATACACATAGGAAGGAGCATGTGATAAAGAGGCTAGAGATTAAATAAAGCAGCTTACGTGAGAGATGAGAACATGGATAGAGAGTAAATAAGAAGCATGTGAATGAGCTAAAGAGGGGCACATGATTTAATAACAAACTCAAGCAGAATGCTATTTAAAAAAATGCATCTAATTTATCCATCCCATATCATTTACATGAATTCATTCACCATTTGCTCCCCCTGAAGCTGTAACCATCCATTCCCTCTTCCTCCACCTCCTTCCATCTCCATGAAGCATTAATTCTTTGGTGGCTAGCTTAGATGAGGAACTTGGATTGAAGCTTAAGTCCATGGAGTTTAACAAGGGATTTTGGGCTAAGATTTCCATTTTATTTTCTTTCTCTCTACATTAATTTTTGTTTTTAAACTTGCTTGGTTGAGCTTGTAATTGACTAACATTGATGTAGTTTGTAATTGATGGCTAGTTAGACATTAATTAGGAGAGTATTTGAATGACTAATTGATTGAATTAAGTGCTGGATTTTTATTTTCCTACAATTATCTATGCATGCAATAAAGGTGTTTGATGAAATGCATGTGAGAATTTGTGTGCTTAATTGTTTGATTTAAGGATTCCTTAAAGTTTAATTAGTTAATTGAACATCTTAGGGTGATAATTCAGAGGCTAATTGATCGATTAATCAACTGAAGTTAGTGTTCATTGATCTTAATGATAAGAATTAATGATTTGATGCAAGGTTAAGGTTTCAATTCAAGATTAACTTGTTAATCTCTTGAATCCTATGTGGTAGCTCAAGATGCATTAAGTGATGGATTTGTATTTTCCTACAATTATCTATGTATGCAATGAAGGTGTTTAATGAAATGAATGTGAGAATTTATGTGCTTAATTGTTTGATTTAAGAATTCCTTAGAGTTTAATTAGTTAATTGAACATCCTAGGGTGATAATTTAGAGGCTAATTGATTAATTAATCAACTGAAGTTAGTGTTCATTGATCTTAATGACAAGAATTAATGATTTGATGCTAGGTTGAGGTTTCAATTCTACATTAACTTGTTAATCTCTTAAATCTTTTGTGGTAGCTCAAAATGCATTAAGTGCTAGATTTTTATTTTCCTACAGTTATCTATGTATGCAATGAAGGTGTTTGATGAAATGCATGTAAGAATTTATGTGCTTAATTGTTTGATCTAAGGATTCCTTAGAGTTTAATTGGTTAATTGAATATCCTAGAGTGATAATTGAAAGGCTAATTGATTGATTAATCAATTGAAGTTAGTGTTCATTGATCTTAATGACAAGAATTAATATTTAATGCAAGGTTGAGGTTTCAATTCAACATTAACTTGTTAATCTCTTGAATCTTATGTGGTAGCTCAAGATGCATTGCCATGAACATAATTAAGAACTCTAAGACTAGAATATTAACAATTGAATTAGGATGAGGATAGTAGATACCAACGGATGAATCCAAAGCTAGTCACAAGTCCATTAGTTGCTCCTTAATTCATGTGTTTAGATAGTAATTAGGAATTTTAATTTGATTTATATTCTAGTTAGTTTAAATCAAACCCCTATTTAGTTAGGTAGTTTTTAGAGTTCTTTTACATTTAGAAAACCTAATTGAATATTGAGATCCATTTCCAAGGGAGACAATCTAAGTTGCACCCTATATTGCAAATATTTTTTAACCTAGTTTATTTTAAGGTTGCGTGACACAACCATTCAGGTATATGATGGGTATAGGGAGGAAAGGTTCAACTTGCAAGCTATGTTGTTTAGGACAATCAACGACTTTCCAGCATATAGTAATTTGTTAGGATACAGTATCAAAGGATGTTACAAGTGCCTTATTTATGAGGAAGGCACACATTCCATGCGGTTGGAACATTGTATAAAGAATGTCTTCCTCAGGCAATGTAGATTTTTGCCTCTAGGACATCATTACTGGTGCTAGAGAAAAGCTTTCAATGAGATGACAGAGGAAGGTAGTGCACCTTTGCCATTGACTGGTAAGCAGTTGTATGAAAAGGTAAAGGATTTGGATAATAATTTCGGCAAACCTTTGTTAGGACACCTTGGGACAAGCGGGTGGGAGAAAAGGTCTATTTTCTTTGAACTACCAAGTCTTTGTATGTGAGACATTTCCTTGATATGATGCATATCAAGAAAAATGTATGTGACAGTGTAATTCGTACATTACTAAACGTGCTAGGGAAAACCAAAGATGGGATTAAGGCGAGGTTGAACTTAGTTACTTCAGGAATAAGAGGAAAATTAGTGTAACATTCGTCTTTTTAAAACCTATAAACTAAGGAAATTACTAAAAGAAGTCTCCTAAATTGAATGATTAGAGGCCTAATAAAACTAAAGAAATAATCTAAACATCTAAAAATAAGGATACAAGGCTAAAAGTGTTCTAAAATCAGAGCCAAAATAGCTAACCAAAAATTAATGAAAATGGAGTAACATTTTCTGTAATTTTGGGCAACTTTTAGAAAACTCAAAGGAGAGATCTTTAAATGGAAAAATTGAGTTTCTTGGGATTCTCAAAGGTTTTAAAAACTATAAGAACCTATAGAATGGTTAAAACCTCTCTAGTTTACATTTTAGAATGTTGGTTAACCGAAATTTTGACCAATTCATTCAGAAAGGTTTTGAATCTAATTTAAGAGGAACTAAAACATTTTATGAATTAGAGGACCTAAATTTCAAAATGGAAGAGACAATTCTCGAAAAGAAGTTAAAATGAGCTAAATGGAAAGAACCAACAAAGGGGCAAAGTGGGAATTTTGAAAAGTGTTATAACTTAGCCTACTGCCTTATAAGTCATGCCTCACTTCTTCCCTTCCTCATGATCGACTTTCATCTACTCCAAAATAGAACCAAAGGATCCTTGAAGTGGTGCACCAAGAGGGAGAAGAGAAGGAAGGAAAAATCAAGGAAAAATGGTAGAAAATTCATAGTTTTTCATATGCTTCCTCCTTCACCAACCTTGTTCTCCTCTTTCTCCTCTCTTTTCTTATGGTTTTGATGATTGATTTGAGGATGATTCATGGGTGGTTCAATGAAAGGAGGAGAGAAATTGAAGGAGAGACTAGAAGCAAGTGAAAGTACTCTTGAAAATGATTGAAACCAAGGTAACTTCCATGGCTTTCTTTGTTTCTTCTTACTTGTTCTTCATGGGTGAAATTTTAGCCAACCCTAGACCACCAAGGGGGGATGATTTTTGGTCTTAGCAAGGAAGATATAAGGATTTTAGGGTTTAAAAAACAAGTATATGCAATTTGATTTAAAAGGGAAGCCTTAGAATTCAAGTTGTAAATTCTAGGGATTTTGTTTGCCCTTTGTAAGAGTATGTATAAGTTCTTAAGACATCTAGGAAGCTTCAAAAGTGCCAATTTCCTAAGAAAAATGAAGCAAACTCCATGGGTCCATTATCTTGTACGTGTCTTGGCCAAAGCTAGAGTAGCATCGAGGGAGATTTTTCCTTGATTCCAAGGATGGAAATGACCTAGATATGATTAATAAATATCAAGAGAAGCATTGGTTTGAATTTAGAAACCATCGTTTGTGAGATGTAGGTTTAGGTTCCTTTTTAAGACATAGAGAAGCAACTTGAATCTAGGCTCCTTGAATTGAATTTGTAATAAATCCAAGGAGTCTAAATGGAGTCAAGAGACTTAGATTGAATGAGAAATTGGAGCCAAGATTATAAATCCTAGGGGTTGCTTCATTACACACTTAAATGGAAATATAACTATGTTTTAGAATAAAGTAATCTTGCATAGAGTTTATGTGAAGCTAAAACTTACTCCAGTGATGTAATTGTACCTCATTTGATGTTTCTAGACTAAGTGAACCAAGCTCCTCCTAGTTGTGTGTGTGAGGCCAAGAAAGGGAAAGGAAATACTAAGGAAGGAAGTTGTGATTCTTGATTCAAGATAGCACTTTAACCTTTCTTACATGTATGTCTTGGATGTTTGATTGTTATTAGATGCTTGTATGTATGTTTAAATCATGAGATATGTTTATAGCTATTGATAAAATGCTATGGTATCATTATGCTTCTTGAAACATGTTTTTGAATGCAAGATGGCTTGAATGGGTGAGGTTATGCCAAAAGACCCTTAGAATGGGTGAGGAGATGCCAAAAGTCCTTAAGAATAGGTGAGACAAAGCCAAAAGTCTCAAGAAGGAGTGAGGCTAAGTCAAAAGTCCCTAAAAGTGGATGAGGTAAATCCAAAACTCCTAAGGAATTGGGTGAGGGTAGACCAAAAACCCTTAGAGTCTATGTTTGACAATGTATGAGTTTGTATGACATGAGAAAATGTTTATATATGCTTACAATAGACTTTTAGTACATGCTTGCAGTCTTTGACTTGAAAATGTGCCATGTATGTGTGTTTGAAAGAGAAAAAGAGCTGTTTGAATTCTTTGAATTACACTCTTTTCTCACATATGTTTGACCATGTCTATGACGACCCCAACTTCTAATCATGGTAATTTAAGCTTAAACATGCGATTGATGGTCATAAATCAAGGTCTAGCATCATTTAAAATTAATCAATTTAGGAAAAAGTGAGAAAATTTGAACTTTATTGTTATTAGAATCATTAACCAAACATTTATAAATATCCATGTACATGAGTGAGACAATTCTCCAATTAAAAGCCTTTAAATCTATTACCCATTCATTTTCAACTCTCAAGAACCCCTTTCAAGTGTTTTTAAGTCATCCCTTAATGTTGTCATAGGAAAAACTAAGGTTTCTAGGTTAATATGAGAGTTTTTGAACCTTCACCATAGCTATAACACCATATATTTGTAACTCATTTCATACTATATCTATGCCTCACATCAAGCAATTCATACAAGAGGCAAGAAAATGGCATTATTTTAATGCATTTCTTAGCGTTATGTCACGTATAAAAGCTCCATTCGATGTCACGTGGACCATATGAGCTCAAACATCACATCCTCATATTTAATTTCATAAATACAACTCATTTGCATCTTTAAAATTGGCCTACACCTCAATAATCAGGAAGGGAAGCATGAAATATTCATATCTATTTTCGACTAGATTTGGCTCTCTTCTGACCAAATTTTGAAAAATCATAACTAATTCTAAAAAAATCTAAATCATGCATTCTTAGTCATTATGGAAAGCTACAAATGTCTACTTCTCAGTAAAAAAATTTACAGACTACAACATGCATCACAAAGGATGTTTGATATCAAAAGGGGTCTAGAGGTCAACTACTCACTGGTACTATCACAGATTTCTATAGCAAAGTTAAAAAATGTCCAATTAATTCCCTAAAAATCTAATCCATGAAAATGATACCAATCTAAAAATTTGTGGATGTTAGCTAGAGGTAAAAAATATTTCTAGACCAGCTCAGGCACGTCTAGACCCTAAAATTTAATAGAACAGTAATTGAGATTGGGTGAAGCTCCTGATACTGGATAGAATATTTAAAAATTCATATCTCCCTCTTTATGCCTTCAAATGAGGTGCTTCTAATTGGCACAAGTCAATATGAATGTCTAGTTTATCTGTATAAAATTTCAAGGCAATTGGACATCATTTGAGCCATGTGTGATAGATTTCATTTTCAGACCAAATGAATAGTGCATCAAACCAAAATCAAAAAATTTGCCAACTTTGGAAATTCATCAAATATTCTGTAGACCTTAAAAAATTATATTATTTAGTTTTTCAAAAATTTCTCACCAAGCTCTAATTGCATGCCAAATCTTAGATCAAGAAGAACTCATTTGGCTAAAAGGTGATATAGGGTTCCATTATGGTCAATTTTAGCTCCATATGAGGTACCAAAGTAACCAAATGGCTTTCCTTAGGGTTTTGCACCTTTTGGGCAAGTCTAAAAGCATGATTAAGACTTTTGTAAGCTACCTAAAAGAAACTCCATGCATCTCATTTTGGCCATTTCATCCACACATGTGCATAATTCTATCAAACCATTCATGGAGCTAATTTGCCCTCATATACTTAATTCACATTCTAGTGGCTACATAACATATTCTCTCATTCATACATGGCACAATATCATAATTACACATGTTTAAGAGATCATAGACCATACATATCATGGAGTTACATGCTTTTATACAAATATGGCCTTAAAGAACTAAAAACTATGTATTAGGTTGTCAAACTCTCTTATTCAAGGTGGTTGGCTTCCATTACCTTGTCCACTTGATCCACCTAGCACATTAGATCATTAGAGAGGAGGGAATGAGATTCAAAGAATCACAATAGCTCATCTCCCATTCAATCATACATAATGGATACAAACAAGTCTCATAAATGCATGTATGGTCATGTTGACATGTGCAAACATTCAAGAAGCATTTTCATCATTTGAAATTATCATACATAGCATACAAAGGTCTGCCAAGCAAGTGGATTGTCCTCGCCCAATTTCTTGTGGATATTAGACTTGTCGTACCCATTCTTTAATGCATTCTTAGACTCAACCATGCTCTTGGGAGCCCACTTTGCTTTTGGGAAACTCTTTGATTGTCTCAACCAATTTTAAAGGTTCTTGACTCATCCTCACCATGGCTAAGGGTTCTTGGCCTCACCACACTCAAGCAAACCCAAATACACATCACAACATCATATGAAATATAATATGTCATCATGAAATCATGGCATATTAAATCTTGCTAACATACTTTTCATAGCTTGAAAATAAACATGCACATATTCTAAGACAAGCTAAGCACACATCCATGCATGAGAGAAGGTGGAGAGAGCTACCTTGCACATAATCACACACTTTTTCTCTTGAAATTCCCTCCCTTGCTTTGTCCACGCATCCACAAAAGTGTGGGAAAGATTTCTCTTCACCTAAACACAATTTATGGAAGCCAATTAGGTTCATGAAACAATTTCTAAGGTCACACAACTTGCTTAGACACTAGGTTATTCTATAAACCCTATTATGGTCCATAAATGCACCTAATGAAGCAACACCCCTCAAATAAATTCTAGGCTCCATTCTTTCCTTTCAAATATGATTCTTGACTCCTTTTAAGCCTCTTGGAGTCATCACACAATTAAAACAAAGAGCCTAACTATATGTTGCTTCTTTAGGTCATAATATGGAACTTAAAGCACCAACTCACTTTCTATAACTTCTAACTTTTTCCTAAGGCCTCCCTTTATTTTCATTCATCATATATGACTCAAGAATAGGCTTAGAAAAATTTAAAACTCTCCCTAGCTATGCTATCCTTGCTTGGCTGAGGCTATAGAGGAAATGGAGCTTCTTAGATTTTGCTTTATTTTCTCAACGGAAGAAGCATATGGGGAGCCTCTTAGGGATCATTTAAACTCTTATTTAGGCCTAGGAATCATCATACAAAATCAGATTTTACAAGATGCAATTGAAACCCTAGAACTTGTATCTTGAAATCTAATGGTTTTTTGTTAATTCCCTTTGCATATTCTTAATCTCTACCCCCTTTTTCCTTAGATTCACCCTTGATTCTACCTAAAAATCAAGTCCTCCTAGGGTTTTCTCTTGTTAGGTGAAATGGAGGAGGAAAGAACCAAATATGATAACTATAGGAAGAGAAATTACCTTGTTTTCTTGCTTTTTCTCACTTGAATTTTGTGTTCTTTGAGCTCCTCTCTTCAAATATGAATTTTCCCCTCAATTTCTCCCTTAAAATAGATATATAAACTTCATTATAATCATAGGAAATAAAAGAGAATGAAGGAGAAGAGGTTTAAAAGTGAAAGAGCATGAAAATCCATACCTTTCTACCTTGAAATTCTCCTCCTTTTCTTCCTCCTCTTGTGCGCCTCATCCCTTAGGGTTTTCCTTTGGTTTTGGGCAAAACATGGTCGTGCATAATGAAAAGAAAAGAAAGGCACATCATATATATGTGGGAGGGAGTTACATTTTTCAAAAATTTCCATTTTGCCCTTCGTTCTTAGCATTTTTGTTTCTCCTTCGTTTTAACTCCTTTTTGAGAACTGTCTTTTCCATTATGAAATTAGATTCCCAATTTAGTAAAATGCCTTTGGAATCACTAAAAGCGGAGCTAAAACCTTCCTGAATGAATTTGTTAACTGTCCCGAGGCTTTTTATGATTTTCAAGGCCTCTAAGAACTTCGAAGAATTCAAAACTTTCATTTAAAAAGTCCTCTTGTGTGGATTCCAAAATTTGCTCAAAATTACAAAAATGCCATTATGTTTTGTAAGCTTTTCGTAAGAAATTATTTCTTCATTTTAGCTTCATTTTTCTTTCTGTCTGAGCCTGGGATTCTTATTTTTAAGAGTCTAGAATGCTTTCTAAATTTTTCAGGACCTTAACTATCTCATTTTGGGGGACTTCCTTTTGTATCCGTTGAATTTCATTCGTTTACAGAGAAATCGTACGTTACATTTCTCACGTTTTCTCTTGTTTTCAGAGTACCGGATGTTACAGCGGCTAAATACATTCATACTGTGGCCAAATACTCTCAGGTCCACTTCTTACAGATTCACATTGCTGCGGCATGTTGGAGGTTCTCTGCACCAAGAGGACCTCTTAAAGCCTATCTCACTCGCGTCTCACTATTGGCGCAACTAATTTCTATGTTTGCTGCAGCTAATTCCTCTATAGATATAACACCATAATTTCCTGACTCATTTCATACCATATCTATACCTCACATCATTTAATTCATACAAAAGGCAAGAAAATGGTATTATTTTAATGCATTTTTTAGCATTGCGTCACGTATAAAAATTTCATTCAGTGTCACATGGACCATGTGAGCTCATACATCACATTCACATATTTAATTACATGAATACAACTTATTTACATTATCAAAAGTAGCCTACATCTCATGGAACTCAAAGGGAAGCTCAAAATACACATATATATTTTTGGCCAGATTTGTCCTCATTTCTATCACAACTATAGAAAATCATAACTAATCCAAATGGCTTTCCTTGGGGTTTGGTACCTCTTGGGCAAGTCTAAAAGCATAGCTAGGACTGATGTGAGCTGCCCAAATGGTCCCTATAATACCATGAATTCTAGCTCATTCTAACTCATCAAGTGCCTTTACATAACTTAATATCATGAATCATGTGAGTTAAAAAGGCAAAGAAATGATGCTCATTTTAGCATTGCACTGGGTCTCAAAATTTCATTCGGTGTCACATGGACCGTATGAGCTCATACTATACTTCCTCATATTTAATTTCATCATTACAACTCATTCGCATCACAAAAACATGCTTACAACCCATGGAAACCAAAATGGGGTATGGAAACTTAAAGATCATTCTCGGCCAGAATTGGTCCTTCTTCTAGGCAAATTTTGGAAAATCATAACTATACAATCTTGGTCATTATAGAAATCTTAGGATGTGTGATTCACACTACAAATACGTCCAGGTCACAATATTTATCACCCAGGACATTTGATAACCAAAAAGCTACAGAGGTTCGACTGAAATCTGGAACTATCACAGAATTCTGTAGAAAAACTTTGAAAATATCCAATTAATTTCATAAAAATCCAATCTATGCAAATGATACTAATCTAGAAATTTGTGAATGTTAAATAGAGAGGAAAAATATCTCTAGATCAGTTCATCAAGCCTAGACTCCGAAATTCAATAGAACAGTACTTCTGGTCAGGCAATTTCACTAATACTGGATAGAAATTTCAAAGATTTATATCTCCCTCTCTAGACCTCCAAATGAGGTGCTTCTAGTTGGTACGATTCACTGTGATTGCCTAGTTTTTGTGTATAAAAGTTTGTGATAATTGGACATCATTTGGGCCTCGTGTGACAGAAAACAATTTCAGACCAAATGAATAGTGCAGCAGACTAAATCCATAAAATTTGCCAAATTCAAAAAATCATCAAATATTCTATAGAACTCCAAAAATTATGATCTTTAGCTTTCCAGAAAGCTCTCAATGAGATCTAATGGCATGCCAAAGTTTAGATCAAGACTAGCTTATTTGGCCAAAAAGTGATATAAGGTTCCATTATGGTCAAATATAGCTCCATATGAGGTACCAAATTTGCCAAATAGTGTTCCCTTGGTATTAGCACCTTTTGGACAAGCCTAAAAGCACATTTAAGACTTGTGTGAGCTGCCCAAATGGTCCTAAACCTCATGCATCTTATTTTGGCCATTCAACCCACATTTATACACATATTCATCAAACTTTAAACTTGCATACTATGACATTACATACTCAAAACATGTGCTAGTGGTCATATATCATTTCCATACATCTAAACATCACATAATAGTATCTTTACATATGTCTCAACGTTCATAGTACATATACAACATCATATACATGATAAACCATCATTATGGTTCTAAAATGGCTAAAACCAAGGCATAAGTTTGTCAATCTCCTTCCTTTAGGGTTGTTGGCTCCCATTAGCATATCCACTTGGTTCACCTAGTATGTTAGATCACTAGAGAGGAGGGGATGCGATTCAAAGAATCCCAATAGCTCATCTCCCGTTCAATCATACATAATATGTACAAAGTAAGCCTTTTAAATGCATGTATGAAGAAAATAGAAATCATAGACATTTTAAAGGCAACCTTGGTATGTGAATCAATCATACAAGACATTCAAGAGCTCACTAAGTGTTTGGATTGGCCTCACACTTCTCCTCATGGATTTTGGACTTACCTCACCTATTCTTTGAGCACTTTGGATTCAACCATACTCTTAGGAGCCCACTTTGCTTTTGGGAGACTTTTTACTTTGTCTCGACCAAGCTCAAGGGTTCTTGGCTCATTCTCGCCCAAGGGAAGAGTTCCTGGCCTCTCCGCACTCAAGCAAACTCATACAAACATCATGGATTCATTTAAAAACATAATGTGGTATCAAGAATCATAACATATAATGGTATGCTAGCATAATTTCCATAGCTTGAAAATACAAATACACACATTCTAAAGCAAGCTAGACACATGTCCATGCATGAGAGAAGGTGGAGAGAGCTACCTTGTATACAAGCACACACTTTTTCCTTAGCTTTCAAGCCTCTTCTTTTGGCTACACACCCACAACTTGGTGGAGATAGTTACTCTTGGCCTAGATACAAATTACGTGAGCCAATTAAGTTCATGAAATAATTTCTAGGGCCATGCGACTTGCTTAAACCCTAAATTACTCTACAACCTCCATTATGGTCCATATTGGCACTTAATTAAGCAACACCCCTCAAATGATTTCTAGGCCTTATTCTTTCTTTTCAAATATGATTCTTGACTCCTTTTAAGCCTCTTGGAGACATCACATCATCAAAATAAAAGGCCTAACACCATGTTGCTTCTTTAAGTCATAATATGGAACCTAAGACACCAAATCACTTTTTATGAGTTCTACATTTTTTCTAAGGCCTCCCCTCACTTTCATTCATCAAATATGACTCAAGAATGGCCTTAGAAAAATTTAAAACTTTCCTTAGCACCATGGAACATGCTTGGCCGAGACATACCTAGGTTTTAGGCTCCATGGAGTTTTCTCTATTTTCTTGAAGGGAGAAGCTTGTGGGGAGCATCTTTGGTGTCTCAAGAACTCCTTTATACTCTAACTTAGACCTAGGAAGCATCGTATAAGTTCAGAATTTGAAAGGTGCACTTGAAACCCTAGGTTTTGCATCTTGATTTCTAATGCCTATTTCTTGGTTTTCTTTGCATATTCTTATTCCTCTCCATTAAATACCTAAGAATCACCTTTGGTTTGGTTAAAAATCTGACTCCTTAGGTCTATTTAGGTCTAGGTTGAAATGGAGAAGGAGTGGGATGAAAGGTATCAACCATAGGATGCACTTTTACCTTGTTTCCTTGCTTAGTTTAGATTGAATCTTGATTTCTCCAAGCTCCTCTCTTCAAATCCATACTTTCCATTGAATATCTCTCTTGAATCAAATTTATAAACATCATTTTAATCATAGGAAACAAAGAAGAATGGAGAAGAAGAGGTTTGGAAAAGAAAGAGCATGAAAAACTACTAATTTTCATACCTTAAGCCTTTGATTTCTCCTCCTTTTCTTCCCCTTCTTATAAGCCTCATCCCCTATGGTTTTCTTCTGGTTTTAGGCAGAACATGGTCATGCATAATGAAGGGAGGAGAAGGGTGCATCATATATATAGGTGGGAATAAGTTACACTTTTCAAAATTTCCTATTTTGCCCTTCATACTTCGCATTCTCATTTCTCCTTCGTTTTAGCTCCTTTTTGAGAACCGTCTCTTCCATTATAAAATTTAGGTTTCCAATCAAGTAAAATATCTTTGGAATCACTCAAATTGGAGCTAAAACCTTTCTGAACGAATCTATCAAAATTCGGGCACAATAACGTTGAAAAACATCCACCAAAAGGGACTTTAGCTGTCCTGGGGCTTTCCATGGTTTTTAGAGTCTCTGAGAACCCCGAAAAACTCAAAACTTTCATTTACAAAGCCCTCCTGTGTGTTTTTTAAAAAGTGCCCATATTTACAAAAATGCCATTGGCCTTTTGACAAATTTTTTGAATCACTCTAGCCTTGATTTCTAGATAACTCAAGGCTCAAATCCTCATTTTCTAATATTTAAAATTTTATCATAATTTTAGTTGGCCCCAATTCCTTCTATTTCAGGGACTTCCTTTTGTATTTGGCCCATTTCTGCCGTTTACAGAGAAACCGAACATTGTGTTTCTCACATTTACGGAAAGGCTGGATGTTACAATCCCAACCATCATGCCTCTCATTTTGGCTATGTCACTTGCAATTATGCACAATTATATAAACTCATTCAAGAAGCCACATTGTCATAACATACTCAAATTGCATTCTAATGGTCTCATAATGCATCCTCCAATTTATACATGACATATTACCATAAATACATGTCTTCATATCATCATAATACATATACACTTATCGGTTACATCTCTTAGCATTTGTATGGCCTTAAAGTAGCAAAATTCACACACTTTAATATCATCCTCTCATCTTCAAGGTGGTTGACTTCTATTACCTTGCTCTCTTGGTCCACCTAGCATATTACATCATTGGAGAGGAGGGAATGAGATTCAAAGAATCTCAATAACTTATCTCCTATTCAATCATACATAATGGATGCAAACAAGTCTCATAAATGCATACATGGCATGTGGAAATGTACAATCATTCAAGGAGCATTTTTAGCATTTGAAAAGTCACACATAACATATAAAGGCTTGCCAAGCAAGTGGATTGGCCTCACCCATTTACTTGTAGATTTTGGACTTGCCTCACCCATTCTTTAAGAGATTCTTGGACTCGACCATGCTCTAGGGAGTCCATCTCACTTTTGGGAGACTCTTTACTTTATCTCAACCAATCTTAAGAGTTCTTGGCTCATCTTCACCATAGCTAAGGGTTATTGGCCTCACCACACTCATGCAAACCCAAGCACACATCATAATATCATTTAAAAACATAATATGTCATCATGAAACCATGATATAAAATCATGCTAGTATACTTTTCATGGCTTGAAAATGCATGTACACACATTCTAAGACAAGCTAAGTACACATCTATGCATGAGAGAAGGTGGAGAAAGTTATCTTGGATACAATTACACACTTTTTCTCTTAAATTTCCCATCCTTGTTTTGGACACACTCACAAAAAGTGTGGGGATGATTTCTCTTGGCCTAAACACAATTCATGGAATCTAATTAGGTTTATGAACTCAATTCTAAGGCCATATAATTTGCTTAGACACTACCTTGACCTATAAACCTCATTATGGTTCCAAAATGGCACCTAATAAAGTAACACCCCTCAGATAAATTTTAGGCTCTATTCTTTCCTTTCAAATATGATTCTTGACTCCTTTTAAGCCACTTGGAGTCATCACACAATTAAAACCAAGAGCCTAGCTACATGTTGCTTCTTTAGGTCATAATATGGAACATAAAGCACCAACTTATTTTCTATAGGTTCTAAATTTTTCCCAAGGCCTCCTCTCATTTTCATTCATCATATATGACTCAAAAATGGGCTTGGAAAAATTTAAAACTCTCCCTAGTTATACTAACTCATCTAGGGCAAGACTATACTTGTTTGTGCTACCCTTGGACTTTATTTGGTTTTCTTGAAGGAGGAAGCACATGGGGAGACTTTTAGGGATCTTAGGAACTCATTAAATTTCTTATTTAGTCCTAAGAATCATTGTACAAAATTAGATTTTACAAGGTGCAATTGAAACCTTAGAAATTACATCTTGAAATCTAATGGCTTTTTGTTAATTCTCTTTGCGTATTCTCAATCTTCACACTCTTTTTCCTTAGAATCACCCTTGGTTTTGCCTAAAAACCAAGTCCTCCTAGGGTTTCTTTGGTTAGGCAAAATGGAGAAGGAGGGGAACCAAAGGTAGCAACCATGGGAGAAGAAATTAGCTTATTTTCTTACTTTTTCTCACTCGAATCTTGCTTTCTCCAAGCTCCTCTCTTTAAATTTGTACTTTTACCTAAGTTTCTCCCTTAAAAAATATTTGTAAACTTCATTTTAATCAAAGGAAACAAAGGAGAATGGAGGAGAGGGGGTTTAAAGGGAAGAAAGCATGAAAAACTACCAAAAAACCATACCTTTTCTTCCTCCTCTTATGTGCCTCATCCCCTTAGGTTTTCTCTAGTTTTTAGGTAGAGCTTGGTTAGCTAAAATGAAGGGGGAAGAAGGGCGCCCATTATATATATAAAGGAGGAAGAAGAACTTTTCAAATATTCCTATTTTGCCATTCATTTTTGGCATTTTTGTTTCTACTTCTTTTTAGCCCTTTTTTTAGAACCATCTTTTCCATTATAAAATTTAGGCTTCCAATTTAGTAAAATTCCTTTGGAATCACTCAAATCAGGGCTAAAACCTTCTCAAACGAATCTATCAAAGTTTAGGTACACCATCATTAGAAAACGTCCACCAAAGGAGTTTTAACAGTCTCGAGGCTTTCTATGGTTTTCAAGATTTGTGAGAACCTCAGAGAACTCAAAAATTTCATTTAAAAAGCCTTCCTATATAAATTCCAAAAATTTCTCAAAATTATGAAGATGCCATTACTGTAACGACCCTAACTTCTAATAATCATAATTAAGGTTAAGTACGTGATTACTAACCATAAAATTTCAATTAGGGTTGAAAGTCATTACAACTAATTATATTCAAAAAATGTTAGGAAATTTGAACCTTAATGTTATTAGGGTCATTAATTAAGCAACCACAATTATTCAGAAGTGCAAGTGAATTTAATCATTAATAAGGAGCCTTTGATTCTCCCATCCATTAATTTCAACTTATAAAAACCTCTTACAAGTGTTTCTAAATCATTCCTTAGTATTACCATAAAAGAAATTAAAGTTTCTAAGTGAATATGAGAAATTGAGCACCTTCGCCGCGGCTAAATCCCTTTTTGCCGGGCCAATTACTCTCGGATTCAAGTCCTTACACCTCCATAAATTTCATGCATTTTGCTGCGGCCAAATACCCCTTTCGCTGCGGCCAAATACCCTCTGCAACACCCCCAAACTTGTTTCCCAGGCTTAGCCGCGGCCAACATCACTATTCACCGCAGCCAATTTCTCTCTGTTTTCTTCCCTAGCAGGTTCGCCATATTTGGCCGAGGCCAATTAATTGTTAGCCGCAGCCAATTCTTCTCTGTTTCTATTAGGCCTAGGGCAATTCCCTTCTGTTCCTATAACTCCCAAAATTTCATCTCATGCTCTCCAATTCCCCCTCTAGCAACCCTCTAGGCCACTTTAACTTTGTTTGTGAAGATTTAATGTCTTTCTTTCACCTAATCTACTTAACACATCTATCATTACACATTTAAAATTCAAATGTGGATCCTTAATCCTCTAGCTACCATAAACTAGTGAGTTCATAGATTAATGACAGCAAATGTATTATGGTCACAAGGTGCATAGGCTCAATGCTTAATGTTCATATAAAATCAAATCACTTATCCATTATTAGCCAATTACAATCATAATGTTCAATTCCATGATAATCAAATTACATATACAATCCCTATACTTGGCAACTCATGATGCAATGCAGCAATGATACAGAACTAATAATTTAGTTACAATATATTTTGTCAAAGCTCCCAAGCCTATGTGCTACCAAACCACTTAATGATCTTCTATTAATTTTCTCCTTGCCACTAAGAGGTCCGGTCCCTGAAAATGTTAGCCCACAATGGGGTGAGATATACAATCTCAGTAACAAAAGGTAATTTCCATATATATGTACAAGTCAATCAATCCAATGCAATTTCATATCATCAATACCAGAATCAGCAATTCAATTCGCAAATGAACTAGTTGAGCTACCAATGACTACTGTCCCATACTAGCAATCATACACAACATGTTAATGGCCAATAACAACGGGAGAGGTCCATCCACAGCACCTACTCCATCATGAGCACAACCAAGGCTCAGTGCATCTGGGGTTTGATCATAACCCAGTGCTCGATCGAAGCACATGCACAGGTGGCAGCCGCACCACAGCTTCACCATGGACTCACAAGGTCCAATCACAATAACAATCAAGTAGTCAACCAGTCATTTAACATTCAAAATCAAGCATGTGTAACAAATAGTAGATTAACATGAGTATATACATGGAATTAGGAAAATAACCCAGTTACCTCAATGAAGCCAATTACTCTTCCCCTAGCTACCATAATAATCCAAATGCATACTAAGCCTATAACAAGCATAATTATCATCATTTCTAATCACAATCAAATATCCAAAGAGTTGAACTACTAATGACAGACTAAAGGTTACTCACCTAATTACCAAGGGATTTAATTTCGGATTCCAACTTTCCCACACCAGAAATTGCCATAATTCACTCCAATTTTTGGGAAATTTCACATGAAACCAAAGCCCATATCATAGGTCAACTATAGGAGTCTCAAATTAACAGAAAATGCATCAAAATGGGAAGAAGATACTCACTTAATAACACCCATAGCCTCACCTCCAAAAGTCCACCATGGAAGCACCAAAATTCGCATTTCAATCATCAAGCCCAAAAAATTCAGTTTTCCACCATTATCTCCATGTAATCTCACACAATAACAGAACCCATTATGATAATATATCCTTACGGGCATTTTCCATCAAAGTGATTCATAAAATGGAAGGGAAAAGCTTACCTAATCCTCCCTCTAACCTTCAAGTCTGAAAATCTTGCAAGGAATCATCCAACACCAAATTTCAGATTTGAGAAGAAGATGAAAATGCTCAAACTCAGAAATTAATTGGACCAAAATGAAGAGGAGGATGAGAGGGTCAAGTTATATATAACTCACCTTGGCTAAATCATCCTTTAGGAGTAAAAAATGGAGCTTCCATGTTGGTAGAACCCTAGCCTCCCTTGAACCTCCAAATTTCCTTTCTTGAGTTTCAGCAAAATGAGGAAGAGGCTGAAGAGTTAGGGTTTTAGTTGGGTTTAAGTTGGGTCTAAGATGGGTCATGGGTTGCTCCAAGGTCCAACTCTAAATAGGCTTCAGATTTTTGCTTTGTTGGGCCAGCTCTTATGTATTAGGCTGCTGAATTTTAATCAAGTTTGAGCCAAGTTTAAAGAGCTCAAGGATTTGGGTTTGCACAAGGGTTATTAGGCCACTCATAGGAGCCTATGCAAGGTGGATCTTGGGCCTCTAGCATATGGAATTAGATTGGGTCTGCACCTAACTCATTGGGCCTCCATTAGCCTCTTCTTATAATTTCTTAATTTGGGCCTAGATGAAGTTTCTATCCTAATTAATTCTCAAACCCATATTAATAATTCATCTCTCTAAAATCTCCATTCACTTAACTTGCCCAATCATCCCATATTAATTATTCTTAATTAATCTGAATCCATAATTAACACCTTAATTAATTTTTGGGGTATTACAATTACGTTTTGTATGTTTTCTGTAAGAAATTGTTTCTTCATTCTAACTTCATTTTTCTTTCTGTTTAAGCCTGGGATTCTCATTTTTATGAGTATATAATACTTTCTAAATTTTTTGAGACCTTAACTAAGTCATTTTGAGGGACTTCCTTTTGTATCCAGTGAGCTTCGTTCATTTACGTAGAAATCGTACATTATGTTTCTCACGTTTTCTCTCATTTTCAAAGGATCAGATGTTACATTTATCCCCCCTTTAATAAATTTTGTCCTCAAAATTTGGTGTGTGCTTTCCTCTTACTCTTTTCTTTTCTGGCTAATTGCTCTATTCTTTCTCTTCTTCCTAGCTTTTTACATTTTTCTCAGTGATTTCACTCGTTTGGATTTTCTTTCAGCCTGGGAATTTTCATTGCTTGCTCGTAATGAGAGTTCTATTATTATGGAGTGCTAGCTAGTTCTTTCTCATAAGAGAAAGAAATTTTTAACTCTAGAGGCCTATCTTGGGAGAGCTTACTAATCATATTGGATTAGTCTTAACCCAGTCGTAGGGGTTAACATTTCTTTCAATGGACTCATTTACACATGTAGAGAGGTAACTCATTTCATATCAAGTCTCTCGTCACCCCTCTCAATGGCTTCTCATAACATCTCATCATCTTTTCTAATCATTACAACCATCGAAGGTTTTTGTTTGTCTGCTTACTTATTTATATATACTGTCCACTGTTCATCTCTGTGTTCTCTTTTTACTAGCTCATCCCATGATTAAAATTCACATTTCTTTCTGTCATAGGCCTCATATCACAACTACTTACTGGGATTACAACTCCTTTGAGGAGTTCTACTTTTAATAATCCTACCTTCTCTGTTTACTACTACATCTGTCTCTATAGGCTGAGACTTTTTCTCACTTTCTTTACTCATTTATAGTAGCATTTTATAGCCCTTCATTTCAACACTAATAGGCCTAACATGTGTGTCTCATACTAGCACTGAAGAGCTACTATCACTGACTACTATTGAGTTTTAGTGGGATGCTAGCTATTCTTATAGTTTTTCTCACTAAAGATATACTGTACCACTTACTTCATGCAAAACTACACCTGATCCCTTTCTAAATACATAAGCTAGCATATGGGGGATCTTTCTATCCCTCAGTTAGGGCTACTATCTACTAGGTAGTGGTTCATCTATTTCTAACTTTGAAAAGCTAATTTCTTGCTTTCCTTATCCCATACACTATGCTCATCTCTAAAGAAAGCTAGTCAGTGGTCTAATTGTCTGAGTAAAGCCTTCATATCTCTATGGCCATAGTCTATCAAACTCAGGAGATCTCTAGTCTCTGAGACAAAAGCTAGCTAAAACTGTACTGGTCTCTAAGACTAACTGCTCTGTAAAAACTATCTTAGGCCGTCATCTCACTAGAGAACTATCATACTGTAACTAGGGCTCTCTGTAACTCTATAAGATCCATTGTGATCCTTGGGTCTACTGCAACCTCTTAAAGCCCTGCTAGGGTTTACTGCTACCCATTGTGCTATGTTGGGATCTACTGTGATCTATTTCTAGGAGATGTCAAAGCCTAAGATCACTATATCTGATAGTAAAATACATGCTCACTAAGTCTGGTAACCATCGCTTATAATAAATGAGCCTAAACTCAAAAGTAAATCATGCTCTTCGTACGAAGTGGGTTCTATGTCATTTACTTCTCTAGGATCCTATCATACTGATGCTTGGAAGCATTTAAAATTTTTCACTCATCGTTCCTCATAGGATCCTCAGATTCTCACTTTAGCCCTTTTTGCTTAGGCTTTCTTTTCTTACTCTATTGACTTATTTACTTTGCGTGCATTTGTTCTAACCTTCCTCTCATATCTTGCAGTTTCTAATTATGCCCATATATTGCTTTCAAGTGTCTTGGCACTAGGGCATCTCACACATTAAGTGTGGCTAACATCTCTAGCAGGAAAGAGGCTATACACTAGTCCCTTCTCATTTCATTTACATATACTATAAGGGACTCAAATCATACATACTAAACTCACACTATTTGGATCTGAACATTCTTTACTGGGGATTCCTTTCTACATGTTTTTCTCATTATTCTAATATTATTGGAATCCCTTTACCTCTCTTTTCTGACTTATCTCGTTATCTAGCTAACTAAAATATCCTTCGATTATTGGGACAATTTTGGTGATTAATGTTGTCATTTGCTATGCACTTAAGTCACATTATTATTAGGTCGATCATGCCTAATATCATGTGACCATTTTTGGAAGCAAACTATAACATCAAACACTAATACACAGGCGCCTCATGACTGAGCTCAAAGACAATATGGCCTGTATATTATAGTTTTCCAATAATCTAAAATATTCCTTTCTTACTTTGCTCTATCTGCCTTATTCTTGTAGGATACTCAGGGAATTAGGATTCTTTTCTCTACTTTGTCGTGAGATCACTATACATTACCTGACTATTTTTACTTCGGGCACTATCATGCTAGAAGGGCATCTATACCAAGGAAAAGTGTGCTTTCTTAAACACTCAAGCACATCAACTCAATATCTATTCTCAATCTATTATATCTTCAGCTTAAACACTCATTTTTTTCTCTTTTTACCTTTCTTATCCTCTTATTTAGGTAAAAAGATGTTCTATTACTGGCTATTTTTGTTGTCAGTTCAGATTTCTTTACGTTTAAGAGCACCTGCATTTTCCTGGGGCTTTTCTACTTATTCATTCTCTGTAACATCAAGGGGGTTTACTTTTCACTCATTCTCTATAAGGAAAATTCTATTTCATATAATCTCAGGAATTTCATTCTATGGTACTCTTGGCTTACACTCTTTCCCTACATAACACGAGGCTCACCTTTTTAGGCGGTCTCTAGCTTTCTTGAGCTTCCCTGAGGGTACTAAGGCACTAACCGTCTGTCTTGATTTATTTCTACGATCAGATCAGAGCTGGGTTTTCTTTATGTTTAGCCTCTTTAGCCTTACCCTAGGAGCATAGTATGCTATTTGTAGGGTTTTGCTAACTTAATCTGGAGCACATACTCTCAATGTCTAGATTCTGTCTTACTAAAAACTTATGCTCTATTGGATGCTCTAATTACTCACATGCCTTAACTATCATTCTTATATTAGGGAGCTCGTCTAACTAATTATTGAACCCTTATCTATTTTATCTTTCTGGGCTTAGTCTACTCATTTAGTCATTACTAAAGCGAGGGTATCTTTTCTGCAGTTAGTTTATTAGCTCTTTCTCGCTTCCTTTATCACTATACTTTATGACTAGGGGGTCTATCTAGGAGAATTTACTAACCACTACTGGGTGATTTCCCAGACATCAGGATGTCTCCTCTTTTCTTTCTTGATCTAAGGAGAACTTTCACTGAGTCTTTCATTCACATATCTCACCTAAAACGATGCTATTGGTCATCTCCCCAAGCTTTAGCTTATGCTCAGCCTAGGCTAGTCATCTTATTGGATTTGTAGCTTACTAACTATCCTTATTCATTTATAAGCCTTTATTACTGGGTTACTCATACTTACCTCTAGGTGTTACCTATGAGGTACACCTTTCTAGGCCACTCGCTATGTGCTTCACTACTAGTAGTCTTATCTTACATTATTTCGAGGCTACACTAACATTCTATCATTCAATGTCTCATGGGGTAGCATCCGAGGTTGGAGTCAACACCTTAAATGCGGGTCTCAACAACCTCATCATCCTTAAGTCTAACTTCCTTTGTGTTGAGCTCTTTCCTCAGTCTCAACTATTAGGCCCATGGATTTTTTTTACTAACCTTCCGTGGCTGTTCACAACTATTTCTCTCTATTAATACTAGGGGTTCCCACTTTCTATAGGTCATTTGACCCCTTATCAGTTCATTTCTCAAGTTGGCCTAAATATGACCAACAAGCCATTCATGTTACTATTTGCCACGGCTAACATATCATTCACCACTGTTAATTAGTCTCAGGTTCACCCTAGTTTTTCTGTCTGAGTATTGGCCATGGCTAACTTCTTAATTGGCCACAATGTGGAACTCTTTGGATTGCCTCGCTGCTATCTGGAATAATTGGCCGCAATTAACGACCTCTGATTGGCTTACTTTTCTAGGGATTGGATTTTCATTTTTAGCCATCAACTCGAGCCTTATTGCCTCTATACCCAACCTATCATCAAGCTAGAGGGTTCTATCTCTTGCGTCATTCATACATAACTACTTATCATCTTAGGGTCGTCGGGTTCTAGGGTGTAGCTTGTAACTTAAACCTCTGGCCTGAGGAAATTAGTCTTTTGGGCTCTAAAACTTATCTGGACATTCGGGTGTCATGGTTAGGGGATAACTCTCTATCTCACTCCCGTCTGAACTAGTTTTGTGTAGCCGTAGTCTCATCTCATACTGCGCTACATTATTGCTCATCTCTGCATTACACGAGACAGCTAAGAATGGCCTGAGTATGACTACTAAGGGAATTAGCACTCACATACTCTCTCTAGCAAGCCTTTTCATATCAATGAGATCATTTCTCATCATTCACATCTAGGGCTTGCCACTAATTCCGGCAAGCTATCACATCTCATCAAGCTCTAGCTGTTGGATCCCTTGACTTTGCTTAAGCTTAGCTCTACTCAAGCTACACTAAAGGCCACTCTTTCTTGGTGTCCACTAACTACTCCAAGACCATTCTACAACTTAATTATCATGAAACAAGCCATAAACTATCTTCACATAAGCAAAATGTCTCATATAAGGCTCTACTTATCCATTCAAGCCATTTTACATAACTATATTACTTCATCCTCAAGCCAAATCCAATTCGAAAGAGCTTGGAGCTTGGAGCTTAGCTCTGATGCCAATAAAAGTAACACCATCATTTTCTGACTCTTTTCATACTATATCTATGCCTCACATCAAGCAATTCATATAAGAGGCAAGAAAATGACATTATTTTAATGCATTTCTTAGTGTTGCATCATGTATAAAAATTTCATTCAGTGTCACATGGACCATGTGAGCTTATAAATTATATTCACATATTTAATTACATGAATATAACTCATTTACATAATCAAAAGTGGCCTACATCTCATGGAACTTGAAAGGAAGCTCAAAATACACATATATATTTTCGGCCAGATTTGTCCTCATTTCTGTCACAAATTTCGAAAATCATAACTAATTCTAGAAAAATTGAAATCATATATTCTTGGCTATTTTGAAAAGCTACGCATGTCTAATCTATGCTAAAAATATGTTTAGATCATAACATCCAACACAAAGGACGTTTGACATTTGAAATGGTCCAGAGGTTAGACTGTCCACTGGTACATCACATAATTCTATAGCAAACTTAAAAAATGTCCAATTAATTTAAAAAAATATAATCTATACAAATGATACCAATCTAGAAAGAAGCAGATGTTAGCGAGAGGTGAAAAATAACTCTAGACCAGTTCAGGCATACACAGAATTTGAAATCTAGTCAAACAGTAACTGAGGTTGGCTGAAGTTCTTGATACTAGAAAGATTTTTTAAAAATTGATATCTCCCTCTCGAGACATCCAAATGGGGTTCTTCTAGTTGATAGAAGTAACTGGGGGTGTATAGCATCTTTGTATAAAATTTTGTAGCAATTGGACATCAATTGAGCCCTGTGTGACAAATTTAATTTTTGGACCAGTATGAACAGTGATATGACCAAAACCAAAAAGTTTCCCAACTTTGAAAATTTATCAAATATTCTTTAGAACTCTGAAAAATCTATTCTTTAACTTTACAAAAAGCTCTTACCAAGCTCTAATTGCATGAAAAATCTTAGATCAAGAAAAGCTCATTTGGATAAGAAGTGACATAGGGTTTCATTATAGTCAATTTTGGCTCCATATAGAATACCAAAATGTCCAAATAGCTTTCCTTAGGGTTTGGCACCTCTTAGGCAAGTCTAAAAGTATAACTAGGACTTGTATAAGCTACCCAAATGGTCCCAACCCTCATGCCTCTCATTTTGGCTATGTCATTTACAATTATACATAATTACATAAACTCATTCAAGAAGGCACATTGTCACAACATACTCAAATTGTATTCTAATGGCCTCATAATGCATCCTGCAATTTATACATGACATATTACCATAAATACATGTCTTTATATCATCATAATACATATACACCTATTGGTTACATCTTTTGCCATTTGTATGGCCTTAAAGTAGCAAAATTCACATACTTTAATATCATCCTCTCATTTTCAAGGTAGTTGACTTCCATTACCTTATTCTCTCGGTCCACCTAGCATATTAGATCATTGGAGAGGAGGGAATGAGATTCAAAGAATCCCAATAACTCATCTCCTATTCAAGCATACATAATGGATGCAAACAAGTCTCATAAATGCATGCATGGCATGTGGACATGTGCAATCATTCAAGGAGTATTTTTAGCATTTGAAAAAGTCACACATAGCATACAAAGGCTTGCCAAATAAGTGGATTGGCCTCACACATTTACTTGTGGATTTTGGACTTACCTCACCCATTCTTTAAGAGATTCTTGGACTTAAGCATACTCTTGGGAGTCCACCTCACTTTTGGGAGACTCTTTACTTTGTCTTAACCAATCTTAAGAGTTCTTGGCTCATTCTCACCATGGCTAAGGGTTCTTGGCCTCACCACACTCATGCAAACTCAAGCACATATCATAACATCATTTTAAAATATAATATGTCATCATGATATCATGATATGAATCATGCTAGCATACTTTTCATGGCTTGAAAATGCACACACACACATTCTAAGACAAGCTAAGCACATATCCATGCATGAGAGAAGGTGAAGAAAGCTACCTTAGATACAATTACACACTTTTTCTCTTAAATTTCCTTTCCTTGCTTTGGTCACACTCACACAAAAGTGTGAGGATGATTTCTCTTGGTCTAGACACAATTCATGGAACCTAATTAGGTTCATGAACTTAATTCTAAGGCTATATAATTTTCTTAGACACTACCTTGACCTATAAACCTCATTATGGTTCCAAAATGGCACCTAATGAAGCAACACCCGTCAAATAAATTTTAGACTCCATTCTTTTCTTTCAAATATGATTCTTGACTCCTTTTAAGCCTCTTAGAGTTATCACACAATTAAAACTAAGAGCCTAGCTACATGTTGCTTCTTTAGGTCATAATATGAAACAAAAAGCACCAACTCATTTTCTATGAGTTCTAAATTTTTCCCAAGGCCTTCTTTCATTTTCATTCATTATATATGACTCAAGAATAGGCTTGGAAAAATTTAAAACTCTCATTAGGTATACTAAATCATTTGGGGCGAGACTATGCTTATTTGTGCTACCCTTGGACTTTGCTTGGTTTTCTTGAAGGAGGAAGCATATGGGGAGACTTCTAGGGATCTTAGGAACTCATTTAAACTCTTATTTAGGCCTAGGAATTATTGTACAAAATCAGATTTTATAATATTCAATTGAAACCCTAGAAATTGCATCTTGAAATCTAATGGCTTTTTGTTAATTCTCTTTGTATATTCTTAATCTCTACACCCTTTTTCCTTAGAATCACCCTTGGTTGTACCTAAAAACCAAGTCCTTCTAGGGTGTCTCAGCTTAGGCGAAATAGAGAAGGAGGGGAACCAAGGGTATCAACCCTCATAGGAGAAATTACCTTATTTTCTTGCTTTTTCTCACTCTCCTCTCTTCAAATCCGAATTTGCCTCTAAGTTTCTCCCTTAAAATAGATTTGTGAACTTCATTTTAATCAAGAGAAACAAAGGAGAATGGAAGAGAGGGGGTTTGGATAGAGGAAAGCATTAAAGACTACCAAGAAACCATACCTTTTTTCCTTGATTTCTCTTCCTTTTCTTCCTCCTCTTGTATGCCTCATCCCCTAGGGTTTTGTCTAGATTTTAGGCAGAGCTTGGTTGACTAAAATGAAGGGGGAAGAAGGGTGCCACATATGTATATAAAGAAGGAAGAAGAACTTTTCAAAAATTCTCGTTTTACCCTTCATTTTTGGCATTTTTGTTTCTACTTTATTCTAGCTCTTTTTTGAGAATTGTGTTTTCCATTATAAAATTTAGGTTTTCAATTTAGTAAAATACCTTTGGAATCACTCAAATCAGAGCTAAAACCTTCTTGAACGAATCCGTCAAAGTTCTAGTGTACTATCGTTGGGAAACCTCTATCGGAGGGGTTTTAACTATCTCAGGGCTTTCTATGATTTTCAGGGCCTTTGAGAACCCTAGGGAACTTAAAACTTTTATTTAAAAAGCCCTCCTATGTGAATTTCAAAAATTACTCAAAATTATGAAAATACCTTTACATTTCGTATGTTTTCCATAAGAAATTGTGTCTTCATTCTAGCTCTATTTTTCTTTCCATATAAGCTTGGGATTATCATTTTAGGAGTCTAGAATACTTCCCAAATTTTTTAAGACCTTAACTAAGTCATTTTAGGGGACTTCTTTTTGTATCTGATGAGTTTCATTCATTTACGGAGAAACTGTGCATTATGCTTCTCACATTTTCTTTCATTTTCAGAGAACCAGATGTTACGCTGGAACACTTGACACATTTTTGCAAAGTTCGCCATGACCAATTTCCCATTTCACTGAAGTGAATTGCTCTCTGGATGACTTCTAGTTTGGCCTTTCATATTTCACCGTGACTAGTTCCACTTCTCGCCATGGTGGATTGTTTTCCGGTGCTTTCCCTTGGCAACTTCACCTCTATTGGTCGCGGCTAAGACTATTTTGGCATGGTGAAATGCCTTTAGATCATACAACTTCAAAATCTGGTCTCATACACTCCTGTTCTCCCCTAGTGACACCCTAGGGTCCCTTTACCTTAAATCGTAGGGCTTTAATGGCTTTCCTTTCCCTAATTTACCCAGCTTATCTATTTTTACCAATCCAAGACTTAAATGTTAATTCCTACTCATCCAACTACCATATATCAGTAAGTTCATAGGTTAATCATAGTAACATTTTCATAAGCTACCAACAATGATCATTCAAATACATATTCCATTAGGGATTTCATACATTACTAGTTCTTGTTTACATCCAATGTATCACATAATTACATTTTCCAAATAGCAAACCATATCATAGGCTCAACAAAGCTCATAACAGATGTTATAAGTTCATACATCTAATACGAAGCCAAAATGAGGCCTGACTCCTTAATAGATACATTTTAAGTAATCAAAATACAAACATCTACACTTGGCAACATGATTACATGATGATGCTATATACAAGAATAACAAAATTACATTTATTCTGCTCAAATCAGTCCAAGTGTAGCCTCCTTCACACATGGTTAGAGCTCATGGATTTTCATCCACTTCCTTCCCCTTATCCTTACCCAAAGGGCCTTCACCTGAAAGTATAATCCCATGAAACGGGGTGAGATATGAATCTTAATAACTAAAGGTAAATTCCATTCATATATTCCAATTTAATTAACATATATACATGAATTAAAATGAGTATTAAAATCATATCAGTCATATCAACATATGAAATGGTTAGGCTACTATGATTACCATCCTATGCTAGCAATCACATTTTTACATGTTAAACCAAAAACACCAGAAGAGGCCCATCCACGACACCCACTCCTTAATGAGCACAACCAGGGCTCAGTGCATCTGGGGTCTGATCATAACCTGGTGCCCGATCAAAGCACATGTATGGGTGGCAGCCACACCATAGCTCCACCACGGACTCACAAGGTCCTAACACAAAACAACAGGTAATCAATTAATTCATTTAGCATTTCAAATCTTTCATGTGTAGTAGATATAAAATTAAAGCAAATATATGCATAGAATTACAAAATCCCCAGTTACCTCACTATTGGACAATTTTTAGAGAACCAACAACAATGCTACCTCAGCCTAGCTATTACAAGAGAAAATTTGGTTAAATGTTTCTTCCACTAGAAACTTCAATGTATCACCTTAAATCTAAAGGAAATTCGTATAAAATTAATACCCATACTGCAAACTAACTATTGGGGTCTTAAACCAGTAGAAAATATATTAAAATGAAGAGTTTATGCTTATCCAATATCCCTTCTAGCCTCTACCTCTGAAAATTCTCTAAGAAAATACCAAACAAACACATTTCAGATTTTAGGCATGGTGAGAATGCTCTAAATGAGAAGCCAATCGGGTCAAATTGAAGAGAAAGAGGAGAGGATTAAGTTATATAACTATTACCTTGGCTGATTTTGAGCCTAGAAGTGAGAAATGGTAAATTTCTTACTTGGAACCTTAGCCTCCCTCTTAAGGTGCGAAAATACTTCTTGTGTTTGTGTTTTGTATTTTAGCAGAATGGTAGGAGGAGGCTGCATGTGCTTAAAGTTTTAGTTAGATTTAAGTTGGGTCCTAAATGGGTTATAGGCTGACCCAAAGGTTTAATTCTAATTGGATTTATATTTTATGCTTGTTAGGCTAGATTTCATTAGTTGGACTACAAAATTTTGATTGGGTTAGGCCAAGTTCTAGGAGCTCATTTGATTTGGATATGCATGAGGGTTGTTAGGCCAATTATAAGAGCTTATGTAAGTTGGGTCTTGGGCCCGTATCTTACTAAATCAGATTGGGCCATCACTAGGTGCTCTCTCTTGGGCCAAGTCTCACACTAAAAGGTTGGGTCTGTGTAACACCATACTCCTAGGACTCAATGCAGGCAATTCCCATGCCTTATCTTATGTTTGCTCTATGGAAACAATATAGTGGCATAGGGAGTTATGAATAAAAATGTATTTCTCTACAGGTAAAATTTTTCTTTCAGAGTCCCGTGGGCCATATGACTACATCTATCACATTTTCATACTTAAATACATGAATATAGCTCATTTCCATCATCAAATTTGGTCTACAACTCGTGGGAAGCAAAGAAACACATTAAAATTCATGTTTGCATTTTCGGCCAGGATTTCCTCTTTTCTGTCACAAAATTTGGAAAATCATCACGAATTCTAGAAAAATCTAAATCATGTGTTCTTTGCCATTCTAGGAAGCTTCAGATGTCTACTTCACACTAAAAATATGCCCAGACCATAACATTCATCATGGAGAATGTTTGACATCCGAAAAGCTATTGAAGTCACTGGTTGCCTGGGCTGCTATTCAGATTACTGATATAAAATTCTAAAATTCATAACTAATTCTATAAAAATCTAAATCATACATATTTAGTCATTCTGGAAAGCTACACATGTTAACTTGATACTAAAAATAACTTCAGAATGAAACAGATACGTTTAGCTATTGGGAACTTATGGAACAGTAACTGAACTCTGGAGGCGCCACTGTTACTGACAGCAAACTTTAAAAATGCATAACTCTCTGCTCAGACCTCCAAATGAGGTGATCTCAGTGGCCATAGAAAGCTTGTGACCTCTAGTTTATGACTATAAAAGTTCACAAGCATTAGACACCATTTGACTATCAGGTGACACAGAATTCAAAACTGTCAGTATGAACAGTGCACACACCAGAATCCATGAAAAAATTCCAACTTTGAAAATTCATCAAATATTCTCTAGACCTCCAAAAATTATGATCTTTAGCTCCTCAGAAAGCTCTTAACAATTTATATATGTATGCCAAATCTCAGATCAAGAAGAGCTCACTTGGGCAAAAAGTGGTATAGGTTTCTAATATGGTCAATTGTGATCCATATTAGAGACCAAGTGTGCCCAAATAGTCTTGCTTGGTGTTTGACACCTCTTGGGTAAGTTTAAAAGCATAAACCCGGGGCTTTCCATATTTTTTAGGGCCTCTAAAAACCCCAGAGAACTCAAAATTTTCATTTTAAAAAGCCCTCCTATGTGTTTTTCAAAAAGTACCTATATTTACGAAAATACCACTGGCCTTTTGACAAATTTTTTGAATCACTCTGGCCTTGATTTCTAGGCAACTCAAGGATCAAATCCTCATTTTCTAATATTTAAAATTTTAACATAATTTTAGTTGGCCCCAATTCCTTCTATTTCAAGGACTTCCTTTTGTATCTGGCCCATTTTTGTCATTTACGGAGAAACCGAATATTGCGTTTCTCACGTTTATAGCGGGACCGGATGTTACAATCTGCACCTAAAATTATTGGACCTCTATTAGTCTCTAATCATGGCTTATTTAATTTAATTTGGGCCTAGATGAGGTTTCTAACCTAATTAAATCTCAAACTCACATTAATAATTTATCCCTCCAAAATTTCTATTCACATAACTTGTCCAATTATTCCATATTAATTATTCTTCATTAACCTAAATCCATGATTAATACCTTAATTAATTTTGGGGTGTTACAATGTCTAGGTGATCCAAGTGGAGCAAGAAATGGAGGCCAAGCACTTTGAAGAATGGAACTTTGACAATAGAATAGAGAATTGATGTATTTTGATGTTAAAGCTTGTAACCATATGATGTATATGTGATGTAAGCCCTTGAGCATGTTTGTAACATTCGATCCCTCCGTAAACATGAGAAACGCAATATTCAGTTTCTCTGTAAATGGTAAAAATAGGCTAGATACAAAAGGAAGTCCCTGAAATAGAAGGAATTAGGGCCAACTAAAATTATGATAAAAGTTTAAATATTAGAAAACGAGGATTTGAGCCTTGAGTTACCCAGAAATCAAGGCTAGAGTGATTCAAAAAATTTGCCAAAAGGCTAGTAGGATTTTTGTAAGTATGGGTACTTTTTGAAAAACATACAAGAGGGCTTTTTAAATGAAAATTTTGAGTTCTCTGGGGTTCTCAGAGGTCTTGAAAATCATAGGAAGCCCCAGGACAGTTAAATCCCCTCCGGTGGATGTTTTCCAACGTCAGTGTGCCCGAACTTTGACGGATTCGTTCAGAAAGGTTTTAGCTCCAATTTGAGTGAATCCAAAAACATTTTTCGTAATTGGGAACCTAAATTTTATAAATCAAAAGATGGTTCTCAAAAAGGAGTTAAAACGAAGGAGAAACAAAAATGCAAAGTATGAAGGGCAAAATAGAAATTTTTGAAAAGTATAACTTATTTCCACCTATATATATGATGCACCCTTCTCCTCCCTTCATTATGCACGACCATGTTCTGCCTAAAACAAGAAGAAAACCCTAGGGGATGAGGCTCACAAGAAGGGGAAGAAAAGGAGGAGAAATCAAAGGCTTAAGGTAAGGAAATTAGTAGTTTTTCATGCTCTTTCTCTTCCAAACCTCTTCTCCTCCATTCTCCTTTGTTTCCTATGATTAAAATGAGGTTTATAAATCTGATTCAAGGGAGATATTCAAGGGAAAGTTCGGATTTGAAGAGAGGAGCTTGGAGAAATCAAGATTTAAGCCAAACTAAGCAAGAAAATAAGGTAAAAATGCATCCTATAGTTCATATCTTTCATGACCCTTCTTCTCCATTTCGACCTAGACTTAGACAGACCTAAGGAGTCAGATTTTTAACCAAAAAAAAGGTGATTCTTAGGTATTTGATGGAGAGGAATAAGAATATGCACAGAAAATCAAGAAATAAGCATTAAAAATTAAGATGCAAAACCTAGAGTTTTAAGT
Organism: Erythrophleum fordii; assembly: GCA_032878935.1. NCBI lineage: Eukaryota > Viridiplantae > Streptophyta > Magnoliopsida > Fabales > Fabaceae > Erythrophleum > Erythrophleum fordii. Next base: position 18,924,203 of record JAVQMF010000038.1, read on the forward strand.
ACACCTTCCAATTTTTGAATTTGTATGATACTTCCTAGGTCTAAGTTAGAGTATAAATGAGTTCTTGAGACACCAAAGATGCTCCCATAAGCTTCTCCCTTCAAGAAAACCAAGAAAATTCCATATGGCCCAAATGGTGTTTATGTCTCGGTCAAGAAGGGATTGTGTAGGTGGGAGGAGTTTTAAATTTTTCTAAGGCCATTCTTGAGTCATATTTGATGAATGAAAGTGAGGGGAGGCCTTGGAAAAAATTTATAACTCATAGAAAATAATTTGGTATCTTAGGTTCCATATTATGACCTAAAGAAGCAACATGGTGCTAGGCCTTTTGCTTTGATGATGTGATGACTCCAAGAGGTTTAAAAGCAGTCAAGAATCATATTTGAAAGAAAAAAATGAGGCCTAGAAGTCATTTGAGAGGTATTGCTTCATTAGGTGCCAATATGGACCATAATGGGGGTTATAGAGCAATCTGGTACTTAAGCAAGTTCTATGGTCTTAGAGATTGTTTCATGAACCTAATTGGCTCCCATATATTGTATTTAGGCCAAGCGAAACCATCTCCACCAATTTGTGGGTGTGTGGCCAAAAGAGGAGGCTTGAATCCTAAAGAAAAAGTGTGTGTTTGTATACAAAGTAGCTCTCTCCACCTTCTCTCATGCATGGATATGTGTTTAGCTTGTTTTAGAATGTGTGTATGTGTATTTTCAAGCTTTGAAAAGTATGCTAGCATGCCTTTACATTCCATGATTCTTGATGCCATGTTATGTTTTCAATGACCATATGATATTTGTATGAGTTTACTTGAGTATAGAGAGGCCAAGAACTCTTCCCTTGGGTGAGGATGGGCCAAGAACCCTTGAGCTTGGTCAAGACAAAGTAAAGAGTCTCCCAAAAGCAAAGTGGGCTCCCAAGAGTATGGTTGAGTCCAAAGCTCTTAAAGAATAGGTGAGGCAAGTCCAAAATCTATAAGGAGAAGTGTGAGGCCAATCTAAGCACTTGGTGAGCTCTTGGATGTCTTGTATGATTGATTCACATGCCAAGGTTAATTTTAAAACGTCTATGATTTCTACCTTCTCCATGCATGCATTTGTGAAACTTGCTTTGCACATATTATGTATGATTGAATGGGAGATGAGCTATTAGGATTCTTTGAATCTCATCCCCTCCTTTCCAATGATCTAACATGATAGGTGAACTAAGTGGATATGCTAATGGGAGCCAATAACCCTAAAGAAAGGAGATTGACAAACTTATGCCTTGGTTTTAGCCATTTTGGAACCATAATGATGGTTTATCATGTATATGATGTTATATATGTACTATGAACGTTGAGAAATATGTAAATATACTAATATGTGATGTTGAGATGTATGATTCTCATATATGACCACTAGCCCATGTTTTGAGTATGTAATGCCATACTATGAAAGTTTAAAGTTTGTTGGAAATATGCATAAGTGTGGGTTGAGTGGCCAAAATGAGATGTATGAGATTTAGGACCATTTGGGCAGCTCACACAAGTCTCAAATAAGCTTTCAAACTTGCCTAAAAGGTGCCAAGACTAAGGGAAATCCATTTGGCAATTTTGGTACCCAATATAGAGCCAAAATTGACCATAATAAAACCCTATCTCACTTTTTGGCCAAATGAGCTAGTCTTGATCTGAAATTTGGCATAAAATTAGGTCTCATTGAAGGTTTTCTAGAAAGAAAAAGATCATAATTTTCGGAGATCTAAGTAATATTTGATGAATTTTCAAAGTTGGAATTTTTCATGGATTTTGGTATGGGTACTATTTATACTGGCAGTTTTGTGTTTTATGTCACCCGATGGCCAAATGGTGTCCAATACTTATAAAATTTTATATTCATAAACTAGAGTTCATAATCTTTCTATGGCCAGTGAGATCACCCCATTTGGAGGTCTGACCAGAGAGTTATGCTGGTTTGAAGTTAACTATCAGTATCAGTAGTGCCCCAGGAGTTCAGTTACTATTTCATAGGTTCTTGCTAGCTAAACGTATCTGTTTCATTCTGGAATTATTTTTTGTATAAATTTAACATTTGTAGCTTTCCAGAATGATAGAATTTGTGTGATTTCTATTTTTATAGAATTAGTTATGAATTTCATAACCTTGTATCACTAAACTGAATAGCAGCCCATGTAGCCAGCGACCTCTGTAGATTCTTGGTTGTCAAACGTCTTGTGTGATGAATGTTATGACCTATGTGTATTTTTAGTGTGAATTAGACATCCTAAGCTTTCCAGAATGACAAATATTGCATGATTTAAAATTTTTTAAATTTAGTTATGAGTTTCCAAAGTTGGGTTAGAAAATAGAGCAAATCTGGCCGAAAATATGCTTGCTTATTATGAGCTCCTTTCGGTTTCCATGAGTTATGGGCATGATATTATAATGAAAATGAGTTTTAATGATGCATTTAAATATGAGAATGCATAGCATGAGCTCACACGGTCCACGTGACACCGATGGCAAATTTTTAGGTATAACGCAATGTTAATAAATTCATTATTTTCATGCCCTTTTTCATGTGCTCTCATAGAAATGATGATGTGAAGCTTATGAATGTCATGAAATGAGCTAGAATTTATGGTGTTGCAATATTTAAATGTACATAACTATGATGTATATATCAATTCTGAAATCAAATGAATGAGTATGTGAAAATTTGACACCATGGAGCGTTGATGTATATATGTGCAAAGTCATGTAGGAAAGTCATTTTCAGATGTATAATGATTTAGACCATTTGGGATGCTCTCATAGGCTTTGTTTATGCTTTTAGTTCTGTTGAAATGGTTGTGGAATGAATAGAGGACCATTTGGTGCAATTTTGACCCCTTTGTAGTTTCAAAATTGACATAATCTTGAGTTGAACCACAAACTAACCAAACAGATGATTTTGTGCATAGAATTTGGCATGATTATATGTCTCATCTAGAGCTTTTCAAAAGCAAAAGAGCACCTAATTTGGAATTCTGAAAAATTTATTATGAATTTTTAAAGTTGGCCAAATTATGCAGAATTGTCCCAATCATTGTTCATATGGTTAGTTTTTATTTCTATGTCATTAGTAGGCCAAATGTAGTTCAATGCTCATGAATTTTACAAGCATAAACTAGACATCATAAGCTTTCAATACCAACCGAGACCACCTCATTTGGAGCTCTATAGAAGGAGAAATGAATTTTTGAAGTTTGAGTTTAGTTATAAGATGCATCAGTGACTAGTGTTCAAACCTGGTTGTTTTGATCTGAAATATTTATCATAGTTAGAGGACATCCATAGCTTTTTATAATGGTATAATTTGTAGGATTTTTATTTTTTTAGAATTAATTATGATTTTTCAAAGTTTCATATCAAATTATGGAAATCTTGGAAATTGCCAAATGAGATGCCATTTTGTGTTGCATAGCTTGGACTTGAATTTTGAGTTTCAATTTATGATAATTTTGATTGAAAAAATGTGTTATGGATAGAAAATGAATGTGATAAGCTCATATGGTCCTTAAAGCCAAGAATAATTAATTGATCTTTCGATGTCAATTATTTTAGCTATTAAAAGTGTGATTTTCATACAAATAAATGCCTTAAGTTATTTATGCTATGGATTAAGTCCAATATAGTTATGATATTACATTTATTGGTATTAGAGCAAAGGTTCAGGCACTTTATAGTTGGTTGTGGCTTGAGAATATGAGATTTGCCAGTTATGTGTGATATGTAGACGGATGAATTGAGTGATAACTATGACTTATGTTCTTATTTGTGTTAAAAGGATATTGATTGGTTTCAGATAAGATGGTGAACACCAGGAGAGGTAGAACCACTAGAGAGGCTCTAGCAGAGTTGGAGACCAGTGATCCAACAGCTGGAGCCTTGTAGGTTATTATGGGTAGCCTAGATCAATAGCAAACCATGATATGCAGTTATAGAAACGGCTTGCTTAGATAGATAGTGAGAGGCCTACTCCTCCTCATCCACATCACTTAGATCATTCTAAGCATTCAAGGTAACTCCTTTTGGTCCATAACCATAGATTCAGCAAGTTCCCTAGACTCTACTAGCTTAGACACCTCCTGTTCCTAAACAGCCTTCCACAAGACAGATTATAGCTCAGTTTAGGAATTTGGGCTTCCCATCTTTGATGGTAAGTTAAGTATAAAGAAACTAGAGGCCTAGATTATGCAACTAGAAAAGATATTCTAGGTGATGGAGTGCATGTTTGAGCAGAAGGTCGTAATGGCCATATTCCAGTTAGAAAAAGAAGCAAATTACTGGTGGAAGAGCACTGAACTGATAATTAAATTGAAAAACCTATTAGTCAAATGGTAAACATTTTTACAGGCATTTTATGAACAATATTTCCTCAATTCCATTCGAGATGTGAAGGAGTCAAAGTTTGTACTCTTGAGGCAGATAGAAGAAATGTTAGTAGACTAGTACATGACCAAATTTGAAGAGCTCTCTAGATATTCCTCCTATTTGTAGAAGCATGATGATGAAAGATGGAGAGTAGACAAGTTAGAGAAGGGACTACTACCAAAGATCAAATACAAAGTAGTTTCTAAGAGAATTAGGGACTTTAATGCCCTAGTTAAGATTTACAGAGTTATAGAAGCAAACTTGAGGACAATGCATGTAGTCTCAAGTGCCAAACCTCCCCTCCCTAAAAACAAAAGCCCATGTGAGGAGTTACTAGCCACCAATAGTAGCAAAAGGGGTGGCAGAGGGTAGTGGCATAGAAAAGGGAAGGGTAGAAAGAGACTAGCTCAGTCCAGTAGAAATAGTTCCACTCTAACAGCCTACAGTCAATGTGGAAGAAATCATAGAGGCAAACTGTGTTATATAGGCCAGAACATGTGCTATATATGTAGTAGACTCAAACATAAAGCTAGAGACTGCACATAACAGAGGGAGGTAGCTCTTACACTCAGACCTTAAACACAGAGTAGAGTCTTTGCCCTGACACAGTAGAAGGCTAGTAGATCCCCGAGTCTAATCCAAGGTACTATTAGGATTAATGATTGTACTATAATTACATTGTTTGATTCAATTGGCAATCATTCTTTTATATCCTATAACTATGCTAGAAGGTTAGGTCTGAGCATATGTAAATTGCCTAATGATTTCCATATACTACCCCCACATAAAACTAAGCTATCACCTTCTATGTATATCTAAATTATGTGATCTAGTTCAATCATTGTTTTACCACACTTGATCTGATATGTATGCCTCTAATTGACATTGACCTTATTATTGGAATAAACTAGATGTCTACAAACAATGCCATACTTGATTGCCATAGCAGATGTATCACTTTACCTGAATGTAGAATTGTACCTAGTACCACAACTGAGTTAGCTTTTATGACCACCTCCTAAGCTGAGAGGTCTCTAGAGCATGATTGTCAAGGATTTTTTGTTTTTTGTTTTCAGTACAAGCTAAGGTAGAAAAGGGCATAAAGAAGATACTATAGTGAGAGAGTTTCCAGAGGTATTTCCTAAAGAAATTAATGGAATACCCCCTAACAGAGAAGTAGAGTTTTCTATTGACATTGTGACTGGGGCAAGTCCAGTGTCTAAGGCCCCATATACAATAACACCTACCGAGCTAATAGAGTTAAAGAAGAAAATAAAAGAGCTTTTAAAGAAAGGCTTTATTAGACCTAGTGTCTTGCTGTGGAGAACTCCAGTCTTATTTGTAAAGAAGAAAGATGGGAACCTTATATAATGTATAAATTATTGGGAGGTTAATAAGATCACAATTAAGAATAAGTACCTTCTTTCTAGGATAGATGACCTCCTAGATCAGTTAGTAGGAGCATCAGTATTCTCTAAGATTAATCTCAGTTCGGGATACCATCTGCTCAAGATCAAGGTTGAGGATGTCCCTAAAATAGCTTTTAGAATCAAATACGGGCATTAGGAGTTTTGAGTTATATCCTTTGGGTTGATGAATGCTGTAACAACCTTATTTCTTAATTATTATGATTAAGCTTAATTAAGTGGTTAGTGATTCAAATTCAAGGTCTAAATTGATTACAATTAATGACATTAGGAAAAAGTGAGGAAAGTTGAATCTTGATACATATTACTATTGATTTCCAATTTATAAAATCCTCTTATAATATTCTCAAGTCATTATATAATCTTAATATAGTAAAATTCAAGATTTCTAAGTTAAAAATAAGAGTTTGGGAACCTTCACCATGACTTGGACCTTCCCCACCACAGCTAAGTTGGATACTGGAACCTAAAAGCTAAATCTAGGGACTCCCGCAGCAACTTGGTATATCAGCGCCATAGCGTATGTGACTATTGGAGCTCAAAATCAACAATTCAAACATTACGCCATGACTTAGGGCTTTCATGTCACAGTGAATATAATACCATATATTTCTATCTCATTTCATAACATTCCCATACTTTACATTCATAAATTCCATGAAAGAGCAAGAAAAATGAATTAAAATAATGCATTTCTTTGCATTACGTCGTGTATGAAAATTCCATTCGATGTTACGTGGGCCATGTGAGCTTATACATCATATTCTCATATTTAATTATATGAATAAAACTCATTTTCATCATGAAAAAGTGGACTACAACTCATGGAACTCGAAGGGAAGCTCAAAATACACATACCTATTTTTGGCCATATTTTTCTACTTTTCTGTCAGAAATTTGGAAAATCATAACTAATTCTAAAAAAATCAAAATTATCCATTGTTGGCTATTATAGAAACATAAAAATGTTTATTTCATTCTAAAAATATGTCCAGACTATAATGTCCATCACAAACGATGTTTGACATTAAAATGGTTTAGAGGTCAAACTATCCACTGGTACTGTCATAGAATTCTGCAACTAATTTCAAAAATATCCAATTAATTCCAAAAAAATCCAATCCATGAAAATGATACCAATTTAGAAATCTATGGATGTTAGCTAGAGGAAAAAAATAACTCCAGACTAGTTCAAGCACGCTGAAACCTCGAAATCCAATCAAACATTAACTAAGATCGGCTGAAGTCCTTGATACTGGATGGATTCTTTAAAAATTCATATCTCCCTCTCTACACATCTAAATGGGGTGCTTCTAGTTTACACAAGTCACTAGGAGTGTCTATTTTCTCTTTATAAAATTTTGTGGCAATTGGACATCAATTGGACCTTGTGTGATAGATTTCATTTTTGAACCAGTATGAATAGTGACATAACCAAAACTAGAAAATTTCCTAACTTTGAAAATTCATCAAATATTCTGTAGATCTCTAAAAATTCTGTTCTTTAACTTCCTAAAAAGCTCTCTACAAGTTATAATTTTATGCCAAATCTCAAATCAAGAAGAGCTCATTTGAATAAAAAGTGACTAGGGTTCTAAATTGGTTAATTTTGGCTCCATATAGGATACCAAAATGTCCAAATGGCTTTCTTTGGGGTTTGGCACCTCTTTGGCAAGTCTAAAAGTATGAATATAACTTGTGTAAGCTGCCCAAGGAATCCCAAACCTCATGCACCTCATTTTGGCTATTCCACTTCCATTTGTACACAATTTTATAAAGCCATTCAAGAAGCTAATCTCCAACAACATACTCATTTTGCATTCTAGCATTCACATAACATATCCTCTCATTTATACATCACATATTAATATAATTATACATGCTCAAGAGGCCATAGACCATATACAACAATAGGTTACATCATTTGACGTCAATATGGCCTTAAAGAACAAAAACTATGCATTTTGTTATCAAGCTTTCATTTTCTCATATGGTTGGCCTTCATTCCCTTGCTCTCTTGATCTGCCTAATATATTAGAACATTAGAGAGGAGAGGATGAGATTCAAAGAATCCCAATAGCTCATCTCCCATTTAATCATACATAATGGATGCAAACAAGTCTCATAAATGCATGCATGGTCATGTTGGCATGTGCAAACATTCAAGAGGCCTTTTCATCATTTAAGAAAGTCATACATAGCATATAAAGGCTTGCCAAGTAAGTGGATTGGCCTCACCCAACCTCTTGTGGATGTTGGACTTGCCTCACCCATTCTTGAAGAGATTCTTGGACTCAACCAAGCTCTTGGAAGTCCATCTCACTTTTGGGAGACTCTTTACTTTATCTCAACTAATCTTAAGGTTTCTTGGCTTATCCTCACTATAGCTAGGGGTTCTTGTCTTCACCACACTTAAGCAAACTAAAGTAAACATTATAAACATCATTTAGAAATATAATATGTAATCATGAAACTATAGAATATAAAATCATGCTAGCATACTTTTTATGGCTTGAAAATACACATACACACATTTTAAGACAAGCTAAGCACACATCCATGCATGAGAGAAGGTAAAAAGAGCTACCTTGGATACAATTACACACTTTTCTCTTGAATGCAAGCTCCCTTTTTCGGCCACACACACACAAAAGTGTGGTGATGATTTCTTTTGGCCTAAACAAAATTTATGGAAGACAATTAGGTTTATGGAATTAATTCTAAAGCCACACACTTGTTTGAACTTTAGCTTGATCTATAAACCTCATTATGGTTCCATAATTACACCTAATGAAGCAACACCTTTCAAATAAATTATAAGTTCCATTCTTTCCTTTCAAATATGATTCTTGACTCCTTTTAAGCCTCTTGGAGTCATCACACAATTAAAACTAAGAGCCTAACTACATGTTACTTCTTTAGGTCATAATATAGAATATAAAGCACCAACTCACTTTCTTTGAGTTCTAAATTTTTCCCAAGGCCTCCCCTCATTTTCATTCATCATATATGACTCAAAAATAGGTTTGAAAAAATTTAAAACTCTCCTTAGGTTTCTCATCCCCTTTAGGCCAAGCTTATGTCTCATTTTGGCCTCCATAGAGTTTGCTTTATTTTCTACATGGAAGATGCATATGGGGAGACTCCTAGGGATCTTAGGAACTCATTTAAATATTCATTTAGGCCTAGGAATAGTTATATCAAATCAGATTTTCAAGGGAACCCATGAAACCCTAGGTTTGCTACCTTGAAAATCCATGGCTTTTTCTTGAATTTCTTTGCATATTCTTACTCTCCTCCTTTAAATTCATAGAATTCACCATTGGTTCCCCTCAAAATTTTAACCCTCTAGCATCTACATACATGGGGCAAAATATGGAGAAGAAGGGCGGAGGAGTAGCTACCATGGGATGTAAGATTTACCTTGTTTTCTTGCTTTTTCTCACTTGAATCTTGTGTTCTTTGAGCTCCTCTCTTCAAATCCGAATTTTCCCCTCAATTTCTCCCTTAAAACAGATCTATATACTTCATTATAATCATAGGAAATAAAGGAGAATGAATGAAAAGAGGTTTGGAAGAGAAAGAGCATGAAAAACTACTAAATTTCCATACCTTAAACCTTTGATTTCTCCTCCTTTTTACCTTTCTCTTGTGTGCCACTCTCCCTAGGGTTTTCCTCTAGTTTTGGGTAGAACTTCGTCATGCAAAATGAAGGGAGAAGAAGGGTGCATCATATATATAGGTGGGAGGAAGTTACACTTTTCAAAAATTTCTATTTTGCCCTTCGTTCTTAGCATTTTCATTTATCATTCGTTTTAGGTCTTTTTTGAGAGCCGTCATTTTCATTATGAAATTTAGGTTCTCAATTTAGTAAAATCCCTTTGGAATCACTCAAATCAGAGTTAAAACCTTCTCAAATGAATTCATCAAAGTTTGGGTACACCGATGTTGGAAAATATCCTTCGGAGGGGCTTTAGCTGTCTTAAGCCTTCCCATGCTTTTCAGGGCCTCTAAGAACCCTAGGGAACTTAAAACTTTCATTTAAAAATTCCTCTTGTGTGAATTCCAAAATTTGCTCAAAATTACAAAAATACCATTATGTTTCGTGAGTTTTTTGTAAGAAATTTTTTCTTCATTCTAACTCCATTTTTCTTTCCATTTGGGCGTAGGATTATCATTTTTAGGAGTAATGCTTCCCAAATTTTTTGGGACCTTAATTGCATCATTTTAAGGGACTTCCTTTTATATTCAATGAATTTCTTTCAGTTATGAGAAATCGTACATTATGTTTCTTATATTTTCTCTCATTTTCAGAAGAATCGGATGTTATAGTGAAGGTGGTCTAAGGACCTACTATTCACACTCTTCGCAATTCTTACAACAGTGATAGCCACAACAGGACGCTTCTTGGAACTCTTAACCTAATTTATTCAAATTGTGCCATGGTGGAAGTACCTGTGCCTCAATGAAGTTGTATTCTGTTACCCTCCTTAGGTCGTGCTATGGTGGTCCTTGCTTATGACTGACTCTTGGTCACAACTTAGCTAATCTTAGCCACGACGTGACCCTCTTTTACACCTATACCTCCTAAATTTCGTCCTATACACTTTAGCTCTCCCTTTAGCAACACTCTAGGGCCATTCTACCTTAATTTGTATGGCTCTAATGACATTCATCTACCTAATATACTCAGCACGTCTCTCATTGCCAAATCAAATCCTAAGTGTTTATTCCTACTCATCTATTATCATACATTAGTAATTTATATATCAATGACAACAAGAAGGATTCATAACTACTAACATTATCATTCAAATATAAATTCCAATATAAGCCCTATGCATTATGTAACACCATGTTTATTTAGCCTTTCTCCATCTTATTCTTCGTCACTTTTCCTTGGTATAGCGAGATTGGTAGAAGAATTCAATTAAAATATTGCATTGGTTTGCGTTATGCTATTCTTAAATTTTTCATTTTGCTTCCTATAGACTATATGAACTTATTCATCTCATTATCCTATTTAAAGACATGCATACAACTTAAAATCATCTCAAAATGTTGCCAAATGCTCAAGGTCATAGTACACATACACAAAACAATACAAGTTCATTTCAGGTCCAACTTAATAGATTTTTTGTGCCACTTTGGAAAATCATAACTAAATCCAAAAAACTTGAACCTAAGCAATCCATAGCTTTTTGGAAAGCTCTAGATGTTCACTTTATGCTAAAAATAATCCTAATCCATGAAAACATCATTTGGATCATGTTTGACAACAAAAAAGTAACATAAGTTAGACAGCCCAGCGTTTCTAATATAGCTTACTAATATAAACTTCAAAAATGTATAACTAATTCCAAAAAAATCCAATTCAAGTAAACTATACCAAATTGGAAAAATTAAAGTGTTAAATTTAAAGGAAAAAATACTCCTAGACCAAGTTGATATGTTTAGCTATTGAAAAATGAGAGAATAGTACATGGACTCATTAGCATTACTACTACTGACATAGAACATCAAAAATTCATAACTCTCTGCTTAGACCTCTAAATGAGGTGCTTCTAATTGTTATAGTTCATTGTGAATGTCTAATTTCTTCTTGTAAAATTTTATAGTCATTGGACACTATTTACCCCATGAATGATAGAGATGTTTCTGACTATATGCACAATACCATTGTCAAAATTATAAATTTTTGCCAACTTTGAAAAATCAGCAAATATTATCTAGAGATCTAAATAATATGAACTTAAGTTTCCTAAAAATATCTATATAATACTTATATGCATGCCAAATTTCATGCGAAAATTCGTTCATTAGGTTAGAATGTGCTATAGGGTTGCAAAATGGTCCATTTATGCTTCTCAAAGAGTCACAAAATGGTCAAATTTGCCTCCAAGGCTTTCATGACCACTTAAGCATGTGGAAAAGCACCAAAATGGTTTGTTAAACATGTCTCAAAGGTGTAAAAACCCAAATTTCACAAACTCACTCTCACCCTAAGATATGCATAAGAACACATAAGCTTATCTTTGGCATTCAATGTCCAAATCATGTAATATCATTCATATAGCTCTAGTTCTCATACATATACAATATCCATGCATTTACAAGTATTCATAGGCTTATACATCACATACAACATTCGATTACATCATATGCCATACATACGCTACAAAGTGGACAATTTCCATAATTCTATGTCAATCTCCTTCCTTTATGCTTGGTGGCTCCCATTCCTTGGCTCACTTGGTCCACCTAGACATGTTTGACAATGGAGGAGGAAGGAATGAGATTCTAGGAATCCCAATGACTCTTCTCCCATTCAACCATACATAAAGAATGCAAATTCAAATTAAAAAATACATGTATGGACATCATGGCTCTCATAATCATTCATGGAACATTTTTAGCATTCAAGAAGTCATACAAAACATGCCAAGCAAGTGATATAACCTCACCCATTCTCTTTAGGGATTTTGAACTTGCCTCACCCATTTTCTAAAAAGGTTCTTGACTAAGCCTCACTCTTTAGAAACTTTGGGTTTTGTCTTACCCATTCTTGGGGGTTCTTGGCTCATCCTCACCATTGTTAAGGGGCTATTGATTTATCATACTCAAGCAAATCAAAGCAAGTTCACAAAGCATTATTTGAATGCATAACATAACATCATGGTACCATGGCATATAGATACATACTAAAACATTTTTCATGGCTCAAAACATACATACACACATTCGAAGACAAGATAAACATCCACTCATGTATGAGAGAAAGAAAAGAGAGCTACCTTGGTTACAAATGCGTACTTTTCTCCTTGATAATAGTTCCTTTCCCTTGGCCAAGCACTTACAAGAAGGTGGAACTTGATTTCTTTGGCCTAAACACATTACATAGAAGCCAATTATACTTTTGGAACAATTTCTAAAGCTTTACATGCACTAGGAAAGCTAGCCTACTTTTACGGTTTAATTATGGTTCTTGACGGGTCATGAAATTTGGACGAGTTATGTCATGCAACCCTCAAAATAAAACTAGGTTGAGAAATTATATAGGTAGTGGTGCAACCTAGGTCATCTCCTTTGGAAATGGAGTTCAATGCTTAATTGGATTTTCTAAGTGTTAAAGGATCCTAGAACTACCTAAATTAAGGGAGGTTTTTGATCTAATTAATTTAAGTAAATTGAAATTGAATTAAAATTACTAACTACCTAATTGTATGAATTATGGTTGAATGATGGACTTGTGACTAGCTTTAGATTTGTGCCTTAGTATCCACTATCCTTATCCTAATCCAATTGTAGTTAATTCTAGTCTAAGAATCCCTATTCATGTCCATAACGATGTATCTTGGGTTACCACTCAAGAATCAAGAGACTAGCAAGTAATGTTGCATTGAAACCTCAATCCCGCAGTAAATAATTAATGCTTGTCATTAGGATCAATGAATACTTCAATTTGATTGATTAATCAATTAATTAGCATATGAATTATCACCCTAAAATGTTTAATTAACCAATTAAACTCAAACGAATCCTCAAATCAACAATCAAGCACAAAATCTCACTCATGCATTTCATCGAACACCTTGATGGCATACATGGGAAATTAAAGAATAATGAAAACTCTAGTGTTTAATCCAATCGATTACTCAACAACAAGTATCCTAATTAGTGTCTAACCAGCCACTAACTATAGACAACACATATTCCCAATCAAATACAATCTTAACTAAGATAATATAAGAGAAAAAAAGTGCTGGAAAAATGAGAAAATCTTGGCCAAAATTCATTTATCTCCATGGATTCAAGCTTCTCCAAGGTTGTCCTCCCAGTTAGCCACAAAAGTGAATCAAGCTCTCATGGAATAGAGGTGGAAATGGAATGGGAATGGAGGATGAGAGGCTACAGCCAGAAGGTGTGTGGATAGGGGTCTACAAATGAAATGTAGCATTCTTCTTGAATGGAATGGTGTAAAGCATGTTTTATTCGATGGATTCATTTGATGATGTGCGGCTTGGATAGCCTTGTCACATGGTTTTTAATAATTTCACGTGCTCTCTTTTATGCCAATTACTCGTAGCAATCCATGTTGCTTCTTCTTTTGTTTATATGAGTGTGGGCCCCAACGTTCTTCTATGTGTGCATGTGTATGGATGTGCATGCTCCATTCGTAGCTTTCTCACATTACTTTCTTAATGATCAAAGTTGCTTTCCAACCTTGTTTCTCATGTGATGCTTTAGCTCAAGCTTTATATACTATTCATGTGGATTATTTAATTGCTCTCATGTCACATTCTATCTAGCTGCTCTGTGTGCGTTAATATGAAGCTCTCCTGTTGTTGCATCAGGACTGTGGTGTTTGTTCTCTCCATGCACGAGAAACCCATAACTGTCTCATCTCATGAATTTGTGGCATCTTAAACCTATTTTACTTGAGTATGCCCTCCACTTACAGCTACTTTCTTATTTTATTACAATATAAAAGCTAAGCCTCATGTGCTGTGTTCTCTTTATGCAAGGCCCAACCCATAGTTGCTTCTCATATTTATGTTGCTTCTACTCGAGTGTGTGTTCGCTTTGTGAGTTTGTTCTTCCTTCCTTGTAAACCATCAACTTGAGCCTCCAAAATCATGTTGCTTCTTAGCTAGAACTTGTATCTTTTCTTTTCTATCTGGTTGCTTACTTGTTTCTGCTGCAGCCCATAGTTTTCTTCCTTTTTTTCTCTACTTCATACTTTACATGGTTTTCTGCTCATGCCTCCTTTCGAGCTTCTTTTCATCTCTTGTTGCTCAACATTCTAGCTTTTTCCATGTTCTATCCAGCTCATATTTCTCCTTTCAAGCTTTTTCTCTTCTTTCCTATTCATTCCCACGTTAACTCCTACTTCTTTGTCCTATACACACATGCCTTCTCATGCTTCTGCTTCTCTTCATTCTCATAAACCTATGGCTACATGCTTTTGCACCTGACTTCATCCATGTTGCTTGTTAACATGAGAAATGATTTGCTCCTCATTACATTAGACTCAAATCTCCCAAAAAGCCTTCCACATGCCATCAATTCATCTTCATTTTAAATCATTTTCCTATTAAAATTTGCACAAGAAAAATAAAGTAAAATGAAGTAGAATAAAACAAAACAAAATATTAAGAAAGAAGAAATCACAAAGAAAATATTTCAAAGAAATTTATGTATTAAAATTCTAAAATTTTGTAAATTATTTCCTAAAGTGCAAAGAATGGCTACTAAAATCAAATTCCACCTAAGTAAATCCATTAAGCCTTATTTAACTATTAAAATGCTTAAGTTAAGAAGAATAAAATATATAAAAATCATGCTTATCAAATTCCCCCACACTTAAACCTTTGCACTCTTGGGCAAAGTTCAAAATCTTAGGAAAGAGGAAAGTAAAAATCATAAGATAGAGAATGATCACATCTTTTCAACACTTCAACAATCTAAGCTAACTTCACTTGCATCAAGAAATAAGCTCTATGGCAATTTATTTGAAAGAATGAATTGAAATGCATAGCCTCTCACATGGATTGGTGTTTACTCTCAACTTTCAAGTGTTTAAGGGAATGTGTTTCACTCAAATTCCACCTATCCAAACCTCACTACCATAAGCTTGTCTAGCTTTTAAATCTCCACCACCCATCCCAAATGCAATGCATAAATCAATAGGACTTTATTCAGGGTTGTAACGGGGCTAGGTAATGAAATAAATGGATAACAAGAAAAGACAAACAAATGGATACCTTAGAACTTCAAAAACAATCAAAGGAAAATCTAGGATAGGGAAGAATGTGTACATTCAAGGCCTTATTTCCAACTAGTATAAGTGAATGCAAATAAAACTCAAAACACTTCTTTCTTTAGATTTTCAATGACTTTTTGAATTTTTTTTTCTTTTCATTGCTTTTTTTTTTTTTAGCTTTTCTATCTCTTATTTTCTTTCCATTTTTTTTACAACAATTTCCTCAACCTTTAATAATAATGGCCTAAATGGATGTAAAGCACACATTTACCTATCCTAAACAAGTGTAATGCTCTTTGAAATCTCTAAGGTGTAACATCTAGTTTTTTGAAAACGAGAGAAAACGTGAGAAATGTAACATACAGTTTCTCTGTTAACAAGCAAAACTTACCAAATACAAAACAAACACCCCCAAGATGAGATAGTTATAGTCCCAAAAAATTTAGGAAGCATTCTAGACTCCTAAAAATGCGAATTCTAGGTTTAGACGGAAAAAAAATAGAGCTAGAATGAAGAAACAATTTCTTACGAAACGTAATGGCATTTTCATAATTTTGAGTCATTTTTGGAATTTACACTGGAAGGCTTTTTAAACAAAATTTTTAAGTTCTCCAAGGTTCTCAGAGGCCCTGAAAACCATGGAAAGCCCCAAGACAGTTAAAACCCCTACGATGGACGTTTTTCAATGTCAGTTGACCTAAACTTTGATCGATTTGTTTGGGAAGATTTTAGCTCCAAATTGAGTGATTCCAAAGGCATTTTATTAAATTAGGAACCTAAATTTTATAATGGAAAAGATAGTTCTAAAAAAAGGGCTAAAACGAAGGAGAAATGAAATGCAAAGTATGAAGGGCAAAATTGAAATTTTTGGAAAAGTCACTTTTCCTTACCTATATATAGGTGGCGCCTCACACTTGCCCTCATTTCACTTCAGATTTTCTAGCCCCAAATCAGAAGAAAAACCTTAAGGGAGATGCGCCCAAGAGAGAAAGAAGAAGGAGGAAGAAATCTAAGTATAAGGTATGTTTTCATGGTGATTTTCCTTGCTTTTCTCTATGCACACCTCCTCTCCTCCCTTCTCTTTTTATTTCCTTGGATTCATATGAAGTTTACAAATCTGATTCAAGAAATAAATTCAAGGGAAATTTTGGATTTGAAGAGAGGAGCTTGGGGAAATCAAGATTCAAGCCAAACTAAGTAAGGAAACAAGGTAAAAATGCATCCTATGGTCGATACCTTCCATCACTCTTCTTCTCCATTTTGACCTAGCCCAAGAACCCTAGGAAAATATGATTTTAAAGCCCAACCAAGCATGATTGTTAGGTATTTGATGGAGAGGAATAAGAATATGCAAAGAAAGCCATGAAATAAGCATTAGGATTTAAGATGCAAAATCTAGGGTTTCTAGTGCACCTTTTAAATTCTGAATTTATGTGATGCTTCCTAGGTCTAATTAAGAGTTTATATGAGTTCTTGAGACACTTAAGATGCTCCCCACAAGCTTCTTCCCTCAAGAAAACAAAGAAAACTCCATATGGCCCAATTGATGCCTATGTCTCGGCCAAGAGGCGTTCTTGTAGGTGGGGGGAGTTTTAAATTTTCTTAGGGCCATTCTTGAGTCATATTTGATGAATGAAAATGAAAGGAGGCCTTGGAAAAAATTTAGAACTTATAGAAAGTGATTTGGTGTCTTAGGTTCTATATTATGACCTAAAGAAGCAACATGGTGCTAGGCCTTTTGTTTTAATGATGTGATGACTCCAAGAAGCTTAAAAGGAGTCATGAATGATATTTGATAGGAAAGAATGAGGCCTAGAAATTGTTTGAGAGGTGTTGCTTCATTAGGTGCTAATATGGAGCTTATAGAGCAAACTAGTGTTTCATCAAGTTATGTAGCCTTAGAATATGTTTTATGAATCTAATTGGCTCCCATAAATTGCATCTAGGCCAAGAGAAACCATCTCCACCAATTTGTGGGTGTGTGGCCGAAGAGGAGGCTTGAATCCAAAAGAAAAAGTGTGTAATTGTGTACAAGGTAGCTTTCTCCACCTTCTCTCATGCATGGATGTGTGTTTAGCTTGTTTTAGAATATGTATATATGTATTTTCAAGCTATGAAAAGTATGCTAGCATGCCTTTATATGCCATGATTCTTGATGCCATGTTGTATTTTCAAATAAGCACATGATGTTTGTATGAGTATCCTTGAGTGTGGAGAGGCCAAGAACTCTTCCCTTTGGTGAGGATGAGCCAAGAGCCCTTGAGCTTGGTTGAGACAAAGTAAAGAGTCTCCCAAAAGTAAAGTGGGCTTCCAAGAGTATGGTTGAGTCCAAAGCTCTTAAAGAATAAGTGAGGCATGTCCAAAATCCATGAGGAGAAGTGTGAGGCCAATTCAAACACTTGGGGAGCTCTTAAATGTCTTGTATGATGTGTTCACATGCCAAGCTTGTTTTAAAAATGTCCATGATTTCCATTTTCTTTATGCATGCATTAGTAAGGCTTGCTTTGCACAGATTATGTATGATTGAATGGGAGATGAGCTATTAGGATTCTCTGAATCTCATCCCCTCCTCTCCAATGATCTAACATGCTAGGTGAACCAAGTGGATATACTAAGGGGAGCTAACAACACTAAAAGAAGGAGACTGACAATCATGTGTTTAACTTTTGCCACTTTAAGATCATGATTGTACCATATGACATATATGATGCAGTAAATGGGTTATGACCCTTGAGACATGTATAAATATGCTATTATTTGATGTTTAAATGTATGGATATATTGTATGACCTCTAGCTTATGTTCTGAGCATGAGATGCCAAAATATGCAATGTGGAAGTTTAATAGAAATGTGTATAAGTGTGGGTTGAATGGCCAAAATGAGATGTGTGAGGTTTGGAACCATTTGGGTAGCTCATACAAGTCTTAAATATACTTTTAGACTTACCCAAAAGGTGCCACAACCAAGGAAAAACCATTTGGCAAATTTGGTACCTCATATGGAGCCAAATTTGACCACAATGGAACTCTATATCACTTTTTAGCCAAATGTGTTAGTCTTGATCTGAAATTTGGTATGCAATTAGGTCTCAGTGAGAGATTTTTGGAAAGCTAAAGATCATAATTTTTGGAGGTTTACAGAACATTTGATGATTTTTCAAAGTTGGCAATTTTCATACTTTCTGATTTGCTGCACTATTCATTTGGTCCAAAATTAAACTCTGTCACACAAGGCTCAAATGATGTCCAATTGCCATGAAATTTTATACAGAAAAACTAGACAATCACATGACTCGTGACAACTAGAAGCACCTCCTTTGGAGGTCTAGAGAGGGAGATATGAATTTTTGAAATTTTTGTCCAGTATCAATAAAATTGCCCGACTAGAAGTACTGTTCCATTGAATTCCAAGGTTTGCGTTTGATGAACTGATTTAAAGATATTTTTTCTCTCCATTTAACATCCACAGATTTCTATATTGGTATTATTTTCATGGATTGGATTTTTTTGGAATTAATTGGACATTTTCAAAGTTTTCTGCAGAATGCTGTGATAGTTTTAGATTTCAGTCAGACCTTTGGACCATTTTAGAAGTCAAACGTCCTCTGTGATGCATTGTATGATCTAGGCATATTTTTAGTGTGGATTAGACATCCTATGTTTTCTAGAATGACCAATATTGCATAATTTTAATTTTTCTAGATTTAGTTCTGATTTTCCAAAGTTTGGTCGAAATTGGAGCAATTCTGGTCGAGAATGAACCTTTACATTCCATACTCCATTTCGGTTTTCATGAGTTGTGGGCATGATTTTGTGATGCAAAGGAGTTGTATTAATGTAATTAAATATGGAAAAGTATAGTGTGTGCCCATATGGCCCACAAAACTCTGAAAGAAAAATTTATACAAAGCGCAATGCAAGGAAATGCCTTATTTTAATGCCATTTTCTCTTATTCTTGTGTAATTCATGGCATGAGACTTAAAAGTAGTATGAGACAAAGATAGAAATTTATGGTGTTACATAAAGCATCTTAAAAAAAGGTGGAAAACATTTTTAATGGCTATGGCTTCAACAAAGAAAATAAAATAAAGTCCAAAGTAACTAAACAATGGATAAAATGTGTGTAGGTTGGCTTTTTAGCTCACTAGCTACAAAAGAAAGGAATGCCTTATCATTTTCGTACATGCAAATGCAACTATGGCCTCAACAAAGAATCAAAACAAGTTCTAGAGTGAAAGCAAAGATAGGTGAATACACACTAGAATCAAATAGATATGGCTCAATTCCTCATCAACTAATAGCTATCAAATAATTTATTAAAATCAAATTCATTACCACTTCACCTGAATCAAAACACCAGATCTATTATTTATCATGTTTAAATGAATCTAAACTATAATCATTTCAACTGGCAACTATCATAGAAAAAAATTGAAAAAAAAGAAAAAAAATCACACTATTTTTCAAAATTTTTTAAAAAAGTTTTTCAATTCTTTTTTTTTAAAACAAGCGAAAGATGGATGGAATGAAATGACTCTCCCCCCTCACTTAATTATTGCATTGTCCTCAATGTTAGCACACAATCTAGTCAACAAATCAATAGCACAATATAAAAAGAGTGAAAGGAGAGTATACAATCGGATGAACTTAAATCAAAGATCTCAAGGGTGGCTCAAATTCCTTTGTAGTTGGTTTGTAACCTTTTATTGCCCACAAAATAGAAACAAAGAAAATAGTAATACGGAAAAGAAAAATAAAATAAAATCCTAAGCTAAAAAGAACTCTATTAAAGATCAACTAATCATAAGTGTCAAAAACCAAGATTAAAACTACTTTATTCCTTTTCAATTCAAAAAATTTAAGTATCACTACTTTGCAGCATTTTGATTGATCATTCAGAGATGATTAATGGACTTCCTCAACTATTAGTAGTCTTGGAAAGTTAGATTCAGCATATCTAAAAGCAGTAAAAGAAGAAAAATCAGATTTAGGAAATTGAAAGCTAAAGATAGAAAATTTAAAATTATAACTCTCTAAAAATCTATCAAATCCAATAAAATTAGCTAGACTCCTATCAATAAGAGTCACTACATCAATAGAAGAATTAAATTGCAACTTCTCACGATCTTTTAGGTTCAAGGCATCTAGTAATTGCTTTATCTCAATTGGGAGAGTTTGTGGCTTGTTGGGAGCTAGCTCAACAACTTCAGGAATTTGTTCAGTGTAACACCATAACTTTTTAGCTCATTTCATGCTATCTTTAGGCCTCATATCAAACAATTCACAAAGAGGTAAGGAAAAATAACATTAAATAATACATTTTTTAGCATTAAGTCACGTATAAAATTTTTCTTTAGAGTCCTGTGGGCCATATGGACTCATGTATCACATTCTCATATTTAATTATATAAATACAACTCATTTGTATCATCAAAGGTGGCCTACAGCTCGTGGGAAGCAAAGGGAAGCATAAAATACATATATGCATTTTCAGCCAAAATTTTCCTTATTCTATCACAAAATTTGAAAAATCATAACTAATTTTAGAAAAATTGAAATCATGCATTCTTGGCTATTTTGGAAATCCACACGTCTTTTATATGCTAAAATTATGTCCAGACTATGAAACACCACATAGAAGGAGTTTAACATTCAAAAAAGTCTAGAGTTCAGATTGTCCACTGGTGCTATCACAAAATTCAGCAGCAAATTTCAAAAATGTCCAATTAATTTCACAAAACTACCATCTATCCAAATGATACCAATCTAGAAAGTTGCAGATGTTAACTAAATGGAAAAAATAACTCTAGACCACTTCAAGTACGCCCAAACTTTGAAACTCAATCAAACAGTACTTGACGTCAATTGGGGCCCCTAATAGTGGATAAAATCTTTAAAAATTCATATATCCCTCTCTAGACATCCAAATGAGGTGCTTCTAGTTGATACAAGTCACTAGAAATCAAGTTTCTCCATATAAAATTTTGTGGCAATTGGACATCATTTGGGCTTTGTGTGATAGAAATCATTTTCATACCAAATGAATAGTATATCAGACCAAAATCAGAATTTTTGTCAAATTTGAAAATTCATCAAATATTCTCTAGACCTCTAAAAGTTTTGTTCTTTAGCTTCATAAAAATCTCTCAATGAGTTCTATTTGCATGCCAAATATCAAATTAAGAAGAGCTCATTTAGACATAAAGTGACATAGAGTTCTATTATGGTCAATTTTGGCTCCATATAAGGTACCAAAAAGTCTAAATGGCTTTCTTTGGTGTTTAGCACTTTTTGGGCAAGTCTAAAAGCATGATTATGACTTATATGAACTACACAAATGGTCCCAAAGCCTATGCATCTCAATTTAGCCATTATACTTCCACTCATACACTAATGCTTGAAACTTTCAAGAAGCAAAATTTGCCATTAAATACTTAATATACATTTTAAGAGTCACATAACATAATCTCTCATTTAAACATGACATATTGTCATAATTATACATGCTCATAAAGTCATTTGTTATATACAACCATAGATTACACATTTGCCACTTTGATGGCCTTAAATAAGCCAATTCTATGCATTTCATTGTCATGCTCTCATTTCTCAAGTGATTGGCTCCCATCTCCCTGCTATCTTGATCCACTTAGTATGTTAGAATACTGGAAAGGAGGGGATGAGATTCAAAGAATCCCAATAGCTCATCTCCCATTCAATCATACATAAAGTACGCAAAACAAGTTTTACAAATGCATGCATAGGCATATTAACATGTGCAAGCATGCAAGAAGCATTTTCAACATTTAAACAAGTCATACATAGCATACAAAGGCTTGCTAAGTAAGTAGATTAGCCTCACCCATTTACTTGTGGATTTTGAACTTGCCTCACCCATTCTTTAAGAGGTTCTTAGACTCAACCTTGCTTTTGGGAGTCAACCTCACTTTTGGGAGACTCTTTACTTTGTCTCAACTAATCTTAAGGTTCTTGGCTCATTCTCACCATGGGTAAGGGTTCTTGGCCTCACTATGTTCAAGCAAACCAAAACAAATATCATAAACATCATTTAGAAGCATAATATATCATCATGGTACCATGGAGTAAGAATTTATGCTAGAAAATTTTTCATAGCTTGAAATACACATACACACATTCAAAGACAAGTAAAACAAGCAACCATGCATGAGAGAAGGTGGAGAGAGCTACCTTGCTAGCATTTGTACACTCTTCCTTAAGTTTTAAATCCTCTCCTTTGACCTCACACACCTAAGGAGGTGGAGATCGATCCTCTTGGCCTAGACACATCATATAGAAGCTAACTATAATCTTAGAGTAAAGTCTAAGGCCACACAACTTGCTTAAACTCTAGCTTGACCTATAAACCCCTTTATGGTTCTATAATGCACCTAATGAAGCAATACCCGTCAAATAAATTTTAACCTCCATTCTTTCCTTTCAAATATGATTCTTAACTCCTTTTAAGCCTCTTGGAGTCATAACACAATTAAAATAAAAAGCCTAACTACATGTTGCTTCTTTAAGTTATATTATGGAGCATAAGGCACCAACTCACTTTCTATGGTTTCTAAATTTTTCCCAAGGCCACCCCTCATCTTCATTCATCATATATGACTCAAAAATGGGCTTAAAAAAATTTAAAACTATCCCTAGCTATATAAACCCCTTTAGGCTGAGGCTATGGAAGACTTTAGCTTCCATGGAGTTTGCTTTGTTTTCTTGATGCAGGAAGCACATAGGGAGACTTCTAGGGATCTTGTGAACTCATTCAAACCCTTATTTAGGCATAGAAATAAAGAGATCAAATCAGATTTTGTAAAGAACACTTGAAACCCTAGAAATTACATCTTAAAATTCTATGATTTTTTGTTAATTCTCTTTGCATATTCTTAATCTCCACACCCTTTTCCTAAGAATCACCCTTGGTTCTGTGTAAAAACTAAGTTCTCCTACGGTTTCTTAAGTGGGGCAAAATGGTGGAGGAAGAGGAGCAAGGGATAGTAACCATGAAAGAAGAAATTACCTTATTTTCTTACTTTTTGTCACTTGAATCTTGTCTTCGTCAAGCTCCTCTCTTCAAATCCATATTTTTCCCTTAATTTCTCCCTTAAAATAGATTTATAACTTCATTATAATCATAGGAAACAAAGGAGAATGGAGGAGAAGAGGTCTGGAAGGAAGAGAGCATGAAAAACTACTAAATTTCCTTACCTTTTAGCTTAAATGTCTCCTCCTTTTCTTCTTTCTCTTGTGTGTCTCATCCCCTAAGGTTTTCTCTAGTTTTTAGGTAGAGCTTGGTCGACCAAAATGGAGGGGAAAAAAGGGTGCATCATATATATAGGTAGGAGGAAGAAACACTTTTCAAAAATTCCTGTTTGCCCTTCATTCTTGGCATTTTCGTTTCTAATTCGTTTTAACTCCTTTTTTAGAATTGTCTTTTTCATTATGAAATTTAGATTCCCAATTTAGTAAAATACCTTTGAAATCACTCTAATTAGAGCTAAAACCTTCCTAAACAAATATGTCAAAGTTTGGATACACTGACATTAGAAAATATCCACCGAAGGGGATTTAACTATCTCGAGGCTTCCCATAGTTTTCAGGCCCCTTGAGAATGTTGGAGAACTCAAAATTTTCATTTAAAAGCCCTCCTGTATTATTACCAAAATTTTCTCAAAATTACAAAAATGCCATTATGTTTTGTATATTTTCTGTAAGAAATTGTTTCTTCATTCTAGTTTCGTTTTTCTTTTCTTCTGAGCCTAGGATTCTCATTTCTAGGAGCTAGAATACTCTCCAAATTTTTTGGGACCTTAACTAAGTCATTTCGGGGGACTTTCTTTTATATCTAGTGAATTTCGTTTGTTGATGGAGAAACTGTGTGTTACATTTCTCACATTTCTTTTCATTTTCAAAGAACCAGATGCTACATTTCTCCTCCCTTAAATAAATTTTATCCTCAAAATTTAGGGCATACTTTCTTCTTACTCTTTTCTTTTATGGTTAACTACTCTTTTCTTTCCCTTCTTCTTAGCTCTATATGCTTTCCTCGGCGATTTCACTCGTTTGAGTTTTTTCTGAGCTAGGGAATTTTCATAGTAGCTCTTAATGAGAGCTCTATTATTATGGGGTAGATGCTTGTTTTTTTCATAAGGGAAAGAAATTTCTAACTCTGGAGGCTTATCCTAGGAGAGCTTACTAATCATATCGGGCTAGTCTTAATCTATTTGTAGGGGTTAACATTTCTTTTCAGTAGACTCATTTACACATCTTAGGAGGTAACTTATTTCATATTTCAGCTCCCGTATCTTCTTCCAATGGCTCCTTATAGAGTCTCATTTTCTTTTTTGATTGTTACAAGCAGCGGAGGTTTCTGTCTATCTATTTACTTATTTGCATGTATCGTCCCCTGTTTATCTCTGTGTTCTTCCCTACTAGCTCATCTTATGATTACAATTTACATTTCTTTCTATCATAAGCCTTACATCTTAATTACTTACTGGGATTACAGCTCCTTTAATGAGTTGACGATTGTGTCACGCAATCTTAAATAAAACTAGGTAGACAGATAAAATTTGTAGGTAATGGTGCAACCTAGGTCATTTTTCAGGGAGTTTATGCATCAGTTTGTTTATGAAAGAGTGTTCCAAGTATTACTAAATAGAAATTGTTTAGGGGGTTTTGGATTACTAAAATTTAATTGAACTAAATTTTAAATGACAAGAATCAAAAACTTAAAACCAAATGAAGTGAACAATTAAGAAAATGTGGTAGCTAGTCTTTAGATAGACTCCTTAGAATTCACTTATCCTTGCTCCTTTTTTAGTGTATCAAATTTGGATTTAAATTCTTGCTCATTAGTGTATTCCCCATAAAAACTCTTGAATGACCACCCAAGATTCAATTTATCAATTATTCAAGGAATTTGCAACCACAAGTGTGAACACCAGATTTTGTCCAGATAAACATAAAAAATAATAACAAAATCAAAGAAGAAAAAATATGAAAAATGAAAAATAAGAAAAAAGTTACTTTGAAAAAAAGTGGGGTATTAAACTTTTTTCCCCTTAAATTCCTAAAGCCCAAATAACTCAAAAAAAAAAAAGAAGGAACAGAAAAAAAAAAAAAAGAAAACCAAAAATTGAAAAGCAAGTTAAAAAAAAAGGAAAACATAAAAACCAAATTAAAAAAAATAAAAATAAAAATTCAAGAAATGAAAAAAAGTAAAAAAAAAAAAAAAAAGAAGAAAAGAAGAAAAATCTCCAACTTAAACAATTAAAAAAAAAGGACCAAGACAATTCAACCCATCTTCTTTAAACCTACCGGGCCAAACAAAAAAATAATAATCAACCTAATTCAAACAAATAAAAAAGAGAGAAGAAAGAGAATATTAAGAAAAGAAGGGATTTCAGCCCAACTCTAGTATAATTCAAAGCCACCAGCATAACCAAAATATAATAGAAAAAAAAAATATTTAGGTTGAGGTCAAAACACAGGGCTTCTGCATTTTGACCCCAATACCATTGTCGTGTGTCTGGCCATTGCCAGGAGGAAGTAGAGAGGCAGAGAGACACAAAGAAACACAACAGCAGACACATGGCTCTAGAGATGAAAGAGATGTATCAGAGAAGGAAAAGACGGGGATGGAGAAGCAGACGAAGCGCTAGATAAAAAGGAGAAAACAGAGAATGAAAAAGGGGGTTTGAAGATTTAAGGAATCAAAGGAGGAGCCCGAGAACAGAGAACAACAGGGAGAAGTAGAGAATAAAATAGGCAAATAGAGTAGGAGAAAATGGAGATTGAGGGAGAGAAGAACAGAGGGAGGCATAGAGCTTCTGGGTCAATTTCACGTTAAAAGAAAAGAAGAGAGGTGAGAAGCCAAGAAAGGGAGCATCATTAGTGTGAGTTTTCGAGCAAAGGAATCGAAAAAAGAGTGAAATAGAGAGCTGAGAAAGGATAACGAGAGAGAGAACTGAGAGTGAGGGGCTTTTGAGTTAGTTTTCGGTTGGAGAAAAATGAGAGAGATTTAGTGAGAGAGAGAAACCAAGAAGGAAAAATTCCTGAAGAAGAGGAGGAAATTGAAAAAAGGAAGAGCTGGAGGTCACGGTTTGAAAGGCTTACAGAGAGGTATGTTTTCTTGTTCCTTCATTTTTGAAAAATGTATAACCATAGATAGATTTTAATTTTAATGTTAAATTTTTCTGGGGCTTGATGCTTCTAGATAACATTGAATCTTAGATGCTGATGTTTTATATACTCTCTTTATTTCTGGTTTATGAGATCAATATATGCTAATGCTGGGTGATAGAAATTGGTGGAACTTTGTTTTTATTTTTTTAGTGGTTACTTCTCCTTGATTTTGTTGTATGAACAAAGTCTTGAGTCCTGAATAGTGTCTGTGCTCAAATTTTGAGCAAGCCGAATCCCTCCAATGGGTATAGATTTGGATTGATAAATGTAGATGAGTTTGTAGATCCCTGTGTTGTGTTTTATCATAGTATGTCATTACTGTCTTTGCTGTAATATGGATCTATTAACACATTGGGCAAATTGCAATCATGCTCCTTATTGTCTTTCATATCTCGATATAAAAATGAAGAAAAATCTTGGTGAGGCTATGGTTCTTGTTCTTTGGATGTTTGAAGCAAGATTCTAAATGTCTGATATGATTATGTCTAGTCTAATATACTATGGATCGGGACTTTAGGACAAGGCATTCCATTTTTAATCCTATAAAGTTATTCTTTGCCTTGGATGAGTTGGTGGATGGCTCGAGGTTCTTAGCTTTGAGTTTTTATGTGATTGGTAACTATAGTTTGCTTTTGTTCTAAAGGAATTCCTACTGTTCTTTCTAATATTTGCAATGGGGACTAGTGACTAAATTAGTTACACTTTTTTCTCTTCCCTCACTTTTTCACCAATTTATTCAGTTCTCACATGGTGTCATGGTTCTTAAAATGGGTTAGTGTTGAGGTCCCTATCAAGGCATTGATTTCATGGGTCTTAAGTAGATCAATTTTAAGGACAGATATAATGTTTGAAAGTTACGGGATTAACTAGAGTATTGTTGATTGGCTAGAAACTAATGCATTTATTTTTTCTTGGCTTATTGACATTATGGGAAGTACTCCACGATGGTACAAATCACCTTGGGATATTTGGATAGGAGGACAAAATAGCATGGCAGTATATCTAGATACTAAAGACTTAGGGGAAGCATGAAGAAGCTGAAGGATGAAGGCACATTCATGAAGACAAAAGTGGTTTTGTATTTTACTTTACGGATGTCTTATTTTTATTTTATTTTGTTTTTCTATGTACTTGAAATGTATATGAATATGATATTTAATTGGCTACACAAGCACGCATGATCACAAGTCACTGGATTATTATAAACATGGTTATTTTCTTATTTTATTTTCCTCATATTTTTTAGAGTAGCCATGTGAGATTTTATATTTCCTCAGGCATCTAAGAGGCATCCTAACTGTATGTGATAATAAATCTCCTCAGTCGCCTAATCGAGTTATCAAACCTTTTGTTCGATTTCTTTTGCATCTCAATAAGTAACAAGTTAAAAAAAAAGAGAGAGAAAAAAGGAATTAAAAAAATAAAAAAAGGATTAATGATGAAGGGAGAGAGAAAAGAAAATTAAATAAACTTTTTGGATTTAGAAGTTAAATTTTGAGTAACCGATTTTTTTAAGAGTTTTATTTCTTTTAAAAAAAACAATAAACACAAAAATAGAAAAACAAAAAAAGAGCAAAAAAAAGAAAAGCGTGAAGTATGCTTCAAAAGTCAAATAAAATAATCAACGTTTAAAGATATTTTTTCTAAAATCAAGTTGGGCCTTAAAAATTTGTCTCTCTCAAAGATTCTTTTATCAAAATAAAAAAAATCCAAAAAAGTTAAAAGAACAGAAAACTAATTAAGAAACAAAGGGGTAAAAAAAAGATAATTAACAAAAAAATATATAATTAAAAAGAAAAAGAAAAAGGAAAGGAAAAAATCAATAAAAAAAGAGAAAAAATGAAAATAAAAGAAAAAAAATGGAAGTGCAAGGAAGGTAAAGAAGTAAGATTAACTCTACCTTTAGTAAATCAAACATATCATCCTATTCTAAATTCATTTTATTTGCTAAAGGGAAAAATAATTTTTACTTTCTTTGTCTTTTCACCAAAAATAAATAAATAAATAACAAAAATCAATCAAAAATCAAAACAGAAAAAAAAACAACAAAAAAGGAAAAAAAATTAAACAATAATTATTAGAAAAAAATAGAAAAACAAAAAGAGCAAAAAGGTTCAAAAAAAAGAAAAAACCAAAAAATAACAAAAAAACAAAACAAAAGTAAGAACCAAAAAAAAAAAAACACATCAACCAACACAGTCTCTATTCAAACTATGTGGATTTTGATCCCTCTCGAAGGGTACATAAGCCCTAGGCTCTCATTCTAGGTCAAGTCCGCCCTTGTAAATAAACATTTTCTTTTAGTTTTATTTCTTTAATTTCTTTCCTCTTATTCTTAATTTTATTTCTTTAATTTCTTTTTTTTACTCTTAATTTTATTTCATTTAATTTCTTTAATTCTTATTTTGCATGTGATTTGTCAAGAAGAATTAAAATAGATTAAAGGCTATGGTAATTTTGCACAACTAACTTAAGGTAACCGTTCTTAAGAACGGGTGTAGTAGGGTACCTCACACCTTCTCCACTCACAATCGATTTTCGGATCTATTTTTTGGTTCGTAGACCATTTTTCAAACTAAAAAGGTTTTTTTTTAAATTTTAACTTTTCAAAAAAATAAAAATTTGGTGGTGACTCTACTATATTTAATTTTGATTTTGGTTTGGCACCACGTGGTCGCATTTTCGGGTGTGACAACAAGAAACCTTGAAAAATTAATCAATTGAATTAAGAACAAGAACACACTATAACTAATCCTAATTGATGAATAAAATTTGTTGCACAATCCACTTAAGATGCTAATTAACCAATTAGATTGATGAATTCCTCAAACAATTAATTGCACACAAATTTCAGCCACTTAATCCAACAACCATTGCATCAATTGGCCTATAATCAAGAGGAAATTGCACAACCAATAAATCTAGACTTTTCACAAACATGTAATGATCACAATTAAAATTCTAAATATCAAATTATACTCAATCTACAAATCAACTTAATCTAGTAATTTTCAGCAATTAAATTCTTAAATTAATAAGCTAAACCTAGTTAAATTAATAAAAGAATTAATGCTAGAATTAAAAGAGCAAGCAAAGGAATTTTTATCCAATTTAGTGAGAAAATGTGGAGTTCAAATCTGCATCTGGGAGTCTTCAATCTTTAGCTAGCCACCAAGGATGATTCAAGCTGCCATGGAGAATTTAAACGGAAGAAAATCAATGATGAGAGCTTCAACTATAGAGAAATCAATTAATGACCCTCTTTTTTTTCACCTCACTAGAGCTCCAATATTTTTACGTCATTCCTCGCATCATTTCATGCGCTAATCTCCAACTCACCTTATTTTCCCTAGCTCATTATTCCTCACGCTGTACACATTTTCCCCCCAGCTCACGTTTCATTAATATATGTTAGCCTATAGCTTAATTCTTACTAAGAATCATATGGCTCATTTTTTTAATTTAATTGCACCTCACATGTTCTGATGTTGCTCATTCCTTTGACATGTTCCTTTGGTTTCCATATGCTCAGCTCTATGTATTTTAATCACGTAACTTCTCACATTTGCTTCCACATATTTTCCATGTCCTTTCCACGTGCTTTTCTTCACGTTATGCCCCAGTCAGCACATAGCTCTTTCTTCCCATTCCAACTTTGCTCCTTCAACTCATTCATCTCATTTCTTCTACGTTAACCCAAGCTCTTCCATGTGCTACTCCTTACTAGAACCCTTAGCTGTATGTTTCTTGCTTCAATCAGCTCAAATTCCTCGTGTAGCTTACATAGGAACTGCCCATACTATACAAACTCATGGCTTCCTTACAAGCTTCTTTAGCTACTGTTCTACCCTTGTTCGAGCTTCCTTCTTCTCACTTAAACCATGGCTGCAACCCATATCTTCTAGCTTCTTCACTCGTGTAGCTTCTTTGTCTAGCCATTGCGTGGTTCTTCCATGTGAAACTCTCCCACGTGGCTTCTCATCCTTTGTTTTAGCCATGTTCAACTTGAAAAACCAGTGCTTCATGCTTTTCTCTCGGGACTCGATGTCTGCTCACATTTAACTTAGCTCTAACTCACTCGTTTTACTCCTCCATGCTTCTTCTCATGTGAAACTTGAGACTGTAGTTTTTGTTCACTCACTACTTCTCTTTTGTTTTGATCAGCATTGTTCTCCAGCATCAACACCCAAGCCATCCCTCATGTAGCAACTCTTCTTTCTATTCATTACCATGAACCTAATGTATGTGGATGGTTGTGGCTTCATGCATGTGTACAAACGAACTGGACGTGTGGATCTAGTGGGACCTCGTACATGTGTTACGTATGAAGTGTGGTGGATGTGGCTATGTGTATGAGCAGCAACCTTTCTCCTAGATCAAAAGCTTTAGCCTTGGCTTTTATTAAACCATGTGCCCATTCTTCCTTCAGCCTATATCATCTTCTGTTGCTTCATCCACCCAAGCTCGAGCTTGCTTCTTAAGTTTCTTTTTCATTTAAACTTCACTTTTTCATGTTAAAACTAGAAATGCTTGAAACTTCTTCTCTTTTATGATTGGAAGCATTTTCTCACATGCACCTTCTATTCACAGCCTGTATTAAAACTCAATAATTTTGTAAATTAATTCATAAAATGCAAAAATGGCTAATGAAATGAAATTCCTCCTAATTAAACCTCTAAGGCCATATTCTATCATCAAAATGCCTAAGTTAAGAGGATTAAAATGAATAAAAATCATGCTTATCAAAATCCCCCATATTTAAACCTTTGCACTCCTAGGCAAAAGAAGACTAAAGCTCCAAGAAAGAGATAATAGAAAGAAAATCAAGAAAAATGGAATTGTGTAGGTCACTTAGCACAAGGAAGCTCAAAGCAAATTAATAGCTTAATTCTCCAAGTCATATCACTTGTATCAATGCAACAAGTACCATGGTAATACACTTAACAAAAAATGAAATGCAATGAAAGTCTCTCACTTGGATTAGTGTTTATCACTCTACTCTTTAGTGTTTAGGAGGAAGTGCTTATGCTCAAATTCCATCCTACCCAACCTTACTACAATAAACTCGGCAATTATCTACATCTCCACCACCAAAATCAAATGCCAATGAATGAATCAAAAGGTCTTTATTATGGTTGTGATGTAGGCTAAGTTATGAGACAAGTGGTAAACAAAAGAATAAAGGAAATTCAAAAAGCAAAGTGGATGCTAAAAATCATCAAGAGCATTAAAATAAGAATAAGGATGGAATGCAAGTGCATTTTAAAGCCCTAATTACCATAAACAAATATATGCACTAAGAGGACAACCTGTCTTCCTTTTCCTTCTTTTTTTTTATATATTTCAAATGCTTTTCTTTTTCTTTGCTTCTTTTTTTTTCATTTTATTATTATTTCTTCTCTCTCTCCTTTTCTTAGAATATTTCCAAAGAGGAACAAACAAACAGCCTATAAATGATGTGAAAAATGCACTCCACCTACCTTAACAAGATACAGTGCCCTTAATAATCAAAAGCATCCTAATCAAGGTAGGAAGAATATTTGTTTGGTTTTTCATGGCTAAAAGGCTAAAAAGGAAACATATGTGGCTCAAAAGGGGTAAAGCAAGTGGATTAAACACATGTAGAATAACTTTTTGGCTCTAGCTAAAATAAAACAACAATGAATGCCTTAATCCTTTTCATGCATGGCAAATGAATAAATGTGGCCTTGAATAAGATTCAAGCTAAGTTCTAAAGTAAAAGTAAGATAGGGGATACATACTAGAAATGAATAAGCAAATGGTTCAAAAATCTCACAAGGTAAATTGACCATCATCGAATTTCATTAAAGCAAAGCTAATTGCCACTTAACTTGCATTCTCAACACAAGGTCAATTCCCTATCAAATCAACATATATCAAAGCTATGATCCCTTTAATACCAGCAACTTCCACAAAAGCATAGTTGTTATTTTTTTCTCTTTTTTTGTTTCAAAAAATGGAAACTTCAACACTCCAAAAGTAAAATAAAAGACTAAAAACCTAGAAACTAGAAAAATCAACTAACCAAAACAAAATAAAACTAAAAATTTTATTTGTATCCCCCCCTACACTTACACATTGCATTGTCCTCAATGCCAGCACACAATCTAGTAAACAGATAAAGACAACACAATATAAAAGGAGAAAAGGAAAGAGTGCATTCGGGGATCAGGGTGGGTCATGAAGTTGGAGCTCCTCTTTGACATCCCTTGGAACTCCTTCATGAAAGTGCTTGAGCCGATGTCCATTAACTTTGAATTTAGCTCCCGTCTGCTCATTCTGAAGCTCAACTACACCAAAAGGGAAAACATCAGAAGCTATGTATAGACCTTCACATTTAGAATGAAGTTTACCTGGCATAAGCTTCAAGCACGATTTATAAAGTAGAACTTTTTGGCCAACAACAAACTCCTTTCTTGTAATCCTCTTAACATGGAATGCCTTTGTCTTTTCCTTATAGATCCTTGCATTGTCATAGACTTCCAATCTGATCTCTTCAAGCTCTTGGAGTTAGAATTTTCTATGAGATCCCTCTCCATTCAAATCTAAATTGCATTTCTTCACAGCCCAGTAAGCCTTGTGCTACACTTCTACTAGTAAGTGACAAGCTTTTCCAAATACCAACCAATAGGGTGACATGCCAATAAGAGTCTTGTAGGCAGTCCTATAAGCCTAAAGTGCATCATCTAGCCTCTTACTCTAATCTTTCCTATTTGGCTGTACCATTTTCTCTAAAATTTGTTTCACCTCTCGGTTAGAAATCTTTGCCTGGCCATTTGTTTGAGGGTGGTACAGAGTAGCTACTTTATGCACAACACCATACTTGCTAAGCAAGCTG
This sequence comes from Erythrophleum fordii, assembly GCA_032878935.1. Classification (NCBI taxonomy): domain Eukaryota; kingdom Viridiplantae; phylum Streptophyta; class Magnoliopsida; order Fabales; family Fabaceae; genus Erythrophleum; species Erythrophleum fordii. The sequence goes on from JAVQMF010000038.1 coordinate 18,957,854, forward strand.
TGTATACTCTGGTTGCAAAAATGAGTGCCCTGGTCACTGATAATGGCTCTAAGAATACCAAACCTATAGAAAATGTGAGAGCAAAAAACTCTACAACCACAGAAGAATCATCAGTCCTAGTGGGTTTTGCCTCCACCCACTTCGAAACATAATCAATAGCCAATAAAATGTAAGCAAAGCCAAAAGAAGTAGGAAAAGGTCTCATAAAATCAATGCCCCACACATCAAAGATTTCACAAAATAAAATAAGATGTTGTGGCATTTCATTTCTCTTAGATATGCTCCCTGTTTATTGACATCTGACACATCTTTTACAAAAATCAAAGGCATCACTAAACAAAGTAGGCCAATACAATCCACTATCTAGAACCTTCCTAGCTGTGCGTTTTAGACTAAAATGACCTTCGCATGCAAGTATGTGACAAAATTTCAAAACAAAATCAAATTCCATATCAGGTACACAACATCTAATCACTTGGTGATTGCATAGTCTTCACAAATATGGATCATCCCAAATATAATACCTAGCTTCACTCTTAAACTTATACAACTAATGTTTATTCAAATCAACAAGCAATTAAGAAGCAGCTAGATAATTCACTAAGTCAGCATACAAAGCATAGAAACTATGCATAGCACACAAATGCTCATCAGGGAAATCATCATTAATAGGTAAGTAATTTACCTTTGGAGCTTCAATTCTGCTCAAGTGGTTTGCTACCAAGTTTTTAGCCCCCTTTTTATCCTAGACGTCAATATCAAATTCTTGAAGTAAAAGCATCTATCTAATCAATCTTGGCTTTGCATCAGGCTTCTTCAGTAAGTACTTCAAGGCTGTATGATTAGTAAAAACAATGACTTTAGTATCAAGCAAATGAGATCTAAATTTATCCAAAGTAAAAACAATAGCAAGAAACTCTTTTTCTGTGGTTGTATAATTTGCTTGGACCCCATCTAGAGTCTTGGACGCATAAACCTTCACATGGGACCTCTTATTCACTCTCTAGCTTAAAACTGCACCTACAGCAAAATTAAACACGTCATATAAAAGATCAAATGGGAGGTTCCAATTAGAGGGTTGAATAATGGGTAGGGAAGTCAATATTTTCTTAAGATCATCAAAAGTTGTTTTATATGCATCATCAAAATGGAAATCAACATCTTTTTGTAATAGCTTAGACAATGGCAAAGCAATTTTACTAAAATCCTAAATGAATCTTCTATAGAAACCTGTATGACCTAGAAAAGACCAGACCTCCCAAGCACATGTCAGGTATGGTAGAGAAGTGATAACATCTATCTTAGCTTTATCAACCTCTATGCCCTGTTCAGATATAATATGACCTAATACAATACTTTTTTGAACCATAAAATGACACTTTTCAAAATTAAGTACAAGGTTCTTCTCTATGCATCTTGTTAGGACTCTATCCAGATTACACCGGCAATCATCAAAAGAGTTCCCATATATAGTAAAATCATCCATAAAAATTTCTATACAGTGTTCCAGGAAATCACTAAAAATAAAACCTATGCACTGCTGGAAAGTTCTAGGGGCATTGCAAAGACCAAAAGGCATTCATCTGTAGACATATGTTCCAAATGGGCATGTGAACGTCATCTTTTCTTGATCCTCCAGGGCTATGCATATCTGGAAATACCCTAAAAATCCATCCAAAAAACAATAATGAAAATTTCTAACTAAACACTCAAGCATCTTGTTGGTACATATTTCCTTGAGAAACTTGGCATATTTAGGGATGGTCTTGATTGCATCTAACAAGGGTATATTGACCTTAACCTTCTTGAAAGGTAAGATTGGCGTATTTAGTTTTCCTTTTTCCCAAGATAAGTCTATGTGGGAAAGGTAAGATCTTCTTTTGCTCATCTGGTGCGACATGTGTTTTTCATGACACTAGCTTATCCATGGTAATAATATCTAAGGATCCTTGAACCTCCTTTCCACTCCTAAGAGTGATGGCACTAAGATTGCTACTATTCCTTGGATTAACAACTATCTGTGATGGTAATTGGCCTAATCCTTGGCTTTTTACCTCACTGAGAGAGTTAGCCAATTGACTAATCATATTCTCCACATGCCTGTTCTAAGTTTTCATTCTATTTTTCATGTTATCCATTTCTTGTCTGTGTTTAGCCTTACTCTATTCCATCTTTTACATGAGTTGCTTCATCAATAGCTTCATGCTGTTATCTTTTCTGGATTCCTCTTGGATAGGAACTGATTGCCTAATAGGTTAGGTGGACTGTGCACTAGGTCCTGCAACATTGTACCTATTTTGTTGTTGCCCTCCCCTATATCTTAAGCTGGGGTGATCCCTCTATCCTGGATTGTATGTATTAGAATAGGGATCATATTTTTGTTGCCCTTATTACATTGGCCTGACTACAAACATCCCAACACAAGACTCTACCCTGTCTTTTAACATAGGGCACTAATCGATAGCATGTGTGGCCAAACATATATCACATAAGGGTCCCACTAAGGTAGTAAAGGTAGATGTCTGCACAAATGTATAACACTGTGGATAGGAATGTGTCTGAGTAGGATAGGCCTGTGGTGTTTGAGATGGAGTAAAGGATGACTGTGGTTGCTTCTGAGCTAAAGTAAGCTGACAGACCATAGTGGTTAGCTCATTCAACTAACTCTTAATTTCAGTATCATACTGTGAAGTACCTAACTCATTTACTCCTCTTGTCATTTGCATTGATCTAGAACCAAATTGCTAATCATTCTGAGCCATCTTATGTAATGTCTAGTTTTCATTAAATGACAGAAACTAACATGTTTTCAATGTAAGTCCCCTGAAATGAAGTAGTTAAGGTTTTGAAAAATTTGAGCAACATTCTAGACTCCTAAAAATGAGAATTCTAGCCTCAAATGGAAGGAAAAATGGAGCTAGAATAAAGAAACAAATTTTGACAAAAAACCTACGAAACGTAATGGCATTTTTGTAATTTTGAGTAAATTTTGGAATTCACATAGGAGGGCTTTTTAAATGAAAGTTTTGAGTCCTCCAGGGTTCTCAAAGGCCCTGAAAACTATTGGAAACCCCCCTCTAGTGGACGTTTTCTAATATTAGTGCACTCAAACTTTGACAGATCTATTCAGGAAGGTTTTAGCTCCAATTTGAGTGATTCCAAAGGCATTTTATTTAACTGGGAACCTAAATTTTATAATGGAAAAGACAGTTCTAAAAAAGGAGCTAAAACAAAGGAGAAACGGAAATGTAAAATATGAAGGGCAAAATTAAAATTTTTGAAAGAGCCATTGACCTTCCCTTATATATAGGTGGTGCCCCACTTTCCCCTTATTTGGAATCAGAATTTTCTGCATAATTTTATAAGTGAGAGCTATGGTTTGAACACACCAAGGGAAGTAGAGAAGGAGAGAAAATCCAAGCTTAAGGTATGGAAATTTGCTTATTTTCATGCTTTCTCTTAGTCAATCTCTTCTCCTCTTTTCCCCTCTTCTTCTCCATGAATTCTTTGAAGTTTTGAGGGCTATTTTGAAGGAAGAACAAAAGGGAAAGTTTGAAATTCAAGGAAGGAAGCCAAGGAAAGCAAAGAACAAGCAAGAAAATCAAAGAAAACAAGGTATCATGCAATTCTTCCACTTGATCTTCTTCCTCCTTTCTCTCATGGGTATTTCGAACTAGGTAAGGGCAGCCTTAGGAGTTAAGTTTTCAACCAAAGCAAGGGTGAATCTTAGGTATTTGAGGGAGGAGAACAAGAATATACAAAGAAAATAACAAACTTGCCATTAGAATTCAAGATACAAAACATAGGGTTTCAAGTGCACCTTCCAACATCTGAGTTTGTATGATAATTCCTAGGCCTAAATAAGAGTTTAAATAAGCTCCTGAGATCCCTAGAAATCTCCCCATATGCTTCTCCCCTTGAGAAAATAAAGCACACTCCAAGGAGCCCTAAACCATGCATAGGCTCGGCCAAAGGGAGTTCATATAGCTAGGGGGAGTTTTAAATTTTTCTAAGGCCATTCTTGAGTCATATTTGATGAATGAAAATGAGGGGAGGCCTTGGAAAAAATTTAGTACTCATAGAGAGTGATTTGGTGCCTTAGATTCCATATTATGACCTAAAGAAGTAACATGATGATATGCCCTTTGTTTTAATTGTGTGATGACTCCAAGAGGCTTAAAAGGAGTCAAGAATTATATTTGAAAGGAAAGAATGGAGCCTAAAAATTATTTGAGGACTATTGCTTCATTAGGTATATTTATGGACCATAATGGAACTTATAGAGCAATCTAGTATCTAAGCAAGTTGTATGGCCTTAGAGATTATTTTATAAACCTAATTGGCTTCCATAAATTACATCTAGGCCAAGAGAAACCATCTCCAAAAGTTTATGGGTCTGTGGCCAAAAGAGGAGGCTTGAAATCCATGGAAAAAGTGTGTGATTGTGTGCAAAGTAGCTCTTTCCACCTTCTCTCATGCATGAATATGTGTATATGTATTTTTAAGCCATGAAAAGTATGCTGGCATGATTTTATATGCCATGATTCATGATGACATAATATGTTTCAAATAAATGTATGATGTTTGTTTGAGTTCGCTTGAGTATGGAGAGGCCAAGAACTCTTAACCATGGTGAGGATGAGCCAAGAACCCTTAAGATTAGTTGAGACATAGCAAAGAGTCTCTCAAAAGTAAAATAGGCTCCTAAGAGTATGGTTGAGTCCAAAACTCTTAAAGAATGGGTGAGGCAAGTCCAAAATCTTTGAGGAAAAGTGTGAGGCCATTCCAAACACTTAGTGAGCTCTTGAGTAACTTGTATGACTTGTTCACATGCTAAACTTGCTCCTTGAATGTTCATGACTTCCATTTTATTCATGCATGTATTTTTAAAGCTTGCTTGCACATATTATGTATGATTGAATGAGAGATGAGCTATTGGGATTCTTTGAATCTCATTCCCTCCTCTCCAATGATCTAATATGTTAGGTGGAGCAAGTGGATATGGTAATAGGAGCCAACAACATTGAAGAAAAGAGATTGACAACCAAATGCTTAAGTTTTGTCAATTTAAGACCATAATTGTGTCATATGATGTAATCCTTTTATGTATATGGTCTATTACCCCTTAGACATGTATAATTATAATATTATGTGATGTATAAATGTATGGATATGATGTATGGACTCTAGAATAGAATTTGGGTATGTAATGCCAAGGTATGCATTTTGGAAGTATGATGTAAGTGTGTATAAGTGTGGATGAAAAGGCCAAAATGAGATGCATGAGGTTTTGGACCATTTGGACAGCTCATACAAGTCCCAAATGTGCTTTTAAACTTGCCTAAAAGGTGCCAAAACCAAACGAAAACCATTTGGTCACTTTGGTACCCTATGTGGAACTAAAAATAACCATAATGGAACCTTATATCATTTTTTATCCAAATGAGCTCTTCGTGCTCTGATATTTGGCATGCAGTTAGTGCTTGTTGAGAGCTTTTTAGGAAGCTAAAAATAATAATTTTTAGAGATCTACAAAATATTTGAGAATTTTTCAAAGTTTGCAATTTTTTTGGTTTTGGTCTACTGCACTATTCATTTGGTCTAAAAATGAATTCTGTCACACAGGGCCTAAATGATGTCCAATTACTATGAAATTTTATACAAAGAAACTAACATTCACTGACTTGTGGCAATTAAAAGCACCTCATTTGGAGGTCTAGAAAGGAAGATATGAATTTTTGAACATTCTATCCAATATCAGGAGCCTTACCCGACCTAAGTTACTATTTTATTGAATTTTGAGGTTTAGGTTGCCTAAGCTAGTCTAGAAATATTTTCCCCCTCTAGCTAACATCGCAAATTTTTAGATTGGTGTCATTTATATGGATTGGATTTTTGTGGAATCAATTAGACATTTTCAAAGTTTACTACAAAATATGTGACAACATCAGGAGGCAGTTTGACCTTTGAACCTTTTCAGATATCAAATGCCTTTTGTGATGAATTTTGTGTTTGGACATATTTTTAGAATGAAGTAGACATCCATAGCTTTCCAGAATGGCAAAGATTATATGATTTTGATTTTTCTAGAATTAGTTATGATTTTCCAAATTCAGTCAGAAAAAAGGACCAAATCTGGATGAAATTAAACAACCACATTTTATGCTTCATTTCAGTTTTCATGAGTTTTGGGCATGATTTTGTTTTGCAAAAGAGTTGTATTGATGTAATTAAACATGAGAACTTATAACATGAGCTCACACGATCCACGTGGCATCGAATAGAAATTTTATATACGATGCAGCATAATTAAATGCATTATTTTAATAGACTTTTCTACTCCCCTCATGGAATTTAATGATGTAAGGCACATAAGTATTATGAAATGAGCTATAATTTATAGTGTTACATCTTATCAATCAACTCTCAGGCCCTTATAGGTGTCAAATCACCTAAGGCTCCACTGGAGCAGCATCAATCATATTTCTATCCATATTCAACAATCCTTTATAAAAGTACTAAATAAGTAACTGATCAGAAATTTAATGGTGAGGACAACTAGCTAGCAATCTCTTGAATCTTTCCTAGTACTCATACAAAGTCTCTCCATCATTCTATCTAATCCCACATATTTCTTTCCTTATTGATACAATGCGAGAAGTAGGAAAGAATTTTTCCAAGAAGAGCCTTTTCAGTTGGTCCTAAGAAGTGATGGCACCAGGAGGTAGATAGTACAACCAGTCCTTGGCTAAACCATCCAAGGAAAAAGGGAATGCTTAGAGCTTAATTTGTTCTTTTAAGACTCTCTATGGCTTCATTGTAGAGCAGACAACATGGAATTCCTTCATATGTTTGTGAGGGTCATCTCCTATAAATCCATGAAACTTAGGAAGTAAATGAATCAAACCAGATTTAAGCTCAAAATTGGCATCTAATTTTGGATATTGTATACAAAGATTTTGATAATGCACATTAGGAACTGTCAATTCTCTAATGGTTCTGGCATGCATGTTATCATTCAAACTTGCATTTACATTCAAGTTAGCTTGAACATGCATATTTATGTTAGCATTCATTTGATCTTGTTCAGCCATATTATCACCAGCAAATTGAAATACACAATCAATTCCTTGTGCACAATCAAAAGCAGAAAACAAAACTACTGATTCCTACACTATCTGTATTTGTCTTAAGCCTTACTTGTCTTCTAAAGGTTCTTTCAATTTTTAGATCTAAATCAATTAACTTTTCACTAGAGCTCCTTGTCATAAACTAATAAGACAAGCAAAAACTAAGAAGGAACACAAAAAATCAATAAAGAAAAATTAAAACAATAAATCTAGAAAAATCCTAGAAAAATTGAGAAAATACTAAAAAATTAGAAAAAGTGCCATAAACATTGGAATTTGGCCAAAAAAATGGTGCATAGCAATGCTATTAATTTTTCTTAAAACTCCCAAAAACCTGGAAAACAAAGTTTAAGAATTTTTTGGGCACTTCAAACAAAAATTCTAGCAACTAAGACAATCGATATGTAATACCGAAATGATCCAAATCTAAACTTAAAAAAGAGAAAAAATAGGGCAAAAATACTAAGAAACTCTTTCAAACAATTAAGAAACTAAACTCTCAGGCAACGGTGTCAAATTTGATGATTATGTCATGCGATCTCAAATAAAACTAGGTAGACAGATAAAATTTGTAGGTAATGGTGTAACCTATGTCATTTCCCAAGGAGTTTGTGCCTCAATTTGTTTATGAAAGAGTGTTACAAGTATTACTAAATAGAAATTGTTTAGGGGGATTTGGATTACTAAAATTTAATTGAACTAAATTTTAATTGACAAGAATAAAAAACTTAAAACTAAATGAAGTGAACAATTAAGAAAATGTGGTAGCTAGCCTTTAGATGGATTCCCTAGAATTCAATTATCCTTACTCCCTTTTTAGTGTACCAAATTTGGATTTAAATTCTTGCTCATTAGTGTATTCCCCATAAAAATTCTTGAATGACCATCTAAGATTCAATTCATCAATTATTCAAGGAATTTGCAACCACAAGAAACCTTGAAAAATTAATCAATTGAATTAAGAATAAGAACACACTATAACCAATTCTAATTGATCAATAAAATCTACTACACAATTCACTTAAGATGCTAATTAACTAATTAGATTGATGAATTCCTCAAATAATTAATTGCACAAAAATTCCAGCCACTTAATCCAACAACCATTGCAATAATTGGCCTATAATCAAGAGGAAATTAAGAGTAAATTGCATAGCCAATAAATCTGTACTATTCACAAATATGTAATGATCACAATTAACATTCCAAATATCAAATTATACTCAATCCACAAATCAACTCAATCTAGTAATTTGCAGCAAGTAAATTCCTAAATTAATAAGCTAAACCTAGTCAAATTAATAAAAGAATTAATGTTGGAATTAAAAGAGTAAGCAAAGGAATTTCTATCCAATTTGGTGAGAAATGTGGAGCTCAAATTTGCATCTGGGAGTCTTCAATATTCAGCTAGCCATCAAGGATGATTCAAGCTACCATAGAGAATTTAAACGAAAGAAAATCGATGATGAGAGCTTCAACCATCGAGAAATCAATAAATGACCCTCTTTTTTTTTCGCCTCTCTAGAGCGTTTTTACATCATTTCTTGCGTTAATCTCTAGCTTACCTTATTTTCCTCTAGCTCATTATTCCTCACGTTGTACGCGTTTTTCCCCCCCAACTCACATTTCATTAATACACATCAGCCCGTAGCTTAATTCTTACTAAGAATCATATGGCTCATTTTTTTAATTTAATTGTACCTCATGTGTTCTAATGTTGCTCATTCCTTCGATGTGTTCCTCTGGTTTCCATGTGCTCAGCTCCACGTATTTTAATCATGTAGCTTCTCAAATTTGTTTCTATGTTTTTTCCATGTTCTTTTCTTCACATTATGCCCTAGTCAACACATAGCTCTTTCTTCCCATTCCAATTTTGCTCATTCAACTCATTCATCTCATTTCTTCTACATCAACCTAAGCTTTTCCACGTGCTACTCCTTGTTGGAACCCTTAGCTGCATGTTTCTTGCTTCAATTAGCTCAAATTCCTGGTGTAGCTTACATAAGAAATGCCTATATTGCATAAACTCATGGCTTCCTTACAAGCTTCTTCAGTTACTGTTCTACCCATGTTTGAGCTTCCTTCTCCTCACTTAAACCATGGCTGCAACCCGTATCTTCGAACTTCTTCACTTGTGCAGCTTCTTTGTCTAGCCATTGCATGGTTCTTCCACATGAGACTCTCCCACATGGCTTATCATCCTCTATTTCAGCTATGTTTAACTCGAGGAACCAGTGCTTCATGCTTTTCTCCTTGGACTCGAGGTCTGCTCCATATTTAACTTAGCTCCAGCTCACTCGTTTTACTCCTCCATGCTTCTTCTCACGTGAAACTCGAGATTGTAGCTTCTATTCACTCTCTTCTTCTCTTTTGTTCAGCTCAGCATTGTTCTCCAATGTTAACACCCAAGACATCCCTCATGTAGCAGCTCTTCTTTCTATTCATTACCATGAACCTGATGTAAGTGGATGGTTATGGCTTCATGCATGCATACAAACGAACTGGACGTGTGATTTTGGTGGAACCTCGTGCATGTGTTACGTATGAAGTGTGGTAGATGTGGCTATATGTATGAGCAGCAACCCTTCTCCTAGATCAGAAGGTTTAGCCTTAGCCTTTTATTAAACCATGTGCCTATTCTTCCTTCAGCCCACATCATCCTCTGTTGCTTCATCCACCCAAGCTCAAGCTTGTTTCTTCTTAAGTTTCTTTTTCATTTAAACTTCATTTTTTCATGTCAAAACCAGAAATGGTTGAAGCTTCTTCTCTTTTCTCATTAGAAACCTCCTCTCACATGCACCTTTTATTCACAGCCTTATTCAATTTATCACAAGTCTACTGCCTTCTTGAGTGTAAACTATGACTATCTCATGCTTCTTTAATCATTCCTTTCTCTTCTTTAATTAAAATTCTCATTCAAGCTTCAATTGCCCATTAAAGTCTACACAAAAGAATGAAAATTATTGAGTAGAATTATCCACAAAATTATCTAAAAGAAATTCATGCATTAAAACTCAATAATTTTGCAAATTAATTTATTAAATGCATAAATGGCTAATGAAATGAAACTCCACCTAATTAAACCTCTAAGACCATATTCCATCATCAAAATACCTAAGTTAAAAGGATTAAAATGTATAAAAATCATGCTTATAAGGAGTTTCTTCTTTTAATGATCCCAATTTCTCTATTTACTACTACATCTATCTTTATAGGCTGGGACTTTTCCTCACTTTCTTTGCTCACTTATTGTGGCATTTTATAGTCCCTCATTTCAACACTAATAAGCCTAACATATGTGTCTCATACTGGCATCGATGAGCGACTACCACTAATTACTGTTGAGTTTTGGTGGGATACTTGGTATACTCACAGTTTTGAACATTAGAGGCATATTGCACTTGACCCCTTTCTAAATACATAGGCTAGTATGTGGGGATCTCTCTATCCCTTGGTCAAGGGTAATATCTGTTGGGTAGTAGTTCATCTGGCTCTAGCTCTGGAAAGCTACTTTCTTACCTTCTTCATCCCATACACTATGCTCATCTTTTAAGAGATCTAATCAGTGGTGTAATTGTCAGAGTAAAGCCTTCATATCTCTGTGGCAATGGTCTACCAAACTCAGGAGATCTCTAGTCTTTGAGACAAAAACTAACTAAAACTATACTACTATCTGAGACTACTACTTTGTAAAAACTATCTCAAGTCATCATCTCACCAGAGAACTGTTATGCTATAACTGTGGGCTCTCTGTAACTCTATGGGATTTATTATGACCCCTGGGTCTATTGCAACCTCTTAGAGCCCTACTAGGGTCTACTACAACCTGTTGTAATATGCTAGGATCTACTGTGATCCATCTCTGAGATATATCAAAATCTAATATCACTGTATCTGATAGTAAAATATATGCTCACTAAGTCCAGTAACTATCGCCTATAATAAATAAGGCTAAACTCAAAAGTACATCGTACTATTCATGTGAAATAAGTTCTGTGTTATATGATTCTCTAGGATCCCATTATGCTGATACTTAGGAGCACCTTAATTTTCATTCATCACTCTTCATGGAATCCTCAGATTCCTACTTTAGCCCTCTTTTTAGTTGAGCTTTTTTTCTTACTTTAATTGTACTATGTTATCTTTTTCTCTCACATCTTGCAATTTCTAACTATGCCCATGTTCTACTTTTAAGTGCCTTGGCACTAAGGCATCTCACACTCTAAGTGTGGTTAACATCTAAGGCAGGAGAGAGGCTATACACTAGTCCCTTCTCATTTCATGTACGTGTACTATAAGGGACTCAGATCATACATACTGAACTCGTGCTGTCTGAATTTGAACATTCCTTACTAGGGATTTCTTTCTACATGCTTTTCTTACTATTCTGATATCATTGGAATCCCTTTACCTTTCTTTTCTGACTTATCTCGTTATCTAACTAACTAGGATACCGTTCGATCATCGAGACACTTTGGTGATTGATGTCATCATTTGCTATGCACTTAAGCCACATCACTACTAGGTTAGCCAAACCTAATATTATGTAGCCTCTGTTGCAAGCAAACCATAACATCAAACACTAATACACCGGTGCCTCATCATTGAGCTCAAAGCCACTATCGCCAATATATTACAAGTTTCCCAACAATCTAAGGTATTCCTGTCTTACTTTTCTCTATCTGTCCTATTCTCATAGAGTGCTTGGAGAAAATAGGATTCTTCCTCTACTTCATCCCGAGATTCCTCTACATTGCCTGACTATTTTTACTTCGAGCACTATCATGGAAAAAGGGCATCTGTGCCAAAGACAAGTGTGCTTTCTTAAGTACTTAAGCACATTAACTAAATATTTATTCTTAATCTATTATGTCCTTGGCTCAAACATTGTCACAATTTCTCTTTTTACCCTTCTTATCTTCTTACTTAGGTAAAAAGATATTCCACTACTGGCTGTTTCCATTGCCAGTTCAGGTTTCTTTATGCTCAAGAGCACCTGTACTTTCTCGCGGTTCCTCCACTTATTCACTCTCTATAACATCAAGGAGGTCTACTTTTCACTCATACTCTTACTCTGCTTTTAACTAGACCATCCTTTGGTAAGAAGGATTTTATTTCATATAATCCCAAGAATTTAATTCTATGGCGCTCTCAGCTTACACTCTTTCTCTACATAACATGAGGCTCACTTTCGTAGGTGGTCTCTAGCTCCCTCGAGCTTTCCTAAGGGTATTAAGGCACTAATTGTCCGTCTCAGCTTATTTCTACGTTCAGATCAGAGCTAGGCTTTCTCTTTGTTCAGCCTCTTTAGCCTCATCCCTAGGAGCATAGTATACTATTTCTAGGGTTTTGATCATCCAATCTAGGACACATGCTCTCAATGTCTAGACTTTATCTTATTGAAAAGTTATGATCTATTGGGTGCTCTAATTACTCACGTGCCTTAACCCTATATCATTCTCATATTAGGTAGCTTGTCTAACTAACTATCGAAACCCTATCTATTTACTTTTCTAGGCTTAGTCTACTTATTTAGTCATTACTAAAGTAAGGGTATCTCTTTTGTAGCTAGTTTTTCAACTTTTTCTCAGTTCCTTTATTATTATACTTTATGACTTAAGGGAGTCTATCTAGGGGAATTTACTAACCACTACTAGGTGGTTTCCCCAACATCAAAATGTTTCATCTTTCCTTTTTCAATCTAAGGAGAACTTTCACTGAGCCTTTCATTTATATATCTCACATGAAACGATGCTACTGGTCATTTCCCATAAGCTTTAGCTTATGCTAAACCTGAGCTAATCATCTCATCAAACTTGTAGCTTACTAACTATCCTCATTCTTTTTCTCAATCTCATTTACTAGGACTACGAATTTCTTACTAATCTTCCATAACAATTCATTACCTTTTTTTTTTTCTACTTATACTAGGGGTTCCCACTTCCTATGGGTCATCTGACCACTTATTAGTTCATTTCTCAAGTTGGCCTAAATATGACCAACAAGACCTTTTATATTGCCATTTATCGTGGCTAACATATCATTCATCATGGCTAATTAGCCTCAGGTTCACCCTAGTTTTCCTATCTAAGTATTAGTCACGACTAAGTAATGAATTGGTTGCGACTAACGACCTCTAATTGGCTTACTTTTCCAGGGATTGGATTTTAATCTTTAGCTACCAACCTGAGCCTCATTGCCTCTATACCCAGCCTGTCATCAAGCTAGAGGGTTCTACATCTTGCTTCATTCATGCATAACTACCTGTTATCTTAGGGCTATCGGGCTCTAGGGTGTAGCTTGTAACTCAATCTTTAACATAAGGAAATTAACCTTTCGGGCTCTAATACTTATCTAGACATTCAAGTGTTGTGGCTAGGGGGTAACTCTCTTTCTCATTCCCCTCTAAACTGGTTCTATGTAGCCGTAGTCTCATCTCATACTGCGCTGCATCCCTATTTGTCTCTGCATTAAGCAAGACATCTCGGAATAGCCTAAGTATGACTACCAAGGAGAATTAGGCCTCAACGAGATCATTTTTCATCGTTTATATCTAGGGCTTGCCACTGATCCGGGCAAGCTATCACATCTCATCAAGCTTTAGCCGTTGGATCCCTTAACTTTGCTTAAGCTTAAATTTGCTCAAGTTACTTTAGAGGCCACTCTTTCCCAGTGTCCACTGGCTACTCTAAGACCATCATACAACTTATTCATCATGAATAAAGCCACAAATTATACTAAAATTAATTTAATTAAAAATTAATTTTTTTTAAAAAAAAATTTAATTAATTTAAATTAAAATTAAAAAAAAATTGTGACTTATTCGCGTTCTGTAGCTGCTGAGCTTCCTTTCTCTCTGTTTCGAGTTTGCTTCATGCTCATTCTGCAGCTGCTCCTTTGTTTAACTTGGCTCCTTTCCATTCTAACATGCTGCTTCATTCCATGTTCAGCTCGAGTTGTAAGCTGCTGTCTTCTTGCCTTTAGCCCAAGCTTCCACGTCTTTAGTTTCAGCTGCTACAACGTGTTGATGCTCCATAGATGAAGGCCTATACATGATATGTATGTGCAGACCAAGTGGGTGAGAGATGTGAGAATGAGAAGATGGAATGCATGGCTTCCTTGGACTTGGCAAACCTCCACTTCTTCTCCAAAACAATGTTTTATTCAAATACCAATTGCCCAACAAAAATTCTGCACAAAAGAATGAAAATTATTGAGTAGAATTATCCACAAGATTATTTAAAAGAAATTCATATATTAAAACTCAATAATTTTGCCAATTAATTCACAAAGTGCATATGGGGCTAATGAATTCAAATTGAATCTAATTAAACCTTTAAGACCATATTCCATCATCAAAATGCCCAAGTTAAGAGAATTAAATTGTATAAAAATCATACTTATCAAATTCCCTTCGCGTTCTGTAGCTGCTGAGCTTCCTTTCGCTCTGTTTCGAGTTTGCTTCATTCTCATTCTGCAGCTGCTCCTTTGTTTAACTTGGCTCCTTTCCATTCTAACATGCTGCTTCATTCCATGTTCAGCTCAAGTTGTAAGCTGCTGTCTTCTTGCCTTTAGCCCAAGCTTCCACGTCTTTAGTTTCAGCTGCTACAACGTGTTGATGCTCCATAGATGAAGGCCTATACATGATATGTATGTGCAGACCAAGTGGGTGAGAGATGTGAGAATGAGAAGATGGAATGCATGGCTTCCTTGGACTTGGCAAACCTCCACTTCTTCTCCAAAACAATGTTTTATTCAAATACCAATTGCCCAACAAAAATTCTGCACAAAAGAATGAAAATTATTGAGTAGAATTATCCACAAGATTATTTAAAAGAAATTCATATATTAAAACTCAATAATTTTGCCAATTAATTCACAAAGTGCATATGGGGCTAATGAATTCAAATTGAATCTAATTAAACCTTTAAGACCATATTCCATCATCAAAATGCCCAAGTTAAGAGAATTAAATTGTATAAAAATCATACTTATCAAATTCCCTCACACTTAAACCTTTGCACTCCTGGGCAAAGCTCAAGACTTCAAGAAGATACTAATGGAAAAGAAATCAAGAGAAATGGAGTTGTATAAATCACTTAGCACAAGGAAACTCAAAGCAAATCAATAGCTCAATTCTCCAAGTCATGTCACTTGCATTAATGCAACAAGTACCATGGCAATATACTTTATCAAAAATGAAATGCAATGAAAGTCCCTCACTTGGATTTGTGTTTATCACTCTCCTCTTTAGTGTTTAGGATGAAGTGCTTACTCTCAAATTTCATCCTACCCACCCTTACTACCATAAGCTTGGCAATCATCTACATCTCCACCACCAAAATCAAATGTCAATGAATGAATCAAAAGGTCTTTATTATGGTTGTAACGTAGGCTAAGGTGTGAAACAAGTGGTAAACAAAAGAATGAGAGAGATTCAAAAGCAAATCAGATGCTTAAAATCATCAAGAGCATTAAAATAAGAATAAGGATGGAGTGAAAGTGCATCTTAAGGCCCTTTTAACCACAAATAGAAAGAAATGCATTAAGAGAACAACTTTACTTTCCTTTTTCCTTTTTTTTTTTTTCATTTTTCATCATTTTTCATTTTTCATTTTTTTTTTCAATTGCTTCTCTTTTGCTTTGTTTCTTTTTTTTTATTACTCTTCTCTTCTTTTTTTTTTTTTTGGAAATACTCTTGAAGAAGAAGAAACAAATGGCCTATAAATGATGTGAAAAGTGTACCTCCATCCACCTTGATAACATATAATACCCTTAACAATCAAAAGCATTCTAATCAAGGTAGGAAGAACATTGATTTGATTTTCATGGCTAAAAGGCTAACAAGGAAAAATATAAGGCTCAAATGGGAAAAACAAATGGATTAAACACATGAGGGATAGCTTTTTGGCTCTAGCTAAAACAAAATAACAATGAATGCCTTAATCCTTTTCATGCATGGCAAATGAATAAATGTGGCCTTGAATAAGATTCAAGCCAAGTTCTAGAGTAAAAGTAAGATAGGGGATACACACTAAAAATGAATAAGCAATAGGTTCAAAAATCTCACAAGGTAAATTGACTATCATCAAATTTCATTAAAGTAAAGCTAATTGCCACTTAACTTGCATTCTTAACACAAGGTCGATTCCCTATCAAATCAAGATATATCAAAGCCAGGATCCCCTTAATGCTAGCAACTTACACAAAAGCATAGTTTTTGGTTTTTTGGTTTTTTTTTAACTAGAAAATCACACAAAACTGACTAAAAACCTAAAAACTAGAAAAATCAACTAGCCAAAATAAAACAAAACTAAAAATTTTATTTGCATCCCCCCCACACTTAAACATTGCATTGTCCTCAATGCCAGCACACAATCCAGTAAACAGATAAAGACAACACAATATAAAAGGGGAAAGGGAAAGAGTGCAACCGGGGTTCAGGGTGGGTCATGAAGTTGGAGCTCCTCCTTGACATCCCTTGGAATTCCTTCATAAAAGTGTTTGAGCCGATGTCCATTAACTTTGAATTTAGCTCCCATTTGCTCATCTAGAAGCTCAACTGCACCAAAAGGGAAAACATCAGAAACTATATAAGGACCTTCCTATTTAGAACGAAGTTTACCTGGCATAAGTTTCAGACGGGATTTATAGAGTAGGACTTTTTGACTGACCACAAACTCTTTCCTTGCAATCATCTTGTCATGGAATGCCTTTGTCTTTTCTTTATAAATCCTTGCATTGTCATAGGCTTCCAATATGATCTCTTCAAGCTCTTGGAGTTGGAATTTTCTGTGAGATCCTGCTCCATTCAAATCCAAATTGCATTTCTTCACAGCCCAGTAAGCTTTATGCTCCACTTCCACTGGTAAGTGACACGCTTTTCCAAATACCAACCGATAGGGTGACATGCCAATAGGAGTCTTGTAGGCAGTCCTATACGCCCAAAGTGCATCATTCAGCCTCTTGCTCCAGTCTTTCCTATTCGGCTGCACTGTTTTCTCCAAACTTTGCTTCACCTCCCGGTTAGAAATTTCTGCTTGGCCATTTGTCTGAGGGTGGTACAGAGTAGCTACTTTATGCACAACACCATACTTGCTAAGCAAGCTATGCATACTCCGGTTACAAAAGTGAGTGCCCTAGTCACTGATAATGGCTCTGGGAATACCAAACCTGCAGAAAATAAGAGAGCGAACAAACTCTACAACCACAGAAGAATCATCAGTCCTAGTGGGTTTGGCTTCCACCCACTTTGAAACATAATCAACAGCCAATAAGATGTATGAAAAGCCAAAAGAAGTAGGAAAAGGTCCCATAAAATCAATGCCCCACACATCAAAGACTTCACAGAATAAAATGGGATGTTGTGGCATTTCATTTCTCCTAGATATGCTACGTATTTGTTGACACCTAACACATCTTTTACAAAAATCAAAGGCATCATGAAACAGAGTAGGCCAATATAATCCACTATCTAGAACCTTCCTAGCTGTGCGTTTTGGACTAAAGTGACCTCCATATGCTAGTGCGTGACAAAAATTCAAAACAGAATCAAATTCTATATCAGGCACACAACGTCTAATCATTTGGTCACTGCATAATCTCCACAAGTATGGATCATCCCAAATATAATACCTAGCTTCACTCCTAAACTTATTCAACTGATGTTTAGTCAAATCAACAGGCAGTTCAGAAGCAGCTAGATAATTCACTAAGTCCGCATACCATGGATAAAAACTATGCACAGCACATAAATGCTCATCAGGGAAATCATCATCAATAGGTAAGGAATTTACCTTTGAAGCTTCAATTCTGCTCAAGTGGTCTGCCACCAAGTTTTCAGCTCCACTTTTATCCTGGATGTCAATGTCAAATTCTTGAAGTAGAAGCATCCATCTGATCAATCTAGGCTTTGCATCAGGCTTCTTCAACAAGTACTTCAAGGCTGCATGGTCAGTAAAAATAATAACTTTAGTATCCAGCAAATAAGATCTAAATTTATCCAAAGCAAAAACAATAGCAAGAAACTCTTTTTCTGTGGTTGTATAATTTGCTTGGGCCCTATCCAGAGTCTTGGATGCATAAGCAATCACATGGGACCTCTTATTCACTCTCTGGCTCAAGACTGCACCTACAGCAAAATTAGATGCGTCACATAAAAGCTCAAATGGGAGGGTCCAAT
Organism: Erythrophleum fordii; assembly: GCA_032878935.1. Lineage (NCBI taxonomy): Eukaryota > Viridiplantae > Streptophyta > Magnoliopsida > Fabales > Fabaceae > Erythrophleum > Erythrophleum fordii. Next base: position 18,976,166 of record JAVQMF010000038.1, read on the forward strand.
CAGGGGGTTGGATGATGGGTGGGGAAGTCAAGCATTTCTTAAGTTCATCAAAAGCTGTTATACATGCAATATCAAACTGGAAATCAACATTTTTTTGTAACAGCTTAGACAATGGCAAAGCAATTTTACTAAAGTTCTGAATGAATCTTCTATAAAAACCTGCATGACCTAGAAAAGATCGGACCTCCCGAACACATGTCGGCTATGGTAGAGAAGTTATAACATCTATCTTAGCTTTATCTACCTCTATGCCCTGTTCAGATATAATATGACCCAATACAATGCCTTTTCGAACCATAAAATGACATTTTTCAAAATTAAGTACAAGGTTCTTCTCTATGCATCTAGCTAGGACTCTATCCAGACTATATAAGTAATCATCAAAAGAGTTCCCATATACAGTGAAATCATCCATAAAAATTTCTATACAATGTTCAAGGAAATCACTAAAAATGGAAACCATGCACCGCTGGAAGGTCCCAGGGGCATTGCAAAGACCAAAGGGCATTCGTCTATAGGCATATGTTCCAAATGGGCATGTGAATGTCATCTTCTCTTGATCCTCCGGGGCTATGCATATCTGAAAGTACCCTGAAAATCCATCCAGAAAACAGTAGTGAGATTTACCAGCTAAACTTTCAAGCATCTGATCAATAAATGGGAGGGGGTAATGATCTTTTCTAGTGACTAAATTAAGCCTTCTATAGTCAATGCAAACCCTCAAACTATTTTGTACACGGGTGGGCACCAATTCATTAATTAACAAAAATGTTTCCTAATCAGTGTCTAACCAGTCACTAATTAATTACACAATTTCTCAATCAAATATAACTCAACCGAGATTATACAAGGAAAAGAAAAAGTGCTGAAAAAAATAAAGAATTCTTAGCCAGAATTTTGCACTCCAAATCTTAGATTCAAGCTTCCACCAAGAGTTTCCTCCCTTGCTAGCCTCAAGATGGATGAATTAGAGCTTCATTCGGATGGAAATGGAGATGGAATGGAGCTGGTGAATGGGCGAATGGGTGTATGTCGAAGTGGATGAATGACGGAGGGAATGTGTAAAGACGGAGGTGTGGGCGAAGTGGTTAAAAAGGAAGTTTCTAAACTTTTATCTGCTGGTATTATATATCCTATTTCTGACGGTCAGTGGGTTAGTCCTGTGCAGGTAGTTCCAAAGAAATCAGGGATCACAGTGGTCCGGAATGAGAATAATGAATTGGTGCCCACCCGTGTACAAAATAGTTGGAGGGTTTGCATTGACTATAGGAGGCTTAATTTAGTCACTAGAAAAGATCATTACCCCCTCCCATTTATTGATCAGATGCTTGAACGTTTAGCTGGTAAATCTCACTACTGTTTTCTGGATGGATTTTCAGGGTACTTTCAGATATGCATAGCCCCGGAGGATCAGGAGACGACGACATTCACATGCCCATTTGGAACATATGCCTATAGACGAATGCCCTTTGGTCTTTGCAATGCCCCTGGGACCTTCCAGCGGTGCATGGTTTCCATTTTTAGTGATTTCCTTGAACATTGTATAGAAATTTTTATGGATGATTTCACTGTATATGGGAACTCTTTTGATGATTGCTTATATAGTCTGGATAGAGTCCTAGCTAGATGCATAGAGAAGAACCTTGTACTTAATTTTGAAAAATATCATTTTACGGTTCGAAAAGGCATTGTATTGGGTCATATTATATCTGAACAGGGCATAGAGGTAGATAAAGCAAAGATAGATGTTATAACTTCTCTACCATACCCGACATGTGTTCGGGAGGTCCGATCTTTTCTAGGTCATGCAGGTTTTTATAGAAGATTCATTCAGAACTTTAGTAAAATTGCTTTGCCATTGTCTAAGCTGTTACAAAAAAATGTTGATTTCCAGTTTGATATTGCATGTGCAACAGCTTTTGATGAACTTAAGAAATGCTTGACTTCCCCACCCATCATCCAACCCCCTGATTGGACCCTCCCATTTGAGCTTTTATGTGACGCATCTAATTTTGCTGTAGGTGCAGTCTTGAGCCAGAGAGTGAATAAGAGGTCCCATATGATTGCTTATGCATCCAAGACTCTGGATGGGGCCTAAGCAAATTATACAACCACAGAAAAAGAGTTTCTTGCTATTGTTTTTGCTTTGGATAAATTTATATCTTATTTGCTGGATACTAAAGTTATTGTTTTTACTGACCATGCAGCCTTGAAGTACTTGTTGAAGAAGCCTAATGCAAAGCCTAGATTGATCAGATGGATGCTTCTACTTCAAGAATTTGACATTGACATCCAGGATAAAAGTGGAGCTGAAAACTTGGTGGCAGACCACTTGAGCAGAATTGAAGCTTCAAAGGTAAATTCCTTACCTATTGATGATGATTTCCCTGATGAGCATTTATGTGCTGTGCATAGTTTTTATCCATGGTATGCGGACTTAGTGAATTATCTAGCTGCTTCTGAACTGCCTGTTGATTTGACTAAACATCAGTTGAATAAGTTTAGGAGTGAAGCTAGGTATTATATTTGGGATGATCCATACTTGTGGAGATTATGCAGTGACCAAATGATTAGACGTTGTGTGCCTGATATAGAATTTGATTCTGTTTTGAATTTTTGTCACGCACTAGCATGTGGAGGTCACTTTAGTCAAAAACGCACAGCTAGGAAGGTTCTAGATAGTGGATTGTATTGGCCTACTCTATTTCATGATGCCTTTGATTTTTGTAAAAGATGTGTTAGGTGTCAACAAATACGTAGCATATCTAGGAGAAATGAAATGCCACAACATCCCATTTTATTCTGTGAAGTCTTTGATGTGTGGGGCATTGATTTTATGGGACCTTTTCCTACTTCTTTTGGCTTTTCATACATCTTATTGGCTGTTGATTATGTTTCAAAGTGGGTGGAAGCCAAACCCACTAGGACTGATGATTCTTCTGTGGTTGTAGAGTTTGTTCGCTCTCATATTTTCTGCAGGTTTGGTATTCCCAGAGCCATTATCAGTGACTAGGGCACTCACTTTTGTAACCGGAGTATGCATAGCTTGCTTAGCAAGTATGGTGTTGTGCATAAAGTAGCTACTCCGTACCACCCTCAGACAAATGGCCAAGCAAAAATTTCTAACCGGGAGGTGAAGCAAATTTTGGAGAAAACAGTGCAGCCGAATAGGAAAGACTAGAGCAAGAGGCTGAATGATGCACTTTGGGTGTATAGGACTGCCTACAAGACTCCTATTGGCATGTCACCCTATCGGTTGGTATTTGGAAAAGCGTGTCACTTACCAGTGGAAGTGGAGCATAAAGCTTACTGGGCTGTGAAGAAATGCAATTTGGATTTGAATGGAGTAGGATCTCACAGAAAATTCCAACTCCAAGAGCTTGAAGAGATCAGATTGGAAGCCTATGGCAATGCAAGGATTTATAAAGAAAAGACAAAGGCATTCCATGACAAGATGATTGCAAGGAAAGAGTTTGTGGTCGGTCAAAAAGTCCTACTCTATAAATCCCATCTGAAACTTATGCCAGGTAAACTTCGTTCTAAATGGGAAGGTCCTTATATAGTTTCTGATGTTTTCCCTTTTGGTGCAGTTGAGCTTCTGGATGAGCAAACGGGAGCTAAATTCAAAGTTAATGGACATCGGCTCAAACACTTTTATGAAGGAATTCCAAGGGATGTCAAGGAGGAGCTCCAACTTCATGACCCACCCTGAACCCCGGTTGTACTCTTTCCCTTTCCCCTTTTATATTGTGTTGTCTTTATCTGTCTACTGGATTGTGTGCTGGCATTGAGGACAATGCAATGTTTAAGTGTGGGGGGGATGCAAATAAAATTTTTAGTTTTGTTTTATTTTGGTTAGTTGATTTTTCAAGTTTTTAGGTTTTTAGTCAGTTTTGTGTGATTTTCCAGTTAAAAAAAAAAACCAAAAACTATGCTTTTGTGTAAGTTGCTAGCATTAAGGGGATCCTGGCTTTGATATATCTTGATTTGATAAGGAATCGACCTTGTGTTAAGAATGCAAGTTAAGTGGCAATTAGCTTTGCTTTAATGAAATTTGATGATAGTCAATTTACCTTGTGAGATTTTTGAACCTATTGCTTATTCATTTTTAGTGTGTATCCCCTATCTTACTTTTACTCTAGAACTTGGCTTGAATCTTATTCAAGGCCACATTTATTTATTTGCCATGCATGAAAAGGATTAAGGCATTCATTGTTATTTTGTTTTAGCTAGAGCCAAAAAGCTATCCTTCATGTGTTTAATCCATTTGTTTTTCCCATTTGAGCCTTATATTTTTCCTTGTTAGCCTTTTAGCCATGAAAATCAAATCAATGTTCTTCCTACCTTGATTAGGATGCTTTTGATTGTTAAGGGTATTATATGTTATCAAGGTGGATGGAGGTACACTTTTCACATCATTTATAGGCCATTTGTTTCTTCTTCTTCAAGAGTATTTCCAAAAAAAAAAAAAAGAGAAGAGTAATAAAAAAAAAAGAAACAAAGTAAAAGAGAAGCAGTTGAAAAAAAAAATGAAAAATGAAAAATGATGAAAAAATGAAAAAAAAAAAGGAAAAAGGAAAGTAAAGTTGTTCTCTTAATGCATTTCTTTCTATTTGTGGTTAAAAGGGCCTTAAGATGCACTTTCACTCCATCCTTATTCTTATTTTAATGCTCTTGACGATTTTAAGCATCTGATTTGCTTTTGAATCTCTCTCATTCTTTTGTTTACCACTTGTTTCATACCTTAGCCTACGTTACAACCATAATAAAGACCTTTTGGTTCATTCATTGGCATTTGATTTTGGTGGTGGAGATGTAGATGATTGCCAAGCTTATGGTAGTAAGGGTGGGTAGGATGAAATTTGAGAGTAAGCACTTCATCCTAAACACTAAAGAGGAGAGTGATAAACACAAATCTAAGTGAGGGACTTTCATTGCATTTCATTTTTGATAAAGTATATTGCCATGGTACTTGTTGCATTAATGCAAGTGACATGACTTGGAGAATTGAGCTATTGATTTGCTTTGAGCTTCCTTGTGCTAAGTGATTTATACAACTCCATTTCTCTTGATTTCTTTTCCATTGGTATCTTCTTGAAGTCTTGAGCTTTGCCCAGGAGTGCAAAGGTTTAAGTGTGAGGGAATTTGATAAGTATGATTTTTATGCAATTTAATTCTCTTAACTTGGGCATTTTGACGATGGAATATGGTCTTAAAGGTTTAATTAGATTCAATTTGAATTCATTAGCCCCATATGCACTTTGTGAATTAATTGGAAAAATTATTGAGTTTTAATATATGAATTTCTTTTAAATAATCTTGTGGATAATTCTACTCAATAATTTTGCCAATTAATTCACAAAGTGCATATGGGGCTAATGAATTCAAATTGAATCTAATTAAACCTTTAAGACCATATTCCATCGTCAAAATGCCCAAGTTAAGAGAATTAAATTGTATAAAAATCATACTTATCATATACTCATACTGTAACACCATAACTTCTAGCTCATTTTATGTCATTTATAGGCTTTATATCATCAATCCCACAAGAGCATATGAGAAAGGGGATAAAATAATAGACTTTTCTGCGTTGCGCTATATCTAAAAAAATTCAATTCGCTGTCACGTGGATCGTGTGAGTTCATACTATATATTCTCATATTTAAATACATCATTACAACTCATTTTCATGACAAAATCATGCCCATAACTCATGGAAACCGAATTGGAGCTCAAAATAAGCAAGCATATTTTCGGCCAGATTTGCTCCATTTTCTGACGCAACTTTAGAAAATCATAACTAAATTTAGAAAATTCAAAATCATGAAATATTGGTCATTATAGAAATCTTAGGATGTCTAATGCACACTAAAAATACGCCCAGGTCACAACACTCATCACAAAGAACGTTTGACATCCAAAAAGCTACAGAGTTGCTAGCTGCCAGGGCTGTTATTCAGTTTACTGATACAAACTTCTGAAATTCATAACGAATTCTAAAAAAATCTAAATCACACAAATTCAGTCATTGTGGAAAGTTACAAATGTTAAATTGACACTAAAAATAATTACAGAATGAAACAGATGCGTTTAGACATCTGGAACTGATGGAACAATAACTGAGCTCCTGGGGGCTACTGATACTGACAGTTAACTTCAAACATGCATAACTCTCTGCTCAGATCTCCAAATGAGGTAATCTCGGTGGCCACAGAAAGCTCATAACCTCTAGTCTATGTATCTAAAATTTCATAAGCATTGGACACCATTGGCCATCGAGTGACAAAAAAATCAAATCTGCCAGTATGAACAGTGCACATACTAGAAACCATAGAAAATCCTAACTTTGAAAATTCATCAAATATTCTCTAGACCTCCGAAAATTACATTCTTTAGCTTCCCTAAAATCTCTCAATGAGACCTAATTGCATGACAAATTTCAAAATAAGACTAACTTATTTGGCTAAAAAGTGACATAGGGTTCCATTATGGTCAATTTTGGCTCATATTGGGTACCAAAATTGCCAAATGGATTTCCCTTGGTCTTGGTACCTTTTGGGCAAGTTTAAAAGCTTATTTGAGACTTGTGTGAGCTGCCCAAATGGTCCCAAATCTCATACATCTCATTTTGGCCATTCAACCCACACTTATGCATATTTCCAACAAACTTCCATATTGCACACTTTGGCATTACATACTCAAAATAGGTTCTAGAGGTCACACATCATATCCATACATTTAAACATCATATAATATCATATTTACACATGTCTCAAGGGTCATAGCCCATTTACTACATCATATATATCATATGGTACAATCATGGTCTTAAAGTGACAAAAGCTAAACACATGATTGTCAATCTCCTTCCCTTAGTGTTGTTGGCTTCCATTAGCATATCCACTTAGTTCACCTAGCATGTTAGATCATTGGAGATGAGGGGATGAGATTCAAAGAATCCCAATAGCTCATCTCCCATTCAATCATACATAATATGCGCAAGCAAGCTTTACCAATGCATGCATGGAGACAATAAAAGCCATGGATATTTTAGAAGCAAAGTTGGCATGTGAACAACTTATACAAATTATTCAAGACCTCACTAAATGTTTGGTTTGGCCTCACACTTCTCCTGATTGGTTTTGGACTTGCCTCACCCATTTCTTGAGCACTTTAGATTCAACCATACTCTTGGGAGCCCACTTTGCTTTTGGGAGACTCTTTGCTTTGTCTCAACCAAGCTCAAGGGTTCTTGGCTCATCCTCACCAAAGGGAAGAGTTCTTGGCCTCTCCACACTCAAGCAAACTCATACAAACATCATGCACTCATTAGAAAACATAACATGGCATCAAGGATCATAGCATATAAAGGCATGCTAGCATACTTTTCAAAGCTTGAAAATACACATACACATATTCTAAAACAAGCTAAACACACATCCATGCATGAGAGAAGGTAGAGAGAGCTACCTTGTATACAAACACACACTTTTCCTTTAGGATTTAAGCCTCCTCTTTCAGCCACACACCCAAAAATTGGTGGAGATGGTTTCTCTTGGCCTAAATACAATATATGGGAGCCAATTAGGTTCATGAGACAATTTCTAAGATCATACAATTTGCTTAGATACTAGATTGCTCTATAACTACCATTATGGTCCATATTGGCACCTAATGAAGCAACACCCCTCAAATGATTTCTAGACCTCATTCTTTCTTTTCAAATATGATTCTTGACTCCTTTTAAACCTCTGGGAGTTATCACATCATCAAAACAAAAGGCCTAGTACCATGTTGCTTCTTTAGGTCATCTTAGGAAACCTAAGATACCAAATAACTTTCCATGAGTTCTAAAGTTTTTCCAAGGCCTCCCCTCATTTTCATTCATCAAATATGACTCAAGAATGGCCTTAAAAAAATTTAAAACTCTCCCTAGCTAGGAGAACCCATCTAGGCCGAGGCTATGAAGCATATTGGATTCCATAGAGCTTTCTTTGTTTTCTCAAGGGAAGAAGCATATGGGGAGCCTCTTAGGGATCTTGGGAGCTCATTTAAACTCTTACTTAGGCCTAGGAATTATCATACAAAGTCAGATTTTACAAGGTGCAATTGAAACCCTAGAACTTGCATCTTGAAATTTAATAATTTTTTGTTAATTCCCTTTGCATATTCTTAATCTCCACACCCTTTTTCCTTAGATTCATGCTTGGTTCTGCCTAAAAATCATCTCCTCCTAGGGTTTTCTCAAGTGGGGCGAAATGGTGGAGAAAGGGACCAAAAATGACAACCATAGGAAGAGAAATTACCTTGTTTTCTTGCTTTTTCTCACTTGAATCTTGTGTTCTTTGAGCTCCTCCCTTCAAATCCGAACTTTCCCCTCAATTTCTCTCTTAAAACAGATGTATAAACTTCATTTTAATTGTAGGAAACAAAGGAGAATGGAGGAGAAGAGGTTTAGAAGAGAAAGAGCATGAAAAACTACTAATTTCCATACCTTAAGCCTTTGATTTCTCCTCCTTTTCTTCCCCTTCTTGTGAGCCTCATCCCCTAGGGTTTTCTTCTAGTTTTAGGCAGAAGATGGTCGTGCATAATGAAGGGAGGAGAAGGGTACATCATATATATAGGTGGGAATAAGTTACACTTTTCAAAAATTTCCATTTTGCCCTTCATACTTTGCATTTCTGTTTCTCCTTCGTTTTAGCTCCTTTTTTAGAACCGTCTTTTCCATTATACAATTTAGGTTCCCAATCAAGTAAAATAGCTTTGAAATCACCCAAATCGGAGCTAAAACCTTTCTGAACGAATCCGTCAAAGTTTAGGCACACCGACATTGGAAAACGTCCACCGGAGGGGCTTTAACTGTCCCGGGGCTTTCCATGTTTTTTAGGGCCTCTAAAAACCCTGGAGGACTTAAAACTTTCATTTAAAAAGCACTCCTGTGTGTTTTTCAAAAAGTACCTATATTTACGAAAATGCCATTGGCCTTTTGACAAATTTTTTGAATCACTCTGGCCTTGATTTCTAGGCAACTCAAGGCTCAAATCCTCATTTTCTAATATTTAAAATTTTATCATAATTTTAGTTGGCCCCAATTCCTTCTATTTCAGGGACTTTCTTTTATATCTGGCCCATTTTTGCCGTTTACAGAGAAACTGAACATTGCGTTTCTCACGTTTACGGAAAGGCTGGATGTTACACATACACCCAACATGCCTCATATAAGACTTTACCTATACATTCAAGCCTTTACATAGCCCTATTGCTACATCCTAAGCCAAATCTGATCTGAAAGAGCTTAGAACTTTACTTTGATACCAATAAATGTAACACCATAATTTCTTAGCTCATTTCATGCTATCTTTAGGCCTCACATCAAGCAATTCACAAAGACGCAAGGAAAAATAACATTAAATAATGCATTTCTTAGCGTTATGTCACATATAAAATTTTTCTTCAGAGCCCCGTGGGCCATATGAACTCATGTATCACATTTTCATATTTAATTACATAAATACAACTCGTTTGCATCATCAAAGGTGGCCTATAGCTCATAGAAAGCAAAGGGAAGCGTAAAATACATATATGCATTTTCGGCTAGAATTCTTCCTGCTCTGTCACAAACTTTGAAAAATCATAACTAATTCTAAAAAAATTGAAATCAACATTCTTGGCCATTCTAGAAAGCTATAAATGTCTGCTTTATGGTAAAAATATGTCCAGACCATCAAAACACCACACAAAAGGCATTTAACAATCGAAAAGTTCCATAGGTCAGGCTGTCAACTAGTGCTATCACAAAATTCTGCAGCAAATTTCAAAAATGTCCAATTAATTTCACTAAAATCTAATCCATATAAATGATACCAATCTAGAAATTTATGGATGTTAACTAAAGGGAAAAAGTAACTCTAGGCCAGTTCAGGCATGCCCAGACCATGAAACTCAATCAAATCGTACCTGAGGTCAGTTGTGGTGCCTAATACTGGACAAAATCTTTAAAAATTCATATCTCTCTCTCTAGACATCCAAATGGGGTGCTTCTACCACAAGTTATTGGAAATGTATAGTTTCTCCATATAAAATTTTGTGACAATTGGACATCATTTGAGCCCTATATGGCAGAAATCATTTTTAGACCAAGTGAATAGTGCATTAGACCAAAACCAAAATTTTTTCCAACTTTGACCAAATATTCTTTGGACCTCCAAAAATTTGTTCTTTAGTTTCCTATAAAGCTCTCAACAAGCTCTATTTTCATGCCAAATATCAAATCAAGAAGAGCTCATTTGGATAAAAAATGACATAAGGCTCCATTATGGTCAATTTTGGCTCCATATGAGATACCAAAAGGTCCAAATGGCTTTCCTTGGTGTTTGGCATCTCTTGGGTAAGTCTAAAAACATGATTATGACTTGTATGAACTGCCCAAATGGTCCCAAACCCCATGCATCCCAATTTGGCCATTTCATTTCCACTTATACACTAATGCTTCACATTTTCAAGAAGCAAAATTTGCCATTACATACTCAATATACATTCTTAGAGTTATATAACATAATATCTCATTTAAACATGACATATTATCATAATTATACATGCTCATAAAGTCATTTGTTATATATAACCATAGATTACACATTTGCCACTTTGATGGCCTTAAAGAAGCCAATTCTATGCATTTCAATGTTATGCTCTCATCTCTTAAGTGATTGGCTCCTATCTCCTTTCTATCTTGATCCACCTAGCATGTTAGAATATTGGAGAGGAGGGGATGAAATTTAAAGAATCCTAATAGCTCATCTCTCATTTAATCATACATAAAGCATGTAAAACAAGTCTTACAAATGCATGCGTGGGGTATATTAACATGTGTAAGCATTCAAGAAGCATTGTCAATATTTAAACAAGTTATACATAGCACACAAAGGCTGACAAAGCAAGTGGATTGGCCTTACCTATTTACTTATGGATTTTGGACTTGTCTCACCCATTCTTTAAGAGGTCCTTAGACTCAACCTTGTTTTTGGGAGTCAACCTCACTTTTGAGAGACTCTTTACTTTGTCTTAACCAATTTTAAGAGTTCTTGGCTCATCCTTATTATGGCTAAGGGTTCTTGGCCTCACTATGCTCAAACAAACCAAAACAAACATCATTTAGAAACATAATACATCATCATAGTACTATAGAGTAAGAGCATATGCTAGAAAATTTTTCATAGCTTGAAATACACATACACAAATTCAAAGACAAGTAAAGCAAGCAATCATGCATGAAAGAAGGTGGAGAGAGCTACCTTACTAGCATTTGTACACTTTTCCTTAAGCTTTGAATTCTTTCCCTTAAGCTCACACACCCAAGGAGGTAGAGATCACTCCTCTTGGCCTATACACATCATATGAAAGCTAATTATACTCTTGGAGTAAAGTCTAAGGCCACACAACTTACTTAAACTTTAACTTGACCTATAAACCCCTTTATGGTTCCAAAGTGCACCTAATGAAGCAATTCTCCTCAAATAAATTCTAGGCTCCATTATTTCCTTTTAAATATGATTCTTGACTCCTTTTGAGCCCCTTGGAGTCATCACACAATTAAAATAAAGAGCCTAACTACATGTTGCTTCTTTAGGTCATATTATGAAACATAAGACACCAACTCACTTTCTATGGTTTCTAAATTTTTTCTAAGGCCTCCCCTCATCTTCATTCATCATATATGACTCAAAAATTAGCTTAGAAAAATTTAAAACTATTCCTAGCTATATAAACCCCTTTACACCAAGGCTATGGAAGACTTTGGCTTCAATGGAGTTTGCTTTGTTTTCTTGATGGAGGAAGCACATGGGGAGACTTTTAGGGATCTTAGTAACTCATTCAAACCCTTATTTAGGCATAGGAATTAAGAGATCAAATCAGATTTTGTAAAGAGCACTTGAAACCCTAGAAATTACATCTTGAAATTCCATGGTCTTTTGTTAATTCTCTTTGCATATTCTTAATCTCCACACCCTTTTTCTTAAGAATCATCCTTGGTTTTGCCTAAAAACCAAGTCCTCTTAGGGTTTCTTAAGTAGGTCAAAATGGTGGAGGAAGAAGAGCAAGGGATAGCAACCATGGAAGAAGAAATTATCTTGTTTTCTTGCTTTTTCTCACTTGAATCTTGTCTTCTTCAAGCTCCTCTCTTTAAATACGAATTTTACCCTTAATTTCTCCCTTAAAATAGATTTATAAACTTCATTATAATCATAGGAAACAAAGGAGAATGGAGGAGAAGAGGTTTGGAAGGAAGAGAGTATGAAAAACTACTAAATTTTCTTACCTTTTAGCTTGAATTTCACCTCCTTTTCTTCTTCCTCTCGTGCACCTCTTCCCCTAGGGTTTTCTCTGGTTTTTGGGTAGAGCTTGGTCGACCAAAATGAAGGGGGAAAAAGGGATCATCATATATATAGGTGGGAGGAAGAAACACTTTTCAAAAATTCCTGTTTTGCCTTTTGTTCTTGGCATTTTTGTTTCTAATTCGTTTTAACTTCTTTTTTAGAACTATATGTTCCATTATGAAATTTAGGTTCCCAATTTAGTAAAATGACTTTGGAATCACTTTAATTGGAGCTTAAACCTTCTCGAATGAATCCATCAAAGTTCCAGTACACTGACATTGGAAAATATCCACCGGAGGGGATTTAACTGTCCCGGGGCTTTCTATGGTTTTTAGGGCCCCTGAGAACCTTGGAGGAATCAAAATTTTTATTAAAAAGGCCCTCCTATATGAATTCCAAAATTTGCTCAAAATTACAAAAATGCCATTATGTTTCATAAGTTTTTCGTAAAAAATTGTTTCTTCATTTTAGCTCAATTTTTCTTTTCATCTGAGCTTGGAATTCTCATTTTTAAGAGTCTAGAATGCTCTCCAAATTTTTTGGGACCTTAACTAAGTCATTTCGGCGAGACTTCCTTTTATATCTAGTGAATTTCGTTCGTTGATGAAGAAATTGTACGTTACATTTATGATGTTTTCTCTTATTTTTAAAAAACCAGATGTTACATTTCTCTCAACAAGAGAAACAGTATCTTCCCTGACTAAAGAGACATCAGTAGGTTCATAAGATTCTAAACAATGATGAACAATAAAATCCAGTCTTTTACTAGTATCAATAACAGCATAAGGATTAACAGGATTTTCCATATCAGCACTATCTCTATGTATGCTCTAATCAATACTAGTATGATTAGTTGAATCAATCTCATTAATGGTTTTGGTACAAACATAGGAATTCATGGATTCAACAGACTTATCAAACTTCAAAAACTCATTAATTTCAACACATACAGGACATGTATGCATGTTATCGTATAAGCATTCCAAATTAGAAACTGAATTATCAACAACAAGCTGCTCAACAATTTCACTATTTACATTCTCATCACATGCTACATTCACTGCTTCATCAGTCATATCATCACATACTGTAGGAACTCACTAATCTCAATGAAAGAATTAATTTGGGAGCATCTATCGCATATAGTGGATTCAGCATAAACACAACTAAGAGAATCATTCAAATCAACTATGTCACATGGTTCAAATGGCATGCTGTCCCTAAACTCAGGAGATGAATCATCAATAGACTTATCAATTAATTCCACACTAGGAATAGAATAATCATCAAATTTTAAGTCACCCCCACACTTATCTACTACCCTAGACTCAATAGATTCATCATTAATAGGTTCAGAAATGAATTCATCACTATGGTCACTGCTAGGTGTAGACATACCAAGTACATCAGTACACAAAGATTCATGAACATCAATAAATGTATCAATTTTGCTCAATGAATTACCATAATTAACCAAATTAGGAGTTTCAACAATTATTTCTTCATCAACATCATCATCATGCAATTCATATTCAACAGTAGCATGTGCATTAGTAATCACAGTGCTATCATGTATACTAGAGTCAGTTCCAATAAATTGAAAAGTATTAGAAGATGGAAGGATATTACCCAGTGAATAGGATTCTTCCTCTTCTATACATTCCCTTCTAATTTGCTCTTCAGTCAATTCAGTAGCACTTGAGTTTGGTTGATTCATTTGAACTCCCAAATCCTTCATGAGTTTGTCAATCCTTTGTTGATTTTGAAGATGCAATCGTTCGGCTTCTTGTTGGAGTTGAAGATTATAAGTGTCCATTTGTTGCATCCTTCTCTCTTCCCAACTCGATTTCCTTTAGGGCTCCTGTTGCATGTATTCCTCATAATAGTTGTAGGGATGATATTTTGGTTCTTACACATTGAAGTTGTGTTATGGCTTATAATGATGGTGGTAATTTGGGTGAACTTCATATGGATGGTAGTATGGTTGGTAGCATGGCTATTGAACTTGTTGATATTGTTGTGCTTGTCTTTATCATTCAAGAATGCCATGAAGCATTGATATGGCTTCATCCAACTTCCGAGCAATCCTATCATTTACACAAGAATCATAGACACCTTGATTAGAATAGTAAGGATCCATTTAAAGCAAATAATATGAGAAGCATAATTAATTTTAGAACAAAACAAATTAGTAACAAACTACACTAAAATTAACTTTAAATCAAGAAAATAAAATTCAAATGAAGCTAGGAACTACATAACAATAAAAAAACTCCAAAACAGAGGTTAATCACACAAAATGAACTCATAAAAAATAAAGAAATAAAATCTAGAAAAATTGGAAAATTCCTAAAAAATTCAAGAAAATACTAAAACATTAGAAAAAGTGCCATAAAACATTGGAATTTGGCCAAAAAATGGTGCACCAAATAGCTTTGCTATTAGTTTTACTCAAAATACCCAAAAACCTTGGACAACAAAGTTTGAGAATTTTCTGGGCACTTAAAACAAAAATTCCAGCAAGTAGACTCTTGATTTAAGCAACCAAAATGTCCAAAATCCAAGTCCAAAATAGAACAAAAATCAAACCAAAATAGAGCTAAAATAGAGGTTAAACACCTAGAAATCCTTTTCAAACAATTTAGAATCCAATTCCCTAGCAATGGCGCCAAATTGTGACAGGTCATGTCGTGCAATCCTTAAAATAAAACTAGGTTAAGAAATTATATAGCTAGTAGTGCAACCTAGGTCATCTCCCTTGGAAATGAAGTTCAATGCTTAATTGGGTTTTCTAAGTGTTAAAGGATCCTAGAACCACTTAAATTAAGGGAGGTTTTTGATCTAATTAAACTAAGTAAATTGAAATTAAATCAAAATGACCAACTGCCTAATTGTATGAATTATAGTTGAATAATGGACTTGTGATTTTGGATTCATCTTTTAGTATCCACTATCCTTATCCTAATCCAATTATAGTTAATTCTGGTATAAGAATCCTTATTTGTGTTCATAATAATGTATCTTGGGTTACCACTCAAGAGTGAAGAGATTAACAAAGTAATGTTGCATTGAAACCTTAATCCCGCATTAAATCGTTAACTCTTGTCATTAGGATTAACGAACACGTCAATTTGATTGATTAATCAATTAATTAGTATCTAAATTATCACCCTAAGATGTTTAATTAACTAATTAAACTTAAAGAAATCCTCAAATTAACAATTAAGCACACAATCTCATTCATACATTTCATCGAACACCTTAATAGCATACATGGGAAATTAAAGAATAATGAATAATCCAATATTTAATCCAATCAATTAATTAACAAAAAGTATCTTAATTAGTATCTAACTAGCCACTAACTATAGATAACACATATTCCGAATCAAATACAATCTTAACCAGGATAATATAAGAGAAGAAAAGTGCTAGAAAAATGGGAAAATATTAGCCAAAATTCATTTATCTCCATGGATTCAAGCTTCTCCAAGGTTGTCCTCCTAGCTAGCCATAAACGTGAATCAAGCTCTCATGGAATAAAGCTGGAAATGGAATGGGAATGGAGGATAAGAGGCTATGGCTAGAAGGAGTATGGATGGGGGTCTGCGAATTAAATGTAGCATTCTTCCGAAATGGAATTGTGTGAAACGTGTTTTATTCTATGGATTCATTCGATGATGTGTGGCTTGGATACCCTTCTCACATGGTTTTTTAATAATTTCACATGCTCTCTTTTATGCCAATTGCCCATAGCAATCCACAGTTCTTCTTCTTTTGTTTATATGAGTCTAGGCCCCAACGTTCTTCCATGTATGCATATGTATAGATGTGCATGCTCTATTTGTAGCTTTCTTATGTGACTTTCTTAATGATTAGAGTTGCTCTCCAACCTTGTTTCTCACATGATGCTTCAGCTCAAGCTTTATACACTATTCACATGGATTATTTAATTGCTCACACGTCACATTCTATCTAGTTACTTTGTGTGTGTTAATGCGAAGCTCTCCTATCACGACGTCAGGACTGTGGTGTTTGTTCTCTCCATACACAAGAAACTCATAGCTGTCTCATCTCATGAATTTGTGGTTTCTTAAACCTGTTCTGCTCAAGTGTGTCCTCCACGTATAGCTGCTCTCTTCTTTTATTACAACATAAAACCTAAGCCTTATGTGTTATGTTCTTTTCATGCAAGGCCCAACCCATAGCTACTTCTCCTATTCATACTTCTGCTCAAGTGTGTGTTTGCTTCATGAGTTTGTTCCTCCTTCCTTTTAAACCATCAACTCGAGCCTCCAAAATCATGTTGCTTCTTAGTTAGAACCCGTATCTTTTCTTTTCTATCGGGTTGCTTACTTGTTTCTACTGTAGCTCATAGCTTTCTTCCTCTTTTTCTCTACTTCATACTTCATATGGTTTTCTACTCACGCCTCATTTCAAGCTTCTTTTCATCTCTTGTTGCCCAATGTTCTAGCCTTTTCCACGTTGTATCTAGCTTATATTTCTCCTTTCAAGCTTCTTCTCTTCTTTCCTATTCATTCCCACGTTAACTCCTTCTTCTTCATCCCACACTCACATGCCTTCTCATGCTTCTGCTTCTCTTCGTTCTCACAAACACGTGGCTACATGCTTCTGCACCTTGCTTCATCCATGTTGCTCGTTAACATGAGAAATGATTTGCTCCTCATTACATTAGACTCAAATCTCCCAAAGAGCCTTCCACATGCCATCAATTCATCATTTTAAATCATTTTCCTATTAAAATCTGCACAAGAAAAATAAAGTAAAATGAAGTAGAATAAAACAAAACAAAATATTAAGAAAGAAGAATTCACAAAAAAAATATTTCAAAGAAATTTATGCATTAAAATTCTAAAATTTTGTAAATTATTTCTTAAAGTGCAAAGAATGGCTACTAAAATGAAATTCCACCTAAGTAAAACAATTAAGCCTTATTTAACTATTAAAATGCTTAAACTAAGGAGAATAAAATATATAAAAATCATGCTTATCAGTTTCATAAGGCATCTAATGAAGCAACCTTAGGAAAGCATAATCTTAGCTCTATTCCTTCCTTTAATTTATTATTCTTGACTCCATTTAAGCCTCTTAGAGCCATCACACAACCATTTCAAGGAGCCTAGGTAGGTGTTGCTTCATTATACCACAATATGGAGCCTATACTTCTATTACACTTTCTAGGCTTTCTAAAATTTTTCCAAGGCTTTTTCTCATACTCTCCCATCATATTTGATGCAAAACTAAGTTTAAAAGAAATTAAAACACTCCCTAGGTGCATGAACTCCTTTAGGCAGAGGCTATGCTTCTAATTCGCTCTTGTGATGACCCTAACTTCTAATATCAGTAGCTATAGTTAAATACACGTTTAGTAATTAAAGATCAAGGTTTGGGGTCATTACAATCAATTACATTAAGAAAATATAGGAAAATTTGAACCTTGATGTTATTAGGGCCATCAATTAAACAACCATAAATGGGAACATAAAAAAAAAAGGTTTGTACCATCATTAAAGTCTGTGATTCACCTATGCATTGATTTCTACACATAAGAACCTCCCACAAGTGTTCCTATATCATTTCCTAGCATTAGCATTAACGAAATTAGGGTTTCAAGGTCAAAGGTGGGAGTTTGGGGACTTCTGTCGCTGTAACAACCGGAAAAAAGGAAAAGGAAAAGGAAGAAGAAAGCTGAAAATTTTTTAAATTTAGAAATTTTTCCAAGTCTTCTCGCAATAGTGAGAAATGGTCTCGCTATAGTAAGAGTGCCTGTTCGCAATAGCGAAAATGATTTTAGCTATAGCGAGTGCGGGCATTCCATACAAAAACCAGGGGGCTGCTCGCCATAGCGTAGGCCATAACCAAAGTGGGGGTCTGGAACTGATACGTGCTCACTGTAGTGAAGGCTAAACCTTGCCATAGAGAAGGGAACTGATACGTGCTCGCCGTAGCGAAAGTTAAACCTCGCCATAGCGAAGGTAGCTAATACGAGCTCGCCGTAGCGAAGGTTAATTTTCGCTATAGCGAGGGTCAGTCTAGAAAAGAGTAAAAAGCGAGAAATTGACTCTTTACATGACCCAATTCATTTTTTCTCTCTTATTTGCCCTAGACTTCGACCCAAGGAGAGAAAAGAGGTGTGGAGAGTAAGAGAGACCAAGAGAAGGAGGAAGAACAAAGGAAAGGTAAGCAAGTTTCTCTCATTTCTTTTTAGAATCTTGATCTCCTCTCTTTGCCTTCTCTTTTTATGGTTTTGTTTGTGAGATTAGTGGGGTTTTAGGCATGGGTCAGAAGAGGAAAAGTGGAAAACACTCTTGAACTTCTTTTTTTCCTTGAATATGTTGATTATCCTAGCATGAGAGCTTGGGAAAGAAGGAGAGTTGATGATATTCTAGAGAGAGAGAGAGAGAGAACCTTAGGTTCTTAAATGTTAGCAAGGTTTGCTCTGAAGAACTCCTAAGAGTTGTTAACTTATGAGAGAGTAATCCATGCTCTTTGTTCTATCTAGGCTCAAGAGAAACACCTCCATCAAGGTGTGATTGTGAAACCAAGAAGGGAGAAGAGGAATTGAAAGGAAAAGCTCGTGTTGACTCATAAGGTAGCTCTCTCTCCACTCTTTCTTGTTGCATTCTTAGATGTAATAGTCATTGTATACTTATGTATATGCTTGTTGTGTGAGACATGCCATATGTTATTGCCATGATGCATTGTTACCAATATGCTTGTGTGATGGATTGTGAGAATTGCTTGGGTGAGATAGTGCCGAAAGTCCTTTTAGATGGGTGAGGTAGAGTCGAAAGTCCCTTAAGATGGGTGAGACAAGGGCAAAAGTCTCATAACCAAGTAAGGCCAAGTCAAAAGTCCCTAAACTCAGGTGAGGCCCTCCAAAAGTCCCTAAACTCATGTGAAGCTAGACCAAAAGTCCCTAGAGCTTACTTGTGGCATTGTTGTGATTTTCATGGCATGTACAATACGTATTGTATGGTTGTGAATGGTTAGATGTTTATTTACATGTTTTGACTTATTATATGCCTTGATTGCTTCCTTGAATGAGTGCATGAGTTACTGAGATTCCATGAATCTCACCCCTTCCCCCCCATCTTAACATGCTAGGTGGAGCTCAAGGAGATTCAAGTGCACACCAAGGAGCCTAGATGCATGTGTAGCTAGATGTTAGCTCTATTTTGACTCTTTTGATGTAAAGTGGTGCCAAAATGAATATGCACCTTCTATTTTTGAGATGTAAATGTTGTAGCAAGTGTAATTGTAAGGAAGCATGATGTATAAACTATGTAGAGAGCTAAATTAATGGAAATATGGGTTTTGCCCCTTTTGTAGAATGTGTGTGATAGTGTATTTTGGCCCGTAGCATAGTGAGTTTGAAATGTATGATGATTTGGACCACTTGAACATGTTATATATACTATTTTCATGCTTTAAAACTTGTCCATGAGGAGTGAGAAGGTGTGAGAGGCCATTTGGACCCATTTTGGACCTTTTGGGTGCCAAAACTGCTAAATTTGTGAGCTACGTCAAAGTATGACCAAACGAGCTCTTCTTGCTATGAAATTTGGCATGCCTCTAGGGTTTGTAGAGAGATTCTTGGGAACCTAAAGTGGGTAATATTTGGAGGTCTAGAAAATATTTGGCGAATTGTTGAAATTGGAAAAAATTTGATGGTTTGGTCATGTACTGTTACCATAGGTCCGAAAAGAAATCCATGTCATTCATAGACCAAACGGTGACCAAATGTCATGAAATTTTATACACATAAACTAGACAACCACAGTGACCTATAACAACTAGAATCACCTAAATCGGAGGTCTGTAGAGTGAGAATGAATCTTCTGAAGTTCTGTATCACCATCAGGGAAGCCATCTGACTGCCGTTACTGTTCCATCCGTTTTCGGGGTGTAAGGGCTGCTGAACTGATCTGGACTTATTTTTATCCTCTATTAGACATCTTTAGCTTTCTAAATTGGTATATCTTGCCTAGTTTAGATTTTTTTGGATTTAGTTATAAATTTTCGAAGTTCATGACAGTAAGCTGTGCCAGAAACAGAGACAGCTGGACCTTTGTCTCATTTTTTATGTCAAACATGGTCCAAAAGCTGAGATTGTGGTTGGAAATTATTTTTAACATAAATTTAACACTTAGATCTTTCTAGAAATCTATAGTTTGCTAGATTCCCATTTTTCTATAATTAGTGATGATTTTCCAAAGTTAGAGCCAAAAATATAACTTTTGGGCCCATGTGAGAAATTACATTTTCTGGTTTTTGGCTCCATACCCGTGGTTTATGGCTTGTTTTATGCTATGTATGAGTTGTATAAATGGAGTGTGAGTAGAGAATATGAATGTTGGGTTCACAAGACCCACGAGGCAGAAGATGAGTGTTTGAAACCCCGTTTTATAGTATGAAAATGCCACAGATTGGTACTGGTTCTTTGGAAATCATAGGGAACCGAGCCCAGAGAGAGGCTAGATAGCGTTAGTACATTATGGTGTTACATTTTTGGTATTAGAGCCTGGTTCAGGCTCTTTTGCTCGATGTTGGCTCTTGAATGATGTGATTTACTTGTGTTTGGTGTGAATGGCTATGGAAGTGGTAGCATCCTTATGCATATGTGCTTGTGATATCATGGTGAACTGAGGGTTGCTACTTCTTTTCAGACATGGTTGAGACTAGACGGGGCAGGGGTAGAGGCAGACCGCCCAGGGCTCAAAGAGCTGAGCCAGAGGTTCCTGTTGGGCTTGAGGATCCTCTGCGAGCCATCATGGAGAGGCTTGACCGATATGAGGCCATGATGGGTCAGCACTAAGAGATGCTGGAACAGCAGAGGTATATTGCCTAACAATAGCATGATATGATCATGCATTTATAAGATACCCTAGCCAGGCAGGAAGAAGCCAGGAGAGATGCCCCTATACCTCAGCCATCCACATCCAGTATTCCACCTACACCTCCCCAGGAGCCTGCTGCTCCTCAGACCCAGACACCTATCCAGAAAGTGTTAAAGCAGTTTAGGCAGAATAATCCGCCCTCGTTTGATGGGGAGTTGGATGTGGATAAGGCGGAGGCTTGGGTTATGCAGCTAAGAAAATATTCTCGGTGATGGATTGTATCACTGAGCAGAAAGCTCAGCTAGCCACTTTTATGTTACAAAAGGAAGCTGATAGATGGTGGTGTAGCACGAAACCCCTGATGGAGACTAAGAATATATAGATAACTTGGGAAAGCTTCTTGATCGAGTTTTATGAGAAATATGTCCCTAGTTCGATGAGGAAAAAGAAAGAGATGGAATTTATGGGCTTGAGACAGACGGATGAGATTACTGTGGACCAATATGTGGCCAAGTTCATTGAGTTGTCTCGGTATTCCTCTTACCTCCAGAGGTATGATATGAACCCTAGAGATGTGAGCAGTTTGAGACTGGGTTGAAGCCCCTAATTGGCGACAGAGTCACTCCACAGCGGATCAGGAAGTTCAATACCCTTGTGGAGGTCAGTAGGGTGATTGAGACTAACTTGCAAGCTATCATGCCTGCTGCGACTATAGCTAGTCAGAAGAGGATATCGGATTTGAAAAGGCCAAAACCAGAAGAAGGTTCTAGTTTGACACCTAGCACCAAGAGGAAAGGCAAGGGGCCGTGGAATAGAAGGCCACAGCGAGGTATGCCACCTCCTCGGGGCCAGTCATCCTTCCAGCAGTCTCCGGTGACATGTTTTAAGTGTGGGAAGCCGGGGCACATTGCTAGACACTATCCTCAGATGGATACAGCGTCTCTTCCTAGGCCACAGACCTAGGGCCAAGTGTTCGCCTTCACTCAGCAGGAAGCCAGTGCATCTCCTAGTTTGATCCGAGGTACACTGATAGTGAATGGCTTTCCTGTAGTTGCTATGTTTGATTTGGGTGCTAGTCACTCGTTTATATCTTATGATTGTGTGAGGCAATTGGGTCTGGTCATTAGTGTCTTGCCATTTGACTTGTCTGTCACTACACCCACTGGAGGCCACGTGGTTACTTCCCATACCTGCTTAAATGTCACTGTTCAATTTAACCATTGTCATACCACTATTGATTTGGTTTGTATGCCCTTCCATAATATTGATTTGATTATTGGTATGAACTGGTTGGCTGCAAATAATGCCATACTTGATTGTGAACACCGAACCATTTCCCTACCTGCTTGTGGGACCATACCTAGGGTAGGAGCTGAGTTATCCTTTATGACTACTGCCCAGGCTGAGAGATATTTAGAGTGTGGATGTCAAGGGTTTCTAGTCTTTTTTTCTATTCAGGCTGAGGTAGAAGAAGGGATAGAGGAGATCTCAGTTGTCAGGGAATTCCCGGAGGTTTTCCTTAAAGAGTTTGACTTTAGTGGCCTACCCCTTGAGAGAGAATTAAAGTTCCCTATAGACATAGTGCCTGGAGCTGGACCGGTGTCCAAAGCTCCTTACAGGATGGCTCCCGCCGAGCTTGCTGAGTTGAAAGAGCAGATAGAGGAATTGTTAGAGAAAGGGTTTATCTGCCCTAGTGTTTCACCTTGGGAAGCTCCGGTGTTATTTGTGAAAAAGAAGGATGGTAGCTTGTGTTTGTGTATAAATTACAGAGAGTTGAATAAAGTTACCATCAAGAATAAATATCCTCTCCCTAGAATTAATGATTTGTTAGATCAGTTGGCTGGGGCATCTGTGTTTTCTAAGATAGATCTTAGATCTGGGTACCACCAGTTAAGAGTGAGAACTGAAGACGTCTCCAAGACGGCCTTCAAAACGAGATATAGGCACTATGAGTTCCTTGTGATGCCATTCGGGTTGACAAATGCGCCCGCTGTGTTCATGGATTACATGAACAGGGTATTCAGACCATATCTAGATCAGTTTGTGGTGGTTTTCATTGATGATATTTTAGTGTACTCCAGATCCTTTGAGGAGTACGAGAGGCATTTGAGATTAGTCCTAGACACCTTGAGAAAGAAAAGGTTGTATGCCAAACTTATTAAATGTGAGTTTTGGCTTACCGAGGTGAGATTCTTAGGTCATGTGATCTCACGAGACGGGGTTGCAGTTGATCCCCATAAAGTTGAGGCTGTGTTACAGTGGGATAGACCTAGAACGATCACCGAGGTTAGGAGTTTCCTAGGTTTGGCAGGGTATTATAGACGATTTATTCAAGACTTTTTCTCGGATGGCCTTACCACTGACGAGGCTAACTAGGAAAGAGACACTTTTTGTGTGGGATGATAGATGTGAGAAGAGTTTCCAAGAGTTAAAACTCTATTTGACTACTGCCCCTATACTGATTATCCCTAACCCTAGTGAGCCATTTGTGGTTTATTGTGATGCTTCGGGCAAAGGGTTAGGATGTGTGTTGATGCAGCAGGGTCGAGTAATGGCATATGCCTCGAGGCAGTTGAGGCCTCATGAGGAGAATTACCCCACACATGACCTGGAGTTAGCCGCGGTAGTGTTTGCTCTTAAAATTTAGAGACACTATCTGTATGGTGCTACCATAGAGATCTATAGTGACCACAAGAGTCTGAAATACCTGTTTGACCAGAAAGAACTCAATATGAGACAGAGGAGATAGATGGAGTTCTTGAAAGATTATGATTATGTGTTGAAATATCATCCAGGCAAGGCCAATGTGGTGGCGGATGCCCTGAGTAAAAAATCCATCCATGTAGCCCATATGATGATTAGGGAGCAGGAGCTCCTAGAGAAGTTCAAAAACTTGAACCTCTCTTGTCAGGTGGTATCGGGTAAATTGTATCTGAGTGAAACCTGAGTAGAGAATATATTAAGAACCCAGATCTTAGATGCCCAGAGAGAGGATGAGTTCCTGAAACAGATCAGGAATTAGATTTCCCAAGGTAAGACCTCAGATTTCAAGGTGTCTGAAGATGGTATGATAGTATATCGAGATAGAATCTGTGTGCCTAGTCAGAATGAGTTGAGAGAAAGCATTTTAGAAGAGGCACATAAGAGTAAATATACTATCCACCCAAGTGCCACCAAGATGTATTAGGATTTGAAAAGAATTTTCTGGTGGCCAGGGGTGAAGAATGCGGTGACGAATTATGTGGCTAAATGCTTAGTGTGTCAGAGGGTAAAGATAGAACATCAAAAGCCGGCTGGGTTGTTGCAACCTCTAGATATCCCTGAGTGGAAGTGGGATAGTATAGCCATGGACTTTGTTATGGGGTTACCCAAGACATCCTCTAGACACGATGCTATTTGGGTAGTTGTGGATAGACTGACGAAGTCTGCACACTTTTTAGCTATCAGGTCTACTCATACACTGGATAGATTAGCCCAGTTGTACATCAGAGAGATAGTGCGACTTCATGGAGTACCCAATAGCATAGTTTCAGATAGAGACCCCAGGTTCACATCGAACTTTTGGAGGTCATTGCAGCATGCTTTAGGGACCAGGTTGCGGTTTAGTACTGCATATCACCCCCAGACAGATGGTCAGACTGAAAGGACCATCTAGACATTGGAAGACATGTTGAGGGCATGTGTGCTAGAAATAAGGGGTAACTAGGATGTGTATTTACCGTTAGCAGAATTTGCGTACAATAACAGCTACCATTCCAGTATTCAGATGGCCCCTTATGAGGCTTTGTATGGGAAAAAGTGCAGATCTCCTCTGTGTTGGGTTGAGCTAGGTGAGAGGAGTGTGATAGGACCTGAGATTGTAGACCAAACCACCTGACAAATAGAATTGATTAGAAAGAGACTCCTCATGGCCTAAAGTAGGTAGAAAAGCTATGCTGATAAGCGAAGGAGGCCGTTAGAGTTTGAGATTGGAGATCATATGTTCATTCGAGTGTCTCCAGTGACGGGAGTAGGTCAGTCAATGAGGGTAAGGAAGCTCAGTCCTAGGTATATTGGTCCATTTGAAATCCTTGAGAAAATTGGACCCGTGGCTTACCAAATAGCGTTACCTCCTAACCTAGCCCAAATTCACAGTGTTTTTCATGTCTCCCAGTTGAAAAAGTATTTACCATACCCCTCACATGTCATAGAATATGAGCATGTGCAATTGTAGGAAGATCTTTCCTATATAGTGAGACTGGAGAGAATTGTGGATGCTAAGCTGAAACAGCTGAGAAGCAAGAACATTCCTCTGGTGAAAGTGATCTGGAGAGGTCTGACATTTGAGGAAGCAACCTGGGAATTGGTGGATGAAATGAGGCAAAAATATCCAGAGTTATTCCCTTGAGGTAAGTCTTTAAATTTCGAGGACGAAATTTCATTTAAGAGGGGTAGAAATGTAACAACCGGAAAAAAGGAAAAGGAAAAGGAAGAAAAAAGCTGAAAATTTTTGAAATTCAGAAATTTTTCCAAGTCTTCTCACAATAGTGAGAAATGGTCTCGCTATAGCGAGAGTGCCTATTCGCAATAGCGAAAATGATTCTAGCTATAGCGAGTGCGGGCATTCCATACAAAAACCAGGGGGCTGCTCACCGTAGCATACGCCATAGCAAAAGTGGGGGTCTGGAACTGATACGTGCTCGCCGTAGCGAAGGTTAAACCTCGCCATAGCGAAGGGAACTGATACATGCTCACCGTAGCGAAAGTTAAATCTCGCCATAGCGAAGGTAGCTGATACGAGCTCGCCGTAGCGAAGGTTAATTTTCGCTATAGCGAGAGTCAGTCCGAAAAAGAGTAAAAAGCGAGAAATTGACTCTTTACACGACCCAATTCATTCTTTCTCTCTTATTTGCCCTAGACTTCGACCCAAGGAGAGAAAAGAGGCGTGGAGAGTGAGAGAGACCAAGAGAAGGAGGAAGAAGAAAGGAAAGGTAAGCAAGTTTCTCTCATTTCTTCTTAGAATCTTGATCTCCTCTCTTTGCCTTCTCTTTCTATGATTTTGTTTATGAGATTAGTGGGGTTTTAGGCATGGGTCAGAATAGGGAAAGTAGAAAACACTCTTGAACTTCTTGTTTTCCTTGAATATGTTGATTATCCTACCATGAGAGCTTGGGAAAGAAGGAGAGTTGATGACATTCTAGAGAGAGAAAGAGAGAACCCTAGGTTCTTATATGTTAGCAAGGTTTGCTCTGAAGAACTCCTAAGAGTTGTTAACTTATGAAAGAGTAATCCATGCTCTTTGTTTTGTCTAGGCTCAAGAGAAACATCTCCATCAAGGTGTGATTGTGAAACCAAGGAAGGAGAAGGGGAATTGCAAGGAAAAGCTTGTGTTGACTCATAAGGTAGCTCTCTCTCCACTCTTTCTTGTTGCATTCTTGGATGTAATAGTCATTGTATGCTGATGTATATGCTTGTTGTGTGAGACATGCCATATGTTATTGCCATGATGTATTGTTACCAATGTGCTTATGTGATGGATTGTGAGAATTGCTCGGGCGAGGTAGTGTCAAAAGTCTCTTGAGATGGGTGGGGTAGAGCCGAAAGTCCCTTGAGATGGGTGAGACAAGGCCAAAAGTCTCATAACCGAGTGAGGCCAAGTTAAAAGTCCCTAAACGCGGGTGAGGCCCTCCAAAAGTCCCTAAACTCGGGTGAGGCTAGACTAAAAGTCCCTAGAGCTTACTTGTGGCATTATTGTGATTTTCATGGCATGTACAACATGTATTGTATGGTTATGAATGGTTAGATGTTTATTTACATGCTTTGACTTGTTATATGCCTTGATTGCTTCCTTGAATGAGTGCATGAGCTACTAAGATTCCATGAATCTCACCCCTTCTCCCTTCTATCTTAACATGCTAGGTGAAGCTCAAGGAGATTCAAGTGCATACCAAGGAGCCTAGATGCATGTATAGCTAGATGTTAGCTCTATTTTGACTCTTTTGATGTAAAGTGGTGCCAAAATAAATATGCACCTCCTATTTTTGAGATGTAAATGTTGTAGCAAGTGTAATTATAAGGAAACATGATGTATAAACTATATAAAGAGCCAAATTAATGGAAATATGGGTTTTGCCCCTTTTGTAGAATGTGTGTGATAGTGTATTTTGGCCCGTAGCATAGTGAGTTTGAAATGTATGATGATTTGGACCACTTGGAAATGTTATATAAACTATTTTCATGCTTTAAAACTTGTCCATGAGGGGTGAGAACGTGTGAGAGGACATTTGGACTCATTTTGGACCTTTTGGGTGCCAAAACTGCTAAATTTGTGAGCTATGTCAAAGTATGACCAACCGAGCTCTTCTTGCTATGAAATTTGGCATGCCTCTAGGATTTGTAGAGAGATTCTTGGGAAGCTAAAGTGGGTAATATTTGGAGGTCTAGAAAATATTTGGCGAATTGTTGAAATTGGGAAAATTTTGATGGTTTGGTCATGTACTGTTACCATAGGTCCGAAAAGAAATCCAAGTCATTCATAGACCAAATGGTGACAAAATATCATGAAATTTTATACTCATAAACTAGACAACTACAGTGACCTATATCAACTATAATCACCTAAATCGGAGGTCTATAGAGAGAGAATGAACCTTCTAAAATTCTGTATCAGCATCAGGGAAGCCATCTGACCTCCGTTACTGTTCTATCCATTTTTGGAGTGTAAGGGCTACTGAACTGATCTGGACTTATTTTTCTCCTCTATTAGACATCTGTGACTTTCTAAATTGGTATAGTTTTCCTAGATTAGATTTTTTTAGATTTAGTTATAAATTTTTGAATTTCATGACAGTAAGCTGCACCAGAAACAGAGACAGCCAGACCTCTGTCTCATTTTCGATGTCAAACATGATCCAAAAGCTGAGATTGTAGTTAGAAATTATTTTTATCATAACGATAACACTTAGATCTTTCTAGAAAGCTATAGTTTGCTAGATTCTCATTTTTCTATAATTAGTTATGATTTCCCAAAGTTAGAGCCAAAAATATAACTTTTGGACCCATGTGAGAAATTACATTTTTTGGTTTTTGGCTCCATACCCGTGGCTTATGGCTTGTTTTATGCTATGTATGAGTTGTATAAATGGAGTGTGAGTAGGAATATGAATGTTGGGTTCACAGGACCCACAGAGCAGAAATGAGTGTTTGAAACCCCGTTTTATAGCATGAAAATGCCACAGATTGGTACTGGTTCTTTGGAAATCATAGGGAACTGAGCCCAGAAAGAGGCTAGATAGCGTTAGTCGTGACCAGGAACTTTCCGGCCATGGCTAAGTTAGGTCCTGGAGCTCAAAAACTAAGTTTTTAACTTTGCGCCGCAGCCCAAACCTTTTGCGGCGCGGCTAAGTTACTCTCGGGAATCACTGGGTAAATTTTTTGACTATCGCAGTGGCGAGTTGGATCTGCGCCGCGGCCAGCCTACGTGGCATCGCGGCGAGTTTTGCTACTGTACACCTTAATTAATTTCCTCGACTCGCGCCGTGGCGAGGTTTCATTCTGTCACCCTCCTGGGCAATTTTTTTCGCTCTGCGCCGCGGCTAGATTTATCAAGCCGCGGTGCCTCTCGCCACTGTCACTATTCATGCCATGGCGAGGCCTTCCTAGCCGCGGTGTGACTCCCTCCTGTAGCAATTTCTCCTACATTTCATCCCCTACACTCTAATTCTCTTCCTAAGGGCACTCTAGGACCACTTTCCCTCATTGTATGTCGCTCTAATAGCATTTATCTACTTTATTTACCTAATTATTCCACCATTATCAACTCAACACTCAAGTACTAATTCTCACTCACCTAACTACCACATGTCACACCCTTTTTATGGGTTAATGACAGCAAGGATTCATATACTATCACTAATTAACATCTCATACACATTTTGATAGAGGTTTCATGTATCATTAATCCATCTCAATATCTCAAGGGTTACATTTCAAATGATAAGCCATATTATAGTTCAACAGAGTTTACAGTAGATATCATAAATCCATACATCAAATACCAAATTAAGGGGGGTTTAACCCCTCAATACATACATTCTCAGTTATCAAAATATGAAAGCCTACACTTGGCAATACAGATACACGATGATGCTATACAAGACTTAACAAAAATTAGCATCTATCCTATTACACCCAGACTAAGTGTAGCCTCCCACACTAGGCCTCAGCTTATGGATGTTCAACCACTTGCTTGCCCTTATCCTTACCTGAGGAACCTTCACCTGAAATATTAATCCCATAAAACAGGGTGCGATACAAATCCCAGTAACCAAGGCAATTTCATCATATAATCCAATTTAATAAGCATATATGCATGAATCAAAATTAACATCAGAATCATATCAATCATATCCATAAATGAAACAATTGGGCTATCATGATTTCTATCCCATACTAGCAATCATATTATCACATGTTAAAGGCCATTAACACCGGGAGAGACCCGTCCACGGCACCTACTCCCCATTGAGCACAACCAGGGCTCAGTGCATCTAGGGTTTGATCATAACCCGGTGCCCGATCGAAGCACATGCACGGGTGGCAGCAGCACCACAGCTCCACCATGGACTCACAAGGTCCAATCATAATACAATAGATAGCCAACTAATTCAATCAGTATTTCAAATCATTCATATACAGCAAATATGAAATTAAAATAGATACATGCATGGAATTAATGTAAATCCCAGTTACCTCACTTGTGGACAACTTGCAACAGCCACCAATGGTACAAAAATCCTTATAACCATAGCATCAGAAAATTACCACTCTAATTCACCATTAATAGTAGCAATAAGTACCCAAGGAATTTAAATGCTAATAACTACCTAAATAACACTTACCCAATTATCACAAATCCCCAAATTCGGATTGAGTATGTTCTCTACCAGACTTTGGCTATATCACTCAAATTCCTAAGCAAATTCGTACATAATTAATACCCATTTTATAAATCGACTATGGGAGTCTCAAATTAACAAAAAAAGCATCAAAATGGAGGGTTTATGCTTACCTAATGTCAGCCCTAACCTCAACCTACGAATTTCACCAAGAAAATCCCAAATAACCACATTTCAGATTTTTGGGTAGGGTGAAAATTCTCCAAATGAAAAACTAATTAGACCAAGTTAAAGAGAAAGATGAGGGAATTAAGTTGTATAACTATTACCTTAGCTGAATCTTACTCTAAATATGAGAAAATGCAGAATCCTTGCCCCTAACCCTAGCCTCCTTCTTAACCTCCGAATTTTGCTTCTTGAGTTTCAGCAAATGAGAAAGTGGCTGAAGCATTAGGGTTTTAGGTGGGTTTAAGTTGGGTCAAAGATGGGTCATGGATTGCTCCAAGATCCAACTGCAAATGGGCTTCAGACTTTAGCTTGTTGGGCCAGTTTTAAAGTGTTGGGCTGTAGAATTTTATTGGGCCAATCTCTTATGCATGGGGTTGCTGAAGTTTAATTAGGTTTGGGCCAAGTTTGAAGGGCTTAAGGGTTTGGGTCTGCACAAGGGTAATTGGGCCACCATTAGCCTCTTATCATGATTTATTAAATTGGCCCTAGATGAGGTTTCTATCCTAATTAATCCTCAAACCCATATTAATAATTTATCTCTCTAAAATTTCTATTCACTAACTTGCCTAATTATCCTCTATTAATTATTCTTAATTACTCTAAATCCATAATTAACACCTTAATTAATTTTGGAGTGTTACATTCTCCCCTCCTTTTAGAAATTTTGTGCTCAAAATTAGATATACCTTATTCAAATAATGCAGGATAATCCTTCCTCATTGCTTCTTCTGTTTCCCAAGTTGCTTCATCCAGAGTAAGTCCCTTCCATACTACCTTTACCAGGAGGATGTCCTTATTAAGCAGCTGTTTGACTTTTGAGTCCATAATCCTTTTCGGCTCAACCACATAAGACAAATCATCTTGTAGATGCACATTCTCATGCTCAATGACATGCAAAGGGTTCGGGTGGTACTTTTTCAGTTGGGACACATGGAACACATCGTGCAATCTGGCCAGGTTTGGAGGTAAAGCAACTCTATAGGCCACGGGTCCTATCCTTTCAAGGATTTGGAAAGGACCAAGATAACGAGGACTGAGCTTTCTTGTCCTGATAGACCGTCCTACCCCCGTCACCGGAGTAGCCTTAAGGAACACATGGTCTCCTACCTCAAATTCTAAGGGTCTCCTTCTCTTATCTGTATAACTCTTTTGCCTACTCTAGGCAGCCAATAATTTCTTTTTGATGAGTTCTATTTGGTGGGTGGTTTGGTCCACTATGTCTGGACCTAAGAGACTCCTCTCACCCAACTCTACCCAACACAAGGGTGATCGACACTTCCTCCCATGAAGTACCTCAAATGGTGCCATTTGAATACTGGAATGGTAACTATTATTATAAGCAAACCCAGCTAAAGGCAAGTACACATCCCAACTCCCTTTCAATTCTAGCACACTAGCTCTCAGCATGTCCTCAAGGGTTTGAATGGTCCTCTCAGTCTGTCCATCAGATTGAGGATGATAGGCAGTGCTAAAGTTAAGACTAGTACCTAAAGCTTCCTATAGAGACCGCCAAAATTTTGATGTGAATCTTGGGTCTCTATCTGACACAATGCTATTAGGAACACCATGTAATCTTACAATCTCACGAACATACAGTTGAGCTAGTCTATCTAGAGGATAAGTAGCTTTAATAGGTAGAAAGTGGGCAGACTTCGTCAATCTATCCACAATCACCCAAATAGCATCATAACTCGAGGACGTTCTAGGCAAACCTATCACAAAATCCATGGATATACCATCCCATTTCCATTCTGGAATCTCTAAAGGCTGTAACAAACCTGCAGGTCTTTGGTGCTCAATCTTAACCCTTTGACAAGTTAGACATCTAGCAACAAATTCCGCTATGTTTGACTTCATCCCGGGCCACCAAAAGCCTTTCTTAAGATCCCTATACATCTTAATGGTGCCCGGATGAATGGTGTACCTACTCTTATGAGCTTCTAACAACACTATATTCCTCAACTCTTCATCCTTGGGTATGCACACTCTACCTTGGTACCTCACCAAACCATCTTTTGATAGGTCAAAATCCTTGACCTAGCCACTACCCAGTTGCTCTCTAATTCCTCCCCAATAGGCATCTAACTCTTGGGCCTCTTTAATCCTTTTTCTAATGTCATTTTCTACCCTTAACTCTCCCAAAAGAAGACTACTAGGGTTTATTGAAATTGACAAATTCAAATCTCTCATCTCCTCAATCAACCTTTGCTCTTTAAGCATCATCATTGCCATGTGAATAGATTTCCTACTCAAGGCATCGGTGACCACATTCGCCTTCCCTGGATGGTACTTCAAAGAAAAATCATAGTCCTTAAGGAATTCCATCCACCTCATTTGCCTCATGTTCAACTCCTTTTGGTCAAACAAGTACTTCAAACTTTTATGATCACTATACACCTCAAATTGGGCACCATAGAGATAGTGCCTCCAAATCTTAAGAGCAAAAACTATAGCAGCTAGTTCTAGGTCATGGGTAGGGTAATTCTCCTCATGGGGTCTAAGTTGTCTAGAAGCATAGGCTATCACCCTACCTTGTTGCATTAAGACACACCCTAATCCCTTCTTGGAAGCATCACTATAGACTATGAATGTCTCTTTGGGGTCAGGTATCACTAACACAGGTGCGGTGGTAAGCCTATCCTTAAGCTTCTGAAAGGCATTCTCACACTTAGCATCCCACACAAATGGTTGGTCCTTCCTAGTCAGTTTTGTCAAAGGCATGGCTAACTGAGAAAATCTCTTAATGAATCTTCTATAGTAGCCAGCTAGACCTAAGAAGCTACGGATTTCGGTCACAGTTTTGGGTCTCTCCCAATTCAGTACCGCTTCTACCTTGCTAGGATCTACCGCTACCCCTTGTTCCGATATCACATGACCTAGGAATTTGACCTCCCGCAACCAAAATTCACACTTGCACAACTTAGCATACAACTGATGCTCTCCCAAGGTTTGAAGAACTATCCTAAGATGCTTTTCATGCTCTTCGCTACTTTTAGAGTAGATAAGAATGTCATCAATGAACACTACCACAAATCAGTCAAGATAAGGCCTAAAAATCCTATTCATGTAATCCATGAAAATGGCAAGGGCATTGGTTAACCCAAAGGGCATAACTAGGAATTCATAATGGCCATATTGAGCCCTAAAGGCAGTTTTAGGTACATGCTCAGCCTTGACTCTAAGTTGGTGATATCCCGATCTAAGGTCAATCTTTGAAAAGACCGACGCTCCAGCTAATTGGTCAAGTAAGTCATCAATTCTAGGCAAAGGGTATTTATTCTTGACAGTCACTTGGTTCAATTGCCTATAGTCAATGCAAAGCCTAAGGCTACCATCCTTCTTCTTGACAAATAGCACTAGGGCTCCCCATGGAGACACACTTGGCCTAATAAACCCTTTCTCAAGTAACTCTTCTAATTAACTCTTCAACTCAACCAACTCGGTAGGTGCCATTCTATACGGGGCCTTAGAAATTGGACCAGTACCAGGTACCAAATCAACAGAAAACTCTAGCTCTCTCTCTAAAGGTAGTCAACTAAACTCCTTAGGGAAAACCTCAGGAAACTCCCTAATCACAGGTATATCTTCTAACCCATCATCAACTTCAACATGCAATGAAAAGAATACTAGAAACCCTTGGCATCCACGCCTAAGGCACCTCCCGGCTTGAGCGGCCAACACACAAGTAAGCTCAGTCACAGGACAAGTTTCAGGTATATTTGCAGGTAAGGAAACAGCCTTACGGTTGCAGTCAAGTATCACATTATTAGCAGACAGTTAGTCCATACCAATGATTACATCAAAATCACACAAAGGGATACAAATCAAGTCAAGGGTAGTACAACAGCTATCCAATTGTACAGTACAATTTAAGCATACATCAGATGTAATCATAGAATATCCAGTAGGGGTGGACACAGATAATTTAAATGGCAACAGGCTAATTTTAAGACCCAGACGCTTAACACAATCATATGAGATGAATGAGTGGGTCGCACCTGAGTCAAACAATGCATCTACGACATGATTATGGACAAGTAAAGTACCTCGGATCAGGCTAGGGGATCTACTAGCCTCTTGCTGCGTAAGTGCAAACACCCTGCCTTGGATAGGTGGCTTAATTGATGAGGCCGAGTCATGTGACACTGTGCAAGTTTGCGCATAGTGTCCTAGCTTCCCATAATTATAACACACTGGGCATGGCCCATTCCCATGGTTCTTCCCACACTTGGCACAAGTGGGTGGGGCACTCATTGCGCTTCTTGGTGGTCCCATACTTCTTTTTTGAAGGACATTCCTTGGGGGTGGTCTCCTACCCTAAGAGCCACTCCCACTATTGGCTCCTTTCTTGCTTCCGCCCCTAAAGGGCTCCATGCCCCGGTCACGCTTTCCTTCTAGGGTCTTCTTCCTCTTGGCCTCACTTTCCATCATGGCCCTCTCTGTCACTCTACACTTCTCTACCAATTCATCAAAATTACGGATTTGTAAAGATACAATCTTGTCTTTGATTTCTGGTCTCAAGCTTCTCTCAAACTTTTTAGCTTTCCATGGCTCATCATCAAACCTTTTCAAGTAAAAGGAAAAGAGAGACAAGTGAATGAATTTGGCCGCATATTGATCTACATTCATATCCCCTTACTCAAGGAAGTTAAACTCAGCTTCCTTGTCGGCCCTCATTGATGATGGGAAATATTTGCTTTCAAACGCTATTTGAAAACTCTCCCAAGTTAAGGGTATCTCCCTTGCAATCAATAATCTGGAGGCATTCCTCCATTAATGCTTAGCCTCACCTTCCAACTTGTAGATGGCCAACTTTGCCTTTTGTTCGGTGATGCAAGTCATAACCGCAAAGATTTTCTCCAGTTGCATCAGCCACCTCTCGACTTTCTCGGTGTCCAACTCCCCCAAAAATGATAGAGGATCAGCTTTTCTAAATTTGGACAACACAATAGAGAGGTCACCATCCTCCCCTTGGTGTCCCACACCAGGGTTATGATTAGCCCTCACACGGTTGTCCATTGGCAACTCCTGATTCGGCTTATTCATATTTTCATGTAGCTGTTGCAGCACTTGTACAGTCGCTGCATGAGCCTCGACTTGCTCTTAAAGCCGGTCAGTCATTACCCTAACTGTAGTCTCATGGGCCTCTGCTTGTTCTCTCATACGGTTGGCCATTGTAGCCATGGCCTCTTGCATCTCTCTTAGCATCTCAGTTGTTTCTCTACGGGTGACCATCTAACTCTGCAATGCTACAAGCACAACCACAAGCATCCCCCATTAAGCTATAGCCCAAGGCAAATAAATCACACTCCACCCATGGCAGATATATATAGGTATGAGAGTTATCATCAAGTCACAATGTTCATATTCCTATCATGCGTGCATCATGATTGCCAAGTCTTCTAACAACAAAGATATAAATCAACACATTTGCCTGAACCATTGCTCTGATACCAACTGTGACGACCCTAACTTCTAATATCAGTAGCTATAGTTAAATACACGTTTAGTAATTAAAGATCAAGGTTTGGAGTCATTACAATCAATTACATTAAGAAAATATAGGAAAATTTGAACCTTGATGTTATTAGGGCCATCATTTAAACAACCATAAATGGGAACATTAAGAAAAAAGGTTTGTACCATCATTAAAGGTCTGTGATTCACCTATGCATTGATTTCTACACACAAGAACCTCCCACAAGTGTTCCTATATCATTTCCCAGTATTAGCATTAATGAAATTAGGGTTTCTAGGTCAAACGTGGAGTTTGAAGACCTCCGCCGCGACCTGGAACCTTCCCGCCGCGGCTAAGTTAGGTCCTGGAGCTCAAAAACTAAGTTTTTAACTTTGCGCCGCAGCCCAGACCTTTTGCGTCGTGGCTAAGTTGCTCTCGAGAATCATTAGGGAACTTTCTTGACTATCACCACGGTGAGTTATATCTGCGCCGCGGTGAGTTTTGCTACTGTACTCTTTAATTAATTTCCTCAACTCGCGCTGCGGCAGGACTTATTGCACTGGGATGAGGTTTCATTCTGTCACCCTCCTGGGCAATTTTTTTCGCTCTGCGCTGCGACTAGATTTGTCAAGCCGCGGCGCCTCTCGCCACTGCCACTATTCATGCCACGGCGAGGCCTTCCTAGCCACGGCGTGACTCTCTCCTGTAGCAATATCTCCTATATTTCGTCCTCTACACTCTAATTCTAGTCGCGGCGCCTCTCGCCACTGTCACTATTCATACCGCGGCGAGGCCTTCCTAACCACGACGTGACTCCCTCTTGTAGCAATATCTCCTACATTTCGTCCCCTACACTCTAATTCTCTTCCTAAGGGTACCCTAGGACCACTTTCCCTCATTGTATGTCGCTCTAATGGTATTTATCTACTTTATTTACCCAATTATTCCACCATTATCAACTCAACACTCAAGTACTAATTCTCACTCACCTAACCACCACATGTCAACCTTTTCCTGGGTTAATGACAGCAAGGATTCATATACTATCACCTATTAACATCTCATACATATTTTGATAGAGGTTTCATGCATCAATAATCCATCTCAATATCTCAAGGGTTACATTTCAAATGATAAGCCATATTATAGTTCAACAGACTTTACAGTAGATATCATAAATCCATACATCAAATACTAAATTAAGGGGGGACTAACCCCTCAATACATACATTCTCAATGATCAAAATATGAAAGCCTACACTTGGCAATACAGATACACGATGATGCTATACAAGACTTAACAAAAATTAACATCCATCCTATTACACTCAGACCAAGTGTAGCTTCCCACACTAGGCCTTAGCTCATGGATGTTCATCCACTTGCTTGCCCTTATCCTTACTCGAGGAACCTTCACGTGAAATATTAATCCCATAAAACGGGGTGAGATACAAATCTCAGTAACTAAGGCAATTCTATCATATAATCCAATTTAATAAGCATATATACATGAATCAAAATTAACATCAGAATCATATCAATCATATCCGTAAATAAAACAATTGGGCTATCATGATTACTATCCCATACTAGCAATCATATTATCACATGTTAAAGGCCATTAACACCGGGAGAGGCTCGTCCACGGCACCTACTCCCCATTGAGCACAACCAGGGCTCAGTGCATCTGGGGTTTGATCATAACCCGGTGCTCGATCGAAGCACATGAACGGGTGGCAGCCGCACCATAGCTCCACCATGGACTCACAAGATCCAATCATAATACAATAGATAGCCAACCAATTCATTCAACATTTCAAATCATTCATATACAGCAAATATGAAATTAAAATAGATATATGCATGGAATTAATGTAAACCCCAGTTACCTCACTTGTGGATAACTTGCAACAGCCACCAATGGTACAAAAATCCCTATAACCATAGCATCAGAAAATTACCACTCTAATTCATCATTAACAGTAGCAATAAGTACCCAAGGAATTTAAATGCTAATAACTACCTAAATAACACTTACCCAATCACCACAAATCCCCAAATTCGGATTGAGTATGTTCTCTACCAGACTTTGGCTATATCACTCAAATTCCTAAGCAAATTCGTACATAATTAATACTTATTTTATAAATCGACTATGGGGGTCTCAAATTAACAAAGAAAGTATCAAAATGGAGGGTTTATGCTTACCTAATGTTAACCTTAACCTTTACCTACAAATTTCACCAAGAAAATCCCAAATAACCACATTTCAGATTTTTGGGTAGGGTGAAAATTCTCCAAATGAAAAACTAATCAGACCAAATTAAAGAGAAAGATGAGGTGATTAAGTTGTATAACTATTAGCTTGGCTGAATCTTGCTCTAAATATGAGAAAATGCAGAATCCTTACCCCCAACCCTTGCCTCCTTCTCAACCTCCGAATTTTGCTTCTTGAGTTTCAGCAAATGAGAAAGTGGCTGAAGCATTAGGGTTTTAGGTGGGTTTAAGTTGGGTCAAAGATGGGTCATGGGTTGCTCCAAGATCCAATTGTAAACGGGCTTCAGACCTTAGCTTGTTGGGCCAGTTTTAAAGTGTTGGGCTACAGAATTTTATTGGGCCAATCTCTTATGCATGGGGTTGCTAAAGTTTAATTAGGTTTGGGCCAAGTTTGAAGGGCTTAAGGGTTTAGGTCTGCACAAGGGTAATTGGGCCACCATTAGCCTCTTATCATGATTTATTAAATTGGACTAAAACGAGGTTTCTATCCTAATTAATCCTCAAACCCATATTAATAATTTATCTCTTTAAAATTTCTATTCACTAACTTGCCTAATTATCCTCTATTAATTATTCTTAATTACTCTAAATCCATGATTAACACTTAATTAATTTTGGAGTGTTACAGCTCCAGTGGAGTTTGTTTAATTTCTTTAATAGGAAAAGCATGTGGAAGACTTCCTTGATGTCTTCGAAATTCACACAAACTCTTAAACAACTTAAATCATGGCTGGAAAGCTTCCTACAAACTAAGGTGCAAGTGAAACCCTAGGCTAAACATCTTGCAAATTAATGGTTCTTTCTTGGATTTCTTTTTATATTATTGTTTCCCACACTCTAAATCCTAGGATTTATCCTTGTTTTGGTTCAAAATTCAATCCCTCTTGGCTATCCATATAGCGGGCAAAACACACATGCATGAGAATAAGAAGAAGCAAGCATGGAAAGAAGTGGTTTCTACCTTGATTTTAGCTTTCCTTGGATACTCTTTCCCTTGCTTTAGTTCTCCCCTCTAAATTCAAACTCTCCCCCTCTTTTTTGAGCTTAAAATAGAACTAACCTCATCAATAAAACCATAGAAAGAAAGGTGGTGGGGAGGAGAATCAAGTAGTTAAAGGAAGGAGCATGAATTTCCACACTTTTCTTATCTTTTTCTTGGAATTTTCCTCTTCTTGTTCCCCTCCCATGATGCTCCCTTCTTAATAGAATTCTCCCCTGGTCTTAGATAGAATTTTGGTTGACCAAAATGAGGGAGAAGTGGGGTGCCACCTATATATAGCTAGGGTTTTTTAAGGAGCTTTTTAAAATGCCAATTTTGTCCTTCATTGTTGGCTTTTTCATTTTAGGCCCATTTCAACTCCTTTTCAATAACCATCTTTTTCATCATACAATTTAGATTCTTTAACCTCTAAATAGCTTTTAGAATCACTCAAATCGGGTTTAAAACCTTCCCGAATGAAAGGGTTAAAGTTCGAGGTCACTGATGTTCTAAAACATAAATTAGAGGGATTTTTGTTGGAGATTGTGCCCTAGGCCAATCATTGTATTGTGAACAATGTTTATTATTACGAAATAAGAGTTTTCTTTTTATTATATTATTATATTATTTGCATGTTTATATATAATAATATCCATGGATAAATCATTTTTTTGAATTATCCAAAATGTCCCTAATCAATCATCCTTGTGGGAACAACGATGAATTAAGATTAGTAAGATTTTGATTGATTAAGTGTTAATCATGTATGATGATATGAATCAAAATCATAGGCATATGTTAGAGAACAAGACGCTGGATAGACCCATCATGAGATAAGCTACATGGATTAGGTCATAAGTTTATCTCATATATAACTGTGTCATTGATCCTTTGGACCTAAGATTACCATAGATTCCTACGTGAAGGACACTGTACTTTGGCATAGTCTAATGTCACCTTTAATCAGGTGATTATAAAGACTATGATCAAGTATAATGGAATCCATGCAGAGGAAGATGAGTGATCAAGATGGAATTTGTCCCTCTAATTAATAGAGAGATATCTCTGGGCCCCTCGATGAGTGTGACTGAGAAATGCATGGCCATGCTCAAATGGAAAGGGTTCCATCTTATATCAGTCTGCTCGGAGATCGAGAAAGTTATGATTGAGCAAGTTGAGAATGACATTTCTATGTCTTATACTCGATCTAGATATCGTGTGACAAAAGGGATATGATAGGGCTATAAGATAGGTTGCATCAGATCACCGATCCCGTATCATTTGGGTAGTCACAATGTCTTGCTAGAGGCCGCTTATGATTTGTGGGTCAAATAGTGTAGTTGGCCCACTGCCAACATCATATGGGCCTGCAGGGTCGCACATAAGAATGGACCAACTCGGGCTAAAATGTCCACATTCATTGAATCAGAAATGTGTCTAGATTCAATGAATATCTAAGATGGATATATATATATAAATAATTAAATTTGAAATATATTATATATATATTATATTTGATATTATATATATATATGAATTAATTTAAATTTGATTCTATCAGATAGATTTAAATATAAACTCATCAGATAATTTAAATTTGATTCTATCAGATAGATTTAAATATAAACTAATCAGATAATTTAAATTTGATTATATCAGATAGGTTTAAATTTAATTCTATCAGATAGATTTAAATTTTAACTAATCAGATAATTTAAATTAAGCTCTAGATATTGTTAGTTTAAATTTAAACTATAGGATATATGTGAATTTAAACTAAATTAATTTTGATTAATTAAATATACCTTAAACTCTAGTCTATAAATAGGGGTTTCCATATCAGAAAAAAAATACAGAGCTAGAGTTAGAGCTGCCTCCAAAATTCTTAGAGAAAGCGACATCGTACGGACGTCGTACGGAAATTGTATGGATGTCGTACGGACTGTACGAAAAATGTACGGACAGATTGCTAGCACACTGTTTTGAGTTGCTCAACCCTGTTCGTGTGGATACCAGTAGAAGGAGCTGATTTGCGGTCAATTCCTGTGATGCAATTAAAAGTAAACAGCAAACTCAATCGGCAGAAAAAGGTAATTCTCTGAACTTATTCAGTTTAAGTGATTTTGGCGGATCCTTGGTGGGAATTGGGATCAAAATTTTAAATGTTTCTGCTGTGTGCCTCCCATAATTCCCAACAGTGGTATCAAAGCCACGTCAATAATTGCTTAAATTGAATACCTATGTGTTATAAGAATTTTATCTTATAATCAATTTTTCGCATGTGCTAATATAAGATATGTATGCGATATTGATTTGATCAAATTATTTTAAAAGCATGAAATCTAAGCGTAGAGGTTCTTTTAATGAATTCGTTTATATATATGATATATGTATAGTTTTCAATGTGATTGGGAACATAATTATTAATCTGTTACATATATATATTTGATATATTTTGTATAGATTATATTTCAATTCGAATTCGTTTTGCTATGTATGTGACACATTGAATGAATTTGCCATTACTATCTAATCCTAACACAACACAATCTAATTGAAAATTAATTCACTAAATTTACAACCTTTCATATGAGATGAGATGTTTGTAACATGTGTATTGTGATTTGCTTGGATGGGTATGGTGCATGATATGGCCTTAGGATACTTATGGTTTGTAATTTTTTTTTTAAAAAAAATACGGCCTGCGTGTCGTGCCTCTCTCTATTCATTCTGAATATACATTCTTTTCTCATCTCACACTCCCCTCGAATGTTTAAGCGAGGTTTCTCTTTGTATATATAGATTTTATCTTAGAGGAATCCTCTCATTGGTTTTGGAGGAGATAGGATAGATGGGCCATATTGTGTCACATTTATTTTAAGATTTATGATGAGATCATATGTATGTATGTATGCTATCGTAGTATATAATTGTGTGACAACTAGTTTTATGAAATAATGAAATAAAATCCCTCATATAAAATTTTAAGTTACAATGCCCCCCACTAATGAACATCTGTCAAGACTTTGATTACCTAACTGTAGGTTCCACCAAAGTGGTATACACTTAGGTTATCTTAGTAAGGCAGCTTGGGTAATGGTGATATTCATAAGTTTCATAGTGGTTTGACTTAATTGAAACTATCAAAACGGTTTTGGGTTTCAAGGCATTAGATGGGATTAAACATGCCGAATCATGTGATGAATGAATCTTATAAAAGATCTAAGAGTTACATGTAATGTAATTGGTAAACGAGTTACCTATCTAAATAACTTAATTTTAAGCCTCTTGCCAAAGCAGACTTATAATTAAGTGAAATATGGGTCTTAATCCACTAAATTAAATTGAGGGTTATTTTTAGTAGAAAGTTATTAATTTGATTTTTGCATATTCTGTTGTAGAAAAAATGTCGACAAATAACTCTGCTACACTATCATTGCGATCCGTCCTTGAGAAGGACAAACTCAATGGGACAAACTTTCTTGACTGGTTTAGGAACTTGAGAATTGTTCTCAAACAGGAAAGAAAGCTATATGTCCTAGATGAGCCCATTCCTGAGGAGCCTGTAGCTAATGCTCCAAGAGCATAGAAGGATGCCCACACCAAGCATCTCAATGATTCTATGGATGTGGGATGCCTGATGTTAGCCACTATGGTCCCAGAACTTCAAAGAGATCTAGAACTTATGGAGGCTTATAAGATGATTGTGCATCTCAAGGAAATGTTCCAACAACAGGCAAGGCAGGAAAGGTTTGAAACCACCAAGGCCTTACATTCCTATAAAATGGCTGAAGGTGCATCAGTTAGCACTCATGTTTTGAAGATGAAAGGCTACCTTGATCACCTTGAGAGGCTCGGATTTCCCATAAGTCAGGAGTTATCTACAGATTTGATCTTAAACTCACTCCCTAAAAGTTATGACCAGTTTGTCATGAACTACAACATGAACAACATGGAGAAATCTATTTCTAAACTACATAGGATGCTTAAAACTACCGAGCAAAATATTAAGAAAAATCCAAGCTCTGTTTTAATGGTTCAGAAAGGTAAAGGAATGAAAAAGAAAGGCAAAGGCAAAGGAAAGGGCCTGAACAATAACCAAAATAAGCCCAAACCCAAGCCTGAAGCCAAGAAGACAAAGCCTCCCAAGGAAGGAGTTTGTTTCTTTTGCAATGAGCCCAGTCATTGGAAAAGAAACTGCAAGCTCTACCTGGAAGATTTAAAGAAAAAGAAGAATAGCAGGGCTATTACTTCAGGTATCTATGTTATAGAAATTAATCTTTCTACTTCTCCTATGTGGGTATTAGATACTGCATGTGGAACTCACATTTGTACAAATGTGCAAGGTCTCAAAAGGAGTAGGAAGTTGAAAAAGGGCGAAATAGACCTATGAGTTGGAAATAGAGCAAGAGTTACTGCTTTAGCTGTAGGCACTTATGAATTAGTTTTGCCCAATGGGCTTTTGTTAATTTTGAACAATTGCTATTATGTTCCTGCTTTGAGTAGAAATATAGTTTCACTTTCTTATTTGGATAAGGAATGTTTTATTTTAATTATTGGGAATAATAAATGTTTTATTTATCGTAATGACATTTTTTATGCAGATGGTAATTTGTATGGTGGTCATTATTATTTAAATATTGATACTCCTAATAATCAAGATGTCTATAACATAACTACCAAGAGGATCAAGGCT
The DNA here is from genome assembly GCA_032878935.1 of Erythrophleum fordii. Taxonomy (NCBI): domain Eukaryota; kingdom Viridiplantae; phylum Streptophyta; class Magnoliopsida; order Fabales; family Fabaceae; genus Erythrophleum; species Erythrophleum fordii. The sequence goes on from JAVQMF010000038.1 coordinate 19,019,921, forward strand.
AACGACTTGAATCCGACCTATCTCTGGCACTATCGTCTAGGCCACATAAATGAGAAACGCATTTCAAAGCTCCATCAAGATGGACTTCTGAAATCATTTGATTTTGAATCATTTGACACATGTGAATCTTGTATATTAGGAAAGATGACTAAGGCACCTTTCACTGGACACAGTGAGCGGGCCACTGACTTATTGGGCCTAGTACATACTGATGTATATGGTCCACTAAGTACAACTGCTAGAGGAGGCCACTTGTACTTCATTACTTTTATAGATGACTATAGTAGATATGGTTATATCTATTTAATGAAATACAAATCTGAAGCTTTTGAAATGTTCAAAACATCCCAAAATAAAGTACAGAATCAGCTTGGCAAATCTATTAAAGCACTTCGATCCGATCGAGGTGGTGAATATTTGAGCCAAGAGTTTATTGACCATCTTAGAAATTATGGTATTGTCTCACAATTAACCCCACCAGGAACACCACAATGGAATGGCGTTTTTGAACGAAGGAGCCGAACCTTATTAGATATGGTTCAATCCATGATGAGTCAAATATATCTTCCACTATCCTTTTGGGGCTATGCATTAGAAACAGCTGTGTTTACACTAAACCGTGTTCCATCTAAGGCGGTTGAAAAGACACCATATGAGATATGGACTAGGAAAAAGCCCAGTTTATCTTTTCTCAAGATTTGGGGATGCGAGGCATATGTTAAGCAACAGGCCTCAGATAAGTTAGCACCTAAACCTATAAAATGTCTTTTTGTGGGTTATCCTAAGCAAACTAAAGGATACTACTTCTACAACCCCACTGAGAACAAATTGTTTGTTACTCGAAATGGTATCTTTTTAGAAAGAGAATTCATCTCTAAAAGAACCAGTGGGAGTAAGATACATCTTGAAGAAGTTCGAAAGCCACAAAATCACATTGAACCTGAGATGGAAAATCAAGAAGACTCACAACAAGTTGTTGAGCCTACTCAAGTAACACAAGGCCCATGAAGGTCTGATAGGACACGACATCAGCCTCAAAGATATCGTGATGTGTTGCTCATTAATCAAGATGAGCCAACCACCTATCAAGAGGCTATAATGGGATCAGACTCTGAGAAATGGCTAGAAGCCATGAAGTCTGAGATGCAATCCATGTATGACAATCAGGTATGGACCTTGATTGACCCACCTGAAGGTATAAAAGCCATAGGGTGCAAGTGGGTTTCAAGAAGAAAACTGACATAGATGGCCAAGTGCATACCTTCAAGGCACGATTGGTTGCAAAAGGATTCAAACAAACACATGGTATAGACTATGATGAAACCTTTTCACCAGTCGCTATGATCAAATCAATCAGAATCCTTCTCGCCATTGCTGCGTACTATGATTATGAGATTTGGCAAATGGATGTGAAAACAGCATTCCTTAATAGAAAGCTACTTGAGGATGTGTATATGACACAACCTGAAGGTTTTATGTGTCCAGAGGATTCTGGGAAGGTTTGCAAGCTTCAAAAATCCATTTATGGATTGAAGCAAGCATCTCGGAGTTGGAATCATCGCTTTGACGAAGTAGTCAAAGATTTTGGTTTTATCCAAAATATTGATGAACCTTGTGTTTACAATAAGGTTAGTGGGAGCACAATTGTATTTCTAGTGCTTTATGTTGATGACATCCTACTTATTGGAAATGACATTCCTATCTTGCAAATTGTCAAGTCTTGGTTAGGAAAGTGTTTCTCAATGAAAGACTTAAGCGAGGCCAATTACATCCTTGGGATTAGGATCTATAGAGATAGATCCAAGAGGCTAATCAGTTTGAGTCAATGCACCTACATAGACAAGGTATTGCATAGATTTAGTATGCAAGATTCAAAAAGGGATTTTGTACCTATGTCTTATGGCATCAATCTCAGCAAGACTCAGTGTCCTAGTACACATGATGAGCGAGAGCGTATGAGTAAGATTCCATATGCCTCGGCTATTGGATCTATCATGTATGCCATGTTGTGCACTCGACCAGATGTCTCATATGCCTTGAGTATGACTAGTAGATTTCAATCAGATCTAGGTGAGAATCACTGGACTGCCGTCAAGAATATCCTAAAGTACTTAAGAAGAACTAAGGATGTATTCTTGGTGTATGGAGGATTGGATGACGAGCTTGTTGTAAACGGTTACACAGATGCAAGTTTTCAATCTGACAAAGATGATTCTAGATCGCAATCAGAATTTATATTCTGTTTGAATGGTGGAGCAGTAAGTTGGAAGAGCTCAAAGCAAAGTACTGTGGCTGATTCTACAACAGAAGCTGAGTACCTAGCAGCATCAGATGCAGCTAAGGAAGCTGTTTTGATTAAAAAGTTCATCATTGAGCTAGGGGTGGTGCCTACCATCTCAAATCCGATAGATTTGTTATGTGACAACAATGGTGCAATAGCACAGGCTAAAGAACCTAGGTCACATCAAAGAACAAAACACATACTCAGGCGATATCACCTTATCAAAGAAATCATTGATAGAGGTGATATAAAGATATGTAAAATACCAACTGATGATAATGTTGCTGATCCTCTTACTAAGTCGCTTGCATAGGCTAAGCATGATCGTCATGTTAGGTCAATGGGTATTAGAAACATTAATGATTAAACCTAGTGCAAGTGGGAGTTGTTGGAGATTGTGCCCTAGGCCAATCATTGTATTGCGAACATTGTTTATTATTACGAAATAGGAGTTTTCTTTTTATTACATTATTATATTATTTGCATGTTTATATATAATAATATCCATGGATAAATCATTTTTTTGAATTATCCAAAATGTCCCTAATCAATCATTCTTGTGGGAACAACGATGAATTAAGATTAGTATGATTTTGATTGATTAAGTGTTAATCATGTATGATGATATGAATCAAAATTATAGGCGTGTATTAGAGAACAGGACGCTGGATAGACCCATCATGAGATAAGCTACATGGATTAGGTCATAAGTTTATCTCATATATAACCATGTCATTGATCCCTTGGACCTGAGATTACCATAGATTCTTACATGAAGGACACTGTACTTTGGCATAGTCTAATGTCACCTTTAACCAGGTGATTATAAAGACTATGATCAAGTATAATGGAATCCATGCAGAGGAAGATGAGTGATCAAGATGGAATTTGTCCCTCTAATTAATAGAGAGATATCTCTGGGCCCCTCGATGAGTGTGACTAAGAAATGCATGGCCATGCTCAAATGGAAAGGGCTCCATCTTATATCAGTCTGCTCGGAGATCGAGCAAGTTGAGAATGACATTTCCATGTCTCATACTCGATCTAGATATCGTGTGACAAAAGGGATATGATAGGGTTATAAGATAGGTTACATCGGATCACCGATCCCGTATCATTTGGGTAGTCACAATGTCATGCTAGAGGCTGCTTGTGATTTGTGGGTCAAACAGTGTAGTTGGCCCACTGCCAACATCATATGGGCCTGCAGGGTCGCACACAAGAACGGACCAACTCGGGCTAAAATGTCAACATTCATTGAATCAGAAATGTGTCTAGATTCAATGGATATCTAGGATGGAGAAACTATTTATATAAATATATAATTAAATTCAAAATATTATATATATATATATATTATATTTGATATTATATATATATATATATGAATTAATTTAAATTTGATTCTATCAGATAGATTTAAATTTAAACTAATCAGATAATTTAAATTTGATTCTATCAGATAGATTTAAATTTAAACTAATCAGATAATTTAAATTAAGCTCTAGATATTATTAGTTTAAATTTAAACTATAGGATAGATTTCAATTTAAATTAATAGATATATTTAATTAATTTTGATTAATTAAATATACCTTAAACTCTAGTCTATAAATAGGGGTTTCCATATCAAAAAAAAATACAGAGCTAGAGCTAGAGCTGCCTCCAAAATTCTTTCAGAAAGGGACATCGTACGGGCATCGTACGGGATTGTACGGATGTCGTACGGACTGTACAAAAAAATGTACGGACAGATTGCTAGCACACTGTTTTGAGTTGCTGAACCCCGTTCGTGTGGATACCAGTAGAGGGAGCTAATCTGCGGTCAAATTTTGTGATCCAAATAAAAGTAAACAGCAAACTCAATCGGCAGAAAAAGGTAATTCTCTGAACTTATTCAGTTTAAGTAATTTTGGCGGATCCTTGGTGGGAATTGGGATCAAAATTTTAAATGTTTTCGCTATGTGCCTCCCATAATTCCCAATAATTTTAACTATTCTAGGATTCTTATAGTTTTTAAGGCCTTTGAGAACCTTGGAAAACTCATTTTTCCTATTTAAAATCCTTCCTATAAGTTTTCTAAAAAGTGCCTAAAATTGCAAAAATGCCATTACATATTTATTAAATTTTGTCTGGTTATTCTGGCTGTATTTTCAGGGCACCTCTAACCTGAAATCCTCATTATTGAAGGTCTAGATTATCACTCTAATTTTATTAGATCTCAAATCATTCTATCTGGGGGACTTCCTTTTGTATCTAGTGAATTACATTCATTTACAGGGAAACTAAGCATTATGTTTCTCATGATTATAGAGGTACAAGATGCTACACATTATTAGTCTAAGTCAACAATTAAGGTATCACATGATTACATTCTTAGATAAGAGACCATATCATACGATGAACAAGGTTCTATATCAGATATATAAGAGCATACATCAAATTCCCAGTTGTAAAGAATCTAACTCCTTATTACTTACATCATGATTTACCAAAACACAAAATACCTACACTTGGCAACAAGATTACATGATGATAATGCTATACAAAAGCATAACAAAAATTAGCATCTATCCCACATTAGATCCATCCAAGTGCAGAATTTCCTAAACACAATCTTAGCTTATGGATGTTCATCTACTTGCTTCCCTTTATCCTTACCTGAAAGACCTTCACCTGAAATAGTTAGCCCATAAACGGGATGAGATACAAATTTCAGTAACCAAAGACAAATTCCATTCATATATTCTAATTTAATTAACAAATATGCAATTAATCAAATAAGTATAAAAAATAACAGTTATATCAGCAAATGAAACAATTAGTCTATCAATGACTGCTATCTTATACTAGCAATCACATTTCACATATTAAAGGCTATTAACATCGAGAGAGGCTTGTCCACGGTACTAACTCCTAAATGAGCACAACCTGGGCTTAGTGCATATAAGGGTTTGATCACAACTCGGTGCTTGATTGAAACATGATGCATTGGTGGCAATTGCACCACAGCTCCACTGTGGACTTACAAGGTCCAATCACAACATATCAGATAGCCAACCATTCATTATGCATTCAAAATTATAATTGTGCAGCAGATATAAAATTAAAGTAGATATATGAATTAAATTGGACATCAACCTCAGTTAGCTCACTTGTAAACAATTCTTTGAAATCCAACCACAGTACTACTTCAGCCTATGGATACAAAACTAGACCATTACTATTCTTAATCATCATTTATAATAGCAAACCCATTACTCAAAGAATTAAACCACGAAGGACTACATATAGAACACTTACTTAGCCACTACAAGAACCAAATTTAGATTTGGTTGTATCTACACCAATAACCTTAGAATAACACTTTAAATTTTGGGCAAATTCGCACAAAATCACCACTCATACCATAAATCAACTATAAAGGTCCTAAACTAGTAGAAAATGAATTAGAATGAGAAGTTTATACTTACCCAATATCTCTCCTAGCCTTAACATTTGAAAATCCTCTAAAAAAAAGCCAAATAACCCATATTAGATTTGAGATGTGGGTGAAAATGCTCCAAATGAAAAAAAAAAGGTTAAATCAAAGAGGAAGAGGAGAGGGTCAAGTTATATAATAATTATCTTAGCTGATTTTGACTCTAGAAGTGGGAAATTGTGGATTTATGCTAATAACCTTAGCCTTTACCTTAAACCTTTGAAAATATTTTATGTCTCTTATGTTTTTCTGCAGAATAAGGAGGGGCTGGAGTAGGTTTTAGGGCTTAGATAGGTTTAAGTTAGATTGTGGGCTGACCCAAAGCCCTAATTCCAAGTTGGTTCAGATTTTTGGTTAGGTTAAGCCAAGGTTAGGTGTTAAATGGGTTAAATATGAGTTGGGCTTGCACAAAGTAAATATTAGGCTTCTAAGAAAATAGAATTGGATATCCCTAAAGCTAAGATTAGGCTTTTACACTTAGTCCAAAGCATAATTAAATTAATTATAAGGTCCAAAATTAATGTCCACCTCTCTTAACTAATTCTCCTATTTAAACACATATCAATTTCTAATTAATCATAATTATCCTTAATTAATTTTAGGGTGTTACAAATGCATAATTAAATTAATTATAAGGTCCAAAATTAATGTCCACCTCTCTTACCTAATTCTCCTATTTAAACCCATATCAATTTCTAATTAATCATAATTATCCTTAATTAATTTTAGGGTGCTACAAATGCATCTGTGGTATTCATAGATTATATGAATAAAGTGTTTAGGCTATACTTAGATAAATTTGTAGTTATCTTCATAGATGATATTCTCATCTATTCTAAGAGCAGAGAAGAGCATGAATAGCATTTGAGACTAGCCTTGGAAACCTTGAGAGAAAGGTAATTATATACTAAACTTAGTAAATGTGAGTTTTAGCTTACTAAGATAACATTCCTAGGCCAAGTGATCTCCCAGGCAGGGGTTGTAGTAGATCCCCATAAGGTAGAAGTAGTACTTCAGTAGGAGAAACCTAGGATAGTGATAGAGATTAGGAGTTTACTAGGTTTAGTAGGTTATTACAAGAGGTTCATTCAAGGCTTTTTTTCAGATAGCTATGCCACTTACTAGGCTTAACAGAAAGAATATATCATTTGTGTAGGATGAGAAACATGAACAAAGTTTTCAAGAATTGATGCATAGGTTAACCATAGGCCTAGTTTTAGTGAGCCCTAACCCTAAAGAGACTTTTGTAGTCTACAGTGATGCTTCTAAGAAAATGTTAGGATGTATGCTTATGTAGGGAGGTTGAGTGGTAGCTTATGCTTATAGACAATTGAAATCACATAAAGATAATTATCCCACTCATGACTTAGAGCTAGCAGTAGTGGTGTTTACTCTTAAGATATGGAGACACTATTTGTATGGTGCATCCATAAAGGTATACAATAACCATAAAAGCCTTAAGTATCTATTTGAGCATAAAGAATTAAATATGAGATAGAGGAGATGGTTAGAATCCTTAAAAGACTATGATTTTACCCTGAAATATCATCCAAGTAAGGCTAATATGGTTGCAAATGCACTGATTAGAAAATCTATACATGTGGCCTACATAATGATAAGAGAGCAAAAATTCATTGAAAGATTTAGAGATATGAATCTCTCATGTCAGGTGCATTCAGGGAAATTGAAACCCGAATAGAAAGTGACCTAAGAGATTAAAGAAGAAAAGCCTAATAAGAAGATGAATATATGAGGAAATTTAGAACCTAGATGTCCTAGGGTAGCACTTTGACTTCAATCGATTTGAGGATGGAATAA